>JAVLUX010000008.1:3200000-3942500 GCA_032164185.1 Moxostoma hubbsi | reverse complement strand
ATCGTCATTTTTAGGAAAACCGTAAGTCCGATCAGTTAGAAAAGATATAGCACACTATTCGGGATTAGTCTGAAGGTCTGTGCCGAGTTTGGTGCATGTAGCTTAAAAGCTCTAGGAGGAGTTACATTTAGAAATTTAGTCTCAGAATAATAATAATAACTAGATTAAAAAGTTTGAGTACAAACTTTAGGTTGGCTTGAGAAAGCCTAGCATAAAGTTTGATGTAGTTGTAAAAGTTTGAAGATTTACGGTTTCTAGTTTGATGTAATTATAAGTAGTAGTTTTCAAAGTTCAAAGTTTAGAGATTATAAAACCATTCAGTCTATCAAATAGATTAGATAGATAGATAGATAGATAGATAGATAGATAGATAGATAGATAGATAGATAGATATTGACCCTCAGATAGATAGATAGATATTGACCCTCAGATAGATAGATAGATAGATAGATAGATAGATAGATAGATAGATAGATAGATAGATAGATAGAGTATGACCCATAGATAGATAGATAGATAGATAGATAGATATTGACCCTCAGATAGATAGATAGATAGATAGATAGATAGATAGATAGATAGATAGATAGATAGTTATTGACCATCAGATAGATATATAGATAGATTGTTATTGACCATCAGATAGATAGATAGATAGATAGATAGATAGATAGATAGATAGATAGATAGATAGACAGATATTGACCATTAGATAGATAGATAGATAGATAGATATTGATCCTCAGATAGATAGATAGATATTGACCCTCAGATAGATAGATAGATAGATAGATAGATAGAAAGATAGAAAGATAGATTGATAGTCATTGACCCTTAGATAGATAGATAGATATTGACCGTCAGATTTATAGATAGATAGATAGTCATTGACCCTGAGATATAGATAGATAGAGTATGAACCACAGATAGGTAGATAGATAGATAGATAGATAGTTATTGACCCGCAGATAGCTAGATAGATAGATAGATAGATATTGACCCTCAGATAGATAGATAGATAGATAGATAGTCATTGACCCTTAGATAGATAGATATTGACCGTCAGATATATAGATAGACAGATAGTCATTGACCCTGAGATATAGATAGATAGAGTATGACCCACAGATAGATAGATAGATAGATAGTTATTGACCCGCAGATAGTTAGATAGATAGATAGATAGATATTGACCCTCAGATAGATAGATAGATAGATATTGACCATCAGATAGATAGATAGATAGATAGATAGATATATCATTTTTTACTTGGTTGCTAGGGTAACCCAATCTGGTTGCTAGGCAGTTTCCAGGGTGATCCTTATCAAGCCTCCTTTTCATTCTGAGTGAATAAAGTCAACCCGGAAGTCTCTATGATTTTCTGTTGCATAGATATGTGATTTGTTACTTGGTTGCTAGGGTAACCATATCTGGTTGATAGGCAGTTACCAGAGTGATATATATCAAGGCTACTTTCCATCTTGAGTGAAATAAGTGAAACAGGATGTCTCTATGATTTTCTGGTGCAGAGATATGTGACTTGTTACTTGGTTGCTAGGGTAAACACATCTGGTTACTAGGCAGTTACCAAAGTGATACTCATAAGGCTCCTTGCAATCCTGTGTGAAATATGTCAACCCCTAAGTCTCTACGATGTTCTGGTTCAAAGATATGTGATTTGTTACTTGGTTGCTAAGGTAACCCTGTCTGGTTGCTATGCAGTTACCAGGGTGATACATATCAAGGCTACTTTCCATCCTGAGTGAAATAAGTGAAACAGGTAGTCTCTACGATATACTGGTGCAGATATATGTGATTTGTTACTTGGTTGCTAGGGTAACCCCGTCTGGTTGCTAGGCAGTTACCAGAGTGATACATATCAAGGCTACTTTCCATCCTGAGTGAATCAAGTCAACCCGGAAGTCTCTATGATTTTCTGATGCAGAGATATGTGATTTGTTACTTGGTTGCTAGGGTAATCACATCTGGTTGCTAGGCGGTTACCAGAGTGATACATATCAAGGCTACTTTCCATCCTGAGTGAAATAAGTCAACCCGGAAGTCTCTCTGATTTTCTGTTGCAGAGATATGTGATTTGTTACTTGGTTGCTAGGGTAATCACATCTGGTTGCTAGGCAGTTACCAGAGTGATACATATCAAGGCTACTTTCCATCCTGAGTGAAATAAGTGAAACAGGAAGTCTCTATGATTTTCTGGTGCAGATATATGTGATTTGTTACTTGGTTGCTAGGGTAACCCAGTCTGGTTGCTAGGCAGTTACCAGAGTGATACATATCAAGGCTCCTTGCAATCCTGTGTGAAATATGTTAACCCCTAAGTCTCTACGATGTTCTGGTTCAAAGATATGTGATTTGTTACTTGGTTGCTAGGGTAATCGCATCTGGTTGCTAGGCAGTTACCAGAGGGATACATATCAAGGCTACTTTCCATCCTGAGTGAAATAAGTGAAACAGGAAGTCTCTATGATTTTCTGGTGCAGAGATATGTGATTTGTTACTTGGTTGCTAGGGTAAACACATCTGGTTGCTAGGCAGTTACCAAAGTGATACTCATAAGGCTCCTTGCAATCCTGTGTGAAATATGTCAACCCCTAAGTGTCTACGATGTTCTGGTTCAAAGATATGTGATTTGTTACTTGGTTGCTAAGGTAACCCTGTCTGGTTGCTATGCAGTTACCAGAGTGATACATATCAAGGCTACTTTCCATCCTGAGTGAAATAAGTGAAACAGGTAGTCTCTACGATTTTCTGGTGCAGAGATATGTGATTTGTTACTTGGTTGCTAGGGTAACCCCGTCTGGTTGCTAGGCAGTTACCAGAGTGATACATATCAAGGCTACTTTCCATCCTGAGTGAATTAAGTCAACCTGGAAGTCTCTATGATTTTCTGTTGCAGAGATATGTGATTTGTTACTTGGTTGCTAGGGTAATCACATCTGGTTGCTAGGCAGTTACCAGAGTGATACATATCAAGGCTGCTTTCCATCCTGAGTGAAATAAGTCAACCCGGAAGTCTCTTTGATTTTCTGTTGCAGAGATATGTGATTTGTTACTTGGTTGCTAGGGTAACCCCATCTGGTTGCTAGGCAGTTACCAGAGTGATACATATCAAGGCTACTTTCCATCCTGAGTGAAATAAGTGAAACAGGAAGTCTGTATGATTTTCTGGTGCAGAGATATGTGATTTGTTACTTGGTTGCTAGGGTAACCCCATCTGGTTGCTAGGCAGTTACCAGAGTGATACATATCAAGGCTACTTTCCATCCTGAGTGAAATAAGTGAAACAGGATGTCTGTATGATTTTCTGGTGCAGAAATATGTGATTTGTTATTTGGTTGCTAGGGTAACCCTGTCTGGTTGCTATGCAGTTACCAGGGTGATACTTATCAAGCCTCCTTTCCATACTGAGTGAATCAAGTCAACCTGGAAGCTACTATACTGTGGCTATGAAGATTTTAGGTCATTACTTATTGGCTGCTTGATAAAAGAAATCCTCTGAGGGAGAGAGAGAGGGAGAGACGCAGGGCTGACAGGCCCTTTTTCGTCTGTGTGTGTGAAAACGTCAGTTGGGATTTAAATTTCTGAACATTCCGCAATGTTAATCAATGGGAGTTTTTCCGAGTTTTGATCGTCATTTTTAGGAAAACCGTAAGTCCGATCAGTTAGAAAAGATATAGCACACTATTCGGGATTAGTCTGAAGGTCTGTGCCGAGTTTGGTGCATGTAGCTTAAAAGCTCTAGGAGGAGTTACATTTAGAAATTTAGTCTCAGAATAATAATAATAATAATAATAAGTTTAAATAGGATTTCAGTAAGTTGGCTTTCTCAAGCCAACCTAACTAGATTATAAAGTTTGAGTACAAACTTTAGGTTGGCTTGAGAAAGCCTAGCATAAAGTTTGAAGTAGTTGTAAAAGTTTGAAGATTTACGGTTTCTAGTTTGATGTAATTATAAGTAGTAGTTTTCAAAGTTCAAAGTTTAGAGATTATAAAACCATTCAGTCTATCAAATAGATTAGATAGATAGATAGATAGATAGATAGATAGATAGATAGATAGATAGATAGATAGATAGATATTGACCCTCAGATAGATAGATAGATAGATATTGACCCATAGATAGATAGATAGATAGATAGATAGATAGATAGATAGATAGATAGATAGATAGAGTATGACCCATAGATAGATAGATAGATATTGACCCTCAGATAGATAGATAGATAGATAGATAGATAGATAGATAGATAGATAGATAGATAGATAGATAGTTATTGACCATCAGATAGATAGATAGATAGATAGATAGATAGATAGATAGTTATTGACCATCAGATAGATAGATAGATAGATAGATATTGACCATTAGATAGATAGATAGATAGATATTGATCCTCAGATAGATAGATAGATATTGACCCTCAGATAGATAGATAGAAAGATAGAAAGATAGAAAGATAGATTGATAGTCATTGACCCTTAGATAGATAGATAGATAGATATTGAACGTCAGATATATAGATAGATAGATAGTCATTGACCCTGAGATATAGATAGATAGAGTATGAACCACAGATAGATAGATAGATAGATAGTTATTGACCCGCAGATAGTTAGATAGATAGATAGATAGATATTGACCCTCAGATAGATAGATAGATAGATAGAGAGTCATTGACTCTTAGATAGATAGATAGATAGATATTGACCGTCAGATATATAGATAGACAGATAGTCATTGACCCTGAGATATAGATAGATAGAGTATGACCCACAGATAGATAGATAGATAGTTATTGACCCGCAGATAGTTAGATAGATAGATAGATAGATATTGACCCTCAGATAGATAGATAGATAGATAGATAGATAGATAGATATTGACCATCAGAAAGATAGATAGATAGACAGATAGACAGATAGACAGATAGATATATCATTTTTTACTTGGTTGCTAGGGTAACCCAATCTGGTTGCTAGGCAGTTTCCAGGGTGATCCTTATCAAGCCTCCTTTTCATTCTGAGTGAAATAAGTGAAACAGGAAGTCTCTATGATTTCTGGTGCAGAGATATGTGATTTGTTACTTGGTTGCTAGGGTAAACACATCTGGTTGCTAGGCAGTTACCAAAGTGATACTCATAAGGCTCCTTGCAATCCTGTGTGAAATATGTCAACCCCTAAGTCTCTACGATGTTCTGGTTCAAAGATATGTGATTTGTTACTTGGTTGCTAAGGTAACCCTGTCTGGTTGCTATGCAGTTACCAGAATGATACATATCAAGGCTACTTTCCATCCTGAGTGAAATAAGTGAAACAGGTAGTCTCTACGATATTCTGGTGCAGATATATGTGATTTGTTACTTGGTTGCTAGGTTGCTAGGGTAACCCCGTCTGGTTGCTAGGCAGTTACCAGAGTGATACATATCAAGGCTACTTTCCATCCTGAGTGAATAAAGTCAACCCGGAAGTCTCTATGATTTTCTGTTGCAGAGATATGTGATTTGTTACTTGGTTGCTAGGGTAATCACATCTGGTTGCTAGGCAGTTACCAGAGTGATACATATCAAGGCTACTTTCCATCCTGAGTGAAATAAGACAACCCGGAAGTCTCTCTGATTTTCTTTTGCAGAGATATGTGATTTGTTACTTGGTTGCTAGGGTAATCACATCTGGTTGCTAGGCAGTTACCAGAGTGATACATATCAAGGCTACTTTCCATCCTGAGTGAAATAAGTGAAACAGGAAGTCTCTACGATTTTCTGGTGCAGAGATATGTGATTTGTTAGTTGGTTGCTAGGGTAACCCCATCTGGTTGCTAGGCAGTTACCAAGGTGATACTCATAAGGCTCCCTGCAATCCTGTGTGAAATATGTTAACCCCTAAGTCTCTACGATGTTCTGGTTCAAAGATATGCGATTTGTTACTTGGTTGCTAGGGTAACCGCATCTGGTTGCTAGGCAGTTACCAGAGGGATACATATCAAGGCTACTTTCCATCCTGAGTGAAATAAGTGAAACAGGAAGTCTCTATGATTTTCTGGTGCAGAGATATGTGATTTGTTACTTGGTTGCTAGGGTAAACACATCTGGTTGCTAGGCAGTTACCAAAGTGATACTCATAAGGCTCCTTGCAATCCTGTGTGAAATATGTCAACCCCTAAGTCTCTACAATGTTCTGGTTCAAAGATATGTGATTTGTTACTTGGTTGCTAAGGTAACCCTGTCTGGTTGCTATGAGTTACCAGAGTGATACATATCAAGGCTACTTTCCATCCTGAGTGAAATAAGTGAAACAGGTAGTCTCTACGATTTTCTGGTGCAGAGATATGTGATTTGTTACTTGGTTGCTAGGGTAACCCCGTCTGGTTGCTAGGCAGTTACCAGAGTGATACATATCAAGGCTACTTTCCATCCTGAGTGAATAAAGTCAACCCGGAAGTCTCTATGATTTTCTGTTGCAGAGATATGTGATTTGTTACTTGGTTGCTAGGGTAATCACATCTGGTTGCTAGGCAGTTACCAGAGTGATACATATCAAGGCTACTTTCCATCCTGAGTGAAATAATTCAACCCGGAAGTCTCTCTGATTTTCTGTTGCAGAGATATGTGATTTGTTACTTGGTTGCTAGGGTAATCACATCTGGTTGCTAGGCAGTTACCAGAGTGATACATATCAAGGCTACTTTCCATCCTGAGTGAAATAAGTGAAACTGGAAGTCTCCACGATTTTCTGGTGCAGAGATATGTGATTTGTTAGTTGGTTCCTAGGGTAACCCCATCTGGTTGCTAGGCAGTTACCAAGGTGATACTCATAAGGCACCTTGCAATCCTGTGTGAAATATGTTAACCCCTAAGTCTCTACGATGTTCTGGTTCAAAGATATGCGATTTGTTACTTGGTTGCTAGGGTAACCGCATCTGGTTGCTAGGCAGTTACCAGAGGGATACATATCAAGGCTACTTTCCATCCTGAGTGAAATAAGTGAAACAGGAAGTCTCTATGATTTCTGGTGCAGAGATATGTGATTTGTTACTTGGTTGCTAGGGTAAACACATCCGGTTGCTAGGCAGTTACCAAAGTGATACTCATAAGGCTCCTTGCAATCCTGTGTGAAATATGTCAACCCCTAAGTCTCTACGATGTTCTGGTTCAAAGATATGTGATTTGTTACTTGGTTGCTAAGGTAACCCTGTCTGGTTGCTATGCAGTTACCAGAGTGATACATATCATGGCTACTTTCCATCCTGAGTGAAATAAGTGAAACAGGTAGTCTCTACGATTTTCTGGTGCAGAGATATGTGATTTGTTACTTGGTTGCTAGGGTAACCCCGTCTGGTTGCTAGGCAGTTACCAGAGTGATACATATCAAGGCTACTTTCCATCCTGAGTGAATAAAGTCAACCCGGAAGTCTCTATGATTTTCTGTTGCAGAGATATGTGATTTGTTACTTGGTTGCTAGGGTAATCACATCTGGTTGCTAGGCAGTTACCAGAGTGATACATATCAAGGCTGCTTTCCATCCTGAGTGAAATAAGTCAACCCGGAAGTCTCTTTGATTTTCTGTTGCAGAGATATGTGATTTGTTACTTGGTCGCTAGGGTAATCACATCTGGTTGCTAGGCAGTTACCAGAGTGATACATATCAAGGCTACTTTCCATCCTGAGTGAAATAAGTCAACCCGGAAGTCTCTCTGATTTTCTGTTGCAGAGATATGTGATTTGTTACTTGGTTGCTAGGGTAATCACATCTGGTTGCTAGGCAGTTACCAGAGTGATAAATATCAAGGCTACTTTCCATCTTGAGTGAAATAAGTGAAACAGGAAGTCACTACGATTTTCTGGTGCAGAAATATGTGATTTGTTACTTGGTTGCTAGGGTAACCCCATCTGGTTGCTAGGCAGTTACCAGAGTGATACATATCAAGGCTACTTTCCATCCTGAGTGAAATAAGTGAAACAGGATGTCTGTATGATTTTCTGGTGCAGAAATATGTGATTTGTTATTTGGTTCCTAGGGTAACCCTGTCTGGTTGCTATGCAGTTACCAGGGTGATACTTATCAAGCCTCCTTTCCATACTGAGTGAATCAAGTCAACCTGGAAGCTACTATACTGTGGCTATGAAGATTTTAGGTCATTACTTATTGGCTGCTTGATAAAAGAAATCCTCTGAGGGAGAGAGAGAAGGAGAGACGCAGGGCTGACAGGCCCTTTTTCGTCTGTGTGTGTGAAAACGTCAGTTGGGATTTAAATTTCTGAACATTCCGCAATGTTAATCAATGGGAGTTTTTCCGAGATTTGATCGTCATTTTTAGGAAAACCGTAAGTCCGATCAGTTAGAAAAGATATAGCACACTATTCGGGATTAGTCTGAAGGTCTGTGCCGAGTTTGGTGCATGTAGCTTAAAAGCTCTAGGAGGAGTTACATTTAGAAATTTAGTCTCAGAATAATAATAATAATAACTAGATTAAAAAGTTTGAGTACAAACTTTAGGTTGGCTTGAGAAAGCCTAGCATAAAGTTTGAAGTAGTTGTAAAAGTTTGAAGATTTACGGTTTCTAGTTTGATGTAATTATAAGTAGTAGTTTTCAAAGTTCAAAGTTTAGAGATTATAAAAACAATTCAGTCTATCAAATAGATTAGATAGATAGATAGATAGATAGATAGATATTGACCCTCAGATAGATAGATAGATAGATAGATAGATAGATAGATAGATAGATAGATATTGACCCTCAGATAGATAGATAGATAGATAGATAGATAGTTATTGACCATCAGATAGATAGATAGATAGATAAATAGATAGATAGTTATTGACCATCAGATAGATAGATAGATAGATAGACAGATATTGACCATTAGATAGATAGATATTGATCCTCAGATAGATAGATAGATAGATATTGACCCTCAGATAGATAGATAGATAGATAGATAGAAAGATAGAAAGATAGATTGATAGTCATTGACCCTTAGATAGATAGATAGATATTGACCGTCAGATATATAGATAGATAGATAGTCATTGACCCTGAGATATAGATAGATAGAGTATGAACCACAGATAGATAGATAGATAGATAGTTATTGACCCGCAGATAGCTAGCTAGATAGATAGATAGATATTGACCCTCAGATAGATAGATAGATAGATAGATAGTCATTGACCCTTAGATAGATAGATATTGACCGTCAGATATATAGATAGACAGATAGTCATTGACCCTGAGATATAGATAGATAGAGTATGACCCACAGATAGATAGATAGATAGTTATTGAACCGCAGATAGTTAGATAGATAGATAGATAGATATTGACCCTCAGATAGATAGATAGATAGATAGATATTGACCATCAGAAAGATAGATAGATAGATAGATAGATAGATAGATAGATATATCATTTTTTACTTGGTTGCTAGGGTAACCCAATCTGGTTGCTAGGCAGTTTCCAGGGTGATCCTTATCAAGCCTCCTTTTCATTCTGAGTGAATAAAGTCAACCCGGAAGTCTCTATGATTTTCTGTTGCATAGATATGTGATTTGTTACTTGGTTGCTAGGGTAACCATATCTGGTTGATAGGCAGTTACCAGAGTGATATATATCAAGGCTACTTTCCATCTTGAGTAAAATAAGTGAAACAGGAAGTCTCTACGATTTTCTGGTGCAGAGTTATGTGATTTGTTACTTGGTTGCTAGGGTAAGCCCTTGTCATTGCTAGGCAGTTACCAGAGTGATACTTATCAATCCTCCTTTCCATCCTGAATAAATTATGTCAACCCGGAATTCTCTACGATTTTCTGGTGCAGAGATATGTGATTTGTTAGTTGGTTGCTAGGGTAACCCCATCTGGTTGCTAGGCAGTTACCAAGGTGATACTCATAAGGCACCTTGCAATCCTGTGTGAAATATGTTAACCCCTAAGTCTCTACGATGTTCTGGTTCAAAGATATGCGATTTGTTACTTGGTTGCTAGGGTAACCGCATCTGGTTGCTAGGCAGTTACCAGAGGGATACATATCAAGGCTACTTTCCATCCTGAGTGAAATAAGTGAAACAGGAAGTCTCTATGATTTTCTGGTGCAGAGATATGTGATTTGTTACTTGGTTGCTAGGGTAAACACATCTGGTTGCTAGGCAGTTACCAAAGTGATACTCATAAGGCTCCTTGCAATCCTGTGTGAAATATGTCAACCCCTAAGTCTCTACGATGTTCTGGTTCAAAGATATGTGATTTGTTACTTGGTTGCTAAGGTAACCCTGTCTGGTTGCTATGCAGTTACCAGAGTGATACATATCAAGGCTACTTTCCATCCTGAGTGAAATAAGTGAAACAGGTAGTCTCTACGATTTTCTGGTGCAGAGATATGTGATTTGTTACTTGGTTGCTAGGGTAACCCCGTCTGGTTGCTAGGCAGTTACCAGAGTGATACATATCAAGGCTACTTTCCATCCTGAGTGAATAAAGTCAACCCGGAAGTCTCTATGATTTTCTGTTGCAGAGATATGTGATTTGTTACTTGGTTGCTAGGGTAATCACATCTGGTTGCTAGGCAGTTACCAGAGTGATACATATCAAGGCTGCTTTCCATCCTGAGTGAAATAAGTCAACCCGGAAGTCTCTTTGATTTTCTGTTGCAGAGATATGTGATTTGTTACTTGGTTGCTAGGGTAATCACATCTGGTTGCTAGGCAGTTACCAGAGTGATACATATCAAGGCTACTTTCCATCCTGAGTGAAATAAGTCAACCCGGAAGTCTCTCTGATTTTCTGTTGCAGAGATATGTGATTTGTTACTTGGTTGCTAGGGTAATCACATCTGGTTGCTAGGCAGTTACCAGAGTGATACATATCAAGGCTACTTTCCATCTTGAGTGAAATAAGTGAAACAGGAAGTCACTACGATTTTCTGGTGCAGAGATATGTGATTTGTTACTTGGTTGCTAGGGTAACCCCATCTGGTTGCTAGGCAGTTACTAGAGTGATACATATCAAGGCTACTTTCCATCCTGAGTGAAATAAGTGAAACAGGATGTCTGTATGATTTTCTGGTGCAGAAATATGTGATTTGTTATTTGGTTGCTAGGGTAACCCTGTCTGGTTGCTATGCAGTTACCAGGGTGATACTTATCAAGCATCCTTTCCATACTGAGTGAATCAAGTCAACCTGGAAGCTACTATACTGTGGCTATGAAGATTTTAGGTCATTACTTATTGGCTGCTTGATAAAAGAAATCCTCTGAGGGAGAGAGAGAGGGAGAGACGCAGGGCTGACAGGCCCTTTTTCGTCTGTGTGTGTGAAAACGTCAGTTGGGATTTAAATTTCTGAACATTCCGCAATGTTAATCAATGGGAGTTTTTCCGAGTTTTGATTGTCATTTTTAGGAAAACCGTAAGTCCGATCTGTTAGAAAAGATATAGCACACTATTCGGGATTAGTCTGAAGGTCTGTGCCGAGTTTGGTGCATGTAGCTTAAAAGCTCTAGGAGGAGTTACATTTAGAAATTTAGTCTCAGAATAATAATAATAACTAGATTAAAAAGTTTGAGTACAAACTTTAGGTTGGCTTGAGAAAGCCTAGCTTAAAGTTTGAAGTAGCTTTAAAAGTTTGAAGATTTAAGGTTTTTAGTTTGATGTAATTATTAGTAGTTTTCAATGTTCAAAGTTTAGAGATTATAAAACTATTCAGTCTATCAAATAGATAGATAGATAGATAGATAGATAGATAGATAGATAGATAGATATTGACCCTCAGATAGATAGACAGATAGATAGATAGATAGATAGATAGATAGATAGATAGATAGATAGATAGATAGTTATTGACCCTCAGATAGATAGATAGATAGATAGATAGATAGATTGATAGATAGATAGATAGATAGATAGATAGATAGATAGATAGATAGATAGATATTGACCCTCAGATAGATAGATAGATAGATAGATAGATAGATAGATAGATAGATAGATAGATAGATAGATATTGACCCTCAGATAGATAGATAGATAGATAGATAGATAGATAGTTATTGACCCTCAGATAGATAGATAGATAGATAGATAGATAGATAGATAGATAGATAGATAGATATTGACCATCAGATAGATAGATAGATAGATAGATATTGACCCTCAGATAGATAGATAGATAGATAGATAGATAGATAGATAGATAGTTATTGACCCTCAGATAGATAGATAGATAGATAGATAGATAGATTGATAGATAGATAGATAGATAGTTATTGACCCTCAGATAGATAGATAGATAGATAGATAGATATTGACCCTCAGATAGATAGATAGAGACCCTCAGATAGATAGATAGATAGATAGATAGATAGATAGATAGATATTGACCCATAGATAGAGAGATAGATAGATAGATAGATATTAACCCTCAGATAGATAGATAGTTCGAAAGATAGATATAGATAGATTGATAAATAGACAGACAGACATACAGATAGATAGATAGATCCTTGCAACCCTGAGTACCATGAACAAAACCAGAAGTCTTTATGTTGTTCTGGTGCAGAGATATGTAATTTGTTACTTGGTTGCTAGGGTAACCCTATCTGGTTGCTAGGCAGTTACCAGAGTAATACATATCAAGGCTACTTTCCATCATGAGTGAAATAAGTCAACCTGGAAGTCTCTACGATTTTCTGTTAAATAGATATGTGATTTGTTACTTGGTTGCTAGGCTATCCCCATCTGGTTGCTAGGCAGTTAACAAAGTGTTACTCATAAGGCTCCTTGCAATCCTGAGTGAAATATGTCAACCCCTAAGTCTCTACGATGTTCTGGTTCAAAGATATGTGAATTGTTACTTGGTTGCTAGGGTAACCCTGTCTGGTTGCTATGCAGTTACCAGGGTGATACTTATCAAGCCTCCTTTCCATCTTGAGTGAATAAAGTCAACCCGCAAGTCTGTATGATTTAATGGTGCAGAGATATGTGATTTGTTATTTGGTTGCTAGGGTAACCCTGTCTGGTTGCTATGCAGTTACCAGGCTGATCCTTATCAAGCCTCCTTTCCATCCTGAGTGAATTAAGTCAACCCAGATGTCTCTACGGTTTTCTGGAGCAGAAATATATGATTTGTTACTTGGTTGCTAGGGTAACCCAATCTGGTTGCTAGGCAGTTACCAGAGTGATGCATATCAAGGCTACTTTCCATCCTGAGTGAAATAAGTGAAACAGGAAGTCTCTACGATTTTCTGGTGCAGAGATATGTGATTTTTAACTTGGTTGCTAGGGTAACCCTATCTGGTTGCTAGGCAGTTACCAAAGTGATACTCATAAGGCTCCTTGCAATCCTGAGTGAAATATGTCAACCCCTAAGTCTCTACGATGTTCTGGTTCAAAGATATGTGATTTGTTACTTGGTTGCTAGGGTAACCATATCTGATTGCTATGCAGTAACCAGGGTGATACATATCAAGCCTCCTTTCCATCCTGAGTGAATAAAGTCAACCCGGAAGTCTGTATGAATTTCTGGTGCAGAGATATGTGATTTGTTATTTGGTTGCTAGGGTAACCCTGTCTGGTTGCTATGCAGTTACCAGGGTGATAACTTGTCAAGCCTCCTTTCCATCCTGAGTGAATTAAGTCAACCCGGAAGTCTGTATGAATTTCTGGTGCAGAGATATGTGATTTGTTATTTGGTTGCTAGGGTAACCCTGTCTGGTTGCTATGCAGTTACCAGGGTGATGCATATCAAGGCTACTTTCCATCCTGTGTGAAATATGTCAACCCCTAAGTCTCTACGATGTTCTGGTTCAAAGATATGTGATTTGTTACTTGGTTGCTAGGGTAACCACATCTGGTTGCTAGGCAGTTACCAGAGTGATACATATCAAGCCTCCTTTCCATCCTGAGTGAAATAAGTGAAACAGGAAGTCTCTACGATTTTCTGGTGCAAAGATATGTGATTTGTTACTTGGTTGCTAGGGTAACCCCATCTGGTTGCTAGGCAGTTACCAAGGTGACAGCCAACAGTGCTCCTTGCCATCCTAAGTGAAATAAGTCAACCCGGAAGTCTCTGTGATTTTCTAGTACAGAGATATGTGATTTGTTTCTTGGTTGCTAGGGTAACCCCATCTGGTCGCTAGGCAGTTACCAAGGTGACAGCCAACAATGCTCCTTGCAATCCTGAGTGAAATAAGTCAAACCGGAAGTCTCTGTGATTTTCTTGTGCAGAGATATGTGATTTGTTTTTGGTTGCTAGGGTAACCCCATCTGGTTGCTAGGCAGTTACCAAGGTGACAGCCAACAATGCTCCTTGCCATCCTGAGTGAAATAAGTCAACCCGGAAGTCTCTGTGATTTTCTTGTGCAGAGATTTTTGATTTGTTTCTTGGTTGCTAGGGTAACCCCATCTGGTTGCTAGGCAGTTATCAAGGTGACAGGGAACAATGCTCCATGCCATCCTGAGTGAAATAAGTCAACCCGGAAGTCTCTACGTCATTCTGATCCTAAGATACACATCTTAGTGATTTTGAATGGTTGTCAATGGTTCTTTGTTGCTAGGGTGCTTTAAATGGTTGCTAGGGCGTGGCTAAGTAGTTCACATGATGAAAGCTGAAGACTGATTACTCACCCAATTAAAACAAAGCAACTATCATGTCTCTAGGACATTCTGATCTGAAGATATCTTACTGTAATTGAAATCAATAAATGTGGTTGCTAGGGTGCTCTAAATTGTTGCTAGGGAGTGGCTTGGCAGCTGCCAATGATGAATCTCCGAAGGCTGCTTGTCAGTATGAATGATATAAACCAACTCCCATGCCTCTGTGACATTCAGAATGGAAGATATTTCTCTTTGGATTTTGGTTGCTAAGGTGCTCGAAAATGGTTGCTAGGGAGGGGCTAGGAAGTGTTGAGGGGATTCATGATTGGCTGTTTTACTGTCCCAAGTCAAACGAGACCACCCTCGTGTTTCTATGATAATTCAGTCCGGAGAAATCCCTTTGATCTCTTTCAATGGAATTCTATGGGACTTGTTGCTAAGGTGCTGTAAATGGTTGCTAGGGCATGGCTTGATAGCTTCACAATGATCCTGAGAGACTGATTGGTCGTCTGAGTAAAATGAGCCCGCCCCCTTGTCTCTAAGACACTGTTATCCAGAGTTATGTTCAATACAATATCTACCATAGACTTAACATTGGGGCAAATTTGGGCAGCTCCTGCCCCCAAGGGGTGCAACTTTTACCCCATTGTGAGGTATGTTCTCACAGCGCCTGTCAGCCTCTTCAAATGTGGTAAATCACACGTCTCTGTGAAATCCTCGCTCTGAGCTATGACTCGTCAAAGTTCGGCGCAATGT
The DNA here is from genome assembly GCA_032164185.1 of Moxostoma hubbsi. NCBI lineage: Eukaryota > Metazoa > Chordata > Actinopteri > Cypriniformes > Catostomidae > Moxostoma > Moxostoma hubbsi. Next base: position 3,927,139 of record JAVLUX010000008.1, on the reverse strand, counting down.
TAAGTCAATGGGATTTTTTGCCCAATTTTTTGCCCCTGGGGCAAATACCGTACCCCCGATCGCTTGTAAAAGTCACAGAACACCATTCCCAAATAATCCGCACGATTTGACGCCTCATTTGTGGGTCTGCGACCAAAAAAATTTTCAAAAAATTCCATTGACTTACATTGGGGCAATTTTGGGCAGCTCCTGCCCCCCAGGGGTAAAACTTTTACCCCATTGTGAGGTATGTTCTCACAGAGCCTGTCAGCCTCTTCAAATCTCGTAAATCACACGTCTCTGTGAAATCCTCGCTCTGAGCTATGACTCGTCAAAGTTCGGCTCAATGTTAAGTCAATGGGATTTTTTGCCCAATTTTTTGCCCCTGGGGCAAACACCGTACCCCCGATCGCTTAGAAAAGATATAGCACACTATTCGGGATTAGTCTGAAGGTCTGTGCAGAGTTTGGTGCATGTAGCTTAAAAGCTCTAGGAGGAGTTAGATTTAGAAATTTAGTCTCAGAATAATAATAATAATAATAATAAGTTTAAATAGGATTTCAGTAAGTTGGCTTTCTCAAGCCAACCTAATAACTAGATTAAAAAGTTTGAGTACAAACTTTAGGTTGGCTTGAGAAAGCCTAGCATAAAGTTTGAAGTAGTTGTAAAAGTTTCAAGATTTACGGTTTCTAGTTTGATGTAATTATAAGTAATAGTTTTCAAAGTTCAAAGTTTAGAGATTATAAAACCATTCAGTCTATCAAATAGATTAGATAGATAGATAGATAGATAGATAGATAGATAGATAGATATTGACCCTCAGATGGATAGATAGATAGATAGATAGATAGATAGATATTGACCCTCAGATAGATAGATAGATAGATAGATAGAGTATGACCCATAGATAGATAGATAGATAGATAGATAGTTATTGACCATCAGATAGATAGATAGATAGATAGATAGATAGATAGATATTGACCATTAGATAGATAGATAGATAGATAGATAGATAGATAGATAGATAGATAGATAGATAGATAGATAGATATTGATCCTCAGATAGATAGATAGATATTGACCCTCAGATAGATAGATAGATAGATAGATAGATAGATAGATAGAAAGATAGAAAGACAGATTGATAGTCATTTACCCTTAGATAGATAGATAGATATTGACCTTCAGATATATAGATAGATAGATAGTCATTGACCCTGAGATATAGATAGATAGAGTATGAACCACAGATAGATAGATAGATAGTTATTGACCCACAGATAGTTAGATAGATAGATAGATAGATAGATATTGACCCTCAGATAGATAGATAGATAGCTAGATAGATATTGACCATCAGAAAGATAGATAGATAGATAGATAGATAGATAGACAGATAGACAGATAGATATATAATTTTTTACTTGGTTGCTAGGGTAACCCAATCTGGTTGCTAGGCAGTTTCCAGGGTGATCCTTATCAAGCCTCCTTTTCATTCTGAGTGAATAAAGTCAACCCGGAAGTCTCTATGATTTTCTGTTGCATAGATATGTGATTTGTTACTTGGTTGCTAGGGTAACCATATCTGGTTGATAGGCAGTTACCAGAGTGATATATATCAAGGCTACTTTCCATCTTGAGTAAAATAAGTGAAACAGGAAGTCTCTACGATTTTCTGGTGCAGAGTTATGTGATTTGTTACTTGGTTGCTAGGGTAAGCCCTTGTCGTTGCTAGGCAGTTACCAGAGTGATACTTATCAAGCCTCCTTTCCATCCTGAGTGAATTATGTCAACCCGGAAGTCTCTATGATTTTCTGGTGCAGAGATATGTGATTTGTTAGTTGGTTGCTAGGGTAACCCCATCTGGTTGCTAGGCAGTTACTAAGGTGATACTCATAAGGCTCCTTGCAATCCTGTGTGAAATATGTCAACCCCTAAGTCTCTACGATGTTCTGGTTCAAAGATATGTGATTTGTTACTTGGTTGCTAGGGTAACCGCATCTGGTTGCTAGGCAGTTACCAGAGGGATACATATCAAGGCTACTTTCCATCCTGAGTGAAATAAGTGAAACAGGAAGTCTCTATGATTTTCTGGTGCAGAGATATGTGACTTGTTACTTGGTTGCTAGGGTAACCCCATCTGGTTGCTAGGCAGTTACTAAGGTGATACTCATAAGGCTCCTTGCAATCCTGTGTGAAATATGTCAACCCCTAAGTCTCTACGATGTTCTGGTTCAAAGATATGTGATTTGATACTTGGTTGCTAAGGTAACCCTGTCTGGTTGCTATGCAGTTACCAGAGTGATACATATCAAGGCTACTTTCCATCCTGAGTGAAATAAGCGAAACAGGTAGTCTCTACGATATACTGGTGCAGAGATATGTGATTTGTTACTTGGTTGCTAGGGTAACCCCGTCTGGTTGCTAGGCAGTTACCAGAGTGATACATATCAAGGCTACTTTCCATCCTGAGTGAATAAAGTCAACCCGGAAGTCTCTATGATTTTCTGTTGCAGAGATATGTGATTTGTTACTTGGTTGCTAGGGTAATCACATCTGGTTGCTAGGCAGTTACCAGAGTGATACATATCAAGGCTACTTTCCATCCTGAGTGAAATAAGTCAACCCGGAAGTCTCTCTGATTTTCTGTTGCAGAGATATGTGATTTGTTACTTGGTTGCTAGGGTAATCACATCTGGTTGCTAGGCAGTTACCAGAGTGATACATATCAAGGCTACTTTCCATCCTGAGTGAAATAAGTCAACCCGGAAGTCTCTCTGATTTTCTGTTGCAGAGATATGTGATTTGTTACTTGGTTGCTAGGGTAATCACATCTGGTTGCTAGGCAGTTACCAGAGTGATACATATCAAGGCTACTTTCCATCTTGAGTGAAATAAGTGAAACAGGAAGTCACTACGATTTTCTGGTGCAGAGATATGTGATTTGTTACTTGGTTGCTAGGGTAACCCCATCTGGTTGCTAGGCAGTTACCAGAGTGATACATATCAAGGCTACTTTCCATCCTGAGTGAAATAAGTGAAACAGGAAGTCTGTATGATTTTCTGGTGCAGAGATATGTGATTTGTTACTTGGTTGCTAGGGTAACCCCATCTGGTTGCTAGGCAGTTACCAGAGTGATACATATCAAGGCTACTTTCCATCTTGAGTGAAATAAGTGAAACAGGAAGTCACTACGATTTTCTGGTGCAGAGATATGTGATTTGTTACTTGGTTGCTAGGGTAACCCCATCTGGTTGCTAGGCAGTTACCAGAGTGATACATATCAAGGCTACTTTCCATCCTGAGTGAAATAAGTGAAACAGGAAGTCTGTATGATTTTCTGGTGCAGAGATATGTGATTTGTTACTTGGTTGCTAGGGTAACCCCATCTGGTTGCTAGGCAGTTACCAGAGTGATACATATCAAGGCTACTTTCCATCCTGAGTGAAATAAGTGAAACAGGATGTCTGTATGATTTTCTGGTGCAGAAATATGTGATTTGTTATTTGGTTGCTAGGGTAACCCTGTCTGGTTGCTATGCAGTTACCAGGGTGATACTTATCAAGCCTCCTTTCCATACTGAGTGAATCAAGTCAACCTGGAAGCTACTATACTGTGGCTATGAAGATTTTAGGTCATTACTTATTGGCTGCTTGATAAAAGAAATCCTCTGAGGGAGAGAGAGAGGGAGAGACGCAGGGCTGACAGGCCCTTTTTCGTCTGTGTGTGTGAAAACGTCAGTTGGGATTTAAATTTATGAACATTCCGCAATGTTAATCAATGGGAGTTTTTCCGAGTTTTGATCGTCATTTTTAGGAAAACCGTAAGTCCGATCAGTTAGAAAAGATATAGCACACTATTCGGGATTAGTCTGAAGGTCTGTGCCGAGTTTGGTGCATGTAGCTTAAAAGCTCTAGGAGGAGTTACATTTAGAAATTTAGTCTCAGAATAATAATAATAATAATAATAAGTTTAAATAGGATTTCAGTAAGTTGGCTTTCTCAAGCCAACCTAATAATAAGTTTAAATAGGATTTCAGTAAGTTGGCTTTCTCAAGCCAACCTAATAATAATAAGTTTAAATAGGATTTCAGTAAGTTGGCTTTCTCAAGCCAACCTAACAATAACAATGATAAATATTATTGTTATTTTAATTGGTAATAATAATAATAATAATAATAATAATAATAATAAACATTATTATTGTTGTTATTATTGGTAATAATGTTGCTGGTAATGATAATATCATAATAATAATAACAATAATAATAATAATAAATATTATTGTTATTTTAATCGTTAATAATAATAATAATGATAATAGTAATAATAATAATAATAATAAATATTATTGTTATTTTAATCGGTACTACTAATAATAATGATAATAGTAATAATAATAATAATAAATATTATTATTGTTGTTATTATTGGTAATAATGTTACTTGTCATGATAATATCAGAATAAAAATAATAATAATAACAAACATTATTCTTATTTTAATCAATAATAATAATAATAATAATAAATATTACTGTTATTTTAATCAGTAATAATAATAATAATAATAATAATAAATATTACTGTTATTTTAATCAGTAATAATAATGATAATAGTAATAATAATACAATAATAATAAATATTATTATTGTTGTTATTATTGGTATGTTACTGATAATGATAATATCATAATACAAATAATAATAATAATAAACATTATTGTTATTTTAATCGGTAATAATAATAATAATAAACATTATTGTTATTTTAATCGGTAATAATAATAATAATAATAAACATTATTGATATTTTAATCGGTAATAATAATAATAATAATAATAATAATAATAAATATTATTATTGTTGTTATTATTGGTATGTTACTGATAATGATAATATCATAATACAAATAATAATAATAACAAACACTATTGTTATTTTAATCGGTAATAATAATAATAATAATAAATATTATTATTATTGTTATTATTGGTAATAATGTTACTTGTCATGATAATATAATAATAATAATAATAATAATAATAAACATTATTGTTATTTTAATTGTTAATGATGATAATAATAATAATTATTATTATCAATATTATTGTTATTATATCTATTCATAATATTATTTCTATTCTGTATTTTTCACTTGATTCTCTTATTAGGGTGAGTTTCATAAAGAAATACCAGGGTCAAATTTCATTGGAAATTATATGTAGTTATAAATAATTATTTAAATGATAAATAATTTAATTAAAAATGATTTCTTAAAAATAGGAAAAAACACAATTATTTATTGATTTTATTATTCAATCGCCATAAAGGCTGTGTAGCGATATGAACATGTTGTATAAATATTTTAGCATTAAAAATACATTATTATATTTTGCACGAATGAGAATTTGCTTCACAATGCCACAATTTTAACTGACCTAATATTTTATAAATAAAATGAAGCCCATATAAGGTCAATTAAAATGTTCAACCGATTTAGACTGTAAAGTGTAATATCTTTTCCCTTTTATTTTGGAGTGAAATATGACCCACACATGTTCTTGACCGGTTTCGTGAGGTTCAAAATTAAATTTGATTCTTAAGGAAATAAACATCCTCCCAAAACACTACAGTTCATTTACAATAGCAGTTACAGTATGTGCATATATCAAATAAAATGTATAAATAGCCATCCCTTATCATCACTGCTGAAAGAGCCGATATAGTGAGTAAGTGAATAATAATTCTTGCTTCTGTATGAATGAGAGAATTATCAGGTGACTGAATCGACTCTATCTCTGAAAGCAATATGAGCTCAGTTATACTCTGGCAGCTGGGCAATTATTATAAGACGACATGTATATTTCATAAGTATTGCCATGAGTAGATTGAAAGTCAACACGGGCAGAAGTTGAGCAAACAGACCTAATCACTCTGCTCAACATCTGATCACATGCATTTGCAATACTGTGTATATAGGGGAGGGGGATTATGACTTGCAAAGGCCCCGGGGCAAATTATCTCCAAGGGCCCCCCCCCTCCAAAATTTTGTGACCGGGTTGGATCACCAAACTGGATTGGGCAACCTTAAAGCCCAGGGTCCCCCCGGGCAGTAAAGGGCCCCTGGTTGTTAAGGGGCCCTGGGCACTGACCCCATTGGCCCGGTTGGTAATCCCTCCCTGTGAAAAACACATAAATGGGAAACTAGAGTCTCACCTCGTCACAGGCCATTACTATATAACAGAGACTTTTAACAAAGCAAACCGAAAGTTTTTACTGAAAAGTTCCCTCGCTAGGTTTTCTATATTTCTCTGCATTTCTGTCTCAGATAGGGTTAGGGTTATCTCAGAGAAACAGCTAGACTGACAGACTTTTTAGGGTTAACTATCCCTTTACCCTGGTTGCTCTATGGTAACTCGCCCTAGTAGGTCATACGTACATTGTAATTCACTTTGGTTCAAACAAAAACACTATAATTATTTGAGTTTGTCTTTCAGATTAACTGTTGACACATACAGAAAAGAATTCACAATGATGACATTGTGGGCCTCGTTTTAGGTGAACTTCCAATTCTCTCTAAACAGTAGCAGTGCAGTAACACTGACTGATAACATTGAAATCCACAGGATGTTAACCCATGCCAATGCACCCCAACACCTGTATAATAGCATATTAGGAATCATCTGAAATCATTTAAATCTGGAAGTGATACACTGAAACAGTCTGACAAATTAATGCTACTATTTTGCTAAATGGATAGATTTGAGGATTGGGGTCCTTTAACAGTTATAGAAAGACAACCTAATGTACATTTGGGGCAAAGTGGCCCACTTCCGGTTGCTGCTCCTATCCAATAGCGCCACTTGCTGGACACTTTTTGAAATGTGGTCTAGAAGACTTTCTAGAATATCATCAGACTACTAATCACTATTGTATGTTTAAAAGGCAGTTTTAACCTATTTCACCCACATCTGTGCTTTATTAATTGATTTCTGTGGCAGTTGTTAACAGTTTCATGGATGCTTATTGTAATATTGTGCGTAAAAAATAAAATACACATCGTACCAATTAATGTAAGATTTTTAAATTTAAATTGAAACACATAGAGCTCATTCATTATATGATAGACGAGACATAACGGAGAAAATAACAAATGTTATTTTGTACCGAGTGCTGCTTATTGACTAAACATCAGTCTGGCAAACAGCGGAAAGTGGGCGTGTTTGTTTACAATTCTTTCTGAGCAAAGTCTCTCTAGCAAGTCCGGCCATCTCTGGAACACACTCTGTTGCCAGTACCTGAATGGAGAAATTCACAAAATCTCAAAAATGTTTGGTCAATATTACGATCAAAGAGCATATTTCAAATCACCAGTAAAATATGACAATACTGAAATCATTAATTGTGATTCTTTACCTCATATTATACAAAAAAAATCTTAATGTTCCGCCTGCTTGTATAGCTAGTGCGCATGCGCGTTCTAGAGTTGATTGACAGGCGATGTCTGTATCTAAAAGGTGAATGGTTCTTTTAACTGTAAGGCACCCGTTTCTAAACACGTTGACCGTTGGTTCCTTGGTTGAGCGTTCCAATTTCTCCCATTCATTTATATAGAAGTGGCCCGTCTCTACAAAATAATCTCTGCTCTGCGCTACGTGACTATGCGTGATGACGTGAGGGGTGCGCTACGCTGTTGCTCTCGGAAGGAAGGAGGTTGTTTAGCTTTCAGAATCCCGACAAAATGATCTAGGAAACGGTAATAGAAGCTGTTTATGATCTTGTACGTGAAATCTGTGCTATTATGTCCGGGTCCGTTTCAGGCACAGGAAAATTTGTCTGGTAAAATCTAGGAAGTCGTCTTTATATTCTGATGCTAACGAGCAGCATAGCACGTTAGCCTGATATGTATATGTTTCCTCCCTTTGGGTAGCCTGATCTCTGCTTTACTGAACATATTGAATTATGACAGAGGATAACTTCAAAAGAGGTAAAATATTTTTTCTCCGACTATCAAAATAGCTACGTTGTTATAATTGTAATTTTATCCCTCAAACTTTGCAAAGGAAGGATTCTTTAGCCGCTGTGGGCTTTAGAATGGGTGTTAGACAGTGTTGGGTGTAATGCATTACTAAGTAATTAATTACTGTAATTAAATTACTTTTTCATTGAAAAAAGTTAAGTAAGGTAACGCTCTTAATTTTCAGTAATTGAATTATAGTTATTTCTGTATAAGACTGTACAGACTATAGAACAATTCTATATAAACAATAGTGAATTTAAAATCTAAATTTAACGTCTAATGTTAAAAATACATGTTTTCTAATTTAACGCTGCCCCTTTAAATTCTTTGGCCAGTTCATGAATAATTTATTTGATTTTATATTATTTATTTGAACGAATTAAAAGAACAGTTTTGTGTCTATCGTTGTATTTTTCATCTGGTCGAGGTTGATAAAGGTTTTAGAAAGTAATTAGTAATAAGTAATGCAATTACTTTACAGATAGAGTAATTAGTACTGTAATCTAAATACACTATAGAAGATGTAATTAGTAGTTAGGAATTAATTACTTTTTTAGAGTAACTTACCCAACACTGGTATTAGATGTATCGCATCGTTTCATTTCTAGAATTCCTTACAAACATTCCCGTCACCATGGTAACCATAGTTCCCGCCAAAACACCATAGTTACCTAATCTAGTTATTGTTGCTGCAGTGAAACCCACAATAAATCAGTTTATGGTCTGTAAAAGTGTTAGGCCGTTTTGTGCAGCATCTTTTTAAGGAATGCTTTGGTGATGCGTTGGCTAATTTTAAGTTTTTATTATTAAGATAAAATATATTTTAAATATGTATCATGTTGGATCTGTTGCATAATGAAAGCCTTCTGGATGTGCAGTGGTTAGGGTAAGCTTACGTTCAAGGGCGTAGCCAGGAAATTACTTTTGGGTGGGCCTCGTTAAAAACGGATGTGCCAAGTTTTCGCCCAACATTTTTTACTAAACAACAGAGAAGCGGCACATTCAAACAGTTCTGCCACACTTTCGGAAATCAGAATTTCTGCATTTTTAAACTATTTTATAAATATATATTTGAAGTCAGAGAATAATCACTAATATTCTGGGTAGGCCTGGGTCTAATTTGGGTGGGCCCAGGCCCATCCCACCCTTGGACACACCACTGGTAGGGTCATTTGTTGTCATTTATTATGTAAATATGTAAATAAGTTTAGTGTCGAATGTAGCTTAGATCTAGATTTTGGTGAGACTTCAAGTGGTGACCCAGAACAGAAACAATTTTTTTTTTATTGCTTCTTGTAAAAAAGTCAAATGTCCTTAAATTCCAACATTGAAATTTGTTAACCCTTAAATGCATGGGTGTTTCACCAAACATTATTACATACCTCGGGTCTTTAGTGACCCAGTACGTACGGTGTCCAAATAGTGACCCGGTACGTACGGTGTCCACATAGTGACCCGGTACGTACGGTGTCCACATAGTGACCCGGTACGTACGGTGTCCACATAGTGACCCAGGTACGTACGGTGTCCAAATAGTGACCCGGTACGTACGGTGTCCACATAGTGACCCAGGTACGTACGGTGTCCAAATAGTGACCCAGGTACGTACGGTGTCCAAATAGTGACCCAGGTACGTACGGTGTCCAAATAGTGACCCAGGTACGTACGGTGTCCAAATAGTGACCCAGGTACGTACGGTGTCCAAATAGTGACCAAGGTACGTACGGTGTCCAAATAGTGACCCAGGTACGTACGGTGTCCAAATAGTGACCCGGTACGTACGGTGTCCAAATAGTGACCAAGGTACGTACGGTGTCCAAATAGTGACCAAGGTACGTACGGTGTCCAAATAGTGACCCAGGTACGTACGGTGTCCAAATAGTGACCAAGGTACGTACGGTGTCCAAATAGTGACCCAGGTACGTACGGTGTCCAAATAGTGACCCGGTGCGTACGGTGTCCAAATAGTGACCCAGGTACGTACAGTGTCCAAATAGTGACCAAGGTACGTACGGTGTCCAAATAGTGACCCAGGTACGTACGGTGTCCAAATAGTGACCCGGTGCGTACGGTGTCCAAATAGTGACCCAGGTACGTACGGTGTCCAAATAGTGACCCGGTACGTACGGTGTCCAAATAGTGACCAAGGTACGTACGGTGTCCAAATAGTGACCAAGGTACGTACGGTGTCCAAATAGTGACCAAGGTACGTACGGTGTCCAAATAGTGACCCGGTGCGTACGGTGTCCAAATAGTGACCCAGTGCGTACGGTGTCCAAATAGTGACCCAGTACGTACGGTGTCCAAATAGTGTTGAATTTTCAAGACAATTAGAGAGTAATAGAATAGAGTATGTGCTGATATATTTTGATGTTTTATATTTCATCTATCAAGTGATGATGCAACAAATATAGAACAATGAACACGCTGAAATTCATGAGACTCCACTGTCTGTCAAACACATATTTAGCTACACAACACGTGCTACACGTATGTATTTTCTTGTATATATGTATTATTTTTAAGGTTAAATAGATGTACAACTAAGGCTACATAATTTCAGTAGTATGCCCAAATGACAAAAACCAAATCATTCTCTGTTTAATGTGTTAAACTTGCTATAGTTTACTTCCACATTGTTTCTTCAACAAATATGAATGTCAAATGTAAATCAAGTCAATTACTGTGGCGCTGATGTGTGCCTCGCTATATATATTTTTTCTGCAGTTGTGCCTTTCTTTGTGTGTTACACTGTTCAATTGAGAAAGGTTGAGGAAGATTAATGAGGTGTGGGCACAAGTCCATTTTTTGGACTTGGATGAGTTACAGGGGGTGGAATGAGGTCCTGGGTCACTGGGTTGGCACAATAATACCATACAATTACATAGGCTGAATAGGAAAATGTACAATTTACAAACAAGTGTGATTTACTAGCTTTTCCCCAGCATTTTCTGTTGCATTTTGAAAGTTGATAAGCTTTTTTATTTTGCTTCTCTAAGGATGCAAAATTTAATGGTTTGCATTTATTTGCATTTTATTATTTACATTTTTGCCTCGTTTTCCACCTGCTGTTCTGAACAGACTGGCGACCCATTGTTGGGTTACGACCCACCAGTTACAAGAGAGCCACTACTATAGCTGATTATAATCACTAATATGTTCTGTCTTTTTATTCAGAACGTTTAGATTTTGGGAGACCATGGAGACAGAGCTGAACTCCTTCCATGTGGAGTTCCCTGACTTTTCCTGTTCCCTTCTGAAGAAACTGAACCAGCAGCGTCAAAGGGGTCAACTGTGTGACCTCATCGTGTCCATAGGTGGCCATCAGTTCCGGGCTCACCGCGCCGTGCTGGCCGCCAGTTCACCCTACTTCTGTGATCAGGTCCTGCTGAAGAACAGCGCCCGTGTGGTTTTGCCAGATGTCATGCATCCTGGCGTCTTCGAGCAGCTACTCTTGTCCTGCTACACAGGAGCGCTCTCTGTGCCATCCGGCGAGGTGGTGGCGTTCCTCACTGCTGCAAGCTTCCTGCAAATGTGGCACGTGGTTGACAAATGTACTGAGCTTCTAGAGGTGGGACATAAGAAAAGCAACCGTGGCGGGCATTTTGAATATGGTACATCTCCGAGGGCGGACGATTATGGCACGGATAACGAGGACGAAGGCCGGACCTCATGTCAAGAGGAAGATCTAGTTAAAGACGGGATTTCAATTCCTGTTTTACAAAGTGCCAGTTGCTCTTCTCCAGAAGGTCCGTGCAGTGAGAATGGATTGGATGCTGTGGAGAATCAGTGCTCGAGACCTGCCTATGTACCACCGAGCATTATGGGACACAGGAAAAAGGTGCATGTGAAAGCAGAGAGGACCAATCGAGAACCCTGTCTGTTTGGAGACGAGTCCACCGTAGTAGCTAATACGGACCAGAACTGTCACACTCCAAATATCGTTGATGATTGTTTTGATGACAAACTAGTGAAACGTCTTGAGGAGTGCTTGGATAGAGATTGCTCCTACGAAGAGCCCTTGGACTTCTACGGAACCTCAATGGAAGGCTTTTCGCAAGCTGCGGACGAGATCCCCAACCCGACATCCAAGGATAAACAGCCGCTAGATGGAGTTACGGCTGTTGCTAAAGACGAGGAGGCCTCAGCCCACAGTGACAGTGGCCTAAAGGAGCAAACGTCTCACTCTGGGTTTGCCTCTGTGGTTTATAAGCTCTATCCGTGTCAGTGCGGCAAGAGCTTCACGCACAAAAGCCAGCGAGACCGCCACATGAGTATGCACCTGGGTTTACGGCCATTTGGCTGTGCCGTTTGTGGCAAAAGCTTCAAGATGAAGCATCACTTGGTGGGCCACATGAAGATCCACACTGGTATTAAACCGTACGAGTGCAGCATGTGCGCGAAACGTTTCATGTGGAGAGACAGCTTCAACCGCCATACCTCCACATGTGCAAGGGCCCACCAGAAACGACGAAACAGAGTGGAACCCGCCTCCTTGTAAGAGCGCATGAGGGGGTGTCATTACCAGAATGCCAAACCAATCCACAGCCTACAGTAAAGATAGAGATTCTTTGGTTACTATTTAAAATAAGCACCTCAATTTTGAACAAAGGGCCTCTGGGAGATTTTGTTCAGGTGTACCTCAGAAAGGTGTACACACAGGCTGCATCTGAAATTGTGAACTGTCAGAATATGCACCGCATTTGATGAAGAACATACTTCTTCATCCGGGAATGTCGGCATTGTCTCATGACCTGAATATATACTGTAGTAACAACCATGAAAATAATTTACTCTGGTCTTGCTGTACAAGTACAATTTAACCACAGCAATCTTGATATATAACATTTAAGCCCAAAGTATACTTAGATTTTGACGCTAACGTTCAGCGTCTACATACAGTACAAAGCGAGCCTGTTAAAGTATACTCCATATGACTGTACACATACACAGGCATTAATGAGATGTCGGACAATTTCTTTTCAGGAGTTTAGACCCATAAAGATGTCTTTAGCGGCGATTACATCATCTTCTAATGCATCTTCGTGACAACAAAGGCTCAAATGTGAGTGTTGCCACCTTGTGAACACACTAAATAGTGCAATTAATTCCAGGCGCTTGAGCATTCTGAACTATCAAAGACGTGCGGTTAGAAAAATTGGGCTGTGTGTGTTCAGTGCCCTGCTGATGACAAGATTTGCGGCACGCATCCTGTACGTGGACGGTCAGCGTTTGTGTCGTGTCGAAGTAAACTTTGGGCTTTACAGTTGAATAGAGACTTCCAACTTGTGGTTCCTCCTGATGGGATGGTTTAAGTCAACATGAAAGCAAAATTGACCCTATTTACTTTCTTAATTCACTCTGCATATTTCTTCAGTGCATACTATTCCAAAATGTCATAGCTGTAAAAACTGTCATGCAAAAAAAGGCTCTGCCTCTGAAACAGCATTCCTCGTTGGCTGGCATCACCTAGATTTAGTCATTGTTTTAGGTTACTGTTGGAGTTAATATAATCATTCTGAAATCTTGCAACTGTAGTTAACACAATTAAATTTTGGTTAAAGGTGCAGGATGTAAGATTCAGAAACTCTTGTTATTAGTGACACCTGTGGCCATTAAGTGAACTGCAGCAGTTACCTGTTGCTCGTGCTCACACTCCATAGGGACGCGAGCGAGCATCCAAAACAATGACGTAACATACAAAGATATGGTCGTGATTCACCGACATCGCGCTGACAGATGAGGAAGCATAATTAAAATTACACAGTTATGATTGTTTTACTACAAACTTTGAGACTAAACTAAAACTACTTATCAGCTAACGTAGCATACTGATACACACATACAGCTACATACTAGCGAACTATACCAGACTATTGTTGCACTATTGTATGTTTTGTGCATCACATGTTGTACTGCGAATAAGAAACCCGTGTATTCGCTTAAATTTATCCTCTATACCTGACTTTTAGTATAAAGAGAATATCATCAAAATTATTTGAAAGTTATGAAGCAAGGTAGCTTGCAATTCGTCAGCGTTAGCAGGCAAGATCAAGTTAGCTAAAATGACACGGATCAATCCTTATGGCACTATATTTCACACGCATTATATTTCACATTTTACATAACTGCAAAGTTATGTAAAGTTACCTGTCCAATAAGAAGAACGGCAAAAACTGAACGAAGTTTCCTCCATACTCTGCCGATGTTCACTCTAGTTTTCGCTCGACCACGATCGCGCTCCCGCTTAGCCAGATGGGATTCAGTAGATAAATAGTGTTTTTTTGGCTGACTCTGAGTTTGTGTAGGAGTCGGTGTTGTGCTGGACTCCATCTCTAAGATAATGTTACCTAGTGTTGCAGTTTGTTGTCGCTGTTGAATAGCGGAAGAGAAGCTATTACTGTCTGATAAAAGGCTTTCGGGAGCGCACATAAACGTCACATCCTTTGGATTTTCCCGGCAAATTCGTCCCGCTCCATTCGCATGAAAATCAGTCTACAGGCTTTAATAGGCAACCTAGGAATTCCGGGAAGGGCTCATTTCTTAAGTTGTGTTACAAGCCGTTCACACATTGGCAAAAAAAACCCTGAATATTACATATCGCAATGTAATAAAAGTTACAACAATAATATCGTTACAATTGGATTTGTCAAGTACTCTGCCTCTAACCCTCATTAAATGAGTCATTGATTACTCGTTAATTAAAATTTTAAAAGTATTACGTACGTGAAATTTCTATTTAGTTTATTAACAAACGCTACCAAGAACATTGGTAGACAGGGCGGAGGGCGGGGCCGGGTCGTGATTCCACACACCCGGTCCCTAATCAGGCTAATCAAGCCTCAGAGAGGGATAAAGACCGACTGGAAGCTTCACTGGGATAGAGAGAGAGATTTACAGAAAGCTGTCCGACACCTGTGTGTGTGTGTTTGTCTTTTTGTTTCAGTTTTATATTAAACTATTATTTATACTGTCAAGCCGGTTCTCGCCGCCTCCTTTCCATTTTGTCACTTTACACACATTTTTATAATTTCAAATGTTGTTATTCGAAAAAAATAATAAATATTACAAGTTGGCTTTTGCTCTGATAAGCTTCCGAGTTTCTTGTACCGCTTCGCATTTACTTTCAACCGTAAAAGCAGATCCTCATCCGTTGGTTTTGCATGACTCCAACAAGAAACAAATAGAGTAAAATTAATAAGAATCAAAATATTACAATTATTGCCACACATGGCTTTGCTTTCAAAAGCACAGACGCCATCATATCTTCTCTTATGCAACACCTCGACGACACCCATCCACAGCACCCCCCGCGGACTCAACTGCAACTGTGAGATTTGGTGAGCGATTGGGAGAGGAAGTACCGTGTAATGCAATGTTGCCCACAGCAGACAATTTGCAATATTTGAGTAGTGTTTTAAATAGTCAATCAGCTAGTGCAGAACATTTTCTCACTCATTCAATTGCTCATATGCATCCATGATCCACTAAATGTCCAGTGTATAAAATCAAGTCCCTACATTTGTTCTTGAACGTTTCACACCTTATAAGAGTAATTTGGGATTCAAATGCAATTTCATGTTGACTTTAATGTAATTCTAATGTCTCAGATTAGTGTGATTAGTGTATCTGAATAAATACTCTATACCACATTGTTCAAATCTCACAGAAAAGCCTTGAACGGTTCTTCTAATTCAGGTTTTAACACTCAGCAAGCACTTGAGTTAAAAATGTACGTATAATTTCCTTATGTACGTAGAATTATACCTCAATGCAACATTATACAGGGTTTATTTAAAGGGTTTGATTTGCCATTGATTGAGTTATTGGCACTAACACTTTGGTAAATCTCTATAATTTGGTTGCTCACTTGTGGATTTTACAGAGAACAGAGATTATTTCAATCATGAAACTGCTTATTCGGGTTATTTTGAAGAAATAACCCCACATAATGTTGCATAAATGGCATTGACCGTTTCATCTTTCACCTTCTGCGAACAGTATTGACAAGTTCTTGTATATGATGTGATTTCACCCCAAATACTTCTTTTAATGTGCCATAATTGTAATCTGTATAGCTCATGAACACATGTTTAATTTGACCCCAAAATAATTAAAAGCCAAAACAGTAAATTGTATTTTTAATAAAGCAAAAGAAGCCTATTTTTTTAGGACCATTCCAATACTTCGCCTCGTGACATTATTTTCATGACAATTAAGCACCCTTCCCTCCCAATTCTCATCTCAGTAATGCGGGGGGGGGGGCTATCCCAGCTAACATTGGGCGAAAGGCGGGGTACACCCTGGACAGGTCGCCAGTCCATCGCAGTCAATTATTACCATTATTTTACATTAAAATCGTCTTAAAAGCAGGACTTTTATTTTCCTTCTAGACTGTCATTGTCTTGCATTACTGTAATGAGAATTGGGAGGGCGCTGAATTATAATGAGGATGATGTCACAATGCTAAACATTTCAATGGTCTTAGAAATTACTTAACGTATAATAACATTTTATTTATTTATTTTTTATTTTGGGTTGAAAAATGGTCTGGACACATTCTTGACCGGCTTTGTGAGATTCACCATATATATATATATATATATATATATATATATATATATATATATATATATAATTTCAAGCGTATTTACTTCACTGTAGTGAAGTAAATCAGTGGTCACATCTTTACTGTTTTACTTCTCATAGGACAAAAGCACAAGAAAGTGATGGAAAAAAAACAAAAAAAAACAGCATCTTTTGAAAGGGCTGCAAAGTACTTGTAGAAAAGACTTTTTGTAAACATGTATTATTGTATGGATCTGATGTACAGCATGTGAATGGACGGTTGGATGTCTGGCTTTAACTAGTCTGGTATTATTATGGTCTGTCTGTGATCAAGTTAACCACAAACCTTGCTTACAACAGTACCTCATATGCTGTGGTATTTTGTAGTTGCATGGAATTTGGTTTAATGAACCCTTAATGAGAATAAACTGTAAGCTTATATTATTGTAGATTTAAATCAAGTGAACTGGGCGTTTCTTCAAATATTGAATTAGACATGCAAGTGTTATAAGCTGCTGTAACACTCAACAGAACATTTCAAACATGCTTTCATCTATTGTCATTTGATAGTTAGTTTGTAGTTTGTAAATAGGCTTTAAATAGTTTTTTATGTGCATTTATGAGTTTCTATATGCCTCAAACAGAACAAACAAGCGACAATCAGGTTGGCAAACACACAATATATTAAAGTTTTGCCTCTCCATGGAAAATTTGGTCAGAATTTATCTTATGGAAATTTGTTTATTGTGTACATTATATGGTTTATTCTTTTCTTAATCAAATCATATGTATTTATAATTATGTAATTGGTTATAATTATATAGTTATATATGATATCATTTGGTTAAATATTGTAATGCAGTTTGTGTGTAATTTATGGCCTTGAAAAATATTGTTCAAGAGATAATTTGGAAAGATATATATATATATATAGTATATCTTTACCAAAATTGTGTTTATCAGCAGATGAGGATTTGACATGTTGGACTGATCACTACCTCAACAGGACTCTCGAGTTACGATCCGTTGATCAGAAAACATTTGTTTCCGGGCGAGCCCATTCTCCAGTTCCGCTTTCGTTGTGTTTTCTTCTTATAGAAGAACTTTGTGAGATTTGTACAGAGATATGTTTAGCAATAAATGTTTTATTCGTTCTGGAGTCCTGTTTGGTTGCACTAAGAAAAGTTGTCCATCAGTTTCAGTTTAATACCATTTTTCAGACACTAGATGGCAGTCTCAAGAAACTAATACTTGGACTATTACTCAATAATATTTTTAATTAAACATTAAAACTGCCAGCTCAGCTAATATATAATTTGCCTTACTTACTGTGTCATGGCATCACTATGGCATAGTTGCAAAAAATGCTTCATTACTATATAAATTATGCATATAATATATTTATTAGGAGTTTTTATAAGTCAAGTGCAATAGGACATGTGTGGTTTAATTAGCCAATAATATTAACTTTTACAGATGACGTCAGAGAGTACATTTTCTAGTGGAACAACAAAATAAAATATCAAATAAGTTAAAACTAAAAGAGATAAATGCAGGGGAGGATAAAAATTAATAAGAGAAAATAATAAAAAAAGGTATTCTAAGTCACATATGTACCTAGCATGTTTTTTTTATTATTATTATTTAGATAGTCTCGTATGATGCCTTATTTCACTTCATAGCATCATAAGATTTTTTTTTTTTATTATTAAAAAAAGTTTCATTTTTGAATATGAAATGTACTTAATATTATAATTATTATTTTTTATAATAAACAAAGAATAATTGAATATATGAGAACTAAGCATTCGCAAACATCAAAGAAATATTACATTATAAATATAGGCTACATTTATAAAAATCACAAACAGAAAGTCTACTGTAGTTTTTTTATTATTATTTAAAAAAAAAAAAAAAAAGTCATATATACGGACTATATGATTATAATATTTGTCATTATTTTTAGCCAGATGGATTGAATGTGAGAGAAATAAGTAGGCGTTAACCTGAAGAAGAAAAAAATACATTTTAAAGGGATAATTAATCACAAAAATAGGCTACATGTCGTAAATTACAAAAAGTACAGTAAGTCTTAATTGCATTTTATTCAAACTGCCTGATTTCACATTAAAACATCATAAGATTATTTATCAATGTTTCATTTATGAGCATAAAATTCATGAAAGATGATAAGGAAACGTATGGAGTATGAGAGAAACAAGCAGGCGAAAACAAAGAAATATTAAATAACTAAAATTCACACAGAACCGATACTTCGACACGATTGGCTGTTGCTCTTCGAATGGGCGGTGTTAATATCTGCCCGAGGCGTATGATTGGTCAGGCTACTTGTCAGATCAAAGAAACCTACCTGACACTTCCTGCCCCTGGGATGTTTTGATTTTGGGGGGGGGGGGGGGGGGCACGCTAAATATATAGCTGCCTACACCTGGATTGGCAGTTCACGTGACTAGTTCAGTCTTTGTGCGTTTGGTTTATGGATGTCACTTCATCGACACAGCGTCGAGTGAGTGACAGCAGGGGAATGAATGTCTTAGTTACTGTCATAACCTCCGTTCCCTGATGGAGGGAACGAGACTCTTGCCACAGACGGACCTTGACCGCTGTAACGGCCGGGACCATGTCTCGCTCCTCAGGGCAAAACCTGAATGAACTTGCCTACTGGCCTCCCGTTTTTATACCCGTATATCGGTGGGAGTGGAATGCAAATTCAACTCGCCAATGGGCTATGTCGGTACACGATCCGTTCATGGAACGTTAATTACAACTTCCGGAATAATATAAGCCAGCTCAAAAACTTCCGGTGAAACGTCACTTGCTGTAGCGACATATTCAATTGTCTGATAGTGTAAATAGCCGTTCTGATCTTGTTTTTGTATTTATTTGTATTATTTATTTGTATATTTGTTAAACTAATTTAATTATAGATTAAAGTGTAGTTCTGTTTTTACGCAACCTCTGCTTTGGCAATATTGTATTGTTTACATTCATGCCAATAAAGCCACTTTGAGTTTGAATTTGTAAATAGCCTCATTGGCCTTTTCTCAAAGATCTGAAGGCGACACTTCACATCGAGTGAGTGACAGAAGAGGAAACTTAATTTGCGCCCCTCCCCCAAACACTCTAATCGAAAGTAATTTAGTTTTCACGTAAAAAAAAAAAAAAAAAAAAAGTTTTTAAAACGATAAACTAAATTTTCTTTCATCTTCATTTGACGAAAAATATATATTTGTAAAAATACAATGAAAACTGAATGTATTGTTACACTTCACTCCAGGGCCGCTCAGAAATCCGAGTCCTCTATTCATTCGCATTTAACTACCAGAAAGTTTTACATCTCATTGGAGACAATTTTACTCTAGAATAGTTATTTTTGTTTATAAAAAATGATAATTGCAAGTACCTATGAATGGAAATAAACTTCAGCAGTCGCTATAAAAGTTTTAATTTTTTTAAAATTCTCATCCAGTAATAATAAATGACTGATTGGCGCATCCAAGCCAGTGCTGAAAAAAGTAACAAGCATCACGTGACGGTGCATTTTCAGGACCCCTGGACAATACTTTGCACCTGAATTATCATACTAATTAAACTTTAATAAAAACAGACATTTCCACCATCATTTACTCACCCTCGTCGGTCAACATCAGTATTACTTTTGTTATCTCTGAAAGGGACGAGAGGATCGTGTTTGTGGCTAGCGCCTGACATCAACGCATTGCCATTGGGCTGTCAAGAGCTGTGCGCGAGGATGCACTGCAGTGGCAGGAGAAAAGGCAGAGGAAAAGATATTGCGCACATCACTATTTTTGTTGAATGTATGAAAGTGAACGAGATTTGAGGACGGGTCAGTCGCCCTACAGGGCACGCCCCACACTTTGGGAACCACTGATGTAACCTCACACAGTATGCAGGAATTGTTTTTATCCCCTTTTCTCTCCAATTTGGAATGCCCGATTCCCAACATGGGCTGTGATGATACGATACATCGTAGTGACGATATAAAGTGTTAATCGATAGATAATTTGCTATATCGTGTATAATGAGAAATGCCAATATCCATGTCCGTTGCGTACACTGTCAGATAAAAGGGTACGGTCGGGGGCCATTTGTGATCACAGAGGGTACAGCTTATGTGGTTGTACCCTCACTGGGTCAAAGTTCAAACTTATATGTACTCTTTAGAGATAGATAAGTTACAAATAAATTTCTGTCCATCATAGTGTCCATGTACAGTATATATATATAACACATTTTGTTCATGGCATGTGGTGTAACCCTGAGAAAATGTCTTGATAATCTTGACACAAAAAAAAACAAAAAAACAACAACAACAAAAAAATCATATTGTTTTCATATTTTTTTTAAATCTTTGGATTAACATGATTACACTCACTTGTATTCAAAGTGCAAAGAGCGTGTTTTAATATATTTTACTTGATGGTTACACCACATGACATTTTAAAATTCATCTTATTTTTTGCTTTTAATAAATAAATAAATTGCTTTTATTTAAAAAAAATATATATTTTTTTTTTTCAAAAACTAACACGGAGTCACAGATTACATTTATATAAACTTGACAAGTGTGTTGAAAGTGTGTTTTTTCCTCGGACAAACTTATTTGTCAAAGACCCCATAAAGGAATAGTTTATGTCATTATGTGCTTACCCCCTTGCCATCCCAGATGTGTATGACTTCTGCAGAACACAAATGAAGATTTTTAGAAGAAAATTTCAGCTCTGTTGGTCTCGCTATGCACGAGGGGGACCTACACAATATTAGGCAGGTGGTTTTAATGTTGTGGCTGATCTGTGTATGAAACATTTTATTAGGTGACATTTACCAGTAAGGAATTTTAACTCTGTTATTGTGTAGTACAAATTGGCAGTGTGTTTTAAAAATCACACAGTGAACTCATATTATGGCCACTAGAGGTCACTGTTGTCTTCTGAGTGTTTGTACTTGCCCATTGCTCTCAACAAACCAGAACAGACTTTAGTCTTCTCATGCAGAGATGCGACTATATTCAGTAATTTATTAGCAAAAATAATTGTGGTTCGGAGGACCGGAGTTAACCCGGAATGACCCTGTGGAAAGTGTCTGAACGTGCCTACTTTCCTTTTTGGTTTGAGTGGCCCGGCAAGCGTAGTGTTTTGAACATTACGTCTAGTGCATCTGATTTCAAAGTTTTATATAAAAAAAGCATGAAAATTCCTGTTTTCTGTGATATGTTCCCTTTATTATGAGTGTAGGGTGTGATGAGTCTGGACGGGGTTTGACTGCTGGTGTTCTGAGACACTTCACACTCAGTTGATTAATGTTGTGAAATGTTTACTCGCAAAAGTCAGAACTTAGCAACACTCCTGCACTTACAATACTGTTATATGAGATCTGAGAACATTTTACTGCTTTGCCTGAGGTACAGTACATGTAAGCGCAGTGTAGTTCTAGCGGGAAGACTAGCAGCTGTACTTCATCGCACCATTAGCTGGGTAACTCCCAGCCAATCACATGTGAGCCATTGCTTTATACGTCTGCTCACAATCTATCACATTGCTGTTTCAGTGTGCTAACACGGCAACCTCCTCCACCCCACCGCCACCTGTTGAGCCCCGTCCCGCACGGGGGTAGGTTCCTCGCCTCTGCCTCCTATCACCGGCAGGATATGACGGTTCCGAGTACTACCGGCACAGGAAAATGTGCAACGGAGAGGAAAGAATGTGACTTTTACAA
Organism: Moxostoma hubbsi; assembly: GCA_032164185.1. Lineage (NCBI taxonomy): Eukaryota > Metazoa > Chordata > Actinopteri > Cypriniformes > Catostomidae > Moxostoma > Moxostoma hubbsi. Next base: position 3,904,809 of record JAVLUX010000008.1, on the reverse strand, counting down.
TGGAAATCACACAGAAATGGAAACATTCAATGTTTTTATTTTATTTTATTTTATTTGTTTTTTGGTAAATGCCTAAACACATATATAAATATGAAACAGCCAATATTTCAGCAATATTGCATTGCTTTGCAATCCGTTGCACATTTTCCTGTGCCAGTTCCTTATCGGTTGAGAGCTGAGATATCTTTGATAAATAATCTTCTAAATAATCTTAAATAAAAAATTAAATTAAGTTATACATATCTGGGATGGCATGAAGGTGAAAAAATTATGAGAAATGTTTATTTTTAGGTGAAATATCCCTTTAACATTCATTTATATATATATATGTGTGTGTGTGTGTGTGTGTGTGTGTGTGTGTGTGTGTGTGTGTGATATATATATATATGTGTGTGTGTGATATATATATATATATATATATGTGTGTGTGTGTGTGTGTGTGTGTGTGTGTGTGTGATATATATATGTGTGTGTGTGTGATATATATATATATGTGTGTGTGTGATATATATATATATATATGTGTGTGTGTGTGTGATATATATATATATATGTGTGTGTGTGTGATATATATATATATGTGTGTGTGTGATATATATATATATGTGTGTGTGTGTGATATATATATATATATATGTGTGTGTGTGTGATATATATATGTGTGTGTGTGTGATATATATATATATATATGTGTGTGTGTGTGATATATATATGTGTGTGTGTGTGATATATATATATATATATGTGTGTGTGTGTGATATATATATATATATATGTGTGTGTGTGTGATATATATATGTGTGTGTGTGTGATATATATATGTGTGTGTGTGTGATATATATATATATGTGTGTGTGTGATATATATATATATATATATATGTGTGTGTGTGTGTGATATATATATATATATGTGTGTGTGTGTGATATATATATATATGTGTGTGTGTGATATATATATATATGTGTGTGTGTGTGATATATATATATATGTGTGTGTGTGTGATATATATATATATATATGTGTGTGTGTGTGATATATATATGTGTGTGTGTGTGATATATATATGTGTGTGTGTGTGATATATATATATATGTGTGTGTGTGATATATATATATATATATATGTGTGTGTGTGTGTGATATATATATATATATGTGTGTGTGTGTGATATATATATATATGTGTGTGTGTGATATATATATATATGTGTGTGTGTGTGATATATATATATATGTGTGTGTGTGTGATATATATATATATATATGTGTGTGTGTGTGATATATATATGTGTGTGTGTGTGATATATATATATATATATGTGTGTGTGTGTGATATATATATATATATATGTGTGTGTGTGTGATATATATATATATATATGTGTGTGTGTGTGATATATATATGTGTGTGTGTGTGATATATATATGTGTGTGTGTGTGATATATATATATATGTGTGTGTGTGATATATATATATATATATATGTGTGTGTGATATATATATATATATATGTGTGTGTGTGTGTGATATATATATATATATGTGTGTGTGTGTGATATATATATATATGTGTGTGTGTGATATATATATATATGTGTGTGTGTGTGATATATATATATATATATATATATATATATATATATATATATACAGGTCCTTCTCAAAAAATTAGCATATTGTGATAAAGTTCATTATTTTCCATAATGTAATGATACAAATTAAACTTTCATATATTTTAGATTCATTGCACACCATCTGAAATATTTCAGGTCTTTTATTGTTTTAATACTGATGATTTTGGCATACAGCTCATGAAAACCCAAAATTCCTATCTCAAAAAATTAGCATATTTCATCCGACCAATAAAAGAAGTGTTTTTAATACAAAAAAAGTCAACCTTCAAATAATTATGTTCAGTTATGCACTCAATACTTGGTCGGGAATCCGTTTGCAGAAATGACTGCTTCAATGCGGCGTGGCATGGAGGCAATCAGCCTGTGGCACATCTGAGGTGTTATGGAGGCCCAGGATGCTTCGATAGCGGCCTTAAGCTCATCCAGAGTGTTGGGTCTTGCGTCTCTCAACTTTCTCTTCACAATATCCCACAGATTCTCTATGGGGTTCAGGTCAGGAGAGTTGGCAGGCCAATTGAGCACAGTAATACCATGGTCAGTAAACCATTTACCAGTGGTTTTGGCACTGTGAGCAGGTGCCAGGTCGTGCTGAAAAATGAAATCTTCATCTCCATAAAGCTTTTCAGCAGATGGAAGCATGAAGTGCTCCAAAATCTCCTGATAGCTAGCTGCATTGACCCTGCCCTTGATAAAACACAGTGGACCAACACCAGCAGCTGACATGGCACCCCAGACCATCACTGACTGTGGGTACTTGACACTGGACTTCAGGCATTTTGGCATTTCCTTCTCCCCAGTCTTCCTCCAGACTCTGGCACCTTGATTTCCGAATGACATGCAAAATTTGCTTTCATCCGAAAAAAGTCTTCTCTGTAGCCCAGGTCAGGCGCTTCTGCCGCTGTTTCTGGTTCAAAAGTGGCTTGACTTGGGGAATGCGGCACCTGTAGCCCATTTCCTGCACACGCCTGTGCACGGTGGCTCTAGATGTTTCTACTCCAAGGTCTGGAATCGGTCCTTCTCCACAATCTTCCTCAGGGTCCGGTCACCTCTTGTCGTTGTGCAGCGTTTTTTGCCACACTTTTTCCTTCCCACAGACTTCCCACTGAGGTGCCTTGATACAGCACTCTGGGAACAGCCTATTTGTTCAGAAATTTCTTTCTGTGTCTTACCCTCTTGCTTGAGGGTGTCAATGATGGCCTTCTGGACAGCAGTCAGGTCGGCAGTCTTACCCATGATTGCGGTTTTGAGTAATGAAACAGGCTGGGAGTTTTTAAAAGCCTCAGGAATCTTTTGCAGGTGTTTAGAGTTAATTAGTTGATTCAGATGATTATGTTAATAGCTCGTTTAGAGACCCTTTTCATGATATGCTAATTTTTTGAGATAGGAATTTTGGGTTTTCATGAGCTGTATGCCAAAATCATCAGTATTAAAACAATAAAAGACCTGAAATATTTGAGTTGGTGTGCAATGAATCTAAAATATATGTAAGTTTAATTTTTATCATTACATTATGGAAAATAAAGAACTTTATCACAATATGCTAATTTTTTGAGAAGGACCTGTATATGTGTGTGTGTGTGTGATATATATATATATGTGTGTGTGTGTGTGTGATATATATATATATATGTGTGTGTGTGTGATATATATATATATGTGTGTGTGTGATATATATATATATATATATATATGTGTGTGTGTGTGTGTGTGATATATATATATATATATATATATATATATATACACACACTCACCTAAAGGATTATTAGGAACACCATACTAATACTGTGTTTGACCCCCTTTCACCTTCAGAACTGCCTTAATTCTACATGGCATTGATTCAACAAGGTGCTGAAAGCATTCTTTAGAAATGTTGGCCCTTATTGATAGGATGGCATCTTGCAGTTGATGGAGATTTGTGGGATGCACATCCAGGGCACGAAGCTCCCGTTCCACCACATCCCAAAGATGCTCTATTGGGTTGAGATCTGGTGACTGTGGGGGCCATTTTAGTACAGTGAACTCATTGTCATGTTCAAGAAACCAATTTGAAATGATTCGAGCTTTGTGACCTGGTGCATTATCCTGCTGGAAGTAGCCATCAGAGGATGGGTACATGGTGGCCATAAAGGGATGGACATGGTCAGAAACAATGCTCAGGTAGGCCGTGGCATTTAAACGATGCCCAATTGGCACTAAGGGGCCTAAAGTGTGCCAAGAAAACATCCCCCACACCATTACACCACCACCACCAGCCTGCACAGTGGTAACAAGGCATGATGGATCCATGTTCTCATTCTGTTTACGCCAAATTCTGACTCTACCATCTGAATGTCTCAACAGAAATCGAGACTCATCAGACCAGGCAACATTTTTCCAGTCTTCAACTGTCCAATTTTGGTGAGCTCTTGCAAATTGTAGCCTCTTTTTCCTATTTGTAGTGGAGATGAGTGGTACCCGGTGGGGTCTTCTGCTGTTGTAGCCCATCCGCCTCAAGGTTGTGCGTGTTGTGGCTTCACAAATGCTTTGCTGCATACCTCGGTTGTAACGAGTGGTTATTTCAGTCAAAGTTGCTCTTCTATCAGCTTGAATCAGTCGGCCCATTCTCCTCTGACCTCTAGCATCAACAAGGCATTTTCGCCCACAGGACTGCCGCATACTGGATGTTTTTCCCTTTTCACACCATTCTTTGTAAACCCTAGAAATGGTTGTGCGTGAAAATCCCAGTAACTGAGCAGATTGTGAAATACTCAGACCGGCCCGTCTGGCACCAACGCTCAAAATTGCTTAAATCAACTTTCTTTCTCACACACACACACACACACACACACACATATATATATATATATATATATATATATATATATATATATATATATATATATATATATATATATATATATATCACACACACACACACACACACACACATATATATATATATATCACACACACACACACACACACACATATATATATATATATATATCACACACACACACACATATATATATATATATATATATATATATATATCACACACACACACACATATATATATATATATATATCACACACACACACACACACACACACATATATATATATATATATATCACACACACACACACATATATATATATATATATATATATATATCACACACACACACACATATATATATATATATATATCACACACACACACACATATATATATATATATATATATATATCACACACACACACACACATATATATATATATACATGTATATGAATGTTAAAGGGATATTTCACCTAAAAATAAACATTTCATAATTTTAATTTTAATTTTTTATTTAAGATTATTTAAGAAAAGATATCTCAGCTCTGTGGATGAGAGACAGATCAATATTTAAGTCTGACTTTTTTATCTATAAATCTCCACTTTCACTTTCAAATGTAAAAAGATAAACTAAACAGGCACCACATGTGGTTTACAGATGTGAAAGAGAAAGTTGAGATTTATAGTAAAAAAAAGGACTTAAATATTGGTCTGTTTCTCACCCACACCTATCATAACACTTCAGAAGACATAGATTAAACCACTGGAGTCGGATGGATTGCTTTTATGCTGCCTTTATGTGCTTTTTGGGGCTTCAAAGTTCTTACCACCATTCACTTGCATTATATGGACCTACAGTCTTTATTTGTGTTCTGCAGAAGAAAGAAAGTCATCCACATCTGGGATGGCATGAGGGTGAGTAAATGATGAGAGAATTGTCGGGATTGCGTCATTGTCTTATGCAAGGGGAAAGTGTTTTGTTGTAAGTATTATATTTAGTGTGAGTGTAAACCAACTTTCAGCTGCTATATTTCTCAAGTTATTTATGCATTCATAAATCTTAGGTCTTGAACCTAAGGCATTTATAAATGCTTGTTTGAACCATCAGTTATGCTGCAGTGGACATTCAAAAGTGGTTTCTGAGAAATAAACGCATTTGCTGAGTATTCTAGCAAAGTACAAGATCCGAGTTCTCCACCGACCGTGATGTGAAACAGTGGGAAAACTTGCTGTTGGCTCGTGGTCTTATAATTCTTGAGCGATGAGACCACCCGTGACCCACTTACAGAAGCTCGCTCACTTTTCCACCTCCCATCACACTAATGAATAATAAAAAAAAAACATATTTAAAATGACAAATTGATAAAATACATGGTTTTTCTTTATTGTGGGTAAAAAAGGCCCCTCACCACTGTATTTTATTATTATTATTTTTTCATTATTATTATTTAACCTTCTGTTATTATTTATTTACCCACTTATTACTTATATTGCTAATGAAATTTATTTTTTTCAAAATATATGATATGAGGTTTACGTTTCGATATAATCTTTATTTGATATAACCCTTAAATAAATAATTATGAGAGAAAAAGTTGATTATTTAAATAAAAATAAACACATTATAATTTCTCATAAAAATTAAGTTCTTTAATACACAATATGAATGCTCAAAGTTTAAATAATAAAAGTTCTCATACACCTTTCTCTATGAAAAATAGATCATAAACAAAATATTGGGCTACATTCAGACTGATCAGGTGCAGGACAAGCAACAGAACTGAACCTGTCCTGAAAAGCATGTGAAAGTGTTTATTTTTGTCATCATTATTAAAGTGAAAATATACACATTTAATTCAATCAAGATGTTTTTTTTCTTCATGAACTTGTATATTTAATAATGATATGAGCTGTTAGTGTTTGAAATAATGTAATGTAATGAAAGTAATTGCACGGAGTTACTTTCTTTAGTATAACAAGCGCTGAAATTGTACTGTCACTTTAAGAGTTCAACGAGCATCTCACACACACACACACATATAAACAAACACACATACACACACACAAACACAAATAAACACACCCACACGTATAAACACACACATACACATATAAACACACATACACACAAACACACACACATACAAACACACACACACACATATAAACACTCACACACATTTAAACAAACATACACACACAAACACACACACACACACATACACACTCACACATATAAACACACACACACACACATAAACCTACGCGCGCGCACACACACACACACATATAAACACACACATATATATACACACACACATAAACACACACACACATAAACACACACACATATACACACACATATAAACACACACACACACATATACACACACATATACACACACACACATATATATACACACACACATAAACACACACACATATAAACACACACACACACACACACACATATATACACACACATAAACACACACACACACACACACACACATACACATATACACACACATATAAACACACATACACACATATACACACACACACACACACACACACATATATACTCATATTTGATGGGTCATTTCCTTTATGATCACGTGGACAGAAAAAAACTTGAAATGGTTCATAATTGTTTTGTTTTTTTTGGTTTGTAAAATGTTGTATATCGTCACTTCCCTACTGATACACTTTACGACCATAAAAACAAAACATTTAGCTTTTTACTTCTGGGCCTTTACCTCCTTTTATATGGTTGCATTGTGTGTGGAATACATTCGGAAATACAGAGCAGCTTCATCTTCTACGGGAACACGCGGCGTGATCTCTGTCATGAGAGCAACTTTAGCGTGTGAAGCAGATACCCATGAGACCGCATGTTTTTCACTTTTCAAGGTAGACCATGGAGTTACAGTGCACGTCCCGCAGACAGCCAACAATTGTTTAGTGCTCTTTTTGGAATGGAGCCCTTACAACAAAATATGTGACATTTATCTGAATATTTACAGCATTTGATGAAGAGGACGTTGAGACGGGACTGGACTAGATTCAGGAAAGATAGCTGTGTGGATTTGATTAGATGGAAACGTCTTCTGAGGTCTGGTCAATAAGCTACATCTGGTGTCTTAAGAAGACAAAAAAGACAGTGATTACCTCATAGCTCTGTTTGTATTTTACATAAATAAGTTGTCATTTCTCTTCTTCAATAATGGACAATTATGATGCATAACAGAGAATTTGGAGACTGTCCATTTGACTGGCCACAGATTCGGGTTTTCATTGCTCCATGTTTGTTACAACACATACGTTTATTAAAACAAACAAAAATGTGTTGACTGAAATGTGCTGACAATCAATGTCTATGACTTCCATTATAAATACTGTAAAAAAAAATAAATAGTTTTTGCTTGTTTATACAAAGTGAGTGATGAGTCTAATGGGGCTTTTCCACTGCACGGTACAACTCGACTCGAATCTGCTCGCATTTTTGGGGGTTTTCCACTGTGGATAGTACCTGGTACCTGGTACTTTTTTTTAGTACCACCTCGGTCGAGGTTCCAAGCGAGCCGAGCCGATACTAAATGTGACGTCAAAACCCTGCAGATCACTGATTGGTCAGAGAGAATCGCCACTACCAGCGTGACTGGATTTGCAACACGTGACATCAACCCGCTAGTTTAAAAGTTAGCAACAGCGATAACAGTATCATTTGCGTGACTTTCGAATTGTAAAAAGAAATGGCTGTGTGCAAAACCACGCCGTGGTCAATAAACAAGGTGCAGACGTTCCTCTCGTTAGCGACGAACGAAGCGACGCAAAACGAGAAAGTCTCTCAGGAAGTGTCTCAACTGTTGGCCACACACGGCTACCACCGGACCTACCAACAGTGCAGGGAAAAGTTAATAAAAACTTAAAAGTGACTCCAGAACCATCATGGACCACAACAGCTGGAGTGGTTCAAACAGAAGAAAGTGGAAGTGGTTCGACCAAATGGACGCTATCAAGCTACACAAGCTTGATCTCACATAACTTGCTGTCGCAAACAACATTATCGCACCCACGCAAAAAAAAATTTCATTTTTCTCTTTGAGGTCAAATACTGTTATGGTAAAGAAACAGGTAAAAATAATTTTGCTGAGCAAGTCGGTTAAAGTTGACATGTTTGTAGCTAGCTATTTGAGAAATGTGAGCGCAGTGTAGTTCTAGCGGGAAGACTAGCAGCTGTACATCATCGCACCATTAGTTGGGTAACTCCCAGCCAATCACATGTAAGCCATTGCTATATAAGTCTGCTCACAATCTGTCACATTGCTGTTTCAGTGTGCTAACACGGCAATCTCCTCCACCCCACCACCACCTGTCGAGTCCCGTCCTGCACGGGGGTAGACTCCTCGCCCCTGCCTCCTATCTCCAACAGGATATGACGGTTCCGAGTACAACTTTTTCGGACCACCAGACGGGGCTTACGCCAAAGAGAGACATTACCTTTCTGTTTTATATTCATCAAATAAATGTCATCATAAATTTCACTCAAGTCTGCGAGTCTTCCTGATAGAATTACCGTTTCCCGTTAAATGGCACTTGACAGCTACTCTATCGGCCCCTTGAGCACTGAGGTTTGTTTTGTCCACATTAATAGGAGAATGCACATTGTACAAGCCTATATACTGGTTATTCAACGGAACAGTGCACTTACAATGCAGGACCACATTTGCATTTAATGTGTTTTATCTCGTCATTAGCATCCGATAATGTCCTGTACACCTACAATTTATCTCTCTTCTGTTGTGAAATATCTGTTAAACACACACGTTTATGTGGCTGCTCAGAGACACTGTAGATAAACCTCAGCGGTCTATGGTGTGCATCTGAACATCTCAAATGTCCCGTTTATCATGGCCAAAATGGAAAAAGAAATAAAACATTTGTACAATGAAAAGCGGTTTATTTGTTAGTGGAATTAACTCTCTTTTTCACCCTCTTTGTCAAAGATTCTCCACTAGACCATCCTTTTTTCAATCTTATTTACGAGTCAGAGAGCCCTTCTTTCCAGAATCAGTGCATATTTGTGGGCTTTTTACTGTAATTGGAGTTTATTAAGTTATAAAAACTAGCTTAATATAAAAACACTGGAAAATATGAGAACAGCAGATTTGACAGTAGGAACGCAAAAATAGAGGAACCTTCCATTGTGTCTAAAATCTGCAGTGGCAAATGTTTAGGGCCAGCAAAGCCTTCTCTAAAAGGCTAAATAAAAAATACGTTTTCATCCTTTCATTCTCATTCACCTTTTTGCCGGTGATTTATTTTCAACTGCTTTCCACTCCTAATTCATTTACTAAAAATAGGGCAAAACGAAATGGTCATCCAATCAGAATTTATTCCTCAGCGATTACAAGCAAAGCGTGATGCCTGTTTCACGTCGCATGCTGAAGCTGAGCTCGTTAGCCAAAGCAGCACGTGAGTCTATTGGAGTGGTGGTGGCGTAGTGGGCTAAAGCACTGAACTGGTAATCAGAAGGTTGCTGGTTTGATCCCCACAGCCACCACCATTGTGTCCTTGAGTAAGACACTTAACTCCAGGTTGCTCCGGGGGGATTGTCCCTGTAATAAGTGCACTGTAAGTCACTTTGGATAAAAGCGTCTGCCAAATGTATAAATGTAAATGTATTTCCAAGTTGAGGCCTTCTAACTGGCCTTGAATGACCCAATTATGAATTGAATGATGTACTATAATTTGAAAGTGAAGAAGCTGTCAGAGTTGGCTGTCATCAGTGCCGCTATAGCCATTGAGAAAGAGATCCATGTGGATTTAAATAACCCAAGATTTTCTGCATGACCGTGTGAGGGCTGATTTTCACTTCAAGTAAATTGGTAAGTGCTTTTTGATAAGCTTTTTTGCTTTGTTGAGTTTTCTAAACGTAAATTAGGCTGCTTGAGCTTTCAGTGTCATTTTAAGTTTTGAAAAGTAATCGTGTACCCTGACGAAAATGTTTTATTGCGAGCGACATTTTAATCAGAAATATTATTAGATGGCTTTCCAGGTATTGTACAACTCCTTGGTAGATTCATATGAAAAATTATAATTTTTGATTATCAGTTCGGACGACATATCCAACTCTTATTTAAAAACGTAAAAATCAACTCAAAAAGTAGTTGTAATTACTGGTTCCGGTTCCGGCTGCTGCCGGCATGCTGCATGAGTCTGTGTTTGTAGCTGGCTTAGCCTGCTTAGCATTGCGTATTCCTCTACTTGCATTATTTTATCCTTAATCTTTGCAATTTTACGACGCGCTTCGTATTTTTCTCCTTTTCTACTGTTTCAACTGTGTGTATTTTATTTTCTTTTTTTTCCGCTTGTCTTCACCTCGCATTTTGACTCCGTGAATTTTTTTTCTGTGTTGTACAGATTATTGCATCAACCTCAAACCTATGCTGAACAGGAACCACCACGACAACAGCTAACAATTGCGTGAGGGATTCACATCGATCTCAAAATGTAAGTCATGGCATCCGCATTCGCGTATCACTTCCTGCACTGCATGCCACATGTTTGCTATAGCTTCTTCTATCAGCAGTGAGGGATTTACATGTGATAAATGTAAGGAATTAATTAGGCTGCCAGAGAATATTAATGAGTTAGAGACACGCTTTCAAACACTAGTGGAGGTCATTGAGAAAGAGAAGCCAGTAGATACTGTTTCGGATGCGAGTAGTACAGCGAGCAACATACACACTTTGGTTTCAGCTGTAGAACCCCTGCAGCAGGGCATTTGGGTGACGTCTTGGTGGCATAATCGCTCAGCAAAACGACACCACTCTCCCATTCCTGTTAGGATTTCCAATCTATTCTTCCCACTCCGTGATGTACCCACTGAATATCATGCCTTTGTTATTGGTGATTCTGTTGTAAGGAACATGGAAATAGAGACTCCAGACACTATTTTTAATTGTATTTTAGGGGCTCGGGCCTCTGAAATCAGATCAAATTTATAAGTGCTGGCTAATGCTAAACATAGATTTTCTCAAATTGTTATCATGTCTGCACTAACAATGTCCAGCTTCACCAATCGGAGATCACTAGAGATAATGTTAAAGAGGTGTGTGAACTTGCAAAAATGATGTTAGACACTGTAGCTTTGATCATTCAGATCGCAAAACAGTGGGCATATTTTGAAGCTACAGACTTGTAGATTTCAGACGATATAAGTTTTTTCAAGATTAAAGTCTGATACGAATGTAATTTAGTCCAATAATAAAAAAATAAAATAAATAAAAAACGCAAAAAGGAGAAAAAGCAGAAAAATGGCCCATATATGGGACGGTGCCAGTTAACGGTCTAAATTAGCTTTTCAGTATACTTACTGTCTGATTGTTCATATGACAACTAAAGAAGAAAACATTTGCAACATTTTGTAAGGAATTTATTTAAATGTTAATTTATTGTATTTAAATATTTTATCTAATTTATTATGAAATTAAAAAAATAGTTCACATCTATCTTAGTGTGTATTTTGTTAAAATGATTTAAATGAATGTATCAAGACTTATTGTTATGATTTAATTACAAAATGTTTCAAAAAATGCTAATAACTTTTGATCATTTTAGTCTGTTGTCATTGATGGACTCCTTGGCTGATGCCAAGAACAATGTATATTACATTAAAAGTGAATCAATTAAAATGTTCAATTTTCAATTCAATTTCAGTTTTAAAGTACTTTATTGGCATGATTGTGTTTACATACAATATTGCCAAAGCATTAATACACCAAACAGATAATAACAAGACAAATAATAATAATAAAATTCTGTTCATCTAGAATCTATTCATTGCTTTTCAAGCAGATTGCCTAAATTGTTCATAAAAATGCTACTTATGCGATTCCTGTGCTTGGCCCTGATAATTGCTGCTTGCGGCTATATTTATTATTATTTTTATGTTGATGTAGATTTTGATCCTTTGTATAATTTCATTTGACGAGGACACTGACTTTGCTGTCTTACTGCTATTTCACATTTTACGGATAATTGAGAGCCTCAAAGCATATGAGGTCTTGCAAATGGCATTAAAGTTTTGGTCTTTTTGTTATATGAATATCTCATTAGCTGAACTGTAAATTTTTTCCAGGCCTTCATCATTTATTTTTGGTACTAGATTTTATTGTTTTAGCCTTGACTCAGACTTTCATATAAAACTATGAAAATCTATTATAAAAATACAAATGAATACATGTTTAAAACTATGATAATCTAAACAAAGAGGGAAATAATATAAACTATTTGAATATATATTTGTGTCAAAGTGATTTCGATTTCTGATTGATCCATTTTTTTTAAAAATGTTTAATTTTGCCCTAGTTGAGGCGGCATTTCCAACACACAAAAATGTTTTGCCCCTAATTAAGTTTACTCAAAAGTTAGTGTACTTGTTACCCAAGTGGACAAAAGTGTCAGCGAAGAGCGTGCTTGAGATGAAATATGAGACATGTGATGTTTGAAGAAAACAAAGAAAAAGTAAATATCGCTTGAACATTTTCCTTGGGCTTCATTTCCAATCAAGCTGTCATTTTGCCAAATTATGCACAAAAAGATGCAAATGTCCTAAATCTCCTGTGTTGCATATACTGTACATACACTGTTGTTGGACAAATGAAAACATCTAGTGAGAGTTTGATACATGTTTTAACAAGACTTTACTTTCTAGAAATCTACATTGGTAAAAGTGCCAGATGTTGAAGAAACACCCAGGCACAATTTCTGTTAAAGGATTAGCCAAAAGGGTTTTGAGATCATGAGAAACATAAATTCAGTCAAGTGTTCCCCAAATTTTGATTGGTAGTGTACATTATCGATCGTCGTGTTTCTTATGTGAATCATAAAAACCTAGCAAACGTTCAAGCCAATTTTTCCATGTTATTCTAGAGTCTGCTGTGGTGTGTGAGGTAGTATCACATTATTCATCATGATTACAGCGTGTTCAGTACTTTAAACATGAGACACTTTTGACGATCGTCCTGAATTCGTCTGTATCATCCCTAGAGCTGACCGCTTGAATTCTGCCGTAATTTCTTTCCTGACACCGTCCCTCGGTGCAACGTGACCTCTGACCTGCCTAATGCACACTTCCTGCTGATGCAAAGACAAAATGGTAACCACCTCCAGCTGTTGCTGCTTTCACTGACTTTACCTCCTCGTTTACTTCTCTTAAGTCTTGGATGTGCAAAACTACCAATTTAAATCTACCAATTGACCAGTCTGGACTTGTTAGTGCAAAGGAACCCATGTATAAGGCTGCATTATGTCCATTTGGATTGGACAAATAAATATATACAAGTATCATTTTAACTTATCGGACAATTTTAAAATCTTGATTTGTAACAGAATACAAATTTTTCTCAGCCCTAATAGAAATTACAGTCTGTTATTGCAGCAAATGTTGGCCTGCTAGTTATAGAGGTGGTTCACCACTATGGCACATGGTAATTGCATAATTAATCAAATAAAAGAGCAAGTGTTGAGAGAGAAGCCCTTTGGACTGCCCACAGTGCCATGTGAACACTTTAGTGCTCGGCATTCTGGGAATGAAAGTTAACAAGCTGACCTTTGACATCTCATATGTTTGCTCTTTAATTGGTTGGGTTTGTTCCAACTATTGTCCACAGGCACATGGAGTGGTGGTGGTGTAGTGGGCTAAAGCACATAACTGGTAATCAGAAGGTTGCTGGTTTGATCCCCACAGCCACCACCATTGTGTCCTTGAGCAAGACACTTAACTCCAGGTTGCTCCGGGGGGGATTGTCCCTGTAATAAGGGCTCTGTAAGTCACTTTGGATAAAAGCGTCTGCCAAATGCATAAATGTAAATGTAAATGCTCTTGACACCCTTCGGTAGGGCCTTGGGCTCATTCAACTTGATCATCATGTTTAATTACTTTTAACCAATTTTTTTGTGCATCATTTGGTGTTTATCACAGAATGGACAACAAATTTGTGTGTTTTCAGGACCAAATCCCTCAAAAGTGTTTTTTTTTTTGACATTTTTAAGAGATTTTAATAAATGCAACATTATCAGCAAAACCCCTTTTTCTGCCCAATTCCCAATGTGCTCTAAGTCCTCGTGGTGGCATAGTGACTCGTCTCAATCCAGGTGGTGGAGGATGAATTTCAGCCGCCTCCGCGTCTGAGACCGTCAATCCACACATCTTATCATATGTTTTGTTGAGCGCGTTTCCATGGAGACTTAGCAGGCACACGTGGATCTCTGCGTCTTCCACGCACAACTCAGCACGCCCCCCACCGAGAGTGAGAACCACATTATAGCGACCACAAGGAGGTTATCCCATGTGACTCTACCCTCCCTAGCAAACGGGCCTATTTGGTTGCTCAGGAGACCTGGCTGGAGTCACTCAGCACGCCCTGGATTTGAACTCGCGACTCCGGGGATGGTAGTCAGCGTCTTTACTCGCCGAGCTACCCAGGCCCCCCAAAACCCCAGTATTAATATTCCTGCAAATAATTATAAATATTTCATATCATGCATGTGTCTCTCATTAGAGGCTGGCTTAAGGAGATCGCACACCGGATGGGTCTGTCGGATGACATGGCGCATTCAAAAATTAGCAACATATGTCGGTGGCACCCAGCTATGACTCCGGAGGCTGAAATTCTGCAGTTACACGGGGTGTAACTCGCACAGTTCCCATTAAATTTGACTCAAATCATTATCAAAGGACATAGATTACTTACTCTAGCCAGCACTGCATGATGTGTTGTGTATATGTGTCTTTCATATAGTGCATTCAGAAGTTGTTTTCCAGCAGGACAGTGGCAAACCACACACTGCCCAGATAACATGTGCATGTCTGTGTAAGCAGAGAGAGCAGGTGCGAGATTGATCTGCAGTCCTGACCTGTCTCCAATTGAGAATGTGTGACACATTATGAAGCGGCAGCGAAGGCCCCAGCAGCGGAAGACCTGCATAATGGATAAATGGGGGGAAATTCAGCTTGCTAAACTTAAACATGTGTCTTCAGTGATCTAAAAACTGTCATTAAAAGAAATTGTGATGTCACACAGTGGTGAACGTTTGTAGAGTGTGTAACAATCATCTGTTTGAAATGTTGCAAAGGGTGAATCAAATCGTTTTTGTTTTAATGATAATTTTCCATACTGTCCCATCACCTATTTTGGATTTGGGGATGTACATGAGTACCATGGTATTACCATCTGATACCATCATTATACCATGGTAGTTTTTGTAAGGGGAATATTTGAGAGTTTTTAAGAGTCTCGATCACTTTGTGTTGTTGTTCGTGAGAAACACATTTTATCTCCCAATGTTGAGATTCGACCGTCGTCGTTTTCTTTCTTAATTTTGGAAATTTTACTTAACATTTAAGGATTACTTGTTTCTGTTGTCACATAAATTATTATTAGGGATGAACTCAAATATCATTTTCATTCAATACAAGAACTAATGGTAACACTTTATAATAACAACGTGTTATAAAGTATTTGTAATACATAAGTTTGTAGTTAATTGATCATTTATTAATGATTGTTCCTATATTATTAACACATTAATAAGCTGCATATAAATTAGGGGTGGGAATCACGAGGTAACTGGTGATACAGTATAATATCGATATTTAGGTCATGATATTATTGCGATTCAAAGCTAAATGTAAATCCAATTAATTACATAATTTCTTTAATTACTATGAATTCATACCTTGTTCATGTAAAATAGAAACATGATCAAAATGCCTATAAATTAACTTATAATTAAACAATAATATAAATATAAAAATATAAACAAATAAAAACTATTTATATGTAGCTTACTAGCTTATTAATGTACTGTGTACTGTACTAACTGTATATGGTTGAACGACAATAAAAACCACTTGACTTGACTTGAACAATAGTTTATAAATGATCAATTGACTATAAACTAATGCTTACAAATGCTTTATAACATGTAGTTATTATAAGTTGTTACCAAACTAATAATATATATTTTTGGCTCTCATCAGTTCTGACCATTTTTAGTAACGATTCATAATTTTAATAGTACATTTTGATATTAAATAAAAAAGAAACATTTGCTAAATTAAGGCAGAAATGCATCATGAAACCGGAACGTGCTGGTTTAAACTATCACTGCTGTAATTCATTATATTGGGATATCAGTGCGGCATGGACGTGTTAATATAAAGTTTTGCTCTATAGGATAAGATAAGGTGAAGTGACATCTTGACCCTGCTAATGAGCACATTTTTGTTTGACTGAGGCATCATGGGGCTTGTCTCGAGTTTGCATCAGCTTTAGCTATAAAACTCAATTTGCAAGGCTGGAAAGTTTATGTGAATCAGTTTCATGCACGGACGTGAATTTTGACATTTATTACATAGTTTGTTAGTTAAACAAAGTGATGTTGTTAGATAAAAAGCTTGGAGATATATTCATTATAAAACCAGAAGGAAATTTGGTATTTGTGCCAATTTATTAGCATTTGACAATATATTTGTCTTAACTAACTTTATGGTTTTGATGTAGTTTTTCCAAATCTAATTATTTATTAAGTTTCAGGCTGGTATTAATTAGATTTTTAATGTGAATCCTTAAATCTGAAACATAATTACATTAACTCTCATGCCATTTTTCCCCCAAAAAGATGATCAGACTGCCATAATAGTGCAAAGCACACAGCAGATGAGCCACTTTTACGTACATTTATGTACATTCACGTTTTCAGCCAAGAGTATATCTGGAAATATCATAAAAGCATATAGATCCCTACTGAACACTTTCCTTTTGAACAGACTTCTGCACGCTAAGGCCATTTCCTGCCGAATTCTTTCTTGGCTGCCGATATCTTCAGTTTAATGACTGATCATTAAGTCAAATTTGATGCGCTGGCTCCCAGGCCTTTGTAGAGAACAGTGCGGCTTTAAACCAAAGTTCTTGGCCACCCAAGAGTGTGTCTCGCTTTAAACATAATGCCTTTGTCCCTTAATATAGTGTAAAGCGTGCCATTACGACCGACCCCGAACCCTAGTCCTTTAAAAGCTCTGGAGATTGAGCAGTTTTGTTAAAAATATCTTTCGAAGAGGAGAATGAAAAAGGAATACTTTCGCTTATAATTAGGGTAATTCAATACAAGTTAAGCTCAATCGACAGCGTTTTTGACATGTTAAATGAATGTTTTTGAATTTTTGAATGTTAAAATACTGTTTCAAAAGTATAGCCACAATACATAAACAATATGCATGTAAACACTATTTTAGTCTGATAAAATAATTTACTAACCATTTCTGTTTGAAGTTACTGCCAATATTACAACTTCGTTGCCATGACAATGTAATGCCATTGCCAACACACCCTAAAACCCTAAAATTACTGTAAAAATGATGATTTAAACAACTTCAATAATGCACGAGTTTTAACAGAAGAATAAATGTAAATACTTTTATAAAGTACAAAAATTGGCTACATTGACTTCCATTGTAAGTGCCTCACTTTGTTTTGTTTTTTTTGGTAATCAACATTATGCCAAAAATGCTGTCGATTGAGCTTAACTTGTGTTGAACCCGGAACGTTTCTTTAATTCCTGATCCATACGGTTCCCCTGGCGGATGGCAGCGGCGATGACTCCGTGGCAGTGCATCCCTCTTCCCTCCCAGGTTTCGGCATCACTCTAACAGTATAAAGATTTATAAAGAACATAAACTTTTAATGCATAAATGAACTTAAACAAACATAAACAGACACGCAAGCAATGCTGCCACGTGCATCTCTCTCTCTCTCAAACCGCCGTCTCCAGCCACCCCTTTATCTTGCTCTTCCGCTGATCAGCTGATTCAGCACCAGCCGTGCTCAATCACGGTCTGGCCACGCCCTCCTCCTCATCACAATCATTTCTCAAACCATGGTATAATTTTTATAGCCATATAAAGAACATTTTGTGTGGTGTGCAGCAAAAACGATGTTTCCACACTCCCATAGCCCTCTCCACTAGAGCGTGTCCTTCCAACACGAGCCTGATTAAACCTTTCCTCTGCAATGGTGGCCGGATGCGTCACAGGTTTCAAAAGGTATGGCCGTAGAGGATATCCACTGTCTCCCAGCCGCCAGCTATCACCAAAGCCACCCTCTTTAGCCACCAGGCAAATTGCAGAATTGGCCAACACAAAAGAGTCATGAGTGCTTCCAGGCCATTTTACCACAAGGTCAGTGAAGATCCTCAGGTGATCACACACTACTTGAACATTAATGGCTGGATAGCCCTTCCTGCAAATGTACAAGGGCTCATTTACCACAGGGCTTGACACTGGGATACGGGTACCATCGATGATGCCAATCACTGGCAGTATTGTGGAACTGTTGATTGGTCTGCTGGATTTCTTGAGGAGTTTTGGGGAAAGTCAGAATTGCTGTTCATAAGCTGTAACAGCAAAGGTGTCACTGCTGACTGAAGACTTCCTAAACCCCAGGCCATCACCAACCACCTTCATAAAACTTCCAACAGCATAATAATAAGAACTGCACTGCTGAACTTAAGGCATAGTTTCTACTTGTGGCCCTCTGAAGGTGTGGTTTCACAACCTGCAGCAATTCAAGGATCTTGGTCCTTGGAAGCCGGAATTTTCTAACGATTGCATCATCAGATAGAGAGTCAAGCGGGGTACAATGTGTCCTTATGTAGGCATTTATGTACACTGCCTGACTTCTGCATCGCCTTCTGTGCTCAAGCTTTGTAAAGCCACCATTGTTTAGTATTTGAAACACACATAGATACTGTTTTTATTAGGAGAGTCATTAGTAAACCTGCTATTGATGCACCTGAGGGATGATAGAAACACATTGTTGGCTAACAATCATTCTAAATTAACTAACTACTAACTGGAGTGGTAGTGGCTAGAGCACAGGGCTGCTAATCAGAAGGTTGCTGGTTTGAACCCCACAGTCACCACCATTGTGTCCTTGAGTAAGACACTTAACTCCAGGTTGCTCCGGGGGGGATTGCCCCTGTAATAAGTGCACTGTAAGTCACTTTGGATAAAAGCGTCTGCCAAATGCATTAATGTAAATGTAACTAACCGTGAGTGATTCATCAATGATTTGTAACAGTAATAAGGCAAAGCCCCGCCCTGTATCCAGAATAGGGTGGATGGAGTTTTTTCAGCAGTTTTGCAACGATGGATGAGCAACACACACACACAAACATGTTGAACATGTTGCGTAATGTTCACTTATTAATTGGTGTACTGGTGTGGAAGTGCCCGTCAACAGTCGTGGGCAGGGCCTATACAATGGGTGGCTGTGTATCAAGTGGTTGAGCAGGTTGGCCACTATTCGCAGGGTTGGTGGTTTGATTCCCGGCCCACATGCCGAAGTGTCCTTGGGCAAGACACTGAACCCCAAGTTGCTCCCAATGTGCTGGCTAGCGCCTTGCATGGCAGCTCTGCCGTCATTGTGTATGAATGGGTGAATGGGACACAGTGTAAAGCACTTTGAATACCGCTAAGGTTAAAAAAAGCACTATTTAAGTGAAGACCATTTAAAACATGATGTCACTGCGAACGGCTTGTTCTTAGACAGTGCTTAAGATTAATAGCCCTTTAAAAAAAAGGACTGGGTGGACTTTTCACATTATTGGGTGGTTGTGTACACACACTGCCAACACACATTTATGTTGCATAATAGGTCCATAGCCAACTTCAGTTACTTGATGGTTGGAGTTTATGTGATGGTGGCTCACCACTGCAAAATAATAAAATTTTTAATCCCATTCCATACATATGCTTCATAATCAGACTTGGTCACATTAGTCAGGTATTTAATAAGGGATGACATTGCATTGGAGACATGCATCAGCTTCACTCAGCAATTGCTTGCATTTTGATCTGGCATTACTATACTACTTTGATGAATCAAGTTACAATTATGTGCTCATTTCCACATGTTAAAATACTGCATGAATGCCCAGTATATTAGAAAAGCACTTACCCAAATTACATTTTATAAAAGAGTATATTTGGTCATCAAATGGGTTATTTTATTTTGTATTTCAATTTAACTGGTGAAGGTTTTTAACTTCTCTGTCATTGAAGAGCAAATTGAATGCCATGCACCACACAGCTTCACCAGAGCCCCGTTTGCCAGTCCCAGTCTATTTCCACCTCCCACAACAAGGGAGGGGGTTGGATTTTGGAAGGCATGGTGGCCAACAACGTGGCCAAAATACAAAATAAAAAAAGATGAGTGTTACGTCTGTGGATCTGTAAAAAACTAAATTTCAGAAAGGTTACAAAGGTGTCAGAGACATATCATTTGACTCTCCATATTGAGTAAAGTGTAATGCCATTTGCACTTACTGTCTGTTGGTAAAAACATGGTTAAAGAAGGCCTGTTGCTGTAATAGGTCTAATTTAGCCCTCCTATATGCCATAACCTCCTCATGATGCGAGTCTTGCTGTTCCCTCAGTGTTCTTAATTCCTT
Source organism: Moxostoma hubbsi (assembly GCA_032164185.1). Classification (NCBI taxonomy): domain Eukaryota; kingdom Metazoa; phylum Chordata; class Actinopteri; order Cypriniformes; family Catostomidae; genus Moxostoma; species Moxostoma hubbsi. The sequence goes on along the minus strand of JAVLUX010000008.1, from coordinate 3,883,826 downwards.
CCTGTTTCCCTGGAGTTCAGCTATTTGTTTTTCCTCTCAGACTGAAGCAGCTTCTCACTCCAGCTACAACGTCCCCTGTTTCTCCTTTGGGGGGAGATTATTTGCTTGTGCTCTGAAATGTCAGGAGGACGTTGCTCAGCACATGGGGAGGCCTCAGAGTGAGCTGAGTCGGGGGAAGTGAGCAATGCCCAGTACTAGAACCCATTGCCAATGTTGACAGTCCAGGCTGGTGGGGGCCTGATGTTGAGGGTACAGGCTGGTGGGGGCCTGATTTTGAAGGGCCAGGCTGGAGGAGGGCTGGATGTTGAAGGGCCAGGCTGGAGGGGGCCTGATGTTGAAGGGCCAGGCTGGAGGGGGCCTGATGTTGAGGGTACAGGCTGGTGGGGGCCTGATGTTGAAGGGCCAGGCTGGAGGAGGGCTGGATGTTGAAGGGCCAGGCTGGAGGGGGCCTGATGTTGAAGGGCCAGGCTGGAGGGGGCCTGATGTTGAGGGGCCAGGCTGGTGGGGGCCTGATGTTGAGGGTACAGGCTGGACGGGGCTGCATATTGAAGGGCCAGGCTGGAGGGGGGCCTGATGTTGAGGGTACAGGCTGGATGGGGCTGGATGTTGAGGGTACAGGCTGCAAGGGGCCTGATGTTGAAGGGCCAGGCTGGAGGGGGCCTGATGTTGAGGGGCCAGGCTGGAGGGGGCCTTGTGTTAAGAGGCCAGGCTGGAGGGGGCTGGATGTTGAGGGGCCAGGCTGGAGGGGGTCTGATGTTGAGGGGCCAGGATGGAGGGGGTCTGATGTTGAGGGGCACAACCTTGAAGGCAAAGGCACAGTGCTGGTTAAAGCACATGTGTCTGTGCCTCCAGTGATCCCTTCCAATGCCTCAGGCCCCAGGATGGCCAAAACATCTCTTCCTCTGCATTCAGTCAGAGCCACCACCAGTCTTATTTGCTTCCCTTTTTACGTGCTGCAGCCCTCCGTTTTGTGACACTTGCAAAGTCCCTCCACTTATTCCTTACCTCTTCAGGGCTTCACTCAGGCCCTGCTGCATTTATTTTTCGGGTGATGTCTGCCCATATTTTTTTATTTATTTTTTGTCAGCATTTGTAAAGCTATTTTTTTTTTGTTATTTCCACCTTCTCCAAAAGAACTGCAATTTCTTTGTCTTTGAAAATTGTGGTTTCCGTGTCATTTTCTGTCACGTCTCTGTAACACATGACTGTATGGCAAGGGGACTTAAATAGGTAATGATCTTGAGCAAAATAAGAAACAGGTGCACAACTATAGATCAATCACAATCCTTTCAAAATATATGATTTGTTTTCATTTTAATTGTGCTGCAGCATCAATATTCAATAAGAAAATAAAAATACATTTACAAGAAATCGTGAACTTTAATCGTCATACACTTTTTTTTATCTGTGTGTGTGTGTGTGTGTGTATGTATATATATATATATATATATATATAATTAACAATGATATAACTTTTTTAGTACAATTGCTACATTTAAAGTTACCTGTTGGAATTTGACCTATGTTTAATGTCTAAACATCTGTTAAAACAAGATAAATTTACTTAAGAAGCAAAATTGTTAGAGAATATATCTTGAATTATGTTTATCTTGAACCAGGGCTCTACAGTGAGACCATTTCAGTCGCATTTGCAACCTAAAATTACTGGATGTGACTGTGAAAAAATATTTAGGAGTGACCCGATTGAAGTAGGGGTGGGATAAAAAAATATTCTCTGATCAATCAATTCGGAGAATGCGGCAGTGGCACTCATGCGCACCTCAGAGACAGATGTTAGAAGCGTGCACATCCTAAAACCAAGCGCATCCTACAAAACTGATCTCAGACTGGATGCATCAACCACACACCATTCAAGTCAAGTGGTTTTTCGTCTCCTAATAAAACTACAATCCCGAAATTAATTCACAAACTAGCTCATATGACAACGGGAGAGTTGATTTTGTGATTAAATGTCAACAAAGAACATTAAATAAGTGCTTGCGGCCATTATTACACTAATTTCCCAATGTCTTTTACTCCTCTTGCACTCTTTATATTTTATTTTATTAGATTTTGTAGTTACTGCGATTTTCTCAAAACCTGCGTATAGTTGAGGGAGACCTCCCAATCACAGGGCAACTTACAATCTAAAAACTCCAATTTTGGTCAAAATGTGAAGTTACTCTGTTTTGCATTTGCACAGCAAAGTAGCACCATTTTTTGCACAAAAAAATGTAGACGTATCAGGAATCAACTATTATTATTTTTATTTATTTATTAACTCTGTAGTGAGATAAGGTGAGCAGACATACTACATGGACACATTATGGTCTGAGCCCAAACAGCCCAAACAGTTCCCCTAAACAATTTTTGCTGCACTTATTGCCAGTTTAATATTAATATTTAATACTACAGTGGGGCAACAGAAGCTTTAAAGCCATTTTGATGGCATTATGGGTAAGAATGTACCATATGAGCTCACCCTGTTTCATAATGAGGGTTGCAGCTGTATGCTATGGTAAAATCCTTTACAACCACTTTGGAAAAAGAATCATCATCTCAGGGCCAAGAAATATAAGTGCTTGCACGCTGTGTCTCCCCGGGTTTCTTTACCAACCTGAAATCTTACAATGTGCAAATGATTTGATAACGAGCCACTGGTGATGACCTCATTGAGCAGTTGGCTTATCTTCTAAAGCAGCTTTTTTACATTTTAACTAAAACACAGCTGCCTTAGTATGATACCAAATGTACAAACATTGGAAAACTTGACCATCTTGCCAACATGTTCAAACATATTTTCTTTATTTCATAAGTCAATGACTATAACACGATTGTGGCGCGTTAATCTTAATAAAGATGATACTGAAATGAAATTTACAGCGTAAAACAAAGTAGATGTATTTGGGGAATTTGGTCAGAACTGTAAGGGTTTCAGGGTCATACCCCTCACAGGACATCATTCCTTCATATGACCTGTTTAAGATTAAATCCAGGCTGGAGAATGTGATTTTCCAATGGGAAGATTTCAAACACTTCCTAGTGTTTTTTTTTTTTCCTTCTAACTTTTACAGAGGCCTTAGTTCCAGAAGTATTTTTCCTATTAATTTTCTCCATGGGGATTTTAAAATATTCTTCAATGGTTGTGAATCAAAGCAACCAGCTTTAAGACTAATCATTATATACTTTGAAAAAACAGGTACTTAGAGGGTCTTTAGAGGGAATTAACTACAATTCGTTGAAACATTGCAAATAACGTAGTTGAATCAAAAGCAACAGTACAATATACAACTCTTTAGACTTAACTGAGTGGTGGTGGCGTAGTGGGCTAAAGCACATAACTGTTAATCAGAAGGTTGCTGGTTCGAGCCCCACAGCCACCACCATTGTGTCCTTGAGTAAGGCACTTAACTCCAGGTTGCTCCGGGGGGGATTGTCCCTGTAATAAGTGCACTGTAAGTCTCTTTGGATAAAAGCATCTGCCAAATGCATAAATGTAATGTAAATGTAACTCAGATATTGAATATCAGTATCAAAACAATATATTTGAAGTTTATGGCAAAGTTTCCACATATACAGTACTGTATACAAATGAGTAGGGAGAGTTACTTACGTCATTTGTTCCGTTCCATGGCAGTGGTCGGTCATAGCATTAATTATAGTATTAATGCAAGCTAATAATATTGATACAAATAGTTACTATAATTCAAATGGACTATTTTACCCAATATTGGTATGCTACGTGTGTTTAAGCTTATAAGTGTATCGCATCGTTGCATAAGCAATATGCTAGCGCTAATCGCTATTGAAATCAGTTTTTGTGTTGCACACTATTTGTGTGGTTCCCAGGGTTGTTGACTACGTAGAGCATTTTCCAAGTCAGTTACTCATGAGATTGCATTTCAGTTAGGATGCTGCCTTAAGCCACGTTCGAACTACAATATAATTTGGAGTGGTGGTGGCGTAGTGGCTAGAGCACAGGGCTGCTAATCAGAAGGTTGCTGGTTCGATCCCCACAGCCACCACCATTGTGTCCTTGAGTAAGGCACTTAACTCCAGGTTGCTCCGGGGGGATTGTCCCTGTAATAAGTGCACTGTAAGTCACTTTGGATAAAAGCGTCTTCCAAATGCATAAATGTAAATGTAATTTTCCTCCGCTGAAAACAGAGCGATTTGAACACTTTGGAAACGATGACATTATGAAACTGAAAACGGATTAGTGTGGAAGTGGCCTTATAGAAGATACAGGAGCTTCCAATGTAGTCAGCTGGTCAGCTCTTTATGTTGTGGGACAGAGCCTACCGGTATATAATTATATAATATTAATTCTTACCAGTGTACCAGTTTTTGCTGACTTTTTGGGGTGAAAATCAAAGGCCAAATTCGCAGTTTAACTACAGTATGTGCACTGTGTTCCCCCCTTCATGTGCTTCCTGAGGGTCACTGGAAAAGACATCATTTGCTGATGCTTCAGTCCATATATTCTTAGCTTACAGATATATTTACAGTTCCTCTGGGAGCTGCGCTTCCATTTGTAAGTTGTAAACAAGTTGTGTGTCTTTAGCTTTTTCCCCTCCTCTAGTAAACCAGTACATTTGACTCTAACCACATTTTATGTTTTTTTCTATATCTTATGTATATCTTCTGTACATGTGTACATACTCATATCTCTTTACACACTGTATTAAAACACAGATTACAAATAATATGTTGTTGTATAGCGGAGGTGGGCGGGGCCGGGATGGAACAACGCACGCCCGTTCCTCAATCAGCCTGAAGGGGGCGCGCGAGGGATAAAGGCGGCCGGTGACGACGGTTCGAGAGCCAGAGAGAGAGAGTGAATGACACGCAGGTGCTCTGTGTTTATGTTTGTGTGTTTTCCGTTCAGTTTATTATTAAAACTATGATTTATATTTTCAATCCGGTTCTCGCCTCCTCCTTTCCCATTAACCCGCTTTACAGTTGTCCTCGTATTTTACCTGTGTTGTTTAATTTAAGTTCTGTTACTATTAAATTACTATTAGTGTTACTGTTAAGGCAAGCATCACTATTGCTGTTAGAGTTAGACCAATATGTCTAATCCATCAGTATATATCTTGCATTTCCATCTGCATATTTTGTGAATAATAATAATAATAATTAAATTTATTCCTCATTAAACCTCATCTAGTGAAAAATACAAAACTCTTCATTTAGTGACTATATAGACTTTAAAAACATAAATTTGATAAATACTTAAACATAGATTATTGAAACGGAGCCAAGTCTCCATTAAAGTAAGATTCCCCCTAGTGTGTTTTGGGCACACCTCCCCGGATTATTATTAGTTTTTTTTTATTATTTATTTATTTTTTATAAATAAACTGCATCTGGGATTTTATTAATTGTGAACTAATGTAACCTCTATGTCTGTTCCCGTCATAGTAACAAAAGGTGTAAAATAATAATAATAATAATATTACATAAATCAATTTAAAAAACAATCTGCCATTTAATCGGTTAACGGCCTTTTCCAGCATTTTAGTTACTAATCGGCAAAATCCTCCGTCAACCGTTAATTACAATGACTATTATTGTTGTTCATAAATTGTATTGAATTAATTTGAACAACCTTTTAGTGGTCTATTGACCTTTTAAGATCATTTAAACTATCATACAAACAAACAATAAGCATTCTTATGGAAATGTCACAGAAAGTGCATCACTATACTTAAACTGTGAACAGATTTTGATCCCTAAAGTGACAAACTGAAGTAAAAAATTGACATCTGTCCACGTCTGACTACATGAATTAGATATTTACACTTTAGATTTGCATGTATTCAATAACACCTGACTGCAATTTTAATATTTAGGAGAACATCAAAACTCGCTTAGTGGCTCTTTCTTAGAACTCTTTGTGTTCTTACGTTCTCTTGGACTCGTTCGACATCGTCATCCACTGCCTGAAGTCAATTCCAAGGCTGCAAGTTCAGGGCCAATTTAGTTGCTTAGGAGACCTGGCTTGAGTCACTCAGCATGCCCTGAATTCGAACTCGCGACTCCAGGGGTAACAGTCAGCGTCTTTACTCCCTGAGCAACCCAGGCCCACCCCCGGATGTGTTCTTGATCAGGCCGAATATCGAGGACTTGTGGGTGAGAACCCGGTATTACGGTGGCATTTATCTTCGTGTTTTCTCTCAAGAGTTTCCATGATTTGAATCAACTAATAAGCACATGGAGGAAACAAGAGTTTACAGACTAGTAGTTCTCTGGGACGGGCAACTGCACAGAAGGATGATCGCAGTACACCTCAAAGCTCGCAATAGATGCATTCCATGTACTCCTGTCCTTCCAAGTTAGTTCTTCCAAGGTAGCTTGTTATGACTTGATAGGAACGCAACTCCATTGTTCTTAGCATTGAGAAACACCAATTATTCCTGACTTTAGGCCTCCGTGATATTACATTTTACGCTGTTCCCATAGAATTAACTGCTTCTCCCTTTACGTTTGCATGTGAAACTGTACACACAATCTGAATTTGTGTGCAAAGCGAGCCAACAGAATGCCACAAAGCTTCTTTTATTTAAAGAGCGCTGAAGGTCAAACCTCCTGTGCAAAGAGATGAACTGTTTCATGTTTACCATAACGCCATAAACGTAAACAGATGTCTGAGTGTTGCCCAATCACTATTTGTGGAAGTTTTTGTTTACTGTAGTAAGTAACTTGACTATTGTGTTTAAGTCTTTGTAAGTATCTGTCTAATCGAATTTAAAAAAATGAGGAAAGATGGAATTCAGAGTTCAACAGAAGTCACGACTACTTATGATTTGGTCTCGCAAACCTTGTAGTTTTAGATTCAGAAACCGTTCTCACTATTTTGTTGGATACGTTTCCAAAAGTAAATCAGAAAGTTTATTTACACAAACTGTCAAGATGTTTACAGAGTATCTCTTTTTTTTTGTCCATGAATCTCCTCTTTTAATTCTCTTGAGACCGTTTACATTCCTTTATTTAGCCGTACATATGATTTGGGACATCCCGTTAGTTCTTCTGATAGCTGCCAATTTCAATGAAAGCCTGCCTGGTTGAACTGCTTCAATTGTTTTAATATGTAGTCGTCAAAAATTAAACAGTTGACCTTTCAACAATTTTCTTGATTTTGATTCCCCCCGTGTGAAACGTGATAGTCTACAGTTTTGAGGTAATTGTTGTGGTTGTGTTCCCTGAGGGAAAACTCTTAAAACTTTTTGCTACGGTCAGAATCTGTCCAACTTCATCTGCTTTATAATTTCATTTTTTTCATTTGGCGTCTAGCGTTGGAGTCTCCGCCAAGTGAAGTCTGTGTGCCAAGCGTTCAGTGTTCGCTGTACAATTGTAATCAGAGCTAAGTGTCTTGTTTTCCAGACATTGCATAACTAGCTTCTCCTCCATCTTCCACATTATTTCCAGTGTTTTTGTCCATCCGAAATGGGCTTTCCACATTGTTGGACTCCATTTGAGTTTCTCTTCAGTGGAAAAATTCCAAAAACACAAAGGAAAGTTTTGGGCTTGACTTGTGACACGACCTCCACTGACCTCTGCTTTTCCCTCTCTGACTTTTTGAGACTGGTTCTTGTAATTAAAAGCTTGATAATTCTCTCAGAAATGTGGCTTTATCATCAATGGCCAAAGACATTCTCAGTTTATTAAGTGATCCTTAACGAGCATTACTTTTACCATTCCTCACGTTTAGGGTTAGGGATTGGAACAAATGTAAAATGTAAAAATCTAGTTTATCTAATGGTAAGAGCATTATTTTCAGTTCATTGTTTTTTGTCTTTTTTGTTGTTGTTGTTGTTGTTGTTGTTAATTGATCTTGAGGGATAAAGGCGGCCGGTGACGACAGTTTGAGAGAGAGAGAGAATTACGGGCAGCTGCCTTGTATGTGTTTGTCTTTTTATTTAATTAGTCAGTTCTCGACTCCTTTCCCTTTAACCCCCTTACACTGTTGTCGAAACCTGGGAGGTGGGAGGGATGCCCGTCGTAGAGTCCTTGACACTGCCGTCCACCCAGGGGAGCACCATTGCCATCCGCCGGGGGACGGAGTAGCCCGACCGCCCGGACGCAGGGAATGGCTGCCGTCTGCGAGGCAAGCAGGGATGGGACTCCCCGACCGCCTGGAATGATGGAGTCGCTGCCAGGGGCAGAGGAGTGTCCCCACGTGCCACCAGAAAAGCGAATGGGCGTTCTGTCCGCTGGGGATCGGAGGTTTGACTCCGGTCCGCCCGGGGAGGAGCGGCTGTCGTCCGCCTGAGAGTGTGGAGGAGTGATCGGGGACCATACGACGGCGCATAAAAGAACCGGTGAGTGAGCTTCTTCTCTCTTTACTCTCTCTCACTCTGACGTTCCCCGACCGCCGGGGACCCCCAACAGAGTCCCCTCGAAGTGATATGAGATATGAAAACAAATGCATGATCATATGTTCTGCATTTCAGAATATGATGTGTAAGTTTTTAATCATATATTTTATTGGTTACAATATGAAAAGTACCTCCTACTGAAAAATTGACCTATCTGCTGACCTGACTGTCCAAGAGAATTGGCAATTTCTCTCCAGCTCTTCTCTTTCTCCACCTGGTTGTGCTACAGTTCAGATGAAACTTCAAATAAGCGCTGGTGCTCCTGCCAATGTTCCACTAATGTTTCCTCCATTTCTTCGGTCCAATGACACTTTCTTGATACCGCAGTCATGCTAGTTGATGTTCTGTTGCAGGTACATCAGGACTCCTCCCACTGAAACTTCCCATGCCCCGTTTCTAGTTCGCCCATTTACCTGTCCTTCCTGCATATGGTGGAGGCGTTTTGTGGTCCGTTCTGCCATCTAACGCGGCCCATTTGGCACGTTTTGCGGCTGACACACCGGCCCGCTCAGTTCTCCCCATGGCCAGTCCGCCCTTGAAAAGCCCCAAAGTGCGGCAGGCGACCGGGAAAATGCCCGGTATCCCAGATTACCAGTCCAGCCCTGGGGATTGTTTACTCCAAAATTTGAATTCTCTCATTATTTACTCACTCTCGTAATATCCCAGATGTGCATGACTTTCTTTCTTCAGCAGAACACATTTGAAGAAAAACAGAAAAAGATCTCAGCTCAGTAGGTCCTTAAAATGCAAGTGGATGGTGATCAGACCTTTGAAGATCCACAAATCACAGACGTCATCCATACGACACCAGCGGTTAAAGTAATATCTTCTAAAATTATATGATTGCTTTTGGTGTGAAAAAGTTCAATATTTAAGTACTTTTTAACTCTAAATCATTGCGTTGGCATGTGAGACACGCAAGAACTGAAGTACGTGTGACACACCCGGAAGAGCTGCGCTGTTTACAACTGATTAGAAGGAACGCTGTACAGAAGCTTCGTTGGTTTGGTTTAGATCTGTATTTATCTGTTTGTTTACACACAATGGTGCATTTATGTGGTTATCCTGGATGTCTCAACTGAGAGGTGAAAGTGAGATTACATCCGTAACATGCCAATGCAAATACTTTGAGTGGTGGTGGCGTAGTGGGCTAAAACACATAACTGGTAATCAGTAGGTTGCTGGTTTGATCCCCACAGCCACCACCATTGTGTCCTTGAGCAAGGCACTTAACTCCAGGTTGCTCCGGGGGGATTGTCCCTGTAATAAGTGCACTGTAAGCCGCTTTGGATAAAAGCGTCTGCCAAATGCATAAATGTAAATGTAAATACTTCACATGAGGGACCACGTGATCTCAGCGCTCTTGTGAATGCGTGTACTGCTGCTGAGCAGAAGTGATGGTTTATAGTTAAAAAGTACTTAAATATTTATCTTTATCCACACCAAACGTGATTGTGTCGCTTTAGAAGATATTAGTTTAACTGCTGGTGTCGTATAGATGACATATGTGATTATTAGAGCTTCAAAGGTCTGATCACCATCCACTTGCATTTTAAGGACCTACTGAGCTGAGATATTTTTCTGTTTTTTTTTTCAGATGTGTTCTGCTGATGAAAGAAAGTCATACACACCTGGGATAAACTATTTCTTTAAATGATGAGCTGTTTCCTGACTAAAGCAGTTTATTCAGCACACTCAAGCATCTCCTCCATAGTAAACGGCCTCCAAACTAAACGGCCTTTTGTCTCCTCGCCAGTGTACCGCCCATAGAATGTCTATGGGACCGCCACGTTATGCATTGCTTTACTAAGCTTGTTGGCTCCCTTTGATAGAAGGGTTCTGGTATGGTGCGCAGCTCACTACAATTCAGAACAGAGCTGGAACTGAATTGTAATCAAGGCCACTCTACAAAAACTCTTCATATAGCTCTTTTATATGTGCATGCAATATTTTCTTCCCCCCATCGTGAATAAATGTGAATAAGCTTTTGAAGTCAAGCCAGAGGCAACGTCTTTATAATACATATATTGTGTTGCTTAATAAATAAAAAGAGCATCTAGAATTTAAAGCAGCTGGAATATCTGTGCTAATCCTGTCAACAGAATGACTGACGGAAATGTTTGATGCAGAAATGTTTTTGATTTGGTCAATGGTAATGAAGACGGGATGGAAAAGACGCATCATGACTCAAATGGTTTTAATGGTACTGTTGATAAAAGTTTGATGAGGAAAAAATGTAATTGCAAGATATTAGCAATGCAAGCTGAACACCCGTACAATGATCTTTACTAACAGGTTAATGAGCTCACTGAACACATCCTATATATGTGACATTAATCAGATATATCTACAACATAATACTACAACTTACATCTGCACAGACAATCAAGCCAATAAACAGGTGAACTTGAACTAAGTTATGCGCTAGTCAGAATGTGTAACTTGCGTTGTGAATAACGTTTCCTTTTAAAACACGCTACACGTAGCGTAATATCCTAACCTGTCTAAATGTGAGGACAACAGAGTAACTTCAGTGTATACATTATGTGCTCTTCTTTCAGGAGCTCAGGTATTCAGGGAAGTTTTCGCATGTTGTTTTTGTCTCTTGTTGATCATCGTCTGTCCATGTACACTCTTTGAGGAATATTTTAAGATCTTCTTATCATATAATTTTGTATTTGGGCTCATTTGAATCGGGACAGTCTGCTGTAAGTTGCGATGCATTATTGCCTAGGTTGTCTAGCACATATGTATGTTTGGGAAGTAATTCCAAGCTAATCAAGACCTTTCCAACGACGTATAGCTCATGGCTATCTCAACGTTTTTTTATGGTTTTATCAACTCTGAATATAATTGTTGTGACAACACATTTTCAACCGAATAGAGCAAAACAGTTCTTATTTGTCTGCCAATTAAAAGCATTATTTCATAATTGTAAAGACCAGATTCTAGGATTTAAAATGACACCTGTTTTGTTCAGATCAAGCAAGTGGTTATTCATTTATTAAGTAATTAGTGGTGCTTGCAAAGCAACACTATTGTAATCTCACATACTTCTTTTTCTTCTTCTTCTTCCGTACAAAACTTCGGCACCTAACTCGTCCCGCACCGTTTGGTGTAGACCCACGAATGAGGTGTCAAATCGAACGGCCTATTGAGGACACCTGTGCTATGACTTTTCTAAGCGATCGGGTGTACAATGTTCGCACAGCGGCCAAAAAAGTCCCATTGACTTTACATTGCGTAATGTTCAGAAATTTAAATCCCAGCTGATGTTTTCACACACACAGACAAAAAAGGGCCTGTCAGCCCTGCGTCTCTCTCTCTCTCTCCCTCAGAGGATTTATTTTATCAAGCAGCCAATAAAAATCTTCATAGCCACACCCTAAAAACATGCTAAAAACGTGCTAGCATCATGCTAACACATAATAGCATCGCCTACCGAAGCACTAAAACATGCTAAAAATGTGCTAGCATTCTTCTAACACATAGTGGCATTACCTAGCGAAGTGCTAAAACTTGCTAAAAACATGCTAGCATCATGATAACACATGCTGGCATCGCCTAGCGAAGTGTTAAAACATGCTAAAAACGTGCTAGCATTATGCTAACACATGCTAGCATCACCTAGCGAAGTGCTAAAACATGCTAGTATTATGCTAACATATGTTAGCATTGCCTACGGAATTGCTAAAGCATGCTAAAATCGTGCTGGCATCGCCAAACAAAGTGCTAAAACATGTTAAAAACGTGCTAGTATCATGTTAACACATGCTAGCATCGCCTAGCGAAGTGCTAAAACATTCTAAAAACGTGCTACCATCATGAAAAACACATGCTAGCAACATTCTATGGCCTTTATTTTAGTGCTTAGAAACAAGTTAGAAAATGCTATTTGACGAGTTTTGCCACGGCAAGCACCACTCACATTTTCTTCAGGAAATGTACATTCTAGTTATTATTAATCTTTTCCACAGGAAGTGCCCCCCACTGGCCCTGTTTATGCTCAGTTTAATGAATCCTTCTAACGATAATATGTATATGTGTATACATATATACTGTTTGATTGATTGTGGGTGTGATGGTGAAAGCAGGTGTGTATCTTACTGTGGACGACATCCAGTCAGAAAGCAGAAGAGTTTAAAGTGTGGGCGGGAATTGTGACATCATCTAACCTATCAAACAGACAGATGTACATGTCTGTTACACTTTGTTTAACGTACATTAGACTTTCTCCTTGTCCACAATATGAAGCCCTACGTTTCATGATGTCAAACCTTTGATTACATAAAAAATATATTAGCGAAACACGATAATACACAAATAAAACGCAACCCATAAAATGGCAGTAGTTACAATGTTACAATCTCTCTCTCTCTCTCTCTCTCTCTGTCTCTCTCTCTCTCTTTCTTTCTTTCTTTCTCTCTCTCTCTCTCTCTCTCTCTCTCTCTCTCTTTCACTTTAAAAGCATGCATTGAGTTTTGTGAACATATAGCTATTAACTACAATTATAATTGATGTTCTCTTTCTTCAGAAACTCCTGGAAATGAATAAACTGCATTATCTGGTGTCAGCATTTCTGAGCGCTCATAACTTCAGGTTCTGGAAGATCTGGGCGGTAATACACACTCACACATTACCATACTACTCTTACTGTATCTACACTATATACTATGTGTACTCTTCTCACCTACTACATTTGCTCAAATGTGCAGTATATATCAGGGCATACTGTGCCAGGTACTCCCATTTCCAGTGTTACAAATGAAGCGTAAGTTATATCAGCCGTAATTTTTAGACGCCTTATTTGATCAAACTGCTAAATGTTAAGATATTTTTACAAAAATGCAAAATAACCATATTTATTTCTTAGTTGATAACTGGATGCCACTCACATGCAATGTGATGATTTCATGTGATGACAATTAAGCATAGTACTGTTTGCAATGTTTATCCTGGCATAATGAGTACTATTTAAAAGAAATAGTGGGCAGTGTAGTGTACAGTATATACTGTGCACTATTTAATAAGTAACAGAGGTTTTGTCAGATTTAGAGGTTTTGTATGATTTTATCCCCCCAAGTATAACTAAGCTAACACATCATAAACTACGTATCCATCCAAAGGTTCTTTGTGACCAAATGTATAGTGCATCAAAAAGTTTACCGATATAGCTGAAAAAAATGCTAATTATAGCAAAAATTTCACAAATGTCGACATAATATTTTTACATTTAACTCTAGCACATAAGTCAAGTCAAGTGGTTTTTATTGTCATTCAACCATTTAAAGTGATATGATGATAGTTATACACACTCTGGATAACCACCCCTAAATCTAGAAGTGAATACTACGGGACAAGTCAAAACAAATCTAGCAGCGAGTACTATGAGATTTTGTGTGTGGTTTTGTGACAATAGTGGTTTTTATTGTCGTTTCATCCATATACAGTTAGTACAGTACACAGTGAAACGAGACAACGTTCCTCCAGGACCATGTGCTACATAAAACAACAACATAGGACAAACACAGATCCACATGAGACTACACAGACTAAATAAAATACCTATATAAAGTGCACGTGCAAACGTGTGCCAAAAGTACGGGACAGGACAATAGACACAGTAAGAGACAGTGCAGAGTCGACCAGTACACAGTAGTGCAAAAAGATGACAGTTTCTAACAATGCTAAATGTAAACATAACATACTATGAGATATTGTTCTATGCACATGGCAGTTATTGAGGTAGCAGCCAGTTATAAAGTGACAATAATTAAAGTGCAACTCAGGACACACGTGTGTGTGTGTGTGTGTGTGTGTGTGTGTGTGTGTCAGTCCAGTCTCTGAGTATTGAGGAGTCTGATGGTTTGGGGGAAGAAGCTGTTACACAGTCTGGCCGTGAGGGCCCGAATGCTTCGGTACCAGACAGCAGGAGGGTGAAGAGTTTGTGTGAGGGGTGTGTGGGGTCGTCCACAATGCTGGTGGCTTTGCGGATGCAGCGTTTGGTGTAAATGTCTTTGATGGAGGGAAAAGAGACCCAGATGATCTTCTCAGCTGTCCTCACTATCCTCTGCAGGGCTTTGCGGTCCGAAATGGTGCAAGTCCCAAACCAGGCAGTGATGCAGCTGCTCAGGATGCTCTCAATAGTCCCTCTATAGAATGTAGTGAGGATGGGGGGTGGGAGATGTGCTTTCCTCAGCCTTCGAAGAAAGTAGAGACGCTGCTGGGCTTTCTTGGTAACAGAGCTGGTGTTGAGGGACCAGGTGAGGTTCTCCGCCAGGTGAACACCAAGGAATTTGGTGCTCTTGACGATCTCCACAGAGGAGCCGTTGATGTTCAGTGGAGAGTGGTCACTCTGTGCTCTCCTAAAGTCAACAACCATCTCTTTTGTTTTGTCCACATTCAGAGACAGGTTGAGACTTGGCTCTACCAGTCCGTTAGCCGCTGCACCTCCTCTCTGTCGTTCTTGCTGATGAGACCCACCACGGTCGTGTCATCTGCGATTTTTAGGGATTGGTCTAAACGCGTATCTGCACAGATCCGATGCTGCAAACACATCTGCGTCATGACACTTCCAGGAGTGCCAACACAAATGTCTCGTATCATGCACCGGTCATCGACAAGTGCAAGGAGAACAAATGAATGTCCACTCTTTGCGATTCATTCATTCATAAAATTTTCTTTTCCACACCATTCAAAATAAGAGATGACAATCATGGAATTAGCCCACAATACAAAAAACATATAATTTCTGTGCACAAAGATTTTCTAAATTAAAAATAAATAAACAATATTAGGAGAAAAGCTTCAGTGTGCTTTTCTGGAACACTAACATTGCGCAATTCTGAAACGGCTTAAGGGCAGATTCCTTTTGTGATAAACCAAAATGTATGCGACAAAGTGTTTTTTAAGAATGACATCATCACTCACACCATTTTTAGCGATAAAAGGCAGTATGACTGGAAACAGGCAGAAGATGGCAAATTTCGCAAACACGTTTTTTTACGCATTTTCAATTTGTCGATAACAAAACAGCACAGAAAGTGGATGGAAACTAGATTGCAAACCTTTGACTATTTCTGCTGTGCATATGTCTACATCTGACTTATAAATGCGTGTTGCTCATACATCATGAGAATTAAGTTTCCCATGCTTACAACAACTGTTCCTCTTACAGCATCCCCATTTTAAAAAGGAAAATGACACTTTTTTTAAAAAAACGAATGTGTGTGAAAAGAGCTATAGCATCCAAACATAACACTTTTCTCAGCCCATATGAGATTTCAATTTGCAAAAGAAATTAGCCATAAAAATAAATTCATTATGCACTAAAATGAAACTCTTGCCCACAACCAAAATTCAGAACAAACTTGGAATTTGTCCAGAATAAGATGTTTTAGGGAGCAGTGTAATGTGGTTAGAAAATGTTTTGGATAAGGAAATGTTTCAAACATGATTCAATTTAATTGGAAAGCAGTGCAGAAGGATGCAAAAACATATTATGTGTGAACGACCCTTAGAATTAGGCCAAAGGAAGCTGTCTTAGAAGAATAATTGTGCCTACTACCTTTTGGAACAGCATTCATGCCCGGAGAGCACCTTTAATGGCTTAAAATGCTGTCTTGGGAGGCAGCACACTAGGTCAATGTCTGATCCATTTTAGCACCCAGTATAATTGTTCAATGTATTGTATTTTAAACTCAATGTCTTCACATTTGAGCCGCGCTTCTGTAAAGTTAACAATTTATAGCCCCAGGCTTATTTCATTGATTCTTACCTTTGCTTTGGCTGTGGATCATGCTAAGATCAACACAGCAGACAGATTTATAGCCCTGTACATCCACTCTAAGAGAAACACCAGGGATATTTTGTCCACAGACATTGGGAGGGTCAGTGGCGCCGGAGGTCTGGCGTTAGTCAAGGTGACGTGGATGAGAGATACTTGTTTGTGTCCAGCATATGAAATAGCAATTTACAGTTTCAGATATGATGTGAAGCACAGATTGATGTACAATACGTAATTGTCAATGGAAGAACACCAATAAAATAAAAGATGATTCATTGATTGATTGTTGCTCCAAATAAAATAGACTATGGCTGATGTTGATGATTTTAAACGCAGCAAGGCAAGCATCATTTTTACTATTGCTCATATTTAGGGTTAGTTATTTTAACAGACTTCTAACCCAGGGCTGTACACGTGCTCACTGGTGCTAGTGGACTTAAAACTTAATTAGCACAAAGGAAAGTGCTGTCAAAATTGTTTTATTGTTATTTTTTTATTATTTATTACTATTTTTATTATTTACTACTACAGTTGTAAATGTTGATACAAGAACATATCTTTAATGATTTTATACAATGATATATTTTTATTACTAAGATAAATCATGGTGCTGAAACATCCCCGACTGAATATTTGCCCCGTTGGCAGGGGTGGACTGGGAAGAGAAATCAGCCCGGGATTCGGCGCGACGTTTTGTGGCCCTTTCAGCATAACGCGGTAGCTCATTTCAGTTTAGTCCCGGTTCTTCCGATGGCCAATCCGCCCCTGATTTACAGAATAAATGTTACTGTAACAACATTTTTGAAAAATGCCGAATTCTACGTTTCGTCACAGTGTCCAGTTGAAATGAACACTAGAGGCGCTACAACAACTGCATGTTTTATTCACTTTCACACAAATCACGACTGCAATGGCTGGCATGACTTTATAAACACTTATTTTTCGACCTACTACTCACACACTATGACTATGCTATGATATCGAAACCCTGAAAAGCGATGCATTTTATAGCCTGCATTAGCTCACATGATAGAGTGTTAGACTTTGGACATGGATGTACTCGGTTTGAGACCAGTCAATCATGCACGGTGATATGAGAGTATTAGAAGCAACACAAAATGATGTGGTTGCTTCAGAAAATGTGCTTGTCATTTCACATTTTGTTTTTGGACATTATCGGTTAGGTTTGGCCATTGGTTTAGTGTTGGGGTGTCTGGTTTGTTCACCTCTTATTTGATTTTTAGATCACTATTGGCTAGGTTTAGGTTAAAGTTATAACACTAGGTCAAAGTTTTCCTCATTATAACATCCTTTTAATATTCACTTTAAAAACCTTGTCTGATTACGACACAATTTCACTCGCTTTTAGTGCCCCCTGCTGGACATTTCACTGAGAAACTGCAGCCAAACATGTAATATGGCTCTTTTTATTTTGTTTTGCAAAAATGTTGCCACGGTCTTATAATATTCCTGAAGCCAGGTTGCTGAAAAGCCTATTAGAGGAATGCGTCCCTCTTCCGTGTTTGCCTGAATCTCAGAAACACGGTTAATACTAGTCAAAAGCGTGACTTTTTAAGCTATTCCTCTGGAAACTGTGTGCGAAACAGACTTTGAGGGCAAACAGAATAATAAGTTGTGTTTTTGTTGATCTCATCAATTTCTGCTCAACCGCCACACATCATAGAGGGAACATTACCACGGCTATGACAATGCGTCCAAGGCAACCTGCTAAAGTTCTAGCGCTTGAGATTTGATAAAACCAAAGCAGACATTAGATTAGCCGTACATGTTCCTTGACACTAAATGACACTTAAGGACCCTGTATACTTCCTACGGAATCGAAGAACGAATGAGTCTGACATCATGTTATTACTGCAATAATAACACCGGTATTTAAATCCGGTGATCAGAGTGCCATCTATCGACCGATAAGCATTCTTCCAGCTGTATCAAAAATTGCAGAAAAATGTATATCTGAACAGATTACAATGCATTTAAATGCAGGTTCCTTCTCATTACATCCGATGCAATTTGGATTTAGAAAATATCATTCTACGGAAATGGCTAATGTCTTTCTGTTGGAAAATATAAAGGCTAAATTGGAGAAGGGTGGGGTTTGGTTTGGTTAATCATGAGGTTTTAATTAGTAAGTTATCAAAGTTCAATTTTTCATTAGATGCCATTAAATGGATAAAATCATATATTACAGACAGAAAACAATGTGTTCGTGTGGATAATAACATCTCCCAAATAACTGACATTAATTTGGGTGTACCCCAAGGTTCCATTTTGGGTCCCCTGTTATTCAGTTTATACATTAACGATCTACCTGAGGTCTGTCTACCTAATGTCACCTGCCAGATGTATGCTGATGACACTGTCATATATGTACATGCTACAGACAAGAGACAAGCTGCAGAAGAGCTATCAGCTACAATGGTTAATATCTCAAATTGGCTAGCAAACTCGTGTCTGCACCTTAATACTGATAAAACAGTGTGTATGTTTTTTTCGAAATCCGCAAATAGAGATCTAGACCCAGATGTCATAGTAGCAGGGAAAAGACTTCCAGTAGTTCAAGAGCTTAAATATCTGGGAATAATAATAGATTCATGTTTCTCATTTAAAACACAGGTGAAAAAGGTCACAAATAGAATTAAATTTAATTTGGCAAATTTCAGACACATTAGGAATAATTTGACTACAGAGGCCTCGAAGTTATATATTAATGCCATGATCATATCACACATGAATTACTGTCTTACCAGTTGGACACAGACAGGTCGGACCACATTACGATCAGTTGAAATACTTTATAAACGGGCCTTGAAAACGTTGGATAAAAAGTCAAATTCATATCACCATTGTAAACTTTTAATTAAATATGATCTGTTAAATTGGGAAAACATGATTAAGTTTGCAGATATTTTACTTGTATATAAAATTTTGCATGGTATGGCTCCCCCTCCGCTCAATAAATTCGTCCAACAAAATTTAAACTCATCTACCAGAGTATCTACAAGAGGGGATTGTAAAATACCATGTAAAAAAAAGTAGCTTTGGACAGTCAGCTTTCTCTTTTCGAGCAGCTCATAAATGGAATACCATACCCTCAGAACTAAGGAAGATCACATCTATCAAATCATTCTCCAAATCCATAAAACATTGGTTATTGACAAATCAAATATGTTGCCATAATACAGAATAATGTGTCTGTATTTTCATGTTTTTATTTTATTTCTTATTGTTATATATTTATTGTATTGTTGTAGTGTATTTATTGTTTTAATCTTCAACCTGCTACGGACTGCAGATGAAAATTAGCCTGTATGGCTAAATCTGGCACATTTACATGTTGGACCTTGTACTCATGTTAATTAATGTGCATTTTCCCTTTTAAATAAAGAAACTCAAACTCAAACTTAATTTAATACAAAATCTGGCCAAAATACTCTTAAGTGCTCTCACATCTGCCCAAAGTGCGATATGCCTCTAATTATTATTCTTTTGTCTTTATTCTGTCCATTAACACAATTTTATGCACGAACCTGGAATTCGGTTGGTTTTCACTCTTGGTGTGTTTGCTTGGTCTGGATCTGAGTTTGGTTCCACTTTGGTTCTCCCTCTTACCCCCTCTGACCCATGGAATCGTTGCGTCAAACATTGGTGCCACCTCAATTACTAGAAGAAGCTCTGTGCCACTTTAACTAGGTAGCGACTCAAGGCCAGAAGCAGCAAAAATGGAAAGCATTGTTAACTTTACTGTTTAGTTTACATTGTTCGTCCATTTAGTTTACTAAAACTTGCATATGTCTGCCATGGATGAATCACAAGAGATGCAAAGAATGCATTGTCAGTGCAAATTTGACTGGATTGTTTTCATTCCGCTTACAAACCATACTGGAATTTACTTGAACCACATTCCAGACTGCCGTTTTCAGGCATACTCAAGGTGTGATTCATTAGTGCCGACATGAGTTTGGACACTAAGCTAACGAACCAAACTCTGATGTCAAACATAGTTTATCTGGTGTGTAATTGCTTTAAAACTTAAATATCTTCAGTGATATATGGATCTTTTTACTCAAAGTGATTGATTTGTCTTGACAGCATGAAACTGGGTAATTTAAGTACATCATAAATTATAGTGGAAATGTAAGCATATATTGTAACTGGAGAAATGCCTTCTTGCAACTGAAAGCACTGTGGTTTTTTAGTTGACAGACTATCAAAGCTGTGTGACAGATTTCAAAAATCATCTGTGCTTTGTTGCATTGAGACATAACATTTGTGTGTAATCCATGTGACAGTTTTTCCATTGATCGTCTTGCTAATGTGTCTTCTTTCATGTGCAATGATGGAATGAAAGTCTTTGCGCCAGGATTCCTCCTGTAAGTCTTTCCCAACATTAAACTTTAATGTGTACGATGGGAACCATCCTTTGTGAGGCGTGTGATGACATAAACCATTTGTCTAGACAATTAAAAAGAGAATACATCTTTTTAAAGTCACACTCTGTTGATTTTAGTATCCTGAACTTTGGACCTACCCGACAAATTTTGAGTTTGCAGCTGATTTTAAAAGGATAAAAGACTTTTATCCAAAAGATCTTGCTGTGTATTTAAGGTTTACTGTATATTATATAGGTGTTTCTTAAACTTCAGTGTAATGTTCTGTTCACTTGCTTCTCCTATCACCAAAACAAAATAACGTGAGAACACTTGGCAATAAAGTTGTATGTAGCAGTCCGCCGTGATCTGACGCACTCTACTGTGCAACGTCACTGAAACAGACACCTGAAACATCGCTTTAACATGCCGAGGTGTTCTTGACTTCACCGCACATCTGAACTTCGCCATCATTTGATGAATTATTGCTGATACGATCAATAGAAAAGTCAAGAAAATTAAAAGGAACTTGTTATTAAGAGGTGCGACATCCTGTGGTGTGGGTTCACAAAAGCCGACAGGAGAAAATTAATTTTTTTCCGACTCACCGATTGGCGAATCCGGACATCGTTAGTGCCAACATGAATAACAATCTTAGAAAATCTACATTTAGCTTTAGCCAGCACTTGTAAATTGAATCTGATGTTAGATGCTCTGGAACCCAGAATGCATTTCACAATAGTGGCTGGGGTCTTTATTTCCTCATTCCTTACAATAGAGTGGGGAGAACTGATTGGAAATCCTAACAGGAAGTGGTGTTGTTTGCCTTACAACTATGTTGCTGAAACATCACACAAATGCCCTGCTGCGGTGGCTCTACAGCCGGAACCAAAGCGTGTGTGTTGCTGTACTACCCGTATCCGAAACATTATCTACCGGCTTCTCTTTCTCACTGACCTCCACTAGCGTTCGGATGTGTTTCTCTAACTCATTTATCTTCTCCGTCAGCTTGACTAATAGTTTATATTCATCACATGTAAATCCCTCACTGCTGATAAAAAAGCTATAGTAAACATGTGATGTGTTGTTAGTAACAATAACGTGAGGTGATGCCATGACTTACCGCAATTGTTTGTTGTTGTAGCGGTGGTAGTTTTTGATCAGCTGGGGTTTGAGATTGATGTGAATCCCTCACGTAATTTTTGTTGTTGTGGTGGTTCCCGATCACCAGCGGATTGAGATCAATGTAAAGATCTCGTATAAAAAAATATTGCGATATAGCACACAGTTTAAGCATGAAAAAGTAGAAAGTCTGGTGTGCGCACTAAAATGCATGTAATTGTATCGCGTTAAATGTATAAAATGCAAAAAATGCAAAATCAATGCATGCGGAAAAATGGGAGAGATTTAAGATTAAATGCTGAAAAGAAAAAGATAAGAAATGCTAAACAGGCTTCTAACACGAGCGCTAGCAGGAACATTAAACATCGTTACCATAGGAAACAGTGTCACAGGAATAGACAGATATTTAAAAAATAATCAGCAAAATGCCACTGTTACAAATTCCAAATGAGAAATTACTTCATTTGTTATCTTTTCCAAACTTTTAGTTTGCGGTCATGAGTGTTTAATTTTCTTTTCTTTTTCTTGTATGTTTGCTGTCCATTTAAGCATACCTCAGGTTTGAAGCAGTGGGGCTTTGTCCATGTGTGTGTGTGTGTGTGTGTGTGTGTGTGTGTGTGTGTGTGTGTGCGCGTGTGCGTGTGTGAGCGCATGCGTGCGAGCGTGCGTGCATGCAACTAATTTACACTCCCATGTTTCCTATAGGTCTGAACGTCTTCCATTGCAATTTATCCGCGAATACGTTACAAATGACATTTTATAGCATGTATTCTGTAATCTGTAGTGGAATACATTTCAAAAGTAACTCTCACACTCCTGCTCATATCCCATATAAATCAATGCTTTAAGTGTTCATTTAGCTTAATCTCAAATCCCATCATAACATTTTTCTTATGTAGCCACAGAAATTATATCTGTCTGCTTACACACTCCGAAAGGTTTGTGTCAGTGTCGAGTGACTCTCTGCACCACCTGCAAAGAAATTCCCTCCTGCTGTGCAAGAATTTTTCCATCGACCCCACAATGCTTCTTTAGCCTCTTATGTCCATGTAATTGATATGAAATCATAATTACTACTATTGTTCATACTTAGGGATTTTGACAAACTCCTGACTCTTTAGTGTTTTTATCTTGCACAGATCTTTTTGTATTTGAAAGCATGATTGTGTGTGATTGCATGTGCAATCTGACCCTACAAAAACAATCCCAATGTAACATTTTTAGGGGTAGGGGAATTTTGCCTTTTTATGTGGATATAGTGTAGACGGGACAGGAAATTATTGGAAAGAGAGGAGGGGATTGGACTGTTGGTGGCCAGACTCGAACCTGTACCACAATAGCCCAAAACAAATGAAATCACAACTTATGGGGCAGGATCAGTTTTTGTATATGTGTGTCTGTGTATATGTGTGTATACTAAACTTAAAATGCCAAAAGTCCACATTCAAATGTAGCCGTTTTGGCATCTCAAGTTGAGTACCACAGACTCAGACTAGACTCTTGTGTTGTTTTCTTGTCAAAGGCATGAGTCCTAATGCCCTCTGTGAGATTTATTCACAGTTTTCTGCAGAAGACAGTGGAATTTCAAACGTGTCTATTTCTTCCCATCATGTGGTGTTTACCACTATAAATGTTTTAAGTTTTAAGTGTTGTCCCCAGAGTCTAGTTAACCAATGAGCTCTCAACTTCCATGAGCTCATGCTGGAGTCATTAATAATGAGGCACATGTATGAAACGGGGGCGTTTCTTAAATTTTACACCATATTTCCACTTTGGCTTTACAATTGTTTGTACACTAGAAAAAGCTGGGCGGGCAGAGGTGCATGTGGCAGAGTGGAGGGCATGGCCGTGTTCCACACACCCGGCCCCTAATTAAGCCCGGGAGGGATAAAGACGGGTGGAAGGCATCCCAGGGAAGGGGGGGGGGGGGTGTACATCATGCCAGGGGCTCCCCGGCTTAAAAGAACGAGGGAGGAATGTGGCAGGGCGGGGCCGGGTCGTGATTCCACACACCTGGCCCCTAATTAGGCTAATAAAGCCCAAGAGAGACAAAGGTGACCGGAGACAGTGGTGCTACAGAGAGAGACATACGGCCAGCTGCCTGACACCTGTGCGTGTGTGTGTGTGTGTGTGCGTGTTTGTGTCTTTTGATTCAGTTTCTCATTAAATTATTATTTATATCATCAAGCCAGTTCTCGCCTCCTCCTTTCCATTGAAATGTGTTACACTGGTGCCGCAACCCAGGATGGAGGAGGGATGCGCTGTAGTAGAGTCCTCGCCACTATCATCCACCCCAACGGAGCAGCTGCGTCCATCCGCCGGGGGACGGGGTAGCCCGGCCACCTGAGAGTGGAGGAACAGCCACCAACCGCGAGGGGAGTAAAGGCTCCTAACTGACCGCCTGGAGTGGTCAGGGCCACTCCGAGGGGCAGAGGAGACCCCTACCAGCCATGTGTCAACTGTAGGTTTTATTCAAAATCGTTTCATTTCGTCATGATGCATCTTTTTCATCACATCTTTATGTTGTTGACAAAAACATCTCACATTTTTTTTAGGATGATACTAAGGGTTGGGGGTGTGACCAAATCTTATGTAATAGTACAATTAATTTTATCTCATTAGAGAAATTGCTGATAAAATGAGCAGTGACAAGATTAGCAATGATCTAAAATAACTTGATCTAATTATCTAAACCCTCCCAACCCTTGGGTTTCATAACAAGTTGACAGTGTGTGTGTCTATTTATCATAGATAATTTTTTGTTCATCCAATGTACACACTGCTTCCTCACACTAATACTTGATGCATCCCAATGTTTCTGCATTGAACTGAAGTCTAACACAGATTACAGACATATGGATCTCATTACGGCACAGATTTGCTGTAAAGTCCACAGACTCAACAATAAATTGATTCCATACGCTCTCTCTTTTTACACTGATGTCGATGACCAGGGATTGTTGGAAACTATGTCTCATCTTCTTATCGTTGAGACATTCACAACCTCTGTTCTGATTTAGGTTAAATTGGAAGAACATGTAAGGATGCCACAAGAGTCTGTACCGTATTAGATTTTCTACCCTCAACGCTTATGTCAAGAAGTCTTGGTCTGATTTTACGCAATAATGCATACGTTTTCTACATAATCACCAAGATTTTGTTAGCTTGATATTTTGATGGTCAGTCTTGTATGGACTGTGTTGATATTTTATATTTTGGTTGTTTCGTAGTTGATGTCTTAAAGTATGTTTTCCAGACTAGATGGTAATAAAAACTCCTCCTCTGTCATGCTGTACCTAGTCTCCCGCTGTGAGAGTTTGTGACTAATGTACAGCACGGGGCGCTCCTCCCCCTCCACCATCCGGGACAGTACCACTACCAACCCCCTGTCCGATGTGTTCGTCTGTAATATAATAGGGAGAGAGAAGTCAGGAGAGTGTAATAATGGCCCACCGCAAAGTGCAGCTTTCACCTGTGTGAACGCCTTCTGACACGGCTCTGTCCACTGGACCGGATCTGGTACCCCCTTTTTAGTCAAATCAGTCAGTGGGCTGGTGATGGTCGAATAATTAGGCACAAACCTACGATAATAGCCAGCCAGTCCCAGGAACTGTCTCAGCTAATTTTTGGTCTTAGGTCAATGGAAAAAGGCATAAAGGCGCTCTTAGGGGTGGCCGCCGGATTCACCAGCTGAACATCCCTGATCAATATAAATGGGCCATTAGACCGTTCAGTGTCCTTTCCTGCCCTAAGTGACCAGCCATCGGGTTATAATGAGCCGTCTGGAATAGCATTTTCCGACGGCTCTGCGGTATTAACAATTGGTTGTATCCTCCTTTGTCTGAGCGCCCTGCATCACTCGATACAACCAATACTTGATAATTGAAAAATACGGATATGTGAGTGCAATGTCTTGCTGGAGGCAATGACCCTACATCACTTTCACTTGTTAAAAGGTGTGCCTAAGGGTCTCATCTTGCATCTGCTCCAGAGGGAAATCCCTTGCAGGGAGTCCTCTAAGGGCTGAGGAAGCCAAGACTTCCCCCTCTCCTAAGTCCTCCTGACATGGAGCTGATGTAGACTGCCCTGGCTCCGCCTCCCCAGTCAGTGAGTCACACCACACACTGATAAGCTTTGTTGCAGGACCCATCCACACACATTCCCCTTATAAAAGTAGTAAATGCCAACCAACTCATTCCCAAGATTAGTGGATGGGTAAGGCGGGCATTTTTTTGTCTCTTAAATTGAACAGTGACCATCACTACAGGGTAATTTTGAACATCCCCATGCACACACCTTAACTTCACCTGCTGCTTGTATCCAAAGCCTTGGATTGAACCAATCTTTGGTGAATGGAGGTTTGATTACAACTTGAATCCACCATGGCTTGATATTTACCCCACCTTAATACTCCCAGATATCAAGTACGCTCCTGCTCGATCGGGGGCGGCCTGTGGTGCGTCAGGGACCTGGACCAATGTCTCAACCTCCATCATGGGGCATTGGTCCTGGAAATGCCCAGGTTCCTCGCAGCTCCAATAGACTGGCCCAGTCTTCACGCCCCCACACATGGCAGCGGATTCACCAGCCTGTGGGGGAGAGTGGAGAAGGTTGGCAGGATGAACAGCCCACAGTACTGGGGAACCAGTTTTGGGGTAAGAATTCCCCATTTCTGGGGCATAGGAACAGGATGAGGTGAAGAAGAGGAGGGAGGAGAGAGAGAGGGAGAGAGAAAAGAAGAGGGCTCGCCGGCCCGCCGCCATATGGTCCTAAGCCAGCTGGACTGCCTTGTCCATCAATGCAGTTGGTGGCACTGGACACTTAATGCATGTCTTTACAATGCATTATAAATATGGGCAAGAATAAGTGTTATTCTTGTTTTGTGTTTGTTTTTTTAATAAACTGCTGTCCATATAGTAGATATTAACTTACATTCAAACTGGAACACTCCTTTAAATCTTTTGACTCTACCACATACAAAATGACACACATAAGCCCACATAAACAAATGATGTTCATGACTTCCTTCACATTATATTCATGAGTTATTGCATGCTTTGTGCAGTGGATCATAAAAGAGCTCATCTCTACACCACAGTATCTGTACATAATTTATTGAAATGTTGTGGTATTACACAATACAGCTATGCTTTGCATTACAAAACACTCACTCTTGATTTTTTCTGTACAAATTGGATCCAAAAAAATAAAAATAAAATAATATCAAACAATTGTTGCACTAAAAGAGTCATGTCTACAATAGCAAACTAGACAAACATGTTTTCCACTTGTGATGTTGGAAAGGCTTTGCATGTGTGATAAAATGTGTGTTCATTGTAATATGTAAACAAGTGCTAGCACATATAGTACTGAAGTGGCACACAATGATGAGTAAACTTCCCAATCTACTTCCTGTTATAATGATCGATTCTTCCTATTGCTGTTTGCAATGCCCTTTTATTGAGCATATACCGGACAGCCTCTTCCTACGACTTGAAATCTCACTAATAATGTCTGACCACCCTGTTTAGTTCACTTTGCAGGGCCCTGATTGGGACGCACCCTTTACTAGTCAATGCGAAGAGAATATGGATCAAATGAGGATGTATGTGTTGCTCCATGTGCATGCTCCCACATTGTGGAACCCATATTTCCAGGTTTAACTTACTGTAGATTAAATATGTTTTCTAGCAGATGCATTTGCTTGATGGGAAACTGTCTTTCCAAGAATCCCAAGACAGGTTGTCTCTCCTCCAATGAAAAGTCAATGCACTTTCATAGTTTTGGATGTAGAAATGTATGACTAAATAATATGAATTCATAAGACTGATAAACAAAGTAAACAATCAACCATTGAAAATGAAACATTAACAATCATAAAAATGGAAAGAAATGCACTTTTTACAACAGTTTTTGAGTTGTGTCATGTTCGATTCGTGTTCTTCCTCCACGTGATGTTCTAATGGAAAGTGTTGGGATTCGGACGGATCATCATTGAGACCTTTTTCAAAGAATACGACCCACCACGGAATTCCGCCCAGTAAACTCCGTCTTGGTAGCGGCTGCGGTAGTGCCCGCCTCGGTACCAAACGCCATTCAGGTTAGAGTGGGCGCAAGCGTTGTACCACCAACCACCCTTCTGATAGTGGGCACAATTTCCTGTTTGAGTCAAGACAGAAGGCACAAAAGTTATACCGGTTATCATAACGTATACTACTGTGAACTATTTATTTTTGTTCTGTGTGATACCTGTGTATGCATCATGATCTCTGTCCAGGGTGGTAAACTGCTTTCCATTGTGCCAGGTGAGCGAATCTCCAGCGTTGCCATGATAACGACCCACCCTCAGTTTGTAGAATTCAGCCTCTGGTTCTATTCGAAAACTGGCATATTCCGCAAACGTCTTCCTGCCTGACCAGTCCTCAAGAGTCACTAGCAGCTTATAGTTGCCTTGGTTGGTCAACCAATAGATATTCTCCAAACCAAGCCAGTATTCACCATCGATGTTCCCAAATCCTTGCTGAGAAAGAGAAGAACGAAGAAGGAAAATACAGATTATATAGGAGCTCAAGAGTTGCCCTCCAACTTTCCAAGCCATCATGGTTCCTGAAGTATTTGTTGGAAATGGGGCCTGTCTAGATTTGATCAAAAACCCCATTGTGTGTGTGTGTGTGCATATATATGCACACACACACACACACACACACACACACACTGGGGTTTTTGATCAAATCTAGACAGGCCCCATTTCCAGCAGTCATCACTCCAACACATTATCCTTAAGAAATCATGCTAAATTACTAATTTGGTGCTAGAAAATCGCTTTTTGCCATTATATCAAGCACAGCTGAAAGCTATTTGGTTCATTAAATGAAGCTTAACATTGTCTTTGTGTTTGTTTTTGAGTTTCCACAGTATGCAATAGACTGGCATGTCTGAAGGTCAATATTAGGTCAAAAATGGCACAAGAGAAACTCTAGAAAGTCATCAGTCAATCATTGTTTTGAGGAATGAAGGTGATACAATGCTAGAAACTACAGATTTCATACAAAGGTGTAACTACAGTCTTCAAAGATAAAAGCACAACTTGCTCTAACAAGGACAGAAAGAGATGTGGAAGACCAGATGTACAACTAAACAAGAGGATAAGTACATCAGAGTCTCTAGTTTGAGAAATAGACGCCTCACATGTCCTCCGCTGACAGCTTCATTGAATTCTACCCGCTCAACACCAGTTTCATGTACAACAGTAAAGAGAAGACTCAGGAGGACTTATGGGAAGAATTGCAAAGAAAAAGCAACTTTTGAAACAGAAAAACTAAAAGAAAAGGTTCGAGTGGGCAAAGAAACACAGACACTGGACCTCAGATAATTGGAAAAGAGTGTTACGGATCTTAAACCCATTGAGCTGTTGTGGGATCAGCTAGACTGTAAGGTGTGTGAGAAGTACCCGATAAGACAGCCACATCTATGGCAAGTGCTACAGGAAGTGTGGGGTGAAAGGTCAAGTGCTACAGGAAGTGTGGGGTGAAAGGTCACCTGAGTATCTGGACAAACTGACCGCTAGAATAACAAGGATCTGCAAAGCTGTCATTGCTGCATGTGGAGGTTTTTTGATGAAGTAGTTTAAGAAGTTCTGAACATTTATTTTTTTATTTCAAAGTGTAATAGTAATTTTTCACGTTATTAATGTCCTGACTATACATTGTGATCAGTTCAATGCAACTTTGGTGAATAAAAGTACCAATCTCTTTCCATAAGAGCAAAATCTGTACATTATTCCACACTATCTATCATTGGTAATACAATAATCATTGGTAATCAGAATACAGTTACATTCAAAAGGCATTTTGATTACCGAAGAGATTACTTTGCATTTTATTGTCATTTGTTTTAATTAATATTTAGTCCTTTCAGATGGAAAACATTTATCCATATAAATGATGTGATCCAAAGTGCATTTGAACAGCGGTGAAACACTTTCTTATGATGTGACGGAGAAGTAAGTTTGAAGTAAGTTTGGAGCAGAAGAAATAGAAATAAACCTTGTGTAAATTGTTAGCTTTATGCTAAGCTAAAAAGCTATTTCTAGCCATTTTACATGCACATGTTACCAGACACGATCATATTTATTTATCAAGTAAATTCACATTAGATCATAATTTCTTTTTTTCTAGTATGACCTTTGATATTAGGGCAAAAATCATATTCTTGATAATAATTTTTTTATTGTTTTCCTGTAAAAATATCTAAAGATCCTTGAAACAAGATCAGTTTGATTGAACTTGTTTTAGAAACAACAATGCATGAGATATTTAGGTTTTTCAGAGAATGTATTTTTAACGTGTATTTAGAGTATTTATAGTCAAAACAAGTGAAAAAATATTCCAGTGCTGCAGATGTAATCCAAAGTATTTAGAATACGTTACTGACCTTGAGTAATCTAATGAAGTACATTATAAATTACATTTTACAGCATGTATTCTGTAATCTGTAGAGGAATACATATCAAAAGTATCCCTGCCAACCCTGTATATATATATATATATATATATATATATATATATATATATATATATATATATATATATATACTTCACTTTAGTTGCGTCTCATTATAAACAGTGTTTTTAGGATGCTATGTAAAACATAATTTACGTAAAAACATAAATTGGTACTTCAAACTTGAATTGCTCCGATGGTTGGAATATACCATATTATGGTTCAGGGGCGTGATTAATTGGGTATCATATTTTAACTAAATTTGTATATAATTAATCACACTCTATTAACGAGTTAAATTGACAGCCGTAATTTGAACGATTTCCACACTTACCAGACCAGCTATGTCATTAAATCATTTCCCTTTACTGTAAGGATTCATCTGGTCCAGGTTATAATACTGGGCTCTGTTGGCATCAACGGAGGGTTTACGTCAGACAGTGTTATTGTGCCTTACCCAGCTTGCATAACCAAATCCCATAGATGCCTCCCGTTTAAAAGCAATGTTCTGGATGAGTTCATAGATTACGAAAGTCAATAGTTTTTAGAGAAACATTTCATGCGAGACTTCGTGACATTTTGGTGTCTGTTTTTCTCCATGCATAAATTGATCATCATGGCAGGATTGCACAACAATGTGCAACTTATTACTTTAACTAACTATGACTAAGTCAAGCAATAGAAAAGTTCTTGCTATCATACATTGCTAAAAATCAGAAGCATTAAATTTGGGTTTATCGGCTCTGAAAAACTGGCATGTGCACAGCAAATGAACTCAGTGTGATCACCACAATGATCTTTATTTTTTACAAAATATTCTTTGATTTTCAAAGCGTAAAGCTAGAGTTGACAGTTTTCCCCAAATTTTGTGTGGTGTTCAAATTCCACCAAAAGGCCACATTATTATCTCTGTTATAAACAATATGTCATCATATTTCTACCAACACTTCTTGTTCTGGCTATGAAGGAACTTTGCCCCATAGACTTATATTAAAATGTTCATTCCTATAACTGTGATATCGAAATTGTTTCTAAGTTAATCGAGAATATGTCACAGTTGCTTACCCAATGAAAAGGAGGGACTAGTTTTGTAGTAATCAACATTGGGGTGGCTGTGGCTCAGATGGTAGAGCGGGTTGGCAGCTAATCCCAGGGTTGGCGGTTTGATTCCCGGCCCACATGACTCCACATGCCGAAGTGTCCTTGGGCAAGACACTGAATCCCAAGTTGCGTCCAATGGCAGGCTAGTGCCTTGCATGGCAGCTCTGCCACTATTGGTGTGTGAATGCGAGTGTGAATGGGTGAATGGGACAGTGTTAAGTGCTTTGGTAACCGTTAAGGTTAAAAAAGGCGCTATATAAGTGCAGACCATTTACCATTATTCCACAAATGCTGTCTTAAGCTTAACGAGTATTGAACCCGGAATATTCCTTGAAGTGTGCGTCAATGTGATAAACACATCAAGGTTACACAGTATATTATTTGCACCTACTATAGCTTCTTATTCCAAGAACTGACCTTATAAGTCTCCCAGTTTCTGAAGAAGTTGACCGATCCGTCCATGCGTCTTTGGATAACGGTCCAGCCACCAGGGTCATGTCTCTGGTCACACCAGACCTGCATCAGTTTGTTGGTATTTTCCGGCTTCACTAAATACATGCCACTGTTGGTATGCCCTTCCTCCAGAGCCTTCAAGCAATCTTTGAATGGCCCTGTCGATAAAACAGAGACAAGCTATATTGAATAATAACAAGAACCATTTGAGTTGGACTTTACACGGTTCTTCATGACATGAACATGCTGCTTGCTTTGTTTCTGGAAAAGCTGATTAAGTTTACCTCTCTTGGAGGGCACAATTGCGGAAGACATTGCCTGGAAGAATTAGGACTTACAGTATCAGTTTCTGTTTCAACATCATTTTCTGTAAAGCTGCTTTGAAAGCATGTGTGTTGTGAAAAGCACTATACAAATAAAAATGACTTCGTCTTGAGTTTCCAGAGTGTTTGAGTCAATGTTGTTTTCATTATAACTGCAGTTGTCTCCACATCTCGCTGGACAACGTAAGAAGTGCCCTTAGGAGACGGAAAAAGATCTAAAAATGATCATGGATCCTCCATTGTGAAACCTGCTACTGCTTCTGTGTTTACGCTATCCTGCCTCAAGGTGTCTTGTAAAGGAGTTTAATGAGATTGCTAACAAGCTTCAGTCGCTGAGCCAGATCACAGTTTTCCAGTGTCTCCATTCTTAAGCCCTATTTGAATGGCAATTCTTTAACACGGGGATGTGAGGTAATTCCAGTGATTTTACTGTCGTCCTAATGCGAAATGTCAGTGTGTTTCTCCTACCTCCCACGAGAACATTCCTGGCCAAATTACCTACTGTTTTTGACAAACACCAAGGTTGTTTGGTAATTTAATTGCCGTCCGAATCAACATCTCTAGTTTATCATCTAAAAGCCATTTTGGAAATCCTTTTTGACCACTGCTGAGTGCCGTACATTTGCGCTGTGCGTGGTAACAGCTCTGGCGGTAATAGACAGTTGTGAAAGTTGGAGGATTGTATAACAGATATTTTTGAAATAATTCACAATAACAGAATTGCATTGCCACTCCACCGCAGTGAATGGGAACGCTGAAGTAGAAGGGAAAGAAAAAACCAAGAGCCAGATCACGTAAACTTTTGAAATGGTCCACTATTATGGTAGCAATGTAATGAAATTGTAATCTATCACATTTTAATGTAGAAATGTTTACTAAATACTTCTATACATAGGGCTTGCACTCATTTATAAAGATCGAGTAGTCCCAGAAAAGTTGCCAGGTTAATGTCTATCTTATTTAAAAGGTTTAATTTCCACCTCCACTGTTTAAACACTGCCAGATTATTCCAAATGATGTCCGTCATTTTTACCACAGCTCTTCAAATTTCATTTTAACTATCTTTACTGTCCTTGAGGCTTCTATATCTCCTTGCGTGCGATTAGGAGAGAGCGCGTAAGCGACGCAACTGAGTTGATGAGGGTGACAAAACATGTGTTGACAGATTTATTTGGCTGCATCTTGTCCCTGCAGTTCCTTGGTTCGTATAATTGCTCTTCGTGAGAATTTTGGCTTGCTCCGTATGCGAAATTGTACACTCTAAATGTCCGCGGCGCTTTGCAGCACGGTCCCCTCGTGCTTTAACAATTTTATTTTGACTTTAGCGTCATTCCAAACATATTTTAATGCACACTCAGAGAACACAGTTTGTGGATTGATGAATTTCCATATAACAAATGCAACTGCAATCATGTGATCGACAAAAAGTCTTGCACGTCCCTTTGATTTAATTGTCATCCAAACGCATGAGTTTTTTCACAGAGGAGCCATGAAAATGTACTTTTACAGACGTCACCCTGAGAAACAATTGCCACCCGAATAGGGCTTTGGACAGGACAATTTAGGTTATTGTTTCCAGGGGTGTAAAGTAACAAATGATCAATACTCACATTACTGTAATTAAGTTTTTCCAGTGGAAAAGTGGTTTACAAATGGTATACTTGAGTATATTTTAAATGCTGTAACTGTACTTTTTCCCTCTGTCTGTGTTTGCTACTTCCCTGTCCTGTTTTTATTGTTATCCATCAATGTGATTGGCTAGGGTGAGTCTCGTGACACAATCAATCACACAAAAACTTGAACGGTAGCTGTATAGATCGGGCTCCAACTGTTATGGATGTGGAGGATGCCTCAAGCACAGTTCAACGCCTGAAAATCACGGCCGCACCTCAAAGGGCTTTTCACAGTGACAAAGACCAATTACTTGATTGCGTCATGTGCGTTTAGCTTGTTCAAGATACCAGATATCAGCATTAATCCTGCTAGAGTAATTTGTAGAAACATATCGAGGTAAATGTCATACTTCTGCTTACTAGATTCTGTGTGTCTATAACATAGCCTGTAATTTATCAATCTATCACTGAGATTATTAGGTTGCTATGAGAGATTAATACAATGTTATGAATAGGGCTGGGCAATAAAACGATCTCGATGTTTATCTGAAAAAAGTTTGTCGGGTGGGTGTGTCGGGTTTGGGGTTTGCAGTGTGAAGCATTTACATGTTTCTATTGATCATGGTATAAATATTTGGGCGGGGGGGGGGGGGGGGGGGATGGGGGGGGGGGGTGTTGTAGTTGCTTATTTTGATTATTGTTCCCCATTTCACTCAATATGGCCCCTGTACCAAACACCTTTTCCCACCCCTGCTCTACCTCCTCTATTGTGTGGGACTTGACGCGCCAAGTGACCCTGATTTTTTACCATTTTTTGCATTGTTTTGAACACATTTTAAGCACAATAATTACTTGATCTGTATGCATTAAGGGACATTTAGACTACACATAAACTAATTTTAATGTCATTTTTCATACATTACAATTAAAAATGGTGATTAGTGTATTGAAAATAACTTTTTCATCTTTCCATTTCTGTAATCATGTCACCCTTTGAGGTTTTTTTTTATTCAGATTCTTGTAGTGTTTAGAGTATCATAGATAAGTGATGTATTTTAAAAGTTGGCCGTCTATAAAATATCGATATTTTATTCTTTCTGGCAAACAGCCATGAAAGGGAATGTAAATTACACTATGTGTGCTACACTTTTAAATTGCAGCATAGTGTTTATGATAACGGGGCATAGATTTTGCAACTCAGTACACAATACTCACTACTCATGAGTACTTTTAAATGAGCTACTTTTTTACTCTTACTTGAATAGTTTTAAGGACAGTTACATTTACTCTACTCACACTACATTTTTAGGGAAGTAACAGTACTTGAGTATGATTTTTCAGTACTCTTTCCACCCCTGATTGTTTCCATATTGTCCTGCCTCTTGCCAGTTCCTTCTGCCAAAGACCTTAATGTTAAAGACTGGTTGGTGTATTTCCATTTGGAAGGCTAATGGTTTGGGTGGACAATGCATGGATGAGGTTTTTGGTTGGAGTGAGACCACACCGTTCGGTCCACCCAATACCCCAATCAAATAACAGACTACTAGTGTCCTACATGCTGGTAAATTATATTTGTGTTCTAATTTGTCACAAAGTTGTAAGCAACCTTTAGTTTTTTCATGTTGTTCAGATTAGGAGACAAGCATGTCATAAAAACAAGTACAAACAATCAAATAATCACCTCATGATCACATATAATATCAAGTTTTTGTTGTGAGTGAAAATCTGTGCTAATAGCTTCCAGATGCACCATTTAATGGCATTCTGTAAAGAAAACAAGCTGTACTAATTAAATATTTTTTTTCCAAGATGAATTTACATAGACAATAGATGCATTGAATTGATGTAATATGTGTGTGTACGTTTTGAAGAGCATTTTGAGAAAGTGTGTATGTCAGAAATTATTCAGACCCCTTCACATTTTGTTGTTACAGCCTTATGCTAAAATGTTTAAACAATATTTTATCACATCAATCTACACTCTCATACCCCATAAAGACAAAGCAAAACGTCTAGGTTACGGATGTAACCTCAGTTCCCTGATGGAGGGAACGGGACATTGTGTCGAAGAAGCGACACTAGGGGTCTCTCTTGAGCGCCGAATATACCTCTGATCTATGAAAAAATGCCAATGAGAAGTTGGCAGATAGAATTTGCATGTCCCGCCCCCGGACATACGGGTATAAAGGCGGGGAATTACGTCTGTTCATTCAGGATTTTTCTGAGGAGCCAGAAATGGTCCGGCCACAACAGTGGCTCGGCTCAGCTACGTGGCCGGGAGGACACAATGTCTCGTTCTCTCCATCAGGGAACGGAGGTTACATCCGTAACCTGGACGTTCCCCATCTGTCGCTCACTTTGACGTTGTGTCGAAGAAGCGACACTAGGGGTCCAATTTAAATCACGCCATGTGCTGAGCCATGTACGTGTACTGCTGACACAGGAGCGGGCAGGTACTTCACGTGCCAAAATGACCAGCTGTATCAGGCTGTACGTACCCTTCCCCAATGCCCCACAAAGTCGTCGTAATCCTTATAGTTACCCTAGACAGGGGAACAAGGTGACACATGCCAACCTGGGAACGGGCCGAGCCTAGCCGGGCCTCTTTTCTCTCTATGTTTCTCGCATAGTCAACGGCTGGTACCCTTACATGCACCAGGGAAGGGGGTCTTACCCAGTTTCAGGGAAAAGACCCTGCGGAGACCACACCTGCCACAGAGAGGGGAGGTAAGAGTGGTGAATACACCACGTGGGCTTTTAGGGAAATGAACACGGTGGTAGATCCCGCCTCTGCGGAGGGAGGAGTTGCTACAGACTTGGCGACAGGGAGGCAGTGGAAACTGCCCAAGAGAGACGCGGATCCACTCGTAAGGGGACTGTACTGCGGAAAATACGGGGGGGAATTCCATATAGGAGCCCTGACCTGCAGAGCACCTATTCCAGTACAGGGTAGATTTGAGTACCCGCAGTGGATTGGGTCGGCAAATTCCTCCACAGAATTGAGGACCCCGAGGGAAAGAAAGTGCACGGTATTACATTTACATTTACATTTATGCATTTGGCAGACACTTTTATCCAAAGTGACTTACAGAGCCCTTATGACAGGGACAATCCCCCCGGAGCAACCTGGAGTTAAGTGCCTTGCTCAAGGACACAATGGTGGTGACTGTGGGATTTGAACCAGCGACCTTCTGATTAGCAGCCCTGTGCTCTAGCCACTCCATATAATTACCTCGACTATGGTCTGGGTGCGATAGGCCAATGAAATGGCATCCACCACCCAGTGAGAGAACCTCTGTTTGGAGACAGCGTCCCCTTTCCGCTGTCCACTGAAGCAGACAAAGAGCTGCTCAGAACATGTCCATGTAGTCATCAGCTCATCATGCACCTCAGAGAAGAAAGGGGGGGGGGGGGGGTGTGCTGGCGTGTGAGTGACGCACAGACCCTAGGATCCAATCATACAGCTGCGACAGCTGTGGGGAGGATGGAGGGTTCCAGTCCAAGCCCATGCTGGCGGCGGCCCGTGCAAGCATGTCGGACATCTGGGCATCAGCCTCAGCATGGGCATGCTGACCCTAAGGCGGCAGCCCAGACGAGTCATCCGCATCAGATGCCAGACCGCTCTCCGATGCAGCGGCGAGTTCATCCAGCTCGAGCGGCTCCAGAGGATAGGCATGCTGGATGTGAGGCAAGCCGCTGTTGCCTCGAGCCCGGACGGAAGTCAACGTGTGTGCCGGAGGGCGGGCGGTTCGCAGGGATGTACCCGGCGAAGCTGCACCCGTTGCCATCCCCAAATCACTTCCACCGCCGGCCGCATCGTCCTCAATCCCGTGGGAAGAAGAAGCGATGCTGGGGGCAGCTGGAGTGGCGTTCATTCGGTTGAAGGAAAGCCGCAACCGCAACAATGCCATGGTCATGTTCTCGCAGTGAGAACATGAACCATCCACAAACACTGCCTCGGTGTGATCGCAGCCCAAACACACAAGACAGCATCTGAGGCCGTCTGAAGCAGAGAGCATTCTACCGCATCCAGGAACTACACAGGGGCGGAAAGGCATCTTTTAAAAGATGTGTCCTGAAAAGAACGTTCAACACCGCTGTGTATCGCTCTTATAGAGGAAAAAACTCTTTTAGAGAAAATCACTCTTTTAATAACAATACTTTTAGTTGCGCTGTGGCAGAGAAGTGCACAGTAGATCCAACAGCAGATCGCTCAGAGGT
This sequence comes from Moxostoma hubbsi, assembly GCA_032164185.1. Lineage (NCBI taxonomy): Eukaryota > Metazoa > Chordata > Actinopteri > Cypriniformes > Catostomidae > Moxostoma > Moxostoma hubbsi. The sequence goes on along the minus strand of JAVLUX010000008.1, from coordinate 3,845,936 downwards.
AAGAGGAGACAGGTGTGTGACTCGCAGCTCGCTGTATACACGACCATCGGCTCCGAAGAATATTTCAGAATGAACAGACGTATTTTCCCGTCTTTATTTTCCCGTATGCCCGGGGGCGGGACATGCAAATTCTGTCTGCCAACTTCTCATTGGCATTTTTTCATAGATCAGAGGTATATTCGGCACTTAAGAGAGACCCCAAGTGTCACTTCTTCGACACAACGTCGAAGTGAGTGACAGATGGGGAACCACATTTTTTAGAACTTTGCAAATTTATAAAAAAGAAAAAACTGAAATATCACATTGACATAAGAATTCAGACCCCTTTGCTATGGCACTTTAGCTCAGGTGCATCCCATTTCTCTGGATCATCTTGGAGATGTTTCTACACTTTGATTGGAGTCCACCTGTCGCAAATTCAACTGATTTGAAAAGGCACACACCTGTATATATAAGGTCTCACAGCTGAAAATGCATATCAGAGCAAAAAACAAGCTAATAAGTCAAAGGAACTGCCTGCAGAGCTCAGAAACAGGATTGTGTCGAGACACAGATCTGAGGAAGGCTACAAAAAATGTTTGCCTGCATTGAAGGTTCAAGCACAGTGGCCTCCATAATTCTTAAATGGATTAAGTTTTGACTCCCAGCACTCTTCCTAGAGCTGGTCGCCCAGCAAACTGAGCAATCAGGGGAGAAGGGATTTGTAAGAGAGGGGACCAAGAACCCTATAGTCACTCTGATTGAACTCCAGCGATCATGTGTGGAGATGGGAGAAACTTGCAGGATAACCATCACTGCCACACTCCACCGATCTGGGCTTTATTGCAGAGTGGGCTGATGGAAGCCTCTCCTCGGTGCAAGACACAAAAAAGCACCTAAAAGACTCTCAGACTGTGAGAAGCAAGATTCTCTGATCTGATGAAACTAAGATTGAACTGTTTGGCCTCAATTCCAAGCATCATGTCTGGAGGAAACCAGGCACCACCCATCACCTGCGCAATACCATCCCAACGGTGACGCATGATCATCACCCCCAGATCATCATCAATCCTCCACCAAATTTCACAGTGGGTGCGAGACACTGTGCCTTGTAGGCCTCTCCAGGTCTCCGTCTAACCATTAGATGATCAGGTGGAGGATCGGTGATGAGCTGGAGGTGCTTCAGCAAGGCTGGAATCAGGCAGATTCATCTTTATGAAGGATGCATGAATCAAGCCATGTACAAGGTTATCTTGGAAAAAAACTTGCTTCCTTCTGCTCTGACAATGTTCCCCAACTCTGATGACTGTTTTTCCATAATGACAATGCTCCATGCCACACAGTCAGGTCAATCAAGGTGTGGATAGAGGAACTCCGGCTCAAGACACTGAATAGCATTCTCACCATATGGTTGGCAATTGTAGAGCAGTTATCTGAGTTACCGTAGACTGTCAGCTCGAACCAGTCTGGCCATTCCCTGTTGACCTCTCTCGTTAACAAGGCATTTCTGTCCACAGAACTGCCACTCACTGGATATATTTATTTGTTTTTGGCACCATTCGGAGTAAATTCTAGAGACTGTTGTGCATGAAAATTCAGATCAGCAGTTACAGAAATACTCAAACCACCCCATCTAAAGGGGGTCATTTGTTTTTTGTTTTTGTTTTTCTGGTCACATGACAACAGAATGGCTACCTGCATGTTGGTTATACCACCTGACTTTGATTTGGTGAACACACATAATTTAATCTTGTGATGAGGTGTTTGTTTAATTTATTTACAGTATTTTACAGTCTCTGGAACGTTACACCATTAAGACATTTTTTACTTTAACTCCCAGCAAAAATATCAAAAACCTTTGAATTTAGAAATTGAAAACATGATCATCAAAGTAAAGGTGTAAGTAAATTAATTGTGTGAATTGATTTTATTATTAGGCATTCTTGAAAAATAATAATCTCTGTATGCATATACAGGTTTCCTATTCTCCACCACCTACCCTCTCTCAAAAATGTACCCCTCGAGGTCGAACGCCCCTCAGTCACGTCTCCATTTGCATGCAGAAATACACCCTGTGGCCCACACAACAAGTCGAAAAATAACCCTTAAAAAACTGCTCGCATCAAACAACGAATTTATCTTGTAAAGTTTCTCATGTTCACTTGTACAATCGTCTCGCTTCGCCCGACTGGTTCCTGGAACCCCTTAGTCAAGGATTTAATTATTCATGTCTCAGAGGGTTTTCCTTCAAAGATTAATGTGCACTTGTAGTTCAAAACAAAAGCTGCCAGATTATTGTGTTGTAATTGGACAGACCCCAGGCTTCCCTAGAGAGATTAGCTGGGAAATCCATGTGTCTTCATGTTGCTTGTGCTGGCGAACCTTCAGGCTGTTTACTTTGGATCGGCTTTACAGCCTGATCTAACCAAACCGCTTGAGCATATCCATGCACTCGTTATTTACAATGCTCAGTATGCAAAAAACAATTAACCTTGTAAATTTGCTGAAAAGCTGCAGGAAAAGGAAGATTGCTGACTATGTAATGTTCAGCAGTTCTTCATTAGTCATGCCTGCCAGCCCCGTTTCGAATGTATGATGTGTTGATGGAGTTTTCATGAGGAGGCTTACAACTCAATTCAAGTCACGCTTTTTGCAAGGAAATTCTTTTCTTTAACGATTTCGGTACCTTGGACAGGGCTGTAAGTTGGGCAAGATTCATGAAACAAGAATAAAATTATTTTTATTAATAATCAGAATACTGTTAAAGCAGTATACTTTGAAAGGCTGAATGCTTTACCGTACATAAGACTGAAAAACAAAATGTACACTCCAAAAAAAGGTGTCGTTTAAGGTACAAAGCCATCACTGGGGTAGAACCCTTGTTTTAGGTACATATGTGTACTCTTAATGAAAATTAAAGGTACGTTTTATTGTTCCCAGAGGAACAAAACATATAAGTGTATCTTTAAAAAGTACACAATATGTCCTTGAGGCGTTTGCACACTGGACGAGGGGCACCATGCCGCGTCACAGCTAGGACATGGCTCAGGTATCAAACACAGAGCACGTCGATGCGGTTCAGGTGGCAGAATGTACACACAAAAGTAATGCTAGAGTAAATAATCTATGTCCTTTGATAGTGATTTTGGTCGAATTTAATGGAAAATATGCAAGTTGCGCTCCATGGCATGGTAGACATTTGAGCAGCCTCCGGAGTCGTAGCTGACCGCCACCGACAGACACCAAGCCAGGGCTCCAGACTAAAAATATTACTTAGGAGACATTGGCTCCTTAATTGAAACATTAAGGAGCCAAATGGATGTTTTTAGTCACCAAATGACATAATTGCTCAATTTAGACTTTAAATGAGTTATTTGGTCATGACTCTCTCACGCTGGGTTTGTGGGGTACATCGAGCTCGTCATCACAACAGAATGGGTGAAAAAAGGCACGAGACAAACTGTCTGCATGCTCTAAAGAAGTATTCACTAACAAGATGATATCTGACAAAACCATATATGAACGCATACAACCCAACTGTCGCCAATGGCGACTAGAATTTAAATGATTGTCGCAATAATTAATTTTTAGTCGCAGTCTGGAGCCCTGTGTTCGGCAGTGACGGTGTGCGTACCTTCATTAAAAACAGTTGTTTTTCATTTTTAAACGTGCCACGTTATCCGCCAGATGCGTCCGATGTGCAACCCAGATTAGGGTACAATTATGTTCCCAAAATGAGAGGTTCCCTTTGAGGGTACAACCCCAGTGACAGCCATTGTACCTAAAAACGGTACCTTTCTTTCTGAGAGGGTACTCTGCATTTAAACGTGCCACGTTATCTGCCAGATGCGTCCGATGTGCAACCCCGATTAGGGTACAATTATGTTCCCAAAATGAGAGGTTCCCTTTGAGGGTACAACCCCAGTGACAGCCATTGTACCTAAAAACGGTACCTTTCTTTCTGAGAGGGTACTCTGCATTTACAGTAGAAACTTATCTTCGATCTTGCAGTATATGTTGTAAAGTTCCCACCTGTAACTATAAGTAGTGGTGTCGAAAATAGACTCACCTGAGGGTTTATCTGTTGACAAACTGTAGGGTCCAGAATGCATGGTTGGTAAAGTCGGTGGAATCGCTTTGGCATTCTGGTCACTCTGGATTTCGTTGGTGATTTGGTTATGGCGGGTGTAGGTAGGTGGGTGGAATGGTCTGGCTGGGGCATGAGGAACAGGGGGTGGAGGTGGCTGGCGGTGCTGGGGTGGTTGTGGCGGGATTACAGGGGGCTGGTAGGGACGTGCCTGTCGGACCACGCCTCCACCTCCACCACTAACTCCACCACCACCGAGAAAGCCTCCTCTTCTACAATGCCCCTCTAGCTGCACTATAAGTGCACTCTGGTTGCTCGCAAGAGATGACAAGTGTTGGTACTTGTGCTCCAAGTCCCGATAGCGTGCAGTTAGCTGCTGCATCTCTGATGTGTGGTTTAGTATGCGGTTCTCCAATTGCGAAACTTCAAGCGCATTGTCCCTCTTGCGGATGATCTCATGCAACAGTTGCATGTATAGTTGCGTCACTCGGGCGTTCATGTTGCGTGACTCCTTGCGAAGGAGCTTGACTTCATTTGCCATGCCGCCATCCACCTCCACGAGCTGTTGGAGCGACTCGATCTGTCGCCGCTGTTTGTGAAGCTCTCCGTTCAAGAGCTCCAGTTCCTGTTTGTTCACACGGTTCTCCAGCAGGGATTCTGGCTGTTTAGAGTTCACACAAATGGCCCCGGTGGTCTTCTGCTGAGGCACAATGAAGGTGTAGGAACATTTGTCCACTTGGGATGCGCTGGGAGGGTCAACAGAGCGTTTGGGACGACCAGTGTACAGGAACTCTTTTTCAAGTACATCATCTCGGCTTTCAAACTCCTGAGTGAACCCAAGTACGGTTGAGTTAGGTCTGGATAGGGTGATAGTAAGCAGCGTCAGCAATAAGTGTTTCATGGTGAGGATAGCCATCTGCAAGAAAATTTAAAGGGGATAAAACAAAAGGCTATTGTTAACTGTTAAACAGTTGAGTTAATTTTTACTGTAATAATTTTACTGTATTCAATTTCTCAATGAATACTTAAAACTGCTGTTAAAGACCTCAAGCACTGTAATCTTAATTTGTGTCAAATCAAATCAAATCAAATCAACAAGTCTCCAACACCCCTTGGAGTTCACGGTAACCTGTCCAGGGGCCGTATGAATAAAACCTCTCAGAAATGCTCCTAAGAATAGCCTTAAGCTATGACTTAAGTGTCTAAGCATTCTTAGACAAGAGTAGGACTTTCAGCAAAGTCTAAGACTGATTCATAGGTGCTGACAGAGGCAATGCTTAAGTGTTTTCAAATAAAGACTACAATGATGTCAACCCAAAATAGCCGCCCTTGAACACTGAATCAGCCAATAGTGAGTCTGCAAAGGTAATATGCTCCAGCTGGTGTGACATCAGTAAATCACTAATGATTTAATACAACACATTATACAAAACAATATTTTGATAATAGGTTATTGATTGTTGATTCATTCTTTGATTACAAATTGAACGCTACAAAAATAAAAATGCAAAATCTTCCAATATAAATATCAATAGAAGAAAGACACACTGGCGGCCAAAAGTGTGGAATAATGTACAGATTTTGGTCTTATGGAAAAATGTTTTTACTTTTATTCACCAAAGTGGCATTCAACTGATCACAATGTATATTCAGGACATTAATAACTTGAAAAACTACTATTACAATTTTTTTGAAATATTCAGAACTACGAAGATTTCTCATCAAAAAATCCTCCATGTGCAGCGATGACAGTTTTGAAGATCCTTGTTATTCTAGCGGTCAGTTTGTCCAGATACTCAGGTGACCTTTCACCCCACACTTCCTGTAGCACTTGACCTTTCACCCCACACTTCCTGTAGCACTTGCCATAGATGTGGCTGTCTTATCGGGCACTTCTCACACACCTTACAGACTAGCTGATCCCACAACAGCTCAATGGGGTTCAGATCTGTAACACTCTTTTCCAATTATCTGTTATCCAATGTCTGTGTTTCTTTGCCCACTCGAACCTTTTCTTTTTGTTTTTCTGTTTCAAAAGTTGCTTTTTCTTTGCAATTCTTCCCATAAGTCCTCCTGAGTCTTCTCTTTACTGTTGTACATGAAACTGTGTTGAGCGGGTAGAATTCAATGAAGCTGTCAGCGGAGGACATGTGAGGCGTCTATTTCTCAAACTAGAGACTCTGATGTACTTCTCCTCTTGTTTAGTTGCACATCTGGTCTTCCACATCTCTTTCTGTCCTTGTTAGAGACAGTTGTGCTTTGTCTTTGAAGACTGTAGTTACACCTTTGTATGAAATCTGCAGTTTTTGGAAATTTCAAGCATGGTATCGCCTTCATTCCTTAAAACAATGATTGAATGATGAGTTTCTAGAGAAAGCTGTTTCTTTTTTTTGGCCATTTTTGACCTAATATTGACCTTAAGACATGCCAGTCTATTGCATACAGTGGCAACTCCAAAACAAACATAAAGACAATTTTTATAGAGGCACTAAAAGCAACTTTCAGCTAAATCTAAGACTGATTCTTAAGTGCTGACTGAGGTGACACTTAAGTGTTGTGAAATAAGAACTACAATGTTGTCTACACAAATTGGCCACCCTCAAACACTGAATCAGCCAATAGTCAGCCTGCAGGGGTATTACATCAGAACGGCATGACATCACTCATTCAATCGTGATTTAATACCACATGTTATTAAACAATATTTTTGATAACAGGTCATTTTCGGGCAATTAATTATTTGATTAATCACATGAAACAGCATTTCTTTTTATTTCATGTATTTTCAAATGTTATTCTACATCTTGTTGAATGTTTCAATGTGCAAATTGAAGGCTTCAAAAACTCTAAATGTAAAGGTGTGTGCTATGCATTGTATGCAAAAAAACTATTGCAATATAAATTGCATATGCTTTTCAAATGATCAAAAAAACAAACCAAGCGTTTGTCCACAGTTTTTATGTATTTAACATATTTAATGTATTTTCATGTATATACCCTTTCTCTGTCATTGCTCTCCGTTTTGTTGATTAGCATGTGTTTTTAAGTTTTTTGGAGACTCACTTGTGGTATTCATTCATTACAGTTTTGCGAAATATGCACCTGATTTTGAATTCATGCATCATAAAAATGCATCATAGTAAATAGCAGTAAGATGTAAGTTATGCGCTGGAGAGAAACAACTCCTCAGCGAATTAAACAGAACAATCATTCTGTCAATGCACCCGAAGCAGCAACCGCACCACATTAAACTGTATGCTCATTATGATCTTCTTTAAAGTGTTTATAAAGTGCTCTCATATGCTGGACAACTTTGGTCATGTTTTTTTCCACTTGAACTTCCAGTCTCATCATTATTCAAACGAGTTTCATCATGCAACACATTTTCACTGGGCTGTAAAGTGACATCACTGATGGAGCGTCTCCATTCTCGCCACAAATATCTATCAATAATTATTGATTTTATTGATACGTTGTTGCAGCCCTAGAGCTCAATAGCCTCTGTTAGTAGCTTCTAAGATTACAAAAGCATAAGAAGGGTTTACATTGTCACAAGACAGTTTACAGTGGCCCCAAAGCATATTTGGAAAATTTAGTCACACTAAAATATGTTATGGAACGACATGAGTGTGAGTAAATAATGACGTTTATTTTTTGGGTGAATTATCCCTTTAAGTCAGGCTCTATTTACATACTGTACATGTTTAGTAGTTTATATTTGACTCTCTCTCTCTCTCTCTCTCTCTCTCTCTCTCTCTCTCTCTCTCTCTCCAATATCCCATCTTTGCACCCCAACTGTATCTATTCTAGTGGTATTTGAACTGACTCATTCGTTTACACGGCAGGACTGGAATGCATTAATTCACAGATGGGAAAAATCTATCACATTCAGTGCCTGGTGTAATGTGTTATGTTTACAGGGTGTCTCCCGTAGCAACGGAATGAGCATGTTATTTTATTGTGCTCATTAGTTTGTAAAGGGTTCTCCCCTTTGTTACAGATACAAATATTGTACAACTGCTGCTGATGATATTTCCATAAAAATAAAACACGGTAATATCATGTTTTTTTAGAGACTACCATGAAGGTAATGCCTTGTTTTTCTAACCCTGAGTACTCTACGGAGATATTTAGATTTAGACCATGGCATATGAATATTGTAATCAAACAATTTATAAACCTTTTAAGATTGTTTATTGATGGTATTTGCTTCTGTTGAAGTCATCTGACCGTTTGTCTGTTTTTGAATTTTTAACAAAAAGTTCTCCCTACACTCTCAATGTAAATAGTTAGCAATTCAATTAAAATTTACATTTATGCATTTGGCAGACGCTTTTATCCAAAGCGACTTACAGTGCACTTATTACAGGGACAATCCCCCCGGAGCAACCTGGAGTTAAGTGTCTTACTCAAGGACACAATGGTGGTGACTGTGGGGATCGAACCAGCAACCTTCTGATTACCAGATTACCAGTTATGTGCTTTAGACCACTACACCACCACCACTCCTTTAATTAAAATATATTGTTTATTTTTTTACATCGTTTTTAATGCGATTACATCATTTGCAAAGCATTATGGGATTGTAGTTCTTTCCCTCATTGAAGACGTTACATACACAGTCTTGTACCTTCTTTTTTATTGTCCAAATTTGAAATATTATGTGCTTCAAATCAAAGTTTGTAATGTTGTGATTCGCCTCGGAGCAGGATGGTTTGGTTCATGCACTCTTTTATGAAGGATTTTAAGAAATCCCTATGGAGGAAATACATTAAATGGGACAGTTGTTTACACTGGACATCGTTTTGTTCTGATGTCAGAAAATATTTAACGTATATTTTTTTTTACCTCTGCCATTTACTTTAATTTCTGTAATATTAATGAACTGTGTAGTGTAGTGCAGTGTGTGTAACACATAAAAAGTCCATAAAAAATAAAGAAATGTGTAATGTGGTGATTAAGTATCAATCATCATTCAGACATTGTAAACATCATTATTACTACTTAAAGTAATTTAGAAAACTAGTGCATTAATTATAATATTGAATTATTTGTTTTAAATATGGTTTTAATATTTGACTAGTAAACAATACTTCTCAAATATTGCAATTTGATTGTCCTTTGTGCCTTTGCCTTCCGTGGACAACCACGAAACTGCTACTTTCACATCAATCCGGCCATTAAAAAATCCCTTCAGTAGACTTGGAATATATGTTTCTATTTGTGCAATTTTTATTTATTTATTTATTTATTTATTTTGAATCCTCTTTTCTCCCAATTTTTGGAATGCCCAATTCCCACTAAGTCCTTGTGGTGGCACGGTTACTCAACTCAATCCAACTCACGCCTCTGCCTCTTGGTGGCACTACAGTAATTAAAAACTATTGAATCGTTTGTCCGATCGACTTGAAATTTTGCATGCAGTGTCTTTGTCAAAGGTGGCATCAAGTTATATGAGGACAGGCGCATATCTTGAAAAACATGGCCGCCATCGACCAATCAGCAGCTATTTGAACTTGTCCTAGGCCGTTCACTCTGGAGTCCCAATCTCAATAATTAGCAAAAAGTTTGAACTTTCGATGTACCATCACCAAAATGTGCAAAATGGGAGTGGCCACTACTTAAATGGTTAAAACTCTTGAATGGATTGAGATATCATCACCAAATGTAAAACACTTATGTAGGAGGTCAATCTGAGGACACATTAAAAAAATTGGGTACCTCTGCCTCTTGTTCCTTGTGGTTCCTAACCTGAAATGTCTGAATATTAAGGCACTTCATCATCGTTTTAGTTGCAAACAGACTGTCTAATTAATACTTAATATTGGTTACATGTGCATTTAAAGGACCTAAAAGGCTATTTTATTTTTTATAGAAGTTTTTTTAAGTTTTCAAATCTGCCATTGACTGATTTCAAACTTATCGAAAATCAAACTGGCGTGCGATTTGGGCTGCACAGATTATTGAATGAATAATCAAGATCACAATTACAGCTGCTACAATGAACTAATTGTGAAAAGTGTCCATTATGGCATTCCCTTTACGCCTATTCTCACTGTCAAGATTTTAGGTGTTTTAATGTTATCAAAATTAATCTCAATTACAATATCAAGGGAAATAATCAACTATTATGATTTGGAAATGCTTGTGCAGCTCTTCAGACAAAATCTGATCAGTTGTATGGTTTGCGTAGGTTGACAGCGAGTTTATGTCGGAAGGGAAATAGTCTCACTTTACAGCCGATTATATGCAGGGCCGTAGCTAGTGGGGTGAAAGGTGGTTAAGATCCTAGGGGCCCACAGGTCCAGGAGGGCCCCACAACAAATTCTAAACATTCCTTTTTTTAAGGAAAAGGGCGCTGACCATTATACACTTAGGGGGCCCAAAGTACCTCGCTACAACCCTGATTATATGCCTAAGAATATCACTAAGTGAATGTAAGAATCACATGTTCAAACTAAACCTAATGCGCTAATCACATCTTCCCCACTCGATTGCATAATACTCTGTTCAGTCAATAATTGTAGCTGTGGATTGAGTAATTGTAGCTATAAACGTTCTTCAAAGTGTCTGCACATTTTGTTTTGTCTATTCTCAGTCTTATGGACATGAAGCATCGCATCACCAATGCGGAACATTTCTCGCTTAAGTATATCATTTGCAACAAGTTCATGTAATTTATAAGTGCATTGTAAATCTTTCTGGTATTGATCAGTATTTAACATAATGATAGACGGGTAGTTGACACATAACATGCCCATTTTTGTATCAGCGTCAAGATTTTTGGTTAAAATGGACATATCAGTATATTAGGGAAAGATTTCTCTAATATTTTTTTAAATGTCTTTTTACCTCCATCAGTTCATTTCAAATTGTTCTTTGGTGTGAAAAATACATTTTTAAAGGTACAAAACTTAATTGTAGTCTCTCAATCAATATATTAGGACACACAAGCTGCATGCATCATAATAATAATAATAATAAAAGTAAATTGGCCAAAATTGTTTTTTAATTTTTTTTTTTTTTTTTTTACTTCATAAGCATAATTAGTATGTTTTGAATGCTCTGTGTAACAGGTCAGTTTATACACTTGAATCACTCTGTGTGTTAAGATAAAATCCAAACCATTATGAGGACTTCAGGTAAATGCAAACATTCAGCTGTTACCAGTATACTGTGTTAATGTTCCTTGTCTCCTTCACTCCTCTCTGGTTTATCCTTTTAATCCCTCGCCAGACAGGTTGAATGTAGTCGACCCTGGACGAAAAGTCATCACCAAGCCACTAAAGTCCTTTCTGTCCAATTTTGTCCCTCTTCTCTTGTTATCCGTCTGTTTGCTGTCATATGACGTCCTTAGTTGGGTGACATTCGCATTTTTTGTCTTAAACACTTGTTGAAGGGCTGTTTGGTCTGTCAGTCTCAGCATGTGTTGACATGGACATCTGCAAGTATCTCTGTCCAAATGATCAACGCACAGTTCAATTAAATTGACACAGTGATTTAGACAGAGTCTTCCTGAACTTCCTTGTCATGCTGCAGACAAGAGATAATCTGCTCTCTGTCTCAACTCTTTCCCTCTCAGTATCTCTCTCTCTCTCTCTCTCTCTCTCTCTCTCTCTCTCTCTCAGCATTAGTTGGTTGTAATAGTGTTGTAATGTGGCTCCTCCCCTTTCCCCTCCTCTTGGCACAGCAGGAATGGTGATCAATGAAGTGAACCATCGATATGGTGCTTAACAGTACAAATGTACGTCTCTGAACCTCTCTCTGTCTGTTCACACTTCACTCGGCTTGTTTGAGTCTAGAAAGCAGACAATCATCACTATAACAATTGCACATATTTAGAATTAGTTATTGTAAATAAAGACATCAGTTGTGCAATAAACCTTTTAAAAGTGTTCCTAGCTCATTTTTGGTTCTTTATTGATTTTTATGCTGTGACATTTGCAGTAGATTGGTGACATTTAGTCATTTAGCCACCATTGGATGTGCAGAAAGTGCAGAAATATAGGTCTTATCACTTTAAGTGATGTTTCATGCATGTTTCAAGTCGGCACCCTTGGAGAGTTGGGCATGCAAGAAAATGTACAGAAACCGTATGGTGCTTTACGATGCAGACATGATCTCACGTCCCGTGTCTCTTTCCATCCATCCATCCATTTCTCTTCTTCCCTTTTATGGCTAAATCATTGTCAGCTAGCTTGATTGATTGAAAACACAGGTAAGATGCGATTATCTGTGCTGAAAAGAAGTGCAAAAGGAAGAAAGGAAACAGAGAGATGGATTCACTTGGTTAAATTTTAAAAAGCACTTCAGATGTAGTGTCTGTGTTTTAAAGCGGTTGTGCTTGTGATGTGCGCTCCATTATGCCTTTCTAAATGCCAAACCTTGTGACTGGCAGATATTTTTTTTGTGTCTGCAGCAACACTTTTTTCTGCTAGATAGAAAGATAGACAGATACAATATAGAAGAACAACTCAGAGCTTAAAAAATTGTAAATCAAGTCATTTTGACCATAAAGGTTCCTATGGAAAGTGCCGTTGGCCTTTGGGATTTCGGGTGAAAGGTCAGTATCAGGGCCAACTGCAAGCTACAAGTGTGGCCAACTGTTAGAACAACTCCTGCAGAAACAAAGAAGAGCATTCAAAGCACTACATGCCCATGCACACATTCACAATGACTTTCTCTTCACCTGTCAGGACAAATCTCTAATTTTACAAGCTCTTTTTGCCCCACTTTTTTTAAAGGGATAGTTCACAATTTTGTTTTTTAATTCTGTCATCATTTACTCACCCTCATGTGGTTGCAAACCCAGATTACTTTCTTATGTGGAACATAAAATTAATTGTTTTCTCAATACAGTGGCACATTTTGTGGGTGAGTAAATAATCTTAACAACCACTTCAAACACCTTAGCAACCGCATAGCAATGTGCTAAAAACAAACTCATAACGGTTTAGTAACTGTATTAGCAATGCACTGTCAACAACCCAAAACACCATAGAATCATGGTGGTTAGTTTTGAGGGTGAGTAAATGATACTAATAACCAATCAGAACACCTAGGCAACCACATAGCAGTGCACTGGCAACCACTGATAACACCATAAAATCATGAGAAAATGCAACCACCCAGAACACCTTAGCAACTGCTAAGCAACACACTAAATACACTCAGAATAACTCCAACAACCCATAAAATCATAGAATCATGGTAGCTAATTTTGAGGGTTAGTAAAAGATCCTAACAACTATTCAGGACACGTTAGTAACCGCAAAATACCATTCTAAAAAAACACTCTGAATAACTTAGCAACCATATAGCAACACACTGTTACCCACCCATAACACAGTGGATGTGCTTTTTTTCTAATCTAACGTACCATTCACTCCCATTATAAAGCTTGGAAGAGCCAGGATATTTTTAATATAACTCAGATTGTGTTTTGCTGAAAGAAGAACGTCATATACAACTAGGATGGCTTGAGTGTGAGTAAATTATGGGCTAATTTTCATTTTTGGGTGAACTAACCCCTTAAATACACTCAGAATAACTTAGAAACTGTATAGCAATGCACTGGCAACCACACAAAACACCATAGAATCTTAGTGGCGAGTTTAAAAGGTAAGTAACACCAAGGACCACACAGAACACCTTAGCAACCACATAACAACATTCTAAAAAAACACTCTGAATAACTTAGCAACCATATAGCAACGCACTGGCAACCAGCAAAAACACAATATAATCTTAGAGGCGAGTTTTAAGGGTGAATATGTGACCCTTACAACCACCCAAAAACCCTTAGCAACAGGATAGCAACATGCTTAACTACACTCAGAATAACTTAGCAACCATATAGCTAGCACTGGTACCCACCCATAACACAACAGAATCTTTGTGGTGAGTTTTAAGGGTGAGTAAATGACCCTAGCAACCACCCAGAACACTTAAGCAACTGCATAGAACCATTCTTAAATACACTCAGAATAACTAAGCAACCAAATAGCAATGCATTGGCAACCACCCATAATACCATAGAGTCTTACTGGCAAGTTTAAAGGGTAAGTAAATAATGTCAAGGACCACTCAGAACACCTAAGTAACCGCAACTTAAGGATAAATAAATCTGCACGTTCACTGGCTTCCTCTATCCTCTGCATAGCAACAGCATAGCAACATGCGTTTGTCACTTCCCACCAGAGTTACGCTACGCCTACATCATACACCGGAACTTGACTCTCTTGTGAACGCATGGACGGCCGTTACCGGTAGCCAGCGTTTATAGTTTATAAAGTTATAAATATGGATATTTTTCTTACAAAAAATGCATCGCTTCGCTTCAGAAGGCCTTTATTAACCCCCTGGAGCCGTATGTATTACTTTATTAATGGATGGATGTGCTTTTTTGGGCTTCAAAATCTAAGGTACCATTCACTCCCATTATAAAGCTTTTGGGTGAACTAACCACTTAAATACACTCCGAATAACTTAGAAACCGTATAGCAATGCACTGGCAACCACACAAAACACCATAGAATCTTAGTGGCAAGTTTATAGGGTAAGTAACACCAAGGACCACACAGAACACCTTAGCAACCACATAACAACATTCTAAAAAAACACTCTGAATAACTTAGCAACCATATAGCAACGCACTGGCAACCACCAAAAACACAATATAATCTTAGAGGCGAGTTTTAAGGGTGAATATGTGACCCTTACAACCACCCAAAACACCTTAGCAACAGCATAGCAACATTCTAAAAAACACTCTGAATAACTTAGCAACCATATAGCAACGCACTGGCAACCACCAAAAACACAATATAATCTTAGAGGTGAGTTTTAAGGGTGAATATGTGACCCTTACAACCACCCAAAACACCTTAGCAACAGCATAGCAACATGCTTAAATACACTCAGAATAACTTAGCAACCATATAGATAGCACTGGCAACCACCCATAACACCACAGAATCATAGTGGCGAGTTTAAGTGTGAGTAATTGACCCTAACAACCACCCAGAATACCTAAACAACTGCATAGCAACACACTAAATACACTGAGAATAACTATAGAAATCACATAGCAACACACTTGCAATCATCAATAAAACCATAATATCATGGTGGGGAGTTTTGAGGGTGAGTAAATGACCCTAACAACTATTCATAACATGTTAACAACCTCAAAGCAATGTGTATAAATACACTCCTAATAACTTAGCAACCATATAGCAATACACTGGCAACCACCCACAACACAATTAAATCGTGTTTCCGAGTTTTTCACATGTAAGCACTGTTTACTTTTTTCCCTTTTGTTACATAAAATTGAAAAATGTAGTCGTGTTTTATTAGAGTTGGTGGTCACCCTATTTCTCCCTTCCAAATGGGAGTTCTGGCCACTTCTGTGATGAGATTACTGAAGAACCAGCTGATGGGTGTTTCCACGTCTTGCTGAGTCACTCATTTGCCCTGCCATATCCCTGGCACACTTTCATGTGTCAATCAGTCTTACAATATCATCTTAAGCCTCAATAAAAGAGGTTGCAATCCAGCCAATGCTCAGAGGAAAGTTCTTTGAGAGGCTCATCTCACGAACAGTTAAAACCGCTCCATTGAGGAATAATTATGTGCAATACACAGCTTAGTCTATTTATATGGGAGTGGTGGTGGTGTAGTGGTCTAAAGCACATAACTGGTAATCAGAAGGTTGCTGGTTCGATCCCCACAGCCACCACCATTGTGTCCTTGAGCAAGGCACTTAACTCCAGGTTGCTCCGGCGGGATTGTCCCTGTAATAAGTGCTCTGTATTTGGATAAAAGCGTCTGCGAAATGCATAAAATGTAAATATTTGTACCTCTTCTGCCATTACATTCCCTTGCACTATTTGTATATAACAGATTTGTATTTGTACATATGTATGTATACAGCAGGGCTGGACTGCTAATCTGGCATACCGGGCATTTTCCCGGTGGGTCGACACACTTTAGGGCTGATCAAGGGCAGACTGGCCATTGGGAGAACCGATCGGGCCGGTGGGTCTGCCGTGAAATGTGCCACGATAAGCTCAAATGAGCTGCTGCATTTAGAACAGACCAGAAAACAGTGCCGTGATATGCAGAAAAGGACAGCAAAACACGCCCAATTCTCCCCCCCCAGTTTTTGGAACTGGAATAGCACTAATGTACTCCTGGGAGTCACTTGCAATTTAAAGCGGCTTTGCAGCATGTCCTCACTTTGATCAATATAAATACATTTCTAAAAACAGCGGGGCGATGCATGCCTACAGTAAATCTGCCTCGTGCTGTTTTTGGCCACAGAAAATGACTGAATGGCAATTCATTTCAGGAATCCTGTGAAAATCTGCAAAGCAAATCCTTTGGGAACACTACTGCATTTCATCAACCAGTTTTATCTAGCTAGGGTCGAGCAAACCGAATTTTTTAGATGAGACCTCTATGAAATTGGAGAGTTTGGTCCACTCCAAATGAATGGATAGTGAATTGAAAGTGGAGCTCAACAACCCCAGTTCCCATTCACTTTCTTCATATAGCAAATATGACATGTTCAGTGGAAATAAAGTTTGGAAAGACTGATGTCAACCGAAAAGGAAAGTCATTTCAGAGGCGGGGCATTTTATATGACATTATAATGCACAATTACAAAGAGAATTTTTTCAGTAGAATAACCTGCACTGAAGAATTGTTCACATGTCTTTAGAAAGTAAACAAGGTCACTTTGCCAAAGCGCTACGCCTGTCTATATGTGTTTCCTCTCAGTAATGAATGAGGTAGAAACAGGCCAACATCAGACACTTAAGGTGTCATTTTAGTGCAAACCATGTTCTTTTACGATTACATTTATGCATTTTGCAGACACTTTTATCCAAAGCGACTTACAGTGGACAATCCCTCCCCCGGAGCGACCTGGAGTTAAGTGCCTTGCTCAAGGACACAATGGTGGTGGCTGTGGGGCTCGAACCAGCAACCTTCTGATTACCAGTTATGTGCTTTAACACACTACGCCACCACCACTCGTTTTACACTTATTTAAAGCATAGACACTTCAAAATGAAAATGTTGGATTGCCAGCCAAGCTTTTCCTTCGATGTTATGTGGATGGGATCATAATTTGGCAGTAGACGCTGTTTTTATTCTCAGCTGTAAAATGCGATGAGGTAAGAGCAGACTTACAGTAAATCAAAAAACATTTAGAAAATAACACAGAGAAACTGGCGTTGTCATAAAGCAGCCTTATTTTCTTTTTCCTTTTAGTTTTCTGGGCCAGAAGGGGTCTGTTTAAATATTATCCCTGTGTGTCAATGATGTAATTTAGCTTCTCATCTAAGTGGAGTTTGTTCATGGTGGTCCAACAAGGACTGCAGGGGTAAATGGAGAATTGTACCATCATTTACTCACCCTCAGGTTGTGCCAAACCCGATGTTAGGCAGAATGTTAACATCAGTCACCATTCACTTTCATTGCACATTTAATTTGAAGACTTTGTTGATTTTGTTCACAAACGTTCAAGGCGTTTATCACCGTTTTGCTCTGGAGGAATGTGAGGCCGGAAAAGAGATTCTCCAAGACCTTTATGTTGACACCGTGACCCTTTCACATCTGATCAAAGGCACTTGTAAAACAACAGGGCTTATGATGTCATAATGAGGTTTTTTCTGCTTTATTGTGTTTGTTTTCTCTTTCTTCTTCCAAAGTGCTTTGCCAGGCTGTTTGTGTTAGTCGTGGCCTTTTACCATGAATTTCTTGGCCTGAGTAGCTTTTGGCCTAAGAGGTGAACCCCAGGAAACTTAACAATTTACCAATTATTCTGCACAACAAATCAAGCATACAGTACATCTCCGCTTTTTATATTCACCCCTTAAATAATGACATAATGTCAATGTCAATTTTATTTGTAAACACATCCAGGGTTGACCAATATGCTGCACAAAACAGTGCAATAAAACTTCCTCATTGATTTCACAATTGTGGTGAGAAGAGTATAATCTCAGAATGCTATAATGAGATGTGGGTTGGCGCTGTTTTTTGGTGGCATGAGGGAGACCTACACATTAAAACCATCTGCCTAATAATGTGTAGGTCTCCCTCATGCCACCAAAACAGTGCCAACCCACATCTCAGAGTAGCGTTCAGACATTATATTCTTCTCACCACAGTTGTACAGAGTGGTTATCTGAGTTATAGTAGACTTTGTCAGATCAGACCAATCTAGCCAATCTCTGTTGACCTTTCTCATTAACAAGAACTGCCGCTCACAGGATGTTTTTGTTTTTGGCACCATTCAAAGTAAATTCTAGGGACTGTTGAGTGTGAAAATCTCAGAAATACTCAAACCAGCCCGTCTGGCACCAACAATCATCCATGCGATTATCTAATCAGCCAATCGTATGGCAGCAGTGCAGTGCATAAAATCATGCAGATATGGGTCAGGAGCTTCAGTTAATGTTCACATCAACCATCAGAATGCAGACAAATGAGGATGGGCAAACACAGGAGGTCCCTGTTTCCAGGCCCACAGCAGTTGGACAGTACAATAAGTACATGGGGGGAGTTGACACCTCTGACCAGATGCTGGGAACAAAGTCGGTGCGCTGTAAAACATGGAAGTGGTTTGTGACCATTTTCCAGCACTTCCTGGACATTGCGGTGACCAACAGCGTTATACAGAAAGAGCTGTGTGCCATCCACCAGGACAAGCCCATGACACGGCAACACTTCCAGGAGCTGTAGGCTGCTCAGCTCATAGGCGTTACCCTGGATGGCAGCCCCAAAGAGAGAAGCTGCAATCATCTGCCTGTTCCTGTGAGTGGGACGCCGTCGGTGCACATGATGCAAAAGGAGCACCCCATGGAAGTGCCAGGAGTGTGATGTGGGCATATGCTTACAATTAGATAGGAACTGCCTCAGAGTGCACCACATTTGAGAAACTGGAGGGGAGGGTGCAAAAACGCCTGGAGATACTAGGGTATAACAAGGCTCCTGAGTGACAATGGTCAATCCCAGTATGACAAACAAGACTTGTACAGGGGGCCTGGGTAGCTCAGCAAATAAAGACGCTGACTACCACATCGGGAGTCGCGAGTTTGAATCCAGGGCGTGCTGAGTGACACCAGTCAGGCTGCCTAAGCAACCAATTGGCCTGGTTGCTAGGGAGGGTAGAGTGGGGTTAACTTCCTCGTGGTCACTATAATGTGGTTCTCGCTCTCGGTGGGGCGCGTGATGAGTTGTGCGTGGATGCCACAGAGAGTAGTGCAAAGCCACCCATGCGCTAGGTCTCCATGGAAACGTGCTCAACAAGCTAAGTGACAAGATGCGTGGGTTGACAATCTCAGACGCGGAGGCAACTGAGATTTGTGCTCCGCCTCCCGGATTGAGGCACTATGCCACAACAATGACATAGAGTGCATTGGGAATTGGGCATTTCAAATTGGGGAGAAAAGACTTGCACATATGTATTATAGTTAATTTTTTTTAATTTGAAGTGTTGGAATATTTGGTTCATTTGTTTTCTAAAATGTATTCCCATTTTTTGAATTTCTGTTTATTTAAATTAATAAACTAATTACAAATTACACCACACACAATAAAGGCCAATAACTGTAATATACTGAAAGGACATCTTGCACTTGAAGATAGCACATTGTGTTAGAAATATTAAAACAACCTATTTTTAGCTTCAGGTTTTAAAGGGTTAAGAAAACATGTGGGCTTGAGTGGAACTCATGTTAAGCCCACTCCAGACTTTTCATGTTTTCAGTTGAATGAAGTAACTTTATTAGTAACTTTATTAGTAACTTTATTAGTAACTTGTCAGTTTATGACCAAACATAATGGGTGTTTATGATGAGAGAAAACCCAATGATGGGTGTTTAGATGAGAGATTCATCTTTGATTTAATACTCACTTTATTTGATGGCTGTTAACATTTCTACAAGAAAACATGTAAAACTTAGATTTGGGTGGGCTTAATTGGGTCACGTCCGCTATGTGATTTCAGTGCCATTTTCAGAATGAAAAGCTAAATGTTTGTCAAGTCATGGAAAATCACTTCTATCAGGAAGACTCGCAGACTTGAGTGAAATTGAAGATGATGTTTATTTGATGAATATAAAACAGAAAAGTAATGTCTCTCTTTGGCGTAGGCCCCGACAGGCGGTCCGAAGTTGTAGTACTCTGAACCATCATATCCTCCCTTAGTTTGGAGGCAGGGGCGAGGAGCCTACCCCCGAGCAGGACAGGACTCAACATGTGGTGGTGGGGTGGTGGAGGTTGCCATGTTAGCGCACTGAAACAGCAATGTGATAGATAGTGAGCAGACTTATAAAGCAACGGCTTACATGTGATTGGCTGGGAATGACCCCGCTAATGGTGTGATGATGTACAGCTGCTAGTCGTCCCGCTAGAACTACGCAGCGCTTACATTGGTTGAAAAAAGTGGGAACCCTGAAGTGATATTTACCTTGAATTTTCTTTGTTTTCTTTAAAAATTATTTGTCTCATATTTCATCTCAAGTATGCTCTTCATTGGCACTTCTACTTGTCTAACAAGTACACTAACTTTTAAAGTTTGCTCATGTTTATCACTCTTTGTTTAGATGATCATAGTTTTAAAATATGTAACGATTTACATTTTCATAGTTTAATATTGAACGTCTGGGACAGTAAGAGTAAAACACGTAAAAGACCTTTAAAAAGTACCAAAAGTAAATGATGAGGGCCTGGTAAAAAGTTTCAAATTCAGTACATCAACAACAAAAAAACAGATGAAATCTGTTTGTTTTTTTAATAAAAATCAACTCCACTGGGACATCAATGTGCCCTAAGTTAAAGAAACACCAGAGGATTTTCTTTTTAAGTATTTCTAGTATCTAATATACAAATCATAAGATCATAAAGGACTTTACATAAACATACTGCAATAAAGACATGGCTGATGTATTCTTCTCTCAGCAATTACACATCCAACGTCCCCTTCCCTGCCAGCATTTTAAGTCTTTGTTTATGTTTTGACTGTGAGCTTGGCTAATATTTCACCCATTTTTATAGCGAACACTCAACCATGTTGGCTATTGTTTTATGAATAGGGTCTCTCCTCTTATTCCAGAAGTCCCCAGGACCGCTGTCCTCCTTAAATCCCTGTCCATGCGGTGAGCCCATCATACTTATTTTATTTTTATTGCCCCTTGACTGGAGTCCCAGGCTCCCAATGCCTAAAACACTGATGGTGCAAATAAAACCCCTAGCAGACATGGAGACTGGGAGTGTGCGTTTCACACCAGAGGACCAACATCAGATCTCTCTCGAGAGCCTTCTGTTTTATCCAAAGTTAAAGTCAAAGGTCAGCAACCCTAAATTACCTTGGCGCTTTGAGTGGCGAGGGCTACTGTGCCCGTGTGCTCTTTAATGAGAAAACCATCCAGACATGATGTCACCTCTTTAGCCACCGTGAGTCATTATCTTCATTATCGGGGGAAATGAGCGCTTAGAGTCACAAATGGCGCTTTCGAGTCAACGTTTGTGCTTTTTGGCCGTTCCTGAGCAATTCCGTTCGCTCAGAGGTGTTTCGAAGAGGCTTTGCAGACTATGCTGCTTAGACAGCTCAGAGTTATTGCCCCAAATCTCTCCCACTCCTTCCCTCTCCCTTTCTTACCCCAGAAGAGTCGTGACACTCAGGCTGTCTGCTTGAACTTGTCAGCATGCTAATCAGCACTCTTACACCACGCTGCGCCTTGAGTGACTTTCGCACCAGATGCTGGTTTACGCACACATCTGCATGGACGGATGTGCTAACAAATAAACTTTGTTCTGGGTTTTGATGCTGTTTTTCACTGTTCAGAAATCAAAACTGCAATGAAACATTGTTTTTATTCAAGACAGGCAGCATCTTTTTTATACATATGACTCAAATCTGTTTGTTTGTAGTGTAAACATAAAAAAATCCATTTGTTTTTTTAAATCTTGGGGATTTTTGGACTGGATTTTTAATAGATTTATCATCATTTGGGTCACGATGTGATCCATTTGTTCAGACAGTTTTGACAATATCTGATATATCTACATCGGTTGCCATAGAAATGATGTAAATGAGTCTGAAATTGCTCGCGAATTCAATATTCACTATAGCAGATGCCACATAGGGCTGTCAATCGATTGAAATTTTAAATCAAATTAATCACGTGATGTGCCTTTAAATTAATTGAATTAATCGAATAGATCAATATTTACTGAAAAAGGCCCCCAAATAATTTAGTTTGCAATATATACCAAAATTATAAATATAAAATATTGTAAAAATTATAATTCAGATCATTCAAATACATTACATCATATACATATTCTGTGGCAGCAGAATTCGTTAAAGTTATTCTTGGTATGTTATTCATTTCTACAATACGAAAATTAGCTTATAAGTGAAAATATTCTTTGTTTTGTTTCTATGCTATTAAACGTAACCCTGTTGTAGTCCATCTGAGCTATTCGTTGTTGTCGGTCTATTTACAGCTGTGGCCAAAAGTATCGGCGGTGACATACATTTTGTGTTTTGAAAAGTTTGCTGCTTCAGTATTTGTAGGTTATTTTTTCACATGTTTCTGTGGTATACTGGAAGACAATGATAAGTGTTTCATAAGTTTTAAAGGCTTTTATTGGCAAAAACATTCAATATATGCAAAGAGTCAATATTTACAGTGTTGGCCCTTGTTCTTCATAATCTCTGCAATTCACTCTGGCATGCTGGATATCAGCTTCTGGGCCAAATCCTGACTGATGTCGAACTGTTCTTGCCTTATTAGTGCTCAGAGTTGATCACAGATTTGCTTCTGTTTGTCCACTCGCCTTATGAGGATTGACCACAGGTTCTCTATGGGATTAAGATCCGGGGAGTTGCCTGGCCACGGACCCAAAATTTCAATGTAATTATCACAGAGCCACTTCATTATTACTCTTGCCTTGTGACATGATGCGCCATTATGCTGGAAAATGCACGGATCATCACCAAATTGCTCCTGGATTGTTGGGCAAAGTTGCTCTTGCAGGGTGTTTTGATACCATTCTTTATTCATGGCAGTGTTTTTGGGCAGGATTGTGAGCGAGCCCACTCCCTGTGATGAAAAACAACCCCACACATGGATGGTCTCAGAATGCTTCACTGTTGGCACGACACAGGACTCATGGTAGCGTTCACCTTTTCTTCTCTGGACTATCAATTTTCCAGATGTCCCAAACAGTCGGAAGGGGACTTCATCAGAGAACATAACTTTGCACCAGTCTTCTGCTGTCCAATCCTTGTACGTCCTGCAGAATTTCAGTCTGTCCTTGATGTTTTTCTTGGAGAGAAGTGGCTTCTTTTCTGCCCTTCTTGACACCAGGCCATTGTCCAAAAGTCTTAACCTCACTGTGCGTGCAGATGCTGAGCAAGCTCTGCACAGGTGGTGACACGATTATGTAGCTGACTCCTCAGGAGAGACGGTCCTGGTGCTTGCTGGACACTCTGGGACGTCATGAAGCCTTCTTCACTGCAGTTGAACCTCTCTCCTTGAAGTTCTTGATGATCAGGTAAATGGTTCTTTCAGGTGCAATATTCTTTGCAGCAATTTCCTTGCATGTGAGGCCATTTTGATGCAAACCGATGATGACCGCACATCTTTAGAGGTAACCATTGCTAACAAGAACACAATGATTGGAAGCACTTCTTCCCTCCTTTTATAGCAGTCAGTCTGCTCTTATAATCCAATCAGAATGATAGAGTGATGTCACCTGACTAGTACTCGTTCACACTTTCCCAGGTGCTGCTGATATGATTAGTGAAATGATGTTAGCTGGTCATTTTGTGCCAGGACCAAAAAAAAAAAAAATCAGTGAAATTAGTTTTTTTGTGATTAAAGTGCATTTTTTTGGCCAATGAAGCTTTTTGCAATTTTTTAAAACGCATCTGATCACTCTGCTCAATAATCTATAAACAATGTGAATCAACACCACAACAACTGAAGCGGAAAACTTTGCGAAACACAAAATTTATGTCACTGCCAATATTTTAGGCCACTGCTGTACTCACGCATCAGATGGTGCTTTCAAGGTGTCTCGCTTTGGTTGTGTCACGTTTCACTAGATTTCACCATCTCTTATCATAAACGCTGTGTTTTTAAATGCTTAAATGTAGTTTGAAAAGTAAAGAAATTTGCAATATACTACATGTAAAAAGTTTTTGAAAATTTGCGAAAAAAGACACACTACTGTGCATTGTTTACACTAATAGAAACACACACACATATATATATATATATATATATATTTATATTGTTTTGAAAGCAGCAAAAACAAATGTTGTATCATTAATAGTCTAAACACCAAAAACATGCAGAAAATCGTAAAATTTTTACTAATCCGATCAAAACCACGTCAATATGTTATTTGAATTCAAATGAAAATTGGATTACGATTTTTAGTAGTTTTATCATCATTCGGGTCGTGACGTGTATATGTGCAGTATGTATAGTGAATATTGAAATTTGAGTTTTGTGATCTCTTCCCACACTGACAGAGAAAGACTGAGTTTGATGGTAGTACCACCATATTATACTACTCATACTATTTCTGCCATAGACACATACAGTATGGCATCATTCAGACGCTCAAGTCATTACTATGGCAACAGATGTAGATGCACTGGATATTGACAATACTGTTTGAACAAATAGGTCAGATTGCATTACTTACAGAATGACGGTGCAGTCAATCAGTCTTAAAGATTAGATTTGAAAAGCCAATCTGATTTATGTGCAAGGTGTAAAGTTGAATGAATCCAGCATTGTGTTGTTTTCTACACAGCGACAAACTGATAGAGCCAAACCATTCTAGTGTATTCGAGTATGTCTACCCACATCTAATTTACGGATGTCAGTAGTAGGCTTTATGATCAAAATGTTATCTTGTATTTACTGTGCTGAGTTGCAT
Source organism: Moxostoma hubbsi (assembly GCA_032164185.1). Taxonomy (NCBI): domain Eukaryota; kingdom Metazoa; phylum Chordata; class Actinopteri; order Cypriniformes; family Catostomidae; genus Moxostoma; species Moxostoma hubbsi. The sequence goes on along the minus strand of JAVLUX010000008.1, from coordinate 3,820,891 downwards.
TCTTACCGGCCCAGTGCTGATGCAAACCTCACAGCTGTGATCTTCCCACAATAGTCCCAATGGACACCACAAATGGCACTGCAGACGAACTGCTCCAAACACAGGGTCACTTCTGCCATATCTGCTTTTGAGCCTTCCCACTGGAAGGAGTGATGACTAATGGGAATTTTTAGACAAATCAAGCACAAATGTGCAACAATTAGATGTTCATTGCTGAAACAGCCGACAGAGCACTTATTTGACCTGTCATTAACAAGCTTTTTTTCCGTTGTGGAAGAATTATTGCATGGTACGTTGTATGGATTAACGTTAACGTTAATTAACTTTGTATGTTGTGAACACGATGATTCTTCGTCATCGTGTAGCGGATGCATTTGAGACAAAATAGTTTTGGAATGATGACGCATGCAGCTGTGTGGTAAAATTGTAAAATTACTGAGAACAGCTTTCAGGATGTTTATGAGCATATTCCAATACAAAGAAGATGAAGAAACATCCCAGCAAGCACAAAACACATTTATATTTCTCAACTTTGTATTGTTGTTGCTGTCATTGTTGTTGCTGTCAAATTACGTCCCAGTCCAAGATTAATATTCGTATTAACCTACCACAAATTATCAGTGCCAAACTGCAACTTTGAGAAAAGTTATATTTTAACTGCAAATATATCTTAGTTCACTTAAAAATTACAATTCTCTCATCATTTACTCACCCTCATGCCATCCCAGATGTTTTTCTTCTGTAGAACACAAATGAAGATTTTTATAAGTATATTCCTGCTCAGTTGGTCCATACAATGCAAGTGAATGGGTGCCAAAGTTTTGGTGCTCCAAAAATCACATAAGGGCAAAATATAAGTACTGCAGACAACTCCAGTGGTTTTATCCATGCCTTCTGAAATTATATGATAGGTGCGGGTGAGAAACAGATCAATATTTAAGTATTTTTTCCTTCAGTTTCACTTTCTCCCTATTCTGTTTTTGGTAATTCACATGCATACATATCGCCCCCTACTGGACAGTGTGGATATTTAATAAAAAAGTACTTAAATATTGATCTTTTTCTTATCTAAATCTGTCATATCACTTCTGAAGACATGGATTTTACCACTGGAGTTTTATGTATTGCTTTTATGCTCCCTTTATGCGCTTTTGGAGCTTCAAAACTTTGGCACCCATTCACTTGCATTGTATGGACCTACAGAGCTGAGATATTCTTCTTAAAAACTTAATTTGTGTTCTGCTGAACAAAGAAAGTCATACACATCTGGGATGCATGAGGGTGAATAAATCATGAGAGAATCTTCATTTTTGGGTGCACTGTCCCTTTAATTCATACAATAAAAAAGGTTATAAAAAATGTAATGTTTTGAAAAATCACATTTGATAGGTTTTCTTTAAGTATCCTCAAAACCTCACTATAGCACATTTACTGTGAAAACAAAACCAGACCAAACTGCAATTTTTGTTTAGGATTTAAAACAATGTAATCTTTACATTTAAAAGAAACGTTTCAAAGCATTTACACTTATTTTATAAATGCCACATGAAACGATTAATGATTTTGACTGTTGCATCATAAGGAAGTCTTCATATACAAAGACCATGATGCTCTGTGTTTGTCTGTGGGCTGTGTTTCCCAAAAGCATCACAAGCTTAAGTTAATCATTGAGACCATTGGTGCCAATGGTTTCTATAACCTACTTAGGATCAAGATGCTTTTGGGGATCGCAGCCATGCTCAGTTACATCATAGTTCGATTCTCAAGTCAGTGGATAAGCAGGTCGGTATTGAGATCGGTTCTCGGTTTCCGCAGCTGAACAGCGGCTCTGGTGGAAAGGGGTGTGTGTGGCTTTGCCAGACTGCAATGTAAGCTAAAGCCTATTGGGATGAGCCGTTCGACATGTCCCGTCCAAACTACTTGTTTCAGTAGGAAATACTGAACGTCAACAGACTAAAAACTGTGCACGTCAAGGCAATTAATGACGACATTAAAGTAATGAAAACCAGTAATTCTTAATTTTGTTTGCAGTACTCAGGAAGAAAACTTTGGGGGGGAAAATTCATCCTTGTCAGCATTTTATGAACTTCCCGAAGTCTGCAAGATGTTCCTTTAGGTGTGTGTGATTGACAGGTGTGTAGCTAATGTTGACAGCTGCTGTCTATTGTTTCTGTGGGGTTTGACATGTGAGCATTTGCCTCAATGAAAGACAGAAATATGAAATGCTGCTTTGATTATATTTCTAAACCTAATTAATTGAGTTTCTAAAGCAAAATAGCAACGTGGCATCATTTATTTTCTCTGTTATGTTTCATTAAATTTAATTGTGTGTGTGTGTGTGTGTGTGTGTGTGTGTGTGTGTGTGTGTGGTGTGTGTGAGTGTGTGTGTGTGTGTGTGTGTGTGTGTGTGTGTGCTGTGTGTGTGTGTGTGTGAGTGTGTGTGTGTGGTGTGTGTGTGTGTGTGTGTGTGTGTGTGTGTGTGTGTGTGTTCAGTTTGAGGAAGTGTTACTTAAAAAAAAAAACATGTTACCTTATCGTGTAAATGTGTTACTCCTAACAAAAGCAGCCAGATCTCGTGAACACTGTGACCGTGGCAACATAAATAAATAAAATACAAATCCTGTGCTTCATTACACATTTCCCAGTGAAATGTCCAGCGGGGGGCGCCAAAAGCGAGTGAAACGGTGTCGTAATCAGACAAGGTTTTTAGGGTAAATATTAGATGGAGGTTTTAATGAGTATAACATACCTCCCTAACCTAAAACTTTAACCTAAACTTCACCAATAGAGCAAATGCGACAAGAAAAGTCATTTCCTGTCACTTACATTGCACTCTTCTCTCACGTGTCAGCTAGTTTGTCTGGGCTCAAACCCAGTCTAAAGTCCGACACCCTAGCATGTGCGATACCACGCACGCTAATCATATTGGAATAAGTATGTACATTTAACTGCGTCAGTAATACAAGCATTAAAATGTACAGTTTTTCAAATGATGTGTTTCCATATCATAACATAGCAGTGTATGAGTAACTGAGCGAAAAAAGTGTTTATGAAGTCATAATCAGCCATTGTAGTCGAGATCTGTGTGAAAGTGAATAAAGCGCACTGTTGCTACAGCGCCTCTAGTGTTCATTTCACCAGGAAACTGCGACGAAACGTAGAATTCGGCATGTACATGTCAGTTTGCAGAAATGTAGTTCATTCTATGAGACTAGGTTGAGTAAAAGTAACTAGTTATGTTAAATCCCTAATTTAATGTGAAACACTTCTCCTCTGATTGTTGACCTATGTGTCAACTTGGCTCATAACTGCAGTCCTGGACTAAACCCGCGTGCATTTATCAGAGGCATGGGAGTCGTGTTCAGTCCGGGAGGCAGGTGTGTTTATTGGAGTGATTTATGGCTATGACAGGAGTTGCCAAGCCTGGCTTGAAATGTTTGTTTATTTATTCATTGAGTGATGATGTGAAAAGCAGCAACAGTGTAATGAGCTACTGAAGAGGTCAGTCCAACGCTTAGAGCTCAGGCACAGTGTAGTCTGGATCAGAGGTGGTTTTGAGAGACGCTTTCTCTCAGTAATGAAGTGTGTGTGTCTGGATGTGCCCATATAAGGAGGTCGTTATCTGTGGGTTCACTGACTTGTGCTGTTGTGCTGTCTTAAAGTAATTTAGGTCAAAATAATTGAGTCAATTTTAAAGGGATAGTTCACCCAAAAATGTATATTCTGTCATTATTTACTGTCCTGTGTACCAAACCTGTATGACTTTCTTCTGTGGAACAAAAGGGGAGATTTTAGACCCAATTCAGTTCAGTTCTGATTTTGATTAGTTTTTGGGCATATTTCAGTTCTAATGTCCATTTTGCTTGCATATGAAAGCAAGTTTATGATTCTCAACATTAATTTCAACACCACATCACAAAAAATCTAATTTGAGGAAACATTGTTCCAAGTTGTCACACATAGAAGAAAAGTAAACAAATAAAAAAATAAAAAAAGTTTTTAATTAAAAATTTAGAAATTGAAAAAAATACATAATGACATGTTACATAAAACCTCTTTTAATTATAATACATTCATATTTTTTAAAGCAACTAAAGTTATCCAACCAAGGGCAGTAAGTGGTTTTCTTGTTATTGTTGATTTATTAATATTAACATCATTCTGGACAGCGACTGCATTCATTTTTGGGATTGTTCACCCGAAAATGAAAGTTCGGTCATCATTTACTCGCCCTCATCCCATCCCAGATATGGATGACTTTTTTTCTTCTGCAGAACACAATGAACATTTTTAGAAGAATCTTTCAGCTCTGTAGGTCCATACAATGCAAGTTAATGGTGACCAGAACTTTGAAGCTCAAAAAGCACATAAAAGCAGCATAAAAGTAATCCAGAAGACTCCAGTGGTTAAATCCACACCCTCACAAGCAATATGATAGGTGTGGGTGAGAAACCGATCAATATTTAAGTAATTGTTTTACTCTAAATCTCCACTTTCACTTTCAGATGTGCACCACATGTGACTGTCAGATGTAAAAGTGAAAGTGGAGATTTAGAGAAAATAAAGGCCTTAAATATTGATCTGTTCACTTCTGAAGACATGGATTAAACCATTGAGGTCTAATGTATTACTTTTATGCTGCCTTTGTGTGATTTGTGGAGCTACAAATGTCTGGTCACCATTCACTTGCATTGTATGGACATACAAAGCTGAAATATTCTTCTAAAAATCTTCATTTGTGTTCTGCTGAAGAAAAAAAAGTCACACATCTGGGATGACATGAGGGTGAGTAATACCTCATCAAGACAGCATTTACACTCAATTTTAAAGTGAATTTTATGAGGAAATAAACAGTGATTTTTATTTAAATTCTCTGTTTTTCTTTAGTTTCTATCTCTCTACTCTCGCTTACGTTAACTAAATCAGCACGTGGTTGTCTTGCGATGTAAGGTCTGGCAAAATAGCCACATTAAACTCTTGAAAGGAAGTTTATGGTTATGTTTCTTTTGTTTTTAGATCCTTTTTCTGCAGATTTGGTAAATCGTAATTACCCATGAAATTCAGTTACAAAACTGCATTTGAAATGCAGCTGATTTTAAATTTTTGTTGCATAATAAACCAGGTCGTAAATTATAGCCAAGAGGAATCGTCAATTTAAATGAACCTGTACCATGTTTATCAGTAAAATTCGTGATAAAAGAGACTCTAACTAGCACAACATGATTCCTCTAGATCCATTTAATCCAAAACATCTGTTTTGTGACTCATCTGATCAGATTTTGTTTGTTTACATGGAGATGGTACAGCCTGAAAACAAACAGCGACATCATATCCTCTCCGCTCCAAACACGTCCCGTCTGGATGATGTCTTGGACTACTGAAAGCTCATTTGGATGTTCTTCGGGACACTGTCTTGGCAAATCATGTGACATGACCTGATAATAACACGTGATTATGATGTGTGCTGAAATATATCAAATATATCTTATGGGTGTTATTTCTTTAGTCTGCAATGTAAAATCTGCCAAACATGAAGTCAAGAATGATGCATTGTGTATGTGACAGTCCTGGATTCAGTTAAATGTAATTAGTCTAAAGAATAATGTGACGTCCCTTCTGTCCCATTGTAGTTACATCGGATCATTTGTGTGATTCAGTGCAGGTCTTTCCCAAAAGAACAGACCTTTTTAGATTTGTGAGGTGATGTTTATGATACTGTTTCCTACAGGATTTTGTTTAACATAGGCAACGAGCCCCCTCTGCAAGAAATTTGGCCTAAAAACATCCCGAACGATAACTAATACTATTTTTAACACTGTATTTTGTGTGGACTGTCCGCTTCAACTCATCAGTTCTTTTTTATATATTTATTTATTGATGTTGAGCTTGCAAATAATGGCACATAAATAATAAGTAAAGGTATATTTCGCCCAAAAATCCAAATTCTGTCAATATTAACTCACCCCATGTCGTTCAAAACTCATATAACATGCTTTCGTCTGTAGGAAACTGTAGAAGTAGTCGATACGATTCGTGCACTGTTTTCCAAGTCTTCTGAAGCCACTCGATCACTTTGTGTGTTGAAAAGAACATAAATTAAAGGAACATTCCTGGTTCGGTACAACAGCATTTAAAGGGACAGTTCACTCAAAAATGTTAATTCTCTCATCATATACTCACCCTCATCCCTTCCCAGATATGGATGACTTTCTTTCTTCTGCAGATCACAAATGAAGATGTTTAGCAGAATATCTCAGCTCTGAAGGTCCATACAATGCAAGTGAATTTTGTTCAGATCTTTGTAGCTCCAAAAATCACACAAAGGTAGCAGAAAAGTAATCCATAAACCTCCAGTGGTTTAATCCAAGTCGTCAGAAGTGAAATGATCGTGGGTGAGAAACAGGGCAATATTTAAGTGTTTTTTTTTACTCTAAATCTCCACTTTCACTTTCAGATGTGCATCACATGTAGCTTTCAGATGTAAAAGTGAAAGTGGAGATTTAGAGTTAAAAAATTACTTAAATATTGATCTGTTTCTCACCCACACCTATCATAACACTTCAGAAGACATGGATTAAACCACTGGAGTCGGATGGATTACTTTTATGCTGCCTTTATGTGCTTTTTGGTGCTTCAAAGTTCTGGCAACCATTCACTTGCATTATATGGACGTACAGAGCTGAGATATTCTGCTAAAAATCATCATTTGTGTTCTGCAGAATAAAGAAAGAAAGTCCTCCACATCTGGGATAACATGAGGGGGAGTAAATGATGCAAGATTTTTCATTTTTGTTTGAACTAACCCTTTTACAGCATTTTAAATGTTTAAAAAATTAAAATAATTAAATCGACTTGTCCCTCCTTAAAATAAATGCAATAATAAATTGTGGCTACTGTGAGGCACTTAAAATGCAACTAAATGTCCAGACCTAAAGTGTAAAAATATGCATTGTTTCAAAAGTATAGTCACAAGACATAAACATAAACATTATCCACTATCAAATCAAATTATTGGTCAACTCCTGTATACAGCGAACAAATCAAATATTGTGACTCCATGTCAATAACATCAAACCTCATTGGTTTTTGTGCATTTTGTACCCGGTTCGTTTTGGAAGATCAGCGTTGAAACCAAATCTTAACTGGTTGCACTTTGCTTCAGCATGTTTCATGAGTCTCTATGGGCAAAAGTTTCTGATTGTGTAATAAGAGCAACACACGATGCACAGTAGTGCGGTCCAAGGTGAAGGAAGGAATTTCAATGTACTTTTTGATGTGATTGGTTTTCAGCATGAGTGCTTGGTAGAAGACCAAGATCAGGGGGAAACTGCATTATGTAAGATGCCACACTGCGGCCTTTTAAGGACACAAGGAAGCTTTTAACCTGGTCCTGATCTGATTAGTGAGTTCTTCACTACCATTTTCCTGGCAAAACACAAGATGAACTTGACACAAACACACACACGTGAAGCTGAAGTCAAGCAGCAGATCAGTTTCATCAACACAAGCTGTTCTCAGTAAGTTGTCACATTTGCCCAGTTAAACTAACCAACAATTAAAATATCCCCCATTTGTAAACCTTTGGACTACACTGGTCACGCTGTCCATTCTGCGATGTAGATTCAAAAGAACCAGCACATAAGAGTCATTTGTTCGGGAATCAGACTACACCGGTCGTGCTGTATGTTCTGCTATGTAGATTCAAAAGAACCAACTCATAAGAGTCATTTGTTTAGGAATCGGACAACACTGGTCACTGATTATGTCTAGCACTGCTGATTCAATAGTGCTGTTACAGGGATGATAGCGCAGGTAACATTGTGAGAATATAATACTAATCTTTTGCTGTTTTGCAAGTACTTTACTTAAGAAACTGTAGTTGGACATGTTCTATTTAAATGATGAACTAACATGAAACTATGCGGCAATGTTTAGGAGATCAGCAGATGATTTTGAAGGGTTCATCTGCTGATCTGAAATAAAAATATGTATTTATGTTTACACTTGTCATGTATCTGCCTCTTCAGTTTTGCTTGGAATTAGTTACAGAATTAATTTGGTCATTCAAATGGCACAGAATAAATGTTGATTCTGTTGCTTGACATCACTGCCATGTAAAGTGGTGATATCATCCTGTTGATATGATGCTTTATTGATTGCACTGCTTACATTAGCAATAATTGTGGAGTTTTTCTCCATTTGCCTAACAAGATTGTTCATGCCTGCAGCCAAAAAATGTTTGTTCTATTGCTCAAATATGTCATTACCAAATTGAAAGCAGAGTTTACAGAGTCATACGCTGATACAGATTATTTATTTAAACATCTGTGGTGCTTACTGCACAGAGAAAACATGATGCTTTAGATGAACCACATGACCATCTGCTTTGGTAAGGAAAAGCCCCCCCACCCCCCCGGAGCTGACATTACCCAAGTTTATCAAGAACACCTAAATAACCTGACATATGAATTTGTGTGTTAAACAACCCCTCTGGCTTATTTGCCGCAGTAATGCATTTGTAATCATTAGCAGTGCACCACTGTTTGGCTTTAGAGTTACAAGCAAGATTCTTGGCATTTGCCTTGTTTTATATGTTAGTATGATTTATGCTTTATTAGATTGTGAGGACTTCCTCCCAGTTTGAATCCAGGCATGTGGCTTCGATTGAAACTTTATTTGCTAGAGTTTTGGCCACTTTTACCTCATTCTATGAATCGTTGAAGAAGGTAAACTTGTTTACGTCGAAAAATCCTTTGTGTGTAAATTCATTTAAAAAAGACGAAAGTCCAAAGTAAAGTTCATTTTCCTTGACGGCACAGATATTCAAACAGTGAACGTGTGCATGCATGCCACCAAGGTACAAATGTAAGTTTTTGAAGCTGAATTGCAATTTGTATGTTTGTTTGTGTAAATATATATATACGTATATATTAGGGCTGTCAATCTATCAAAAAATTTATGAAATTAATAACATGGTGTCCCAATTAATTAATCGCATTTAATCGCATATACAAACATTTGCTGAGAAAGCCCCTTAAATAAATACAATTCAATATATAATGATTATACATATTTATATTAATATATAATTATACATAGTTATCTTTAAATATTAAAAAATTATATATATATATTCAGATAATTAAAATGTATTACATTCCTGTAGCAGAAGAGTTCATCATTAATAAGACGATACAAAAAGCAGCTTTAGAATACAATGTATTGTTTACTACCATATTATTGATCATAAGTCAATCATTGGCACACAGTTCACAGTAATCCATTACACAAGTGAATTTGTCAATCAGTTGGAGATTTATTATGAGGGCTTGTTTAAGGACCCCGTCAATGAACACCTGCGTCAGACATGCTTGTGTCGCGTCTCGGGTGCTTCCCTTTATAAAAATAAAATGTTTAGGTCACTGTGTCATGTTAAATATAGTTTAATACTCAATCTTTAAACACATCTTGAGATCCCTTAGTTCGCATTTGTGCTCCTTCAAGTGTTTTGAACGTAACGCATGTTTGTGTTGTTCTGCTGAAGTGTTTCTTCACTGTATAAACTGTGTGTTGCTCACACAGCTGAAATTTCACTTACTGCCCCCTGGAGAAAACAGGTGGTACTACAAGCTTGCATTTCTCAGGAATCTTCCTTATTATGGTCCAGGGGCATGTGATTAATTTATTTTAAAAAAAAGTTATTAATTAATTATTAAAGTTAATTTTTTAACGCATTATTTTTTGTACAATTAATCGCACTTAATTAATGCGTTAAATTGACAGCCCTAATATATATATATATTTACAGATTAATTGCCGCCGATAATTGTTATTTTAACTATCGGTTATCGGGAAAAAAAATCAGCTCCATAGTTTTTTCTTTTTGGTTTAATTTTTCCGTGGCCGGCATTAAAGAGTTCTTCAGTCTGAACTGATTGGTTCAACATCACAACTGCGCCCTCTTGTGGTTAAATTAAAAACAATCACTGACTCCGCGTGGAGTTTGTGACTAATGTGACTAACGCTTCAGAATCGAAACATTGACAGGGACAAAACTATGTATACAATACACGTTATTTTTATTGCCATGGTCATTTAAGACAACCAACTTGGTTTGATAATTCATTTGTTTATAACTAATCGCGGCACTGGAGAATGGCATTGCAGAACGGTGGAGAGGACACTAACATCAGCTGTTTGGAAACTGCTCAACTGTTCTGTTAATATGCTGTTTTGAATGAAATAAATTCATGAATTTGTGCAGATCTGTTTTTTTCTTCTTCTTCTTCTTCCCTCAGTGTTGATGGGTGTACAATTTAAGAGGTTTTGTTTCTAAGTGAATTTATAAGTATATTTTCAGCAGCAGTAAATCAATCATTAATGCCAACCTAATGCCCCCTGAGTTTTTACTTTTGCTTAGCCGTTCTCTTGCTTCAGAAGACCGAGTGCTCGGAAATTACATTGAGTTAATGCACATGCACAGGAACAGGTTTATAGTGTTCTATAGTTTTTTATTTTTTTACTATAAAGTTTCCCAAATGTTCTCCATTCTGACAAAATGAACTTCTGTCCAAACTTTCTAATTTTATGACGTAGTTATGTACCAAAAAAAAAAAGTTAGATAAAAGTTATGCTGGGCTGGGAGGGGTGAGGTGAGGTGGGACCTAACACACAAAAAGTTATCCAGGTTGGTCAGGTTTAACTTTTCCACATAGATGAGGACATTTCTGAAATGAACCCATTATTGTGCATCTATTTTTTTCTAATTTGATTAATTAAAAAATAGCCCGAATCCGTAAGGAATGTCTGGGGGCAGGGCTGGACTGGTAATCTGTCATACCGGCCATTTTCCCGGTGGGCCGACGCACTTTTGGGCCGATCAGGGGCAGAATGTCCATCGGGAGAACCGAGCGGGCCAGGGGTTCGGCCGAAAAGCAACAATGAGCCGCTACGTTATGCAAAACGGACCGCAACACGGCACCGCGATATGCAGAAAAGGACAGTGAACACCCCCCCATCAACACACCCCCCATCCCCCTCTCAACAGTTGGGACAGTTTCCATGTAAAATCCAGGGCTCTTTTCTCTTCCCAGTCCAGCCCTGTGTGTGTGTGTGTGTGGGGGGGGGGGGGGCGATTTCCAATAAGCGTCTGGCCAGGAGTGTAATGAAGGCTACAAAATCAGTCTTATATTTCAGAAGGTCAAGTGTCAGAGGGAGCTCGCCAAACAGAGCTGTAACGTCTAGGGATTCAACATTTGTACCAACAACTCCAGATATTGTTTCAAAAATCTTGGACCAGTATTTATAAATAGATGGACAGTACCAAAACATGTGTGCAGTAGTTGCAGGGGCTTGATGACAGCGATCACACATGGGAGCAATGTTTGGGTATGTTTTAGTGAGCACTCGACTTAAAATTTCTCCCCATTACTCATCTGGTATATTCTCTCCTAAGTCCTCCTCCCACTGAGATTTAATAGGTGTAAATGGGGTACCCTGCAAAGCACATATAGCATCATACATATGGGAAATCACACCTTTCGTAATATGAATTGTTTCCAGGAAGATGTCAATAGGGGTTGCAAAAGGGAGACTAGAAAAATGAGGGTTCAGGTCCCGAATAAAAATGGATGCAAAGACATTATCTATACAAAGATGTTTAAACATTAAGCCAGTTATTGACCACTGAGAGGACGTTCTGTCCATCAGTGAAGGTGGAAATGCCAGGTCCGCTGCTATAGGGGCAGAGATAGAAAAGGCTTGTAGTCCACATTGAAATTGTCTCCTAATTCTCCGTGTAGTTTTAGCAATGACATTTTTAGTGTAGTGGGAACATGGGCATTAAATGGGGGAGTGCAACAAAGCTGCTAGTGAGGTTGGCATGCATGAAGACGCCACATTGATGAGTCATGGGTTTGCTTTTGTTTTAGGCAATATTGCATAACCCTGAGGTTTGCAGCCCAATAATAAAATTGAAAGTTGGATAAGGCCATCCCTCCAAATAGTTTAGGTCTCTGAAGTAGCATTTAACGAATTTTGGGGACCTTTTTCTTCCAAATAAAACTTAGTATCAGACTATCAATTTTGAAAGTGTTGGGGAAGGAAAATAGGCTTGCTCTGGAAAAAGGAAGATAATTTTGGAAGTGCATTCATTTTGACCGAGTTAATCCTACCACCCAAAGATAAGGGGAGCAATGACCAGAGTTTAAAATCCTTGTCAACCTGAAGCAGCAAACTGGGGAAATTATATTCAAAGAGGTCTTTGAATTTGACATTGATACAGACACCGAGGGTGGTGAATCTGTGATGTACAATCTTAAATGGGAAGTTGTGTAAAGGGTAATCTCTTGATAGAAGGGCATGATATTCTGCACCCTCTCGTGGGAGGGTGCGATGTACCCGGTCCAGCAAGAGTCTTTCCTGGAGGTGCAATATGTCCTGCAAAAGTTGCGCAACAAAATCAGTTGGGTGAGGGCCCTCAATGCACTTACTCTTATGCATTTGGCACTTTTATCAAAGCAAATTACAGTGCACTTATTACAGGGTCAATCCCCCCAGAGCAACCTGGAGTTAAGTGTCTTACTCAAGGATACAATGTTCCATGGGGATCAAACCAGCAACCTTCTGCTTAACAGTTTAGTGCTTTAGCCCACTACTCCACCACCACTCCAATCCCTTGGGCAAACCAACTAAGATCAGTCCTGGATCATCCCTCAAGGTCTTCACATTTTGCATCCAGGTGAGCCACTTGTTTTCTGAGCGAGATGATCACTATCTCCAGTTCGGTTAGGTGATCACTGTGGTCGGATGATGAGCGCTATAACTCCCTGATGGTACCTTAGTTAGCGTCCACTTTCTACTGCAAGGGTTCCAGACATTTTTTACGTCCTGTCGAACTGTGGCGATCTCTGAGCGCAGATCGTCTGACAGAGAATACATTTTCTTGCATAAGTAGTTCTTTACTAATTCCAGCATGTCCTGGATAGTCCCTTGTATAGTGTTAGCTGCCCTAGGGTTTGACATCATCCGCCATGTGTGCAGTGTTGCTGTGCTCTCCCTTACCTGCGTCGATTTTCCCTCAAGACGATGACATTTTGGTGAATTTGAGCCAATATAAATGTTTTATTATTTTATTTTATTAAACTGTGCGAAAAACATTATAAAAAAGCCTTTAGCCTCCTTGTTGGCGCACCCGCCTCCCATGCCGGAGATGCTGATTCAAGTCCCGTTCGAAGCAGGGCAATCAGGGCCGGTTACAACTGCACAACTTGATCATGCATGAAAAGCCTATAAAAGTAGTTAGTTGTGTAATTACCTTAAAATGAGTTGCATTGCAAGTCATGCACAATACTTGCGATTTGTGTTGAAAGGAAGGAAATGTATTATTGTTGTAGCGCCTCTAGAGTTCATTTAATCAGGAAACTTCGCCAATACGTACAACTGCACACCATAGACATTTTGAGTTCTCTTGTGCCAAGCTAATGGCAGGGTCTTCCATAACTATAGCACAAGCTGTGTCAGGCCCTCTGTTGCCACACTGCCATCTGGTCGCACTCTCAGGACCATTTAAGTGGTTGGGTGGAAACACATTTTTTAGACTTAAATCATTCTTTCCACAGCTGTACAGCTGCAGCCAACACCAACACACTGTTCAGCATCACTAAAGACCTGAGCAGTTTGTCTAAGAGTTTAATATTGATTATGGTTCATATTTGGCAACTTGTATTGGGTCCGTGTTCCAAGGTAAAGGGTCACCAAAAAATATTTGTCGTTTGTCGTATCAGTCCCATATGACTTTTTATTCTTTTCTGCATAACATATAACCCAAAATGTGAGCTGTCTAATATATATATATATATATATATATATATATATATATATACAGTGCATTCATAAAGTATTCAGACCCCTTATGCCAAAATGCTTTAAATGCCCCATAATGACAAAGCAAAAACCAGATTTTTGATAACTTTCCAAATATATTGAAAATAACAAACTGAAATATCACATTTACATAAGTATTCAGACCCTTAACTCAGTAATTAGTTGAAGCATCTTTGGCAGCAATTACAGCCTCATGTCTTTTTGAGTATGATGCAACAAGCTTTGCACACATGGATTTCATTAAGGATATCTCTGTATTTTGCTTTCCTTCAACCCTGACCAGTTCCTCAGTCCCTGTGGCTGAAAAACACTCCCACAGCATGATGCTACCACCATGCTTCACCATTGGGATGGTATTGCGCAGTTGATGAGCGGTGCCTGGATTCTTCCAGACATGATGCTTGGAATTGAGGCCAAACAGTTCAATCTTAGTTTCATCAGACCAGAGAATATTGTTTCTCACAGTCTGAGAGTCCTTTAGGTGCTTTATTATGTGTCTTGCACTGAGGAGAGGCGTCCGTCTGGCCACTCCGCCATAAAGCCCAGATCGGTGGAGTGTTGCAGTGATGGTCGTCCTTCTGCAAGTTTCTCCCATCTCCACACATGATCTCTGGAGCTTAACCAGAGTGACTATTGGGTTCTTGGTCCCCTGTCTTACCAAGGCCCTTCTCCCCCGATTGCTCAGTTGGCGGCCAACTCTAGGAAGAGTCCTGGTGATTCCAAACTTCTTCCATTTACGGATGATGGAGGCCAATGTGCTCTTGGAAACCTTCAATGCTGCAGAAAATGTTCTGTATGCTTCCTCAGATCTGTGTCTCTACACAATCCTGTCTCTGAGCTCTGCAGTCAGTTCCTTTGACCTCATGACTTGGTGTTTGCTCTGATATGCATTTACAGCTATAATGCCTTATATAGACAGGTGTGAGCCTTTCCAAATCATGTCCAATCAGTTGTATTTGCAACAGGTGGACTCCAATCAAAGTGTAGAAACCTCTCAAAGATGATCCAGAGAAATGGGATGCACCTGAGCTAAATTCAAAGTCATAGCAAAGGGTCTTGTGACAGGTTCTTAGCTCACTTGTAAAGGAGGAAGCAGGAGCCGGATTAACAATCCACATGAGTCTTTATTTCTACACACTATTCAGTATTTTCATCTCTGTTTTGTGCATCTTTCTTTTCCTCCTGGACTGCTCTTATATATATATATATATATATATATATATATATATATATATATATAACACAAACAGCTGTTAGAGATAATTTCCCACAGGTGTCAATCCTTACCGAGCTCCAAAAGGTCTGATTACAATTCACTTGCATTGTATGGACCTACAGATCTGAAATATTCTTCTAAAAATCTTCATTTGTTTGCTGCTGACATCTTCATATTAGAAATACTCATCTCATCTGAATCAAGGTCTTTAATCACCTTTAAAAAAAATGACGATCTGATTGGAAATACAATGCATTTGTATAATTTCTACCTCAGCTGCACATGCTGGGATTTATTAAGACCAGTATTGTCCAGTTGTGCCTGCTGTACATGTCTGTTTCTAGTTACACAGATTATATCATGTGTATCACAGCTTGTCTGAGCTAATGCACTGTAACTGCATGTGCAGGTGTCATACCTCAACTAATCATTTTTAAAGCCTACTGCATGTAAACAGGCTACATCTGTAATATTATACAGAGCTGAGATGTCTGTACAGATTTTAGTATTTAGTAGCACTCTGACAAAGTGCTGAAATAACATGTTTACCGGCAGCCATATCACCCTGCAGCTCTTGACTGGTTGCCTACTAAAGCTAAGCAGGGTTTAACCTGGCCAGTACCTGGATGGGAGACCTCCTGGAGAAAACCATGGTTGTGGCTGGAAGTGGTATTAGGGAGGCCAGCAGGGGGTGCTCACTCTACAGTCTGTGTGGGTCCTAATGCCCCAGTTTAGTGACGGGGATACTATAATGTATAAAGGCACTGTCTTTTGGATGAGATGTTAAACCGAGGTCCTGACTCTCTGTTGTCATTAAAAATCCCAGGACACTGCTTGTAAAGAGTAGGGGTGTAACCTTGGAGTCCTGGCCAAATTCCCCCCATTGGCTCCTATCTATCATGGCCTCCTAATAATCTCAATCCCTAAATTGGCTACATCTCTCTCCACTCCACCAATAGCTGGTGGGTGTTCTGGCACACTATGACTGCTGTTGCATCATCCAGGTGGATCCTGCACACTGGTGGGGGTTAAGGAGATTCCCCCTATACTATGCAAAGTGCTTTGAGCGCCTAGAAATATACTTAAAATCATTAATTGGTAATGAAAAGCACAGTTGAACAACAAAAGAAATGGTGGCAAACAGACTGACAAGAAAATCACTTTCAGAATATAATAATAATTAATTAATAATTCCTTACATTTATATAGCTCTTTTATTGCCCATTTAATTAATGTATTAATTTATTTATTATACTCGATTTTTCATGTCAATTAATGTCAGTATTTCATGGCCATTTATGATTTTATTAAGGTCAGTATTTAATTTCAATTATTTATTTATTTAAGTCAATATTTCATTCCATATAAGTTAAAATAATTTCTGGCTATCATATTGTCCTTTAAATGTCTGTATCTGTTAATAGCATGAATACTTATGGTCTTTCTCTCTTCCATTTCGCTCACAGGAATTTACCTGCTGGACATGATATACATCGACTCGGCCTATCCCGCCTCTAACAGCATCATCGAGACCCAAAGCGAACCAATCAGATGAACAATATCCTGCAAGTTATTTCTGACCTGCAGATGTCCTGTACATACGGTCAGTTCAGTTTGAAATTGCACACACAAACATAAACATAAACATAAATGCGAGCACAGTGTAGTTCTAGCGGGACGACTAGCAGCTGTACATCACCACACTATTAGCCGGGTAATTCCCAGCCAATCACATGTGAGCCGTTGCTTTATAAGTCTGCTCACTATCTATCACATTGCTGTTTCAGTGCGCCAACACATCAACCTCCACCACCCCACCACAACCAGTTGAGCCCCGTCCCGCACGGGGGAAGGCTCCTCGCCCCTGCCTCCTATCTCCGGCAGGATATGATGGTTCCGAGTACAACTCCCTCGGACCGCCAGACGGGGCCTGCGCCAAAGAGTGACATTACTTTTCTGTTCT
The DNA here is from genome assembly GCA_032164185.1 of Moxostoma hubbsi. Classification (NCBI taxonomy): domain Eukaryota; kingdom Metazoa; phylum Chordata; class Actinopteri; order Cypriniformes; family Catostomidae; genus Moxostoma; species Moxostoma hubbsi. Next base: position 3,803,828 of record JAVLUX010000008.1, on the reverse strand, counting down.
ACATTCATCAAATAAATGGCATCTTAAACCTCACTCAAGCCTGCGTGTCTTCCCGATAGAAACATACTCCAACAGCTCCAACTTCGGCTCTGTTCCAAACGCAGGTGAACTGCCAACCTAGACAGCATAAGGCATCGTTGGCACGCTCTGACCTACCATTTGAGGTTTAACGACAGAGATATAATGCTAAATATATTGCTAAATCTGTTAAAGTGTAATGTCACTACTATTATAAACACTGGCTCCAAATCACAGCATGAAACCCTGAGTCATATATTTACAACACAATCAAACCTGCACAGAACACTCTCTGAATCAGTCATTAAATCAACAGAGACAACGTGGATAAGTTAAACAACTCCATGTGAGTGGAAGAGTCGTGTATGAAGCGTGCTAGTTTGCAAGATATTCGGTAACCATACGATGCTCACAAGTTACAACAAAAATGGAAATGATGTAGTGACCAAAAAATGTGATATTCTTTCAGAGGTTTGCAATGGATAAATACAGTATGTGTACTGTATGTTCAAGCACATGTCTGCCTGTGAATCCCACCGTGTCCTCACAGACCACCTCGTGACCCTCCGTCATGTGCAGAAGTACGTGAAATCTGTTCGCTACAATTAGGAACTTCAAAAGTTTGTGCAGGATGAAAATGTTGAGTAAGTTGGGGTCTGACATTCTCCACGGTGCATCACAAGCCCCATGGGGTCAAAGAGCTCAAAGGTAAAATGTAAAGGAGTTGTACATCTCTGTACTGACAAGATGGCGGGAACTCCTTCTTCAAACCACATAATGACATTAGCAGGACGGATGGCAGAGGCAGTCAGACAGATTTTGGGTGACCCTTTGGCCACATCTGCCACCGCGATGATTTAGGGCTTAGGAAACAGGGAACGATTGCATTTGTTTTCTTTTCTTGTTGTGGCAAGATGGCGGTGGTCACCAGGCATGTGACAATGGGTATTCAAGGGTCATTGCTTTTATAGGCAAACAAACATGCAATTATATTTTTGGGTGGTTGGCACAGTGAGAAGCAAAGTTGACACATAAATGTGGTGAAACTGTAACCACCCTTCGACATTATGATTATACCATAAAATAGTGTTTTACACAGATGTAATGTGTTTTTATTAAAATCACTGGGTGTTCTGTGAGTTTGGGCAACATGATGTTCTGTTGCTTAAGCTCAGGAGGGTTTAGGGTGAATGAGTCCAAACTAAGGTTTTTATCGTAAACTAAACCTAAATGTAAAACAAATAAAAATAGCATCTTCGTAACTGAAAAATAAAAATTAACATAATTGGAAAAACTGAAACTAAACTAAAATACATTTTAATGGCTCTAAATAACTAATTTAATTAATAATAATTAATTTTTGTTGGGATAGGTTTTTAAAACATAACACTTTAACATGAAGATGCAACTAGGCAGCGATGGCACTAGCAAATGGCCCCGTTTTTGTGGTCTGTTCTGTTCTGCGGCTCATTCGGCCTGTTTCACGGCCGACCCACTGGCCAGTGACAGTGTGCATTACACTTTATCGAAAACTCTGATTTGTTTACACACATCGGATATTAATGCACAAGATCACATTTTTTGCCATCAGATATGTGCCACTTACCAATGTGGTTTTATATCAGATACATATCCAATATCTGTTGAATATAACGGATGTCTACAACAGATACAGCACTTCTCTGGTTTTACCTCTACGAGAGCAATTTATATGACCTGAAATTATGGATTTTTATCTGACTGTTGGTTTAATCATGTGTTTGGACCAAGGTTATAATAGTTTGAAAATGTGTTTTTATTTCTATTTTGTTTTCATTTTAAAGGCACTAAATTTAGTTTAGTTTTCTTTGGGTTAGAGTTTAGAGAGAAAGAAAAGAAGAATAAATTACTGGTTATTATATTGTTTCTGTTCTTTTTGTTTTAACATCATGCATTGTCAGTCATTCCAATAAAGGTTCAAATGTGTCATTATTGAAGTCCCAGACACGGACAATGTGTTTCCTATCGGGTGACAGATTTTGAAAGTCTCAAACTAGGACACATGGGGAGTTTGCGATCCATCCATCTTTCTATCTTTCTATATATATATATATATATTTACAGGGTTTGGAGGGTTACTTTTGAAATGTATTTCACTACAGATTACAGAATATATACATCATTTTTAATGTATTCTGTTTTCACGTGTTGTGCAAAGAAATAGATTCACCGTCTGTCGCTCACTTCGACCTTGTGTCGAAGAAGCAACACTAGGGGTCTCGCTTGAGCGCCAAATATTCCTCTAATCTATGAAAAAAGGCCAGTGAGAAGTTGGATCCCGCCCCCGGACATACGGGTATAAAGGCGGGGAAATACGTCTGTTCATTCAGAAATCTGTCTCGTGTGTTTGGACTGCGATCACACCGAGGCAACATTTGTGGATGGTGCATGTTCTCACTGCGAGAACATGACCATGGCAACGTTGCGGTCGCAGCTTTCCTTCAACAGAAGGAACGCCACTCCAGCCGCCCCCTGCATTGTTCCTTCTTCCCACGGGATTGAGGACAATGTGGACGTCGATGGAGGTGATCTGGGAATTCGCTGACCCAATCCACTGCGGGTACTCATCTACCCTGTACTGGCTCCTACGTGGACTTCCCCCCTGTGTGTATTTTCCGCGGTACAGTCCCCTTACGAGCAGACCCGCATCTCCCTTGGGCAGTTCCCGCTGCCCCCTGGTCGCCGTGTATGTAGCAACTTCTCCCTCCGAAGAGGCGGGATCTACCACCGTGTTACTTCCCACATGTGACCTAAAAGCCCATGTGGTGTGGTCTCCGTAGGGTCTTTTCCCCCTGAAAAAATAGGAAACTGGGTAAGACCCCCTTCCCCGGTGCGTGTAAGGGCCCCAGCCATTGACTCTTTGCGAGAAACATAGAGAGAAAAGAGGCCCGGTTAGGCTCGGCCCATTTCCAGGTTGGCAAGCGTTGCCTTGTTCCCCTGTCTAGGGTAACTATAAGGATTCCAACAACTTTATGGGGCATTGGGGAAGGGTACATGCAGTCTGATACAGCTGGTCATTTTGGCACGTCAAGTACCTGCCCGCTCCTGTGTCAGCAGTACACGTACATGGCTCAGCGCATGGCGTGATTTAAATTGGACCCCTAGTGTCGCTTCTTCGACACAACGTCGAAGTGAGCGACAGACGGGGAGCGTCCAGGTTACGGATGTAACCTCCGTTCCCTGATGGAGAGAACGAGACTTTGTGTCCTCCCGGCCACGTAGCTGAGCCGAGCCACTGTTGTGGCTGGAACATTTCCGGCTCCTCAGAAAAATCATGAATTAACAGACATATTTCCCCGCCTTTATACACGTATGTCCGGGGATATACAAATTCTATCTGCCAACTTCTCATTGGCGTTTTTTCATAGATCAGAGGTATATTCGGTGCTGAGAGAGACCCCTAGTGTCGCTTCTTTGACACAACGTCTCGTTCCCTCCATCAGGGAACTGAGGTTACATCCGTAACCTAGATATTTTCTTTCAGCTTGTTGAAATGCATTTTCATTTGGGCATTGCGCTGGATGATGACAGAGAGCAGCAGAGAGCGCCAAGTCCGTGAGTCGTTGTCATGGTAACCAGATAGATTCTGAGCAGATTGCTGAAAAACTATAAAGTATCGTCAAATCATCGTGCAATGCAACAAAATATCTTCCTTTCCCTGCAATTGATAACAGACATGATACCAAGAACGATACTTCTATGTCCTTCCCATCCACCACCTGACACCAGATATCTTCGCCACGTTTTTTACTAATAAGGTTACAACCATCAGCAATACATTCACAGCACCACACCCTGTCAAACACCCACCTCCTGTATGCAACCATTCTTTCTCTATGTTATCTCCTCTGACTGACACTGAGGTCTCTAATCTCCTCCTCTCCAACCACCCCACGACCTGTTCCTTTGACCCCATTCCATCACACCTTCTCCAGGCCATCTCTCCGTCCATCCTACCTGCAATTACACACATAATTAACACATCTCTTCTTGCAGGCACTTTTCCCACTACATTTAAGCAGACTCGAGTAACCCTGCTGCTGAAAAAACCTGCACTTAACCCCACACAGAACACTACAGACCAGTCTCTCTCATCCCATTCATGGCAAAAACACTTGAAAGGGCAGTTTTCAATCAGATCTCTGCCTATCTCTCACATAACAATCTGCTGGATGACAATCAGTCAGGCTTCAAAAGTGAACACTCCACCGAGTCGCTGAAACAGGCAAAAGCTGAATCCAGATCATCATTAGTAACAGATACAGACACAGACGCAGACACAGTTAATGGCTTTACTGCACACCAATTCTGTGTATAAAAAACTAAAATAACTTTTTGGACATTTAATTTTAAGTTAGCTTTGGAATTCTGAAAATGTATTTTAGTTTAGTGTCAGTATAATGAATAAATGTAAATGTCATATCACCACCAGAAGCTTCAAAGAGAATGAAGTCATCCTCTCAGTCTTAGTGTAAACTTGAACCTTGTTTCATCGCCAACAGCTGTGAAGAAAGGTGGTAAAATTCAATGTATCATAGCAAGATTAAAGAGCCTGTGATTTTCCTGGATTTAATGTTTATGCTGCGGGATAAGGGTTTATCTGTCCGATAGTCTCAGCATAGTGAAGCAGCTGTTATTATTGGCACAATTATAATGTCACACATAAAGGGATACACCTAATTTCTCAACATGAGAGGAGAAACTTCATAAACTCTGCATCACAGATCTTTTTGTACCTGTCATAGAAAGTAATGTTTCCAGTGGGCATTTGCCCATGTGAATTCTAACGTAAATGCGTCACAAATCATTTAGTCTTTGGAATTGGTTTAAACAGATCTTAACATTACTCTTTCATTCAGCTCATCCGCCAGGCTTTGAGTCTTGGCTGTGCATGTGTCTGCTCGATTTAATTGTATTTGGACTGTAATGTGTGTTGACAAAGTACAATCAGTAAATGGATTGGTAATCTGACTTCTACAGGCGTTTTTGCAAGGCCAAGGGTTGAGCCAAGCATGCTATCCACCACACATCACATATTTTATACAGATTTGTGGAGTGTTGTGTGATTAGAATACCAAAAAAAAGGTATTTCTTTAAAAAACCTATTTGAATTCACTATCGAAGTGGCATTTCAGCACAAAACCTGCGTCTAACTCACTAATCGCCAGCAATCTAGTTTAAGCAGGTGCAATCAGGGTTGAAATGTATCTATCTCTTGAGTAATTTTAAATGAAGTAATTGTCATTCCATTTCATGGAAAAATGCCTCCTTATTAGGCTTATTATAGATTGCGATTTATTCACAAAACTCTATTATGTGTGCTGTTTTCCCAGCATTATGTACATTGTGTTATTTCCACCCATGGAAAGCAGGCGGTAAACTGAATTTTATTTTAAAAGAGATGTTTTTGTACATTTTATGTTATAGTAACAAAAAAATGTGGCTATTTTTAAGTGTCTAAACTTAAAGTCTTAAGTATGCATAATTTATTTTTCTGAAGAACTATAAATTCAAACGTCATAGTGTTATCATCTCTGCTTCCCCTTTAAGGTTTTTATGGAAAGGTGTGTATGTGTGACGTAGTGAGCGAGTGGATGCGGGGAAGCAAAAACAAAAAAAGTATAGCAGAAGCAGTCTGAGTTTTACGGTGTGAAACGTAGCAGTGACGCAGGTTGTACTCCAGTTGAATGCTGTAAAGAAAAGTGCCTTGTATGCCCGTGAATGTGTAACATTACTGCTGAGAATAATAAAGCCGAGTTCATGGTTGAAACCAACCGACGACTACAGTGTGTGTTTGGAAGCTCTGTTAGACCGGACCACCATAAGCAATTTACCTGCTACGAGCCAAGTAATTATATTGATACCAGCTCACTCTTAACCACGGTTGTGAGCGTGAAAGCTGTGAAGGTAACAATAGTTACTGATGTAACCTTGGTTCCCTGATGGAGGGAATGAGACGTTGTGTCGATGAGTTGATATCTGGGGGTTCACTCTTGGGAGCCAAGACATCTCTAATCTTTGAGAAAAGGCCAATGAGAATTGGTGTGTGGAATTTGCATGCCACTCCCCCGGACATACGGGTATAAAAGGAGTGCCGCTTGCAAACACACACTCAGGTTTCGCATTGAGGAGCTGAGCCACAGACCCGGCCATTTTAGTGGTTGGTTCAGTGTTGTGGCAAGAGGGACACTGAGGATCTGTGAACCTCATATATAATGTAAACCTGTTATATAGAGGCCGAAATAATTCAGGAGAACTCATGTGGCGGCATATACATAGAAAATGAAAATATAGGAACAATATCCTGAAATGTCCATTATTATGAGTTCAACATGATATCGGGTTGATGTGTCTTAATGTGTCTTACGGTTAATACTTTGAAAACCCCTGATCTAAATGAACTCGTGCATTCAAGATAAGCATGTGGAGTACTTACCTCAGTACGGGGGCCAAAGTGACGCACGAACCGGGGCGGCGGCGAGCCTCTCTGAAGGCTTGTTGGCCGCTGGGCTAAAGAGGAAGAATTCCAGGGTTCACACTTTCCTGCGAACGCAACTTGGAAAAGAGCACACGTCTTCGGCTCAAGGGAGGGGAAAGGCACTATGCGCAAGAGGTACACCCGGCCAGCTGACCTGAACTTACCTGTTTGTGTGAACTGATAACACATGGGACGAAACTCGTTCAACCCTGAGGTTATAAAACCTTGCAAAGGTGTTAGGTGTTGCCCAGCCTGCAGTTCTACAGATTTCTGCTAGAGAGACACCGCCGGACAATGCCCAAGATGCCGCAACACCCCTGGAAGAATAGGCTCTCAGGCCAGCAGGGGGCATTACATGCTGGGAATGGTATGCCATAGTGATGGCATCGATGCCTCAGTGAGTGATCCTCTATTTGAAGACAGCGCTTCATTTCCACTGTCCACCAAAGCAGACAAAGAGCTGATCGGAGCTTCTAAAGCTATATGCCCCAGGAGCCTCTGAAAAGATTTCAGTGGGACCAACGTATTCTGTCTGAACGTATTGGTGAGGTGTGCTGTAATCGAGATATCATGAAAAACCATACAGAAAAAAGAGATGCTCTTTTCCCAGTTGACCCGACACCCTGTATGCCCAACCCTCGAAGGTAAACAGGAGGAAGGGTCTGTGTCGAGGAAGAATCGAGACATGGATGTATGCATCCTTCAGGTCTACCGCTGCGAACCAATCCTGATGCTGGACACTCGCTAAAATGCATTTCTGCCTGAGCATCTTGAATGGGAGTCTGTGCAGAGCCTGGTTCAGAACTTGCAGGTCAAAGATTGGCTGCAACCCGCCACCTTTTTTGGGTATAATGAAGTAGGAGCTATAAAACCCCTTCTTCATCTCGGCTGGAGGGACAGGCTCTTTCACGTCCTTCCGTAGAAAGGAGGCGATCTCCGTGTGTAAGGCAGCGGAGTTCTCAACTCTCACCGCAGTGAAGCGGACACTGTTGAACCTGGGCGGGTGCCTGACGAACTGAATCGCATAGCCGAGTCGGACGGTCCTGATCAACCAGCGCGAGGGGTTGGGGAGCGCGAGCCACACCCCCCAAGCTCTGTGCGAGAGGGATCAATGGAACTACCGCATCGTACATACCAGGGGGGCGGGGCATCGCTACAGGGCGGAGCCTGAGTAGCTAAGTCTAGAGACATCAAAGCACTTACCTGGCTCCTTGTGACCGCTCCCGGAACAGCCTGGGACTGGGGAGGAAGATTTTTGTCCTCGTAGCCCGTGGAGACCATCACATCGGGGGTGGGTTTGTGCCACGGGTGGGCGCGCGGAAACGGGGGGCCCGGTTCTGGGGAGCCGTATCTACCAAAGAGAACCTGTGGCCAGCGGTCATGATAACGATGTCCGGAGAGACCGTAAATAGGCCCCAGAAAATGCGATAACTGCCCTTTTTTTGAAAATGTAAAACAAAAGTCAATTGAAACCAAGGATTCTCTACCTGACCCTCTGGCGGGGGAGGGAGTTGTCTGCTTACCAGCTCCCGTAGTGCAGTTTCCCGAGTCCCGGGGCTGCCCATCTCAGGGGCGCTTTGAAGCTTTCTTGGGGTTCTTGGTGGCCGTCCATGAGGCGGGTGGTGTTGGGGCTCTGTGGGTAGCTCCACACCGAGGCTGGCCCCGAGGGGCGGATGTGGTGGAGCTGGTGTTTCCAGTGCAGGGGGACACCCTGGGCGACAAGCAGATGGAGTGCGGAGTCTGTCTGAGAGCCCGCGCCTTGACCTTCGTCGCCCGGAGGGCGAAGTCTGTCGCCGAGTGCAGCTCCTGCATTAGTCCTGGGTCAGGACTACCCATGTGAAGTTCTCTAAGTGCCTTGGCTTGGTGTATCTGCAGGAGTTCCATGGAATGCAAGGTGTAAGCAGTGTGTCCAGCAGCGCCGTAGGCTTTATCCGGCATTGATGACGTCAGCCTAAAGGCCCTGGATGGGAGCCTCGGATGACTCCGCCAAGTGGTGGTGCTTTTGCGGGTACAAGTGTACCGCAAACGCTTGGTCAACTTGGGGAATCGTCGAATAGCCCCTTGCCGCCCCGCCATTGAGGGTAGTGAGAGTGGAGAAGCTCACAGCCCATGTGCGAGCAGTGAAAGGTGCCTGCCACGAACGCGTGAGCTCATCATGCACATCCGGGAAGAAAGGAACGGAGGCGGAGCATGACCATGAGCGGCGCTCTGGCCCCAGGAACCAATCTTGTTCCGTAAGTAAGACGGACCGGACCATATATTTGTACATATCTGAATATTTTGCAAGAAACTTACAATATGTTGTTTATATACTTATAATCAACAACTATTAATCAATAATCAATTTTCCAACTATTTTTAATTAAATTACGCCATTCGCAATGCTCCATGAGACTGCAGTTAATTACCTCATTAAATATGTTATTACACATTCTTGTACCTTGTTTTTTTTGTTTTTGTGTGTCTGTTTTTCAAATACTTTTTAACTTTAAATCAAAGTTTATATTGTTGTGATTCACCAAAGGAGCTAGTTGGTTTGGTTCATGGCTTACAACTCTTTTATGAAGAGTTTTATGAAATCCCTATGGGGAAAAGGACTGGAAAAAATGGAAGCAAGATGGCATAAAAAGTGAATGGGCATTGATGCACTTTATTGCAAATATAATACATTTCCAACCAAATGGTCCTGTCCCAAATTCCCGCTAATGAAAGTGTCACAGAGTCTTAGTGTTTATCCTATATTTGTCTCTGCACATTAAAATGAGATAGGAGAAAGTATTTTTAACAATGGAAAAATGACACACAAATGGCGCTCACGAGAGACTCGACTAAAACTTAGAGTAGTTACACAATGATCACTCTAAGACTTCATAGATATTACATGTAAAGCTGTTTTGAAACGATCTTGACTCAATCTTGACAAAAATTGACAATTTTTACATATAATGTTTTTCAATGGAAATGTTCAGTACAGATTTCTGTATTTCCCTTTGACTTGGGAATGACTTGTAATGCATTCAGGGTTTGTTCTATCCACAAAGAATACATGTGATTCTCCCTTAAAATGTGGCCACATAAAGGTATTTTACAGGAAGGAAGCACATTTTCTCCTTTGACTGTTTTGTGTAGTTTTTATGTCACTAAAAAGTGCTGCCGAGTTAGGGAGCTCACTGCTTTGGAATAGAGTTGCTATCTAGATCTTGAACTCTCTTGAAGTGTGAAGTCATTCTAATCTCATCTGTAAATATATTTGTTTTCGTGACTTAGAAAATGCCTTTACCATTTAGGGTCGGTGAGGAGCTTAAGAAGTTTGTATGCAAATGACCTCACAATGATTGACTGCTGTCAATAACACGCCTCCAGGGAATAATCAACACCCACCACTGATCTGACTCAGAATATATTATCTTCCTTAAAAGAATCTGATCTGCTCTTGCACGTAGCAAAACCCCTGAAACACTGTTCAGGTTGATAAAATGCTGTTTTGCAGTTTATTTGTGGCCGTTGAACCTTGTTATCTGTAATCTGCTTTGTGTTTTGTGTGCCCATGGTATTAATCTGGATTCAATTTTCTGGACAGATGTATACAGTATCTCTTATTTTTGCAGATGTGTACTGTAAAACATTCAACTGATCAGATTGCAAGCCAGAAGTAATTCATGTCTTATTCAGTCATATAAATGTCCAGAAATGGGCCAAGGCTACAGTGCTCTTTTTAGCATCTGTTGAGCATGCCACATCTAACAGATATGTATTTTTAGTTTAACTAGAAAACTTGAGTCCGTAGAGTGCAAAACAAATCAAAAAATTAATCAGGTAGGAAAATTTCTCCTTTGAGCGCTCACAAATCTCCTAAACACCATTAAAGTTATGCTGTTTTTTTTTTTATTAAAAGTCTGTTTTAGTATGTGCTGTGTGTTCCGGATGAATTGTAGTTGATGCTCTGGAAATAAGTGATTACTGTTTTGTTTTTTGGGCTGTTATTGGAGAGTCTCCTCTGGTCCCCTGTATGTGTAATGTAGTAGGACTGATAGATTACATTTGTGTTTCTCAATTAGCCCTTTTCCACCAACATGGTTCATGTTTCTGACCCGGTGAAAATTTTCTTACTCTTCCGCGCAGTTCCACAACAGAAAAGGCCGTTCCGGGGCCGAAAACCTGGTTAGATACCGGCCCCAAAAGCTAGCTGGTCTCCAAGCAGAAGCCAATTTCATCAAGGGATGGAGTGCGGGATAATGTTTCGTCACCATGTTAAAGTTTTCCCAAATAACAACAGTAGATACCGTCTGCAGCAAAGAGTACTTCGTTCTATAACAACAAAACCCACAAAAATATCAGACATCAAAAGCACTCAGGTAACACGACAAAACGAGTGCTCTACTTGGGATATGGTATCTATGAAGATCCGAGATAAACTAGAGAGATTGCAAAGCAAAAAAATACTCTATGAGAATAAAGATACAGCACAAAATGATGCACACCGCTTCAATCGGACAACTGACCAAATCATAAACAAATTGTAAAACACTTAAGGGAGTACAGGGACCATAAGAAGGCGACAGTGGACGAAGCAACAATGTTTTGGACTCGGACACAACCAGCCTGCTAACTAAGTGAGGTATTGAATTCAGCCAGTAACGCTCATTTCCCAACTTTTCTTCTTTGATTTGTTCTGTAAGGGGACTTTTGACCAGCTACTGACTAAGTTTTGAAGATCGCGGCTATCTGTCAAGTAAAACAGCAGGATTCTCAATTGCTAATATTACATGCTATGGCAAAAATCCAAAAACGAGCATCTGCTGCACCAATGTTAATAATGATTCCACTGTAATAGTTTACAGAACTTAGCAAGTTACGCCATAGTTCATTCAATATAATGTAATTACATTACCTGTCGCCTTTAGCGTAGATGTCATCTCTGACAATCTTGTTGAGCAATGTAATAACGATGGATTGCATTAATTCATATGTTTAAATATGCCATCAAAAACAAGAGTAAAAGCTGAATACAAACACACTAAGATTCAACATTATTGTCATTGTGCAGAGCCAATGAAATGCAGTTTTTTGCATATCCCAATTAGGCTGGGGTCAGAGTGCAGGGTCAGCCATGAAACAGCACCCCTGGAGCAGATAGGGTCAAGGGCCTTGCTCAAGGGCCCAATAGTGGTATCGTGACGGTGCTTGAACCCTTGACCTCTCGGTCAGTAACCCAGAGCCTTAACCGCTGAGCTACCACATGCCACATTTGTTTATGTTTGAAGTAGTCATGTGAAACTACCACATAGACAGTAGCTCGTTTCGTCACCGTTCAGCTCTCAGGTTGGTGGAAAAGCATGGCCGGTTTACGATAGGCTCCAGATTGCCCGGCTGTGAAATAGCGGAGCACAGGCTCAGCATGAGAACCATCGCAATTCTGGTGGAAAAGGGCTAAATGTCTCCTCTAGGTCAGGGGCTTGACTATAAAGCTAAATGTGAAGCTGAACTGTGTTAGGTGTCTAAAGAGAACATCAAACTCTTTATTTCAAGAGTGAGACAATTCTCACTGTATAATTTTCATATGCAAAAACACTGAAAGTATCAATTCTGCTAAAATTCATGATGTTCCATTCAAATACATTTTGATGACTTAAGGTTGAAATAAGGTCAAAATAATAGCATGATGACACCTAGAAGTCTTGTTTTGTTTTTATGGCATATACCATCAAATAAATGTATGTGCAAAGTCTCTACTGCTGGCCAAACATTCGTTGTAGACATCTTAAATACAAACATATGCAACCTAAAGTATAATGGAACTTGTGGGTGTTTTTGATGAGACTCTTGCTTGTTCTTTCCATTTCAGATTGTCTCTGAAGATCGAACCAGGAAACAGTTCTCCTCGCATGGCCACTTCCAAAGAAGATCGTGCAGGTCAGTATATTTGAGCATTTATACATGTATATTGAGTATTGATGTCTGTATTATATTGTTATTGCAATGGGTCAGATCCTATGATATGATAGTAGTTCCTGTGGCTCAACTGGAAGAGCATGGTGCTAGCAACTCCAAGGTTATGGGTTCGATTCCCAGGTAAACACACAAAATGATTAAATGTATGCATTGTAAGTTGCTTCAGATAAAGGCATCTGACAAATTCAATTCAGATTTAAGAAAAAAATTACAAATGTAAATATTACACACATTTTATCTTTGCAAAGCCTCCATTACTTTGTGACATTTAAAAAATAAAATAAAATTAGGGATCTTGTGAAAAATAAACTTTACTGTTTTTTGCTCACACGGATGAGGTGCTACACAGCCAGAAACAGCACAACATTTTATAGACTTCCACATTTACTCTTATCGGCAGCTCTTATACTGTTTAGAAATGACACCATCTATCACACTTTCCCCTTATTACCTCACTGTGACCGGTTGGGCCACATGTTCTTAACACCAAATAAATGTCATCGATGAGTTAATGTGGATGGTCATGTTTTCAAAAGTCTGGCATCAATAAGTTGTAGAAGTTCAGAACAAGACGTTTTTTAAGCCTGATTTCGTAAATGTTCTTTTTAGAAGCGGTTCAGTATGTTTTCATAGTACAATTTCAAAAGATCTTTTAAAGGATTGAGTCCTTGTTATAAAACCCCTTTGAATAGCAGGGATGTGCGGAACGACTCATGTCAATTTATGACATTTAAACATACATTTTGTAGACGACAAGTAGCAATATAGAACACGACACGCATTCACTGAATCAACGTTAGCGAATACATTTATTGAAAGCAATTGAATGAATACTGTAGTGCAGGACCACTAGATCAACCCTGATAGTCTGTTCTAAAAGGAATTCACCAAGTAAAAGTTACTTAACATATTAAAACAGTCAGGACATTGTTGAAAATAATTAACAGTTATGAGGGAAACAAATGTGCTGAAAAGTTGCACGTATTTCACGATGAGCATTAGCCTGTGATCTACACTAAAATCACAGCTGTTCAGTTTAAAATTAACCAATAACAGCTACGATGTAAAAAAAAATATGTAATAATAATAATAGCTAGGATTGAAAAAATAGGCCTGTGAGAAATGTACAATAAACCTAATATACTGTTTTAAACATGGCATGCACACAGAATAAAACTAGTTGAAAATAGCCTTCTTGATCAGCAGGGTAAAAACATTTGATAAAAATAGTAATTTTTTAGGCTACTTACTAGATCCTAGAAATATTTATGATGAGCAAAATGAACACGTCAACATGGTCCGGTGAAAGACGGGACCTGACGCACCTGGGACAATTATACTGCACTTGAAAAAGCCTGCTCGGTGGGAAAACAACTTGCAAGTGTGATGCTTCTGTTCTACTCACTCCGTACGGGACTGAACCGAAGTGTCTGGCATGGGAGAAGGGGCGCTAACAAGGAGGCTAAAGGCTACAGCCTCTAGCGTCAGTCGCTAGTGCACTCTTGAGGTCAGGAGAGTGAGGTTTATACACTGCACAGCTATCTATCTGCTGGCTCCCATTACACAAGCATGCACAGATTTAAAGAAGACTTCAAAGTGAAAACATCCATAGGGAATTGCAAGCCAATGTTTTGGAAATCTGCTTCCCGCTCCACCACTGAAGTGATTTCCATAGCTACTTTGCTCATCTTGCGTGAGGACATTTTCCTGCGCAATCCGCGAGTGAGAGAGGGAAGAAGAGCACACGGCCTGCTGTGAAATGAAATTTTGTATCTGCTCCAGACAGGGACGGATTATGACTTGCAAAGGCCCCGGGGCCAATTATCTCCAAGGGCCCCCCAACAAAAGTTGTGGGGGGGGTGGGGTGTTTTTCGTTTTCACTGTTGACGGGTTTTCAAGCGGGGGGATCGCCAAACTAGATCATGCATCCTTAAAGCCCAAGGCCCTCCCGGGGCAGTCAAGGGCCCCTGGTAGTCCAGTGCCCATGGTCACTGGTCCCATTGGCCAGGTTGGTAATCCATCCCTGGGTGGGGGGGGTGTGGGGTGGTGTGTTTTTCGTTTTAAATGTTAATGGGATTTCAAGCGCGGGATCACAAAACTGGATCATGCAACCTTAAAGCCCAGGGCCCTCCCGGGTATTCAAGGGCCCCTGGGCACTGGTCCCATTGGCCCAGTTGGTAATCCATCCCTGGCTGGGGGGGTGGGGGGGGTGGGGTGTTTTTCGTTTTCACTGTTGATGGGTTTTCAAGTGGGGGGATCGCCAAACTAGATCAAGCAACCTTAAAGCCCAGGACCCCCCCGGGCAGTCAAGGGCCCCTGGGCACTGGTCCCATTGGCCCGATTGGTAATCCAACCCTGGCTCCAGATATCCTTTTTTTTTAAAGATACACTATGTGTGAATTATTTTGTTGTTAAAAATTAACAAAATGTCATAAATGAGCAAGTACACCAACACTCCATCTTCCAAACCATGTATTTGCCTTACCCAGATTCACTACGGTAAGAATTATTTATATTATATTATATTAGAGCTTTCGGGACAGTTTTGGCAGGAAATTGCATAGTTCCATCAGTTATAGGTTTGTGTGTACATTACGTCCATAAATAAAGAAAAGAACGTCTAGCTATCTATACAGTGTGTGTATATGTGTGGTGATGGGCGTGGTGATAGTTTGAAGCTGACAGCTTGTAGCCACAACACATATTTTGTGTCCAATATTGACCATGGATCATTCAAAAAGGCAATGCTCTGGGGAATCATCCATTTTCAAAATAAAGAAATCCCCTTTCCCCAAAAAGGGGAAAGCGACAGAGCCTGTGATAAAACACGAATCAACATCGGCTTGTCTTTTTTAGAGGTGGCAACAACTCGCTCGACAGGTAACTGGACCTTCTCTTCGTGCTGTAGTTCATTAGATAGCGTTAGCTATTAAAATGGGACATTTTTTTATGGATTGTGGTACTGCAGTACTTTCAATTTCATTTTGTAGGATGGACAGGGGGGAAATTTTTACTTTATGCTGGTACCAATGCCAGTCTTTAATCCAGTTACTACCTTGGTCTATTTACCTGCTAGCTAAGTTATAATTTCCACCATTTGCACCGTTTGTCTTCATCTGATATGACTAGCAATCGTTATATCTAATGGCATCGTTGCCTAACTTTTGTAAAGTCAACACAACAGCGAAAGGTGTGCTACTTGCAGTACCTGTTATTAAGACATATTTTTCAGATATCCGTCTTTATCTTCCTTTCATTGTTTTTATATATTATTTGAGGGTGGGGGGTGAGTTTTTTTTTGTTGTTACTGATATTCACTCTGATAAGTTGATAACCTGTAACCATGGTTACACCAGTGATACTCAAGCCATCAGATTCATCCGTGCCGAAGAGCCAAAAGCCCGACTGACGTAATTACCAAAACAGTGTTCCTCCGCAACTTGCAGTACTATGCTTCAACCACTAGAGGGCCAAACGTTACCTAGTGTAGCTTTATTAATTATATTTAAAATGTAACATTAACATGACACTAATTTAAGTCAACATTTGTAAAAAAAAAATATTTATATAACGCTAAACATAAATGTGAAAAATGTTAAACAGTTTAATGGGGGAAAATATTGACCGATTTATAATTCCAGTGTTGACTAGCAGCATCAGTACCGTTTAGTTGACTAGTCTTGCACATCCCTATTGAAAAGATATTTCTGGAGATTTGCATGTAGAAATTAGATAATCTATCCCACAGGAGATATTATACTATTTTTTTTCTCCCGAGTAATCCCTTTAGTTGTCCCATCTGAATATTCACTGGCTGAATCTGGTCACCTGCCCCTCGCGGTAAACGTTATTAAAGGGCCGCTGGGGGTTGAGAGGGGCCCATTCTCTTTGACTCATTTAAGGGCAAAGGGAACTGGACTGGGCCCTAACATGGGCTGAAAAAACAAATCCACACATCTCACTGCCAGCAGGAGGCAGCGATCATTCAGCGCAGACTCAGACTTGGCATCAGAAAACACAATGATGAACTGCAGTCTCTGAGTAATGCTTTGAATGGGTGATTGAACTGCCTCCTGGGGCTCTGCTGCCAGAGATCTGTTTCTTACTGTAGTAGTGCTTGTTAAGACAAGCACCATTAACATTGCTCATACTTAGGGGTTTGTTTAAAATCAATAAGCCTAACTATAAGTATTAAACTTGTTGCATAATTGGTCCTGCACCATTTGAGCTACAGACATGAATGATACCTCAGTATGTGGCTTGTTGAGGAGAGCTGTGCTGTTGCATTTCTAAGTGATCAAACTCATGCCTGCTGCAAAATAACACATGTAAAAAGAATCCCAAATACTTACATTGAAATCAAGGGGAAAATTCTCTCTCTATCTCTCTCTCTTTCTCTCTCTCTCTCTCTCTCTCTCTCTCTCTCTCTCTCTATTTCTTACTCTCTCGCTCTCTCTCTCTCTCTCTCTCTCTCTCTCTCTCTCTCTCTCTCTCTCTCTTTCGCTCTCCAGTATACAGTGCTGTGGAAAAGTATTGCCCCATCTTCATTGCTTCTCTTTTCGTGTATTTTTCATACTAAATTGTTTTAGATCTTCAAATGAGATATAACTTAAAACAAAGGCAACCTGAGTACACAGAAAACACAGTTTTTAAATATATATATTTATTGAAGCAAAAATGTTATCCAATACCTATATCACCCATGTGAAAAATGAACTGCCCCCTTAAACGTAATAGCTGGTTGTGCCACCTTTAGCAGCAACACCTGTAACCAAACGCTTCCGATAACTGGAGATCAGTCTTTCACAACACTGTTGGGGAATTTTGGCCCACTCTCTTATTTCAGCCACATTGGAGGGTTTTTGAGCATGAACTGCCCTTTTAAGGTCCTGCCACAGCATCTCGATCGGGTTCATGTCAGGACTTTGACTAGGACACTCCAAAACTTTAATTTAGCTTCTTTTGAGCCATTCAGAGGTGGACTAACTCTTATACTTTTGATCACGGGTGACCAACCCTGCTCCTGGAGAGCTACCTTCCTGCAGAGTTTAGCTCCAACACACCTGCCTGTCATTTTCAAGTTATCCTAAAGACCTTGATAAGCTGGTTTGGGTGTGTTTGATTAGGGTTGGATCTAATCGCTGCAGGAAGGTAGCACTCCAGGAGCAGGGTTGTCACCCCTGCTTTAGATCATTGTCTCGCTGCATAATCCAGTTGCGCTTGAGCTTCAACTCACAGTCTTCAACAACTTCAATCCCGCCATCATCCTTGACCGTAGGTATGATGTTCTTTTTGTGGTATTCTATGTTTGATTTATGGCAGATGTAACGGGACCCCTGTCTTCCAAACAGTTCCACTTTCGACTCATCAGTCCACAGAACATTCTCCCAAAAGGTTTGAGAATCATCAAGTTGCATTTTGGCAAAATTCAGACGAGTCTTAATGTTCTTCTTGGTCAGCAGTGGTTTCCTCCTCGCCACTCTTCCATGAATGGCATTTTTGCCCCGTGTCTTTCTGATAGTGAAGTCATGAACATTGACCTTTATGCGAGAGACGCCTGCAGCTCCTTGGATGTTGTCCTTGGCTTTTTTGTGACTTCCTGGATGAGTCGTTGCTGTGCTCTTGGAGGACTTTTGGAAGGACGGCCACTTCTGGGAAGGTTCACTACTGTGCCAAGTGTTCTCCATTTGGAGATAATGGCTCTCACTGGGGTTCTTTGGAGTCCCAGAGCCTTTGAAATAGCTTGTAACCCTTCCCAGACTGATGTATTTCAATCACCTTTTTCCTCATCATTTCTGGGATTACTTTCGAGCTTGGCATCGTGTGCTACTGGGCGAGACCGTTTAGCCAACTTCATGCAGCTGTAAAAGTGTTATTTAGGTGTTTATTTGATTGAACAGGGCTGACTGTAATCAGGTCTGGGTGTGTCTAGCCCAGCTGAACCCCATTATGAGTGCAGTTTCATAGATTTTGTGTTTACTCAGATTGACATTGTTTTAGTATCATCACCAGATGATCTGACTAAATGTAATATAACACAATTGTCTGGAATATTGGTACTATTTGGCTTTTTATTAGTCATTTCCACATATCGTGCCCTTTTCACTCTCTTCTCGAATATCAACTTTATTTGGCATATGTGAAATATTTTTCCTACATATGCACTACCTGTCAAAAAGTTTGGACACACTTGACTAAACTTATGTTTCTCACGATCATAAATGAAAAGTTCGCACACAAGTGGGAATTGTATAATTTACTCACACTCATGTAGTTCCAAACCCTCATAACTTTCTTCAGTGCAATACAAAAAGCTTAAATATAAGATGGATGATTCTTACGAAACCTGTCAAGACAATGTCTGTTCTTATTTTACTCCAAAATCAAAAGAAACAATAAACAATATATTTTGTATATAGAAAATAAAACCTATTTTAGGGCCATTAAGATTTTTACATTGTGACATTATTATCGTGACAGTTGCGCACATTTTACTCCCCAGTCGTCATTACTGCAATGCAAAAAAAGGGTGTGATATTCTCATTACCGCAACATGAAAAAATATATATTATTGAAGTCGTACATTGTGACATTATTTTCATGACAATAATACACATTTTTCCCCAATCCTCATTACCACAACGTGAAAAAAATTGTATTATATAAATCGTACATTGTGACATTCTACTTTCAAAGCAGTTAAACACATTTTACCGCCTAATCATCATTACCGCAACATGAAAAAAGATGGTCATTATGATATTATCATTACCGCAACATGAAAAAGATGTCCATTATGATATTATCATTACCGCAACATGAAAAAGATGGTCATTATGATATTATCATTACAGCAACATGAAAAAAGATGGTCAATATGATATTCTCATTACCGCAACATGAAAAAAGATGGTCATTATGATATTATCATTACCGCAACATGAAAAAAGATGGTCAATATGATATTCTCATTACCGCAACATGAAAAAAGATGGTCATTATGATATTATCATTACAGCAACATGAAAAAAGATGGTCATTATGATATTATCATTACAGCAACATGAAAAAAGATGGTCAGTATGATATTATCATTACAGCAACATGAAAAAAGATGGTCATTATGATATTATCATTACAGCAACATGAAAAAAGATGGTCAGTATGATATTATCATTACAGCAACATGAAAAAAGATGGTCATTATGATATTATCATTACCGCAACATGAAAAAAGATGGTCATTATGATATTATCATTACAGCAACATGAAAAAAGATGGTCAATATGATATTCTCATTACCGCAACATGAAAAAAGATGGTCATTATGATATTATCATTACAGCAACATGAAAAAGATGGTCATTATGATATTATCATTACCGCAACATGAAAAAAGATGGTCATTATGATATTATCATTACAGCAACATGAAAAAGATGGTCATTATGATATTATCATTACCGCAACATGACAAAGATGGTCATTATGATATTATCATTACAGCAACAAGAAAAAAGATGGTCATTATTATATTCTCATTACTGCAACATGAAAAAGATGTCCATTATGATATTATCATTACCGCAACATGAAAACGATGGTCAATATGATATTCTCATTACCGCAACATGAAAAAAGATGGTCAATATGATATTCTCATTACAGCAACATGAAAAAAAGTATTATTCAAGTTGTACATTGTGAGATATTTTCATGACAGTTTCGCACATTTTACCCCCAAATCCTCATTACCACAATGTGAAAAAAATATGGTCATTATAAGGGTTGGGAACTGAGAACTCAGAACTCAGAACTGGTTCCATTCTTTAAAAAATACCAGAATCATAAGATCTTCATGACTTTCAGTTCCATTAATGGTTCTCTAGCGTGAAATTTTGTGCAGATGTGGCTGGAACACCATCCTGAAATACTCTGACATTGTACTAAAATGTCTCTGGAACTGTTACTATTTATTTAATAATGATCCTTTTCTCTGTTAAATCACGCAGTGCAGGTACTGACTGGTTGCTCTAGGACAATGTATAATTAAAGATACACAAGTTTTGTTGTAATAAGTGGAATTTTATAAAAAATAATACATTAATTAATTAATGAAATATGCCATCACATTTCTTGTTGGTTTAGATTTGTTGATTTAAAATAAAGTTAGGATCTATTATTGGATTGTATTTATGTCTCTTTTCATTCATTGAATGAGATGCTTGTGGCTACAACCTCTCAGCCACACTCAGCCACACAGTTACATCACATCAAGAAGTGGGTTGGACCACAATCTTCCATGGAGTCCTGGAGCGACTAGCTGTTATGTAACCCATTAGATGTACTGTATTTGTGAAGACGTCCGGTGCTTTTGTAAGCAAGGAGATGAAGTAGTATGCATCAGTGTCTCCGTGAAACTACAAGCCAAGATTACCACACAGCAAAATGTTGAACACGTGTGAAGGAACGCATTGATTGATAAGTAGGCCTATGGCGAATGGCCCCATAAATGTGTTTGCATGGAAAAGTACAGGGAGTACAATAGCATAACTATCGCTCTGTCTCAGAAAACAGATGCACAGTATTTATCAAATACATCACTGGAGAACTATTTATAGCTGTAAGACAAACCGTATTTGTATCTGACAGGACTTGATCAAAGACAGACTAGACCTTTTTATTGTTGTTGTTGTTGTTGTTTTTTCTAATTCCAACATCATCTCCAATTAATTTCCCCCACCATTGTCTGGAGAATATGTACAATAACTTGAGAAATATTTGCGGGTATACGGGTACATCAATACGGGTATATCAATGGCTGATGCTGATATCCAGAGAGCAGGGTAGCCAATAGGCTGATACAATGCCAATTTATCACACAATTTAATGTAGTAAATAAAATAAGCATGAAATTGCTAAATTTGCTATATATATATATATATATATATATATATATATATATATATATATATATATATATATACTATTAAAAAGTATTTTGATTACCAAAAAGATAGACAGAGAAGTGAGTTTGAAGTTTGTAGCAGAAGAAATAGAAATAAACCTTGTGTAAATTGTTAGCTTTACACTAAGCTAAAATGCTTTCTAGCCATTTTACATGCATATGTTACCAGACACCATCATGTTTTTTTTCTTAAAAATTCATGTTAGATCATAATAAATTTGTTCTAGTAATACCTTTGATATTAGGGCTAAAATCGTATTCTTGATAATAATTGTTGTATTGTTTTCCTGTAAAAACATCTAAAGATCCTTGAAACAAGATCACTTTGATTGATCTTGTTTTAGAAACAACACTGCATGAGATATTTAGGTTTTTCAGAGAGTGTATTTTTAACATGTGTATTTTGTCACATATTTTGAGTTTTATAATCAAAATAATTGAAAATATCTACCAGTGCTGAAGAAGTAATCCAAAGTATTTAGATTACATTACTGACCTTGAGTAATCTAACAGAATACATTACAAATTACATTTTGCAGCATGTATTCTGTAATCTGTAGTGGAATACATTTCAAAAGTATCCCTGCCAATCCTGCTCATTTACTCATTCATGCATTGCTCTCACTCTCTCGTGCAGATCCAGCGTGAGCAGCGATCTCCTGACAGTTTAAACGGCCTGGATCACCTGCTTGGATTGTCACGTAGTGACCGTCATGATTTGGGTATCAGAGGATCTAATTGCTCCTGATCCAGAAGTTTTAAATCTGGTTGATAGAATACGCGCTTCATAGGAAGATATTAGATAAGCGCTCGATGGGAAAAAAACGCTGGATTTTCATGAGGTTTGTGAATTACATCTATTTAAATGAGATATCTGTGTAAGACTGGCACCAAATTGTCTGCATCACCTCCATGAAAGGCAAAGAACTCTGTGAGAACATAAAACTCTCACACAGATGAACATCTCCACCCAAGATAACACTCCCTACTTGCTAAAGACCATAAAAAGCAAATCCCACATTTGACCTCTATCTCACCTAAGGGCTATTTAAAATGACTCATCCTTTTCTGTAATATAAGAGATTTTCTGTTCATACATGTTTGATATCATTCAAGAGGTCTCAGTGCAACTGGTAAAGTGGTCTCACTCCCTTTCAGAAAAACCAAATCTCCATTAAGATTTTAGAACTTAGAAAAATCCTACACTCTATTAGAGACATGTCTCTCCCAAATCTCCCACAGGGGCCAGATACTGTATGCAAATTAGGTAGATTCTTTATTAACACCAAATGACCTAATCATCACATGTTTCAAAGGTCTACTGGATAACATAAACTGCACTCATCTGAAATAACAATAGAATTGTTTGGGTTGGCAAGTAGCTCGGGGAGTCTGCATTCAGATCTCTCACAACATTGTTGTGTAGTCTCTCTACCAGGTATGCAAACCTTGTTTCTTATGTCTTGATAAATTGTTGAAATTTATCTTATTACTGTCTAATTGGATTGATGAATTTGTTATGTCACCTGGTAAATAAATTGTTACATTTGAATGTATTATGACTGATTCTTAAACTATTGTCTTTAGTAGATTACGTTAAGTCCATGTTTCCACAAATCTTCGACCAGGTTAGTAGCGGACTAAAGCCGGTTTTGAGTGGAGCATGGGGCACACCGACTGAGACTTTAGAGCACCGACTAACTAATTGGCATTATTTCAAGTGTACTTAGTGTGTACAGGCTCGATAGGGAATTTCCGTTTAGTGTCGACCAAGCCTAAATAGGGTGAAGCCTAAACCTCTGGTTATTGTAATATTTTCTAGCTAAGTGTACATAGGAAACTATGGCATGATCATATAAAGCTATTTTAACTTGGGTAAGTTGGTCTATCTTTGTAAATTTAATGGTCATGACCTCTGGGTAGAAATGTTACTCTAATTAAGTGTTTACTATCTAAAGGGACTAAACAAAATACTTGTAGATAAAAGGGGAAGCAGGAGCAGCCATCTAATTAGTATATAGTCAAATACTGTTTTAATGACCAATACTGGCATATTTGTGACCTTGAGATCCGCGTTCGCAGCCGGCGCGAGACTCTCTAAGCGACAGGAATCCGAATGAACGAGTACAATATAAAATAGTTAAATATGATGATTCAATGTTAAGTAAAATTGAATAATAATAATTAAGATTAGAACACTAATATATCCTTAGGAACTTTTATATTTGGAGTCAGATAAAATAAACGAGGATCTTAAAATGAACAATACAGTGATTTAATTAGAATGAAATCACTTAAACTGAACGCGCACGATAAGACAGAACACGCAGGAGACCTTCAGCCACGCTGTTGGAAACCGCCATTGGACCAATAGGTGGACCCCCCCTTACATCTGCTTATTTGTAGATTATAAATAATAGACAGGGAACTGCTGAGGAAAGGCTGATAGAATACGTGCTTAAGATGTAAATAAATGAACGCTCCACAGGATGCTGGATCTGCTCAAGTTTTGTGAGGTTGGTTTATTACATCTGTTTAAACTTGATATGTGCATATTTGCAGATGGTATATGATCTTTGTTTTATTTATATTTTCCTTTTTATCATAAGACAAGACAATTAAAAGTTACAGAGAACTGTTGAGGAGAGAAACAGGTGAGCACTTTTACATTATGAGCTCAAACCCCAGATTATTTAGCAGAGATGAAACTTTCTTACTTTTGTTTGGAACGACGCTTCAAGTGACGTCCCCTTCCCGAAGTGCCCTTCAAGGGTGAAAAATGGCATTTGGAAAATGCCCTTTGGCTCAAATGCATCTGCCGTGGCTCTGACCATTAAAATGACATTGTGTTTTGCACACCGGTCAATTATAGTCAAAACATGATGGCACATATCAATAAAACGAACCAACAAAAGTCTCGCTTCACATGCAAGCAGGTGATTTTTGGCACCCTCCAGAAACAAATCGGCCAAGCAGGAAAAAGTATCACCTGATGCAGATGATTAGAAAAGTCAGAATATCGGCCGATTTATCATCTTCTGCGATATATCGGTCGACCACTACTTAAAAATATCTGAGTGCCGTCGCATTTGATAATTCAATACAAATTAAGATCAATCAACATTATTTGTGGCATAATGTTGATTACCACAAAAAAAATATTTTCACTCATTCCTCTTTCATTTATTATAAAAAATAAAAAATCTGGGATACAGTGATGCACTTACAATGGAAGTGAATGGGGCCAATTCGTAAATGCTAAAATACTCACTGTTTCAAAATTATAGCCAAAAGATGTAAACATTATACATGTTTACATGATTTTAGATTGATAAAATGGCTTATTAACCCTGTCTGTGTAGTTGTATCTAATATTACGAAATTTTTGCCATGACAATGAAAAGCTGATAAACCCTCTAATCTGGTAAACAGTGTAACACTGTGTGACAGGGCGGAGGGCAGGGCCGGGTCGTGATTATACACACCCTGTCCCTTAATGGGCTAATTGAGCCTCGGAGAGGGATAAAGGCTGATTGCGGACGGTGGTGCAGGAGAGAGAGATTGTTTACGGACATGTCCGTCATGTGTGTGTTTTGTCTTTTGCTTAAGTTTATCATTAAAATATTATTAATATTGTCAAGCCGGTTCTCGCCTCCTCCTTTCCATAGAACTGCGTTACACACTGCTAATTCTCTATATCACACTGAAATCATGTTAACAAGTTTAATGTTTACATCTTGTGGCTATACAATAAAAAACATGTGTATTTTAATGTTTTTGTACTGACCCCATTCACTTCCATTGCTATGGCAAAGGGGAGGATATTTCAGTGAGTAACAAAGCAAGTTCATGTGAACTAACCTTTAATGACATGTTTTACTTTTTAAAGGTTTGACGTGGTAAATGCTTGTGGAAACTGTGTATTAGATTATAAGAGAAATATTATAAAGAGTCTACCAAGCACATCTGAAACAAACCAGACTTTCCTTTCGAAGTGACAAGACAAATGATCGACCTTTAATTGCCTCCGTCAATTGTGCTGACAAATTCTTCTAAGAATTTCGTAAAAAGAGTCGTAAAGGGTGAAAATGTACTCTTCTCTTTCCAGAGCAGCCTGCATAATATCATAATATCTCAGTAATCTGACTGGAGTTAGTAGAGGATGTCATTGGGAAAGTTGGATTCATCATTGACAGTGAATGGTGATTTGACCAATTGACACAGCTGGACTGTTCTCGCCCCAAATGCAATCAGCACGTTTTTCCATAACGCTCCAAACTTTCCCTGAAAATGATGTGTTATGGTGTTTTTGCCCACTGTGGAAAACACGTGAGATGATTGCACAAACGCTTTGGCCCTCCAAAGTAATTTTGCAATTTTTTAGATGTTAATATACTTTCACCTCTCATCCGTTTTAAAGGGGACATGACATGAGAAATCAAATTTTCCTAGTTATTTTAACATATAATAGGTCGTTGTACTATTAAAAACATACTGTAAGTTTCAGAACTCAAAACTTCCCCCTCCCTGCAAAAAGAGCATTTATTGTAACCAAGCTGCCAAAATGATTCGTTCTCTACTTCCTCCACATTGTGATGTCACACTGTGGTAAACATTTGCATCTGACCGCCTCGACAACAGCACATCACCGCCTACTTTACCAGAGTTTCTTTTATATATAGAGAGAGAACAACCTCCGTGGCTCTATCATAAGAGAGAACGGCCTCTTGTTTCCTCACCAGTGTACCGCCATTCGAATGTATATGGGAGCGCCAAGTAATGCTATTTAAGGCTAAGCTTGTCGGCTCCCCTATTAGAAGAGTTCTTGCTTTACCTTATCAGTAGCAGTGGGCAATAAGATGGTAAGTCAGTCACTGCAGAGAGCCAATCAGAACAGTGAGCGTTTACTGTCAAATCTTAAAGGAGAAGCAGCACCAAAAACGAGCGCTTCTGACATAGGGTCAGAATGAGGGTGGAAAATGATCATTTTCTATAAATATATGACTGTTTATGTGCAACAAAAACTTTACTAATATTATAAGTGAACTTCAAGAAACATTTTAAATTAATAAAAAAACAAAGCATGTCATGACCCCTTTAAGACTGGTTTAATCCATGTCTTCTGAAGAAATCAGAAATGGGTGAGAACAGACCAAAATATAACTCCTTTTTCATTATTAATCTTGACATTAGCAGTCTCCTTGGTGATCATGCCTTCTCAATAGTTTTTTTTCTCAAAAGCACATTTAGCCCATTTACAGCTTGCTTTCTTCTAAACTAACTTAAAACACACAGCAAATCATTATTAGGCTTCAAAATTGTCAACTGAACACGAAAGGGACAAAAATGGACATTTTCCATGTATTTTAAAATGCATTAAAAGCACTTTGAGCGTATCTAAACTGAATATTCACTGACCCCAGAACAGCCCCTGCCTTAAATAAACGTGCCCTGTAGCACAAGTAACGACTTTTTTTCATTCTTAATGTCCATGTGTGGGAAGATAAGTCAAGGCTTTTCAGTAGAACTGACTTGGACTTTTTTATATACATTATATATATATATACACACATATTCAACGTATATACACGTTATATTCAATGTTATATATTGGACAACATTACTCTCCATGTTTTTTCTCTCACTGGACCAAATAATCCTCAGAAAGTTGAATGTGTGTCCCACAAGAGGACTAGAGAATGATAACATTTATTCTGTGGCCTGATTGCTAAAGCAGAGTTTCATCAACAGAGCTCACATGTGTTTTCTTGCATTAGATTTCATTGACTGTGATGTTGAGAACAATCGGGCAAAAATTTATTTTTATATTTTGTTTTCTCTCTCTCTCTCTCTCTCTCTCTCTCTCTCTTTCTTCCTCTCCTCCGGGTCCCTCTGAGGTCTCGCTCTCGGTGAGGTTTAATCGATGGCCCACATGCCCTGATGCCACTGATAATAAACTAGTACAGACAGTGCTGTGTAGATTACTTCTGAATTGTAATCTGATACCAATTACAAATTACAGGACTAAAATTGGAGTTAGTAACGTGATATTTTGGAATACATTTGAAATGTAATCTAATCTGATTGCTTTGCATTACTTATGGATTACTTGTTGATTACTTGTGGATTACTTATGACCTAATTTACATCCATTTGAGTAGGATTAGCTTGTACAGTTTGTTGCTTAATTGCATTAAAGAAAACTTACTTAAAAGGAACAATCCCTGTTCAATACAAGTTAATCTTAATCAACAACATTTGTGGCATAATGTTGACTACCACAAAAATGCATTTCTACTTGTCCTTCCTTTTATTTAAAAAAAAACAAAAATAGAAAAAAACGGGGATACAGTAAAGCACTTACAATTACTTAAGAAAATACTGTGTCAAAAGTATAGCCACAAGACGTCCACAAGTCATGTTGGCATTACTTTGTTGGCATGACGACGTAATGCTGTAAACCCTAAAACAATCGTAAAAAATTATGATTTAAACAACTTATTTATACATCTTAAATAATACACAACTTTTAACAGAATATTTAATGTAAGTGCTTTTATTCAATTATAAGCTTCACATTTCTGCCTTTAAACCCTCTAAAAATGGGCCCCATTCACTTTCATTGTAAGTGCCTCACTGGAACCTCCATTTTTGCTTTTTTTAAAGAAAAGGAGAGTCTGGGTATCTCAGCGAGTATTGACGCTGACTATCACACCTGGAGTCACGAGTTTGAATCCAGGACGTGCTGAGTGACTCCAGCCAGGTCTGCTAAGCAACCAAATTGTCCCGGTTGCTAGGGAGGGTAGAGTCACATGGGGTAACCTCCTCGTGGTCGCTATAATGTGGTTCTCGCTCTCGGTGGGGCGCGTGGTGAGTTGTGCGTGGATGCCGCGGAAACCTCCACACGTGCTAGGTCTCCACGGTAACATGCTCAACAAGCCACGTGATAAGATGTGCAGATTAACGGTGTCAGATGCGGAGGCAACTGAGATTTGTCCTACGCCACCCGGTTTGAGGCGAGTCACTACGTCATTCCAAATTGGGGAGAAAAAAAAAAGAAGAGACGAATCTAAATAATTTTTTACTATACCACAAATACTCTCGATTGATCTTAACTTGGATTGAACCCGGTATTTTCCTTTTAGTGTTAGTTTTCTTTCATGTGGAATGTACCTTTTAAATGATCAAAATATGAGTATTTATATGATTTTTTGTGTTTTTCTATTTGCTTTTTGTCTTTTCCTCCATTTGAAAACACTTAAAGTCTTATCAAACGTATATCATCTGTAGGCTGATTTACAATGAAACATTTTAAATATTAAAAGAAGAATTTGAAGGTTCAAAATAAATTATGAACAATTTTCTGCCTTTGCTTGATTAATATGAAATCATGTAATCCATAAAAAAGTACATTTAATCTAATTAACTAAATTCTTAATTGTTGTAATCTGTTGCATATTTCAGATTACATGTAATCTGCTACTATCCAGCACTGAGTACTGACAGATCAATTTATTTTCACTGATCAGGACACTGATCTAAAACATAATGATGGATTTCTGATTCTCTTTCAGGATGATGGGGCAGTTTGGTTTGGTGGAGAGTAAAAGTGCAACGTTTCCCACAGAGGAACCTCGCCATCTGCTGGACGACAGCTTCTTAGAGTCACAGAGTCCAGCCCGGAACAATCCACACAATGTCTAACGGCATATCTATAGGTACCAGCACAGCCTTTAGGATTGCAATTGTTAGTTCACATGTCAGAGACTAAATATCTTAGTGGAAGAATGCCACTTATGAATTTTCATAAATATTGTTTTAACAAAAATTGGTGCATTTAATTTTTTTTATTATGCACTAAAGAGTTTATATAAGTATAATATATTGTGCACAGGGTCTCTCCGCTGTGTATCGCCCTTTAGCTGTGACTATATTCACAATATAGCACAATATATTGAGTGTATTTTTACTTAATTACATTGGATATCACTATAATTGATGAAAAAGTTATTTGGTTGATTTCGATAGAAGTAAACGTTGTGGCAATGACCTTTCACCAGGGGTCGAGAGGTGAGACTGTCTCCTTTGAGTATAGTTGTGTCTACACAACACCTGCACAACATTGCAACTTTTTTATTGGTTTCTCAGGTGATTCTATTGAACAACCATTTTGGAGATTTTTAAATCATCTGCTCAATTAGAAATACAATGTATTGTGAATTAGAAAAAAAAAATGACTGGGTTGTTTATTCATTTATCATTAAAACACTGTTCTTGGCATGTTGTGTTATAAATGTTTAACATCTATATGTGTCCATTTCACTGCAAAACATCTAGACACGCAGAATGCATAAACATAATTGAAACAAGAGTCGTACCAGAATATTTTAAGCTGTAGAGGAGTAATGCACCCCAAAATGTACATTTTGTCGTCACTTTTTCACCCTCTCTTTGTTCCAAACCTTCATGACTTTTCTTCTTCCTTGGAAAACCTTGTGTTTGTTTTCAGTCTGCTTTCATTGTATTGGATGAATATTCTGTTAAATTAATATTCTGGGTTCAAAACAAGGTTAGCAAAATAAAAAGCATTTGTGGCACAATGTTGATTACCACAAAAAAATTGTCTTTTCTTTTAAAAAAAAAAAAAAAGGTAAAAATGGAGGTTACAGTGAGGCACTTACAATGGAAGTCAACAGGGTCAATTTTTGGAGGGTTTAAAGGCAGAAGTGGGAAGCATAAACTTTATAAAAGCACTCACATGAATTCTTCTGTTAAAACTCATGTATTATTTGAGCTGTAATGTATGTAAAAATCATTGTTTTTAAAGGTTTTATGGTTTACGGTGTTACATCGTCATGGCAACGGAGTTGTAAAATTGGATAAATCTTTACACAGAAAAGGTTAGTAAGTGATTTTATCACACTAAAATCATGTTTACACTTGGGGTTTAAATCACAGGGTAACTGGTGATACAATATTATATATCCAAACAATATAATGTCGATATTAAGGTCACGATACGATATTATTGCGATTCTTTATTTTTTGTGTTTCTGCTATTCACAGCTACAATATATTGTGATATTTCACTCAATGTTTCTCATTCATCTTCATCGGACTTCAGAGATCTTTAACATATAGATATTTTTCCCACCTCTAGTTAACATGCATATTGATTGTCTTGTGGCTACACTTTTAAAATGGAAAGTATTTTAACGTTTTAAGATTGACCCCATTTACATCCTTTGTAAGTCTAGATTTGTGCTTTATTATTATTATTTGAACAAGTTGAAATGACTTTTTGTGGTACTCAAATAGGGCTGGTATTGATACAAATTTCCCGATTTGATTCTGAATCACAAGCTATCGATTTGATTCTGATTTTGATTCGATATCGATTCATATGGGTATATTTCTGTTACAATGTCCATTTTGCTTTCATATGAAACAGATTCTCTCTCAGCTAATGCTGTTAATTATACAGGGCTTCTTCTAACCTATTAAGTATTAATTTGACAAATTATGTATTATAATTCGTTTTTCATCATATTGGTCACATCTAAGCTTTTTAGTATATTCCATCAATAAATGTCTTGAAATTGCATCTATTATATTGCATATATAGTTTATATTGTACTATTAAAATTTGTACTATTCAAAATGAGTTACATTGATATGTAGAACACAAGCTAAATTGGTACTGGCCCTTTAAGACTACTGGGATCAGCCTGTGAGCACATCTAACGAGAGAGGATGTGCATTGTTACTTTAGTGGTTGTTTTTAATCAACAACTGTCTGTAAAGAACAATTAAAAGAGAAATGAACCAATGACAATCGGCTTGGATCTCATCTTTTAACACATTACACAGAGACAAACCAAACGTTTACTCTCGACACACAGTGAAAAGCTCGCTCCTAAACATAAATTTGGTCACATATGCGAGTGATTTACTTGCATTTTAGACGATTGCCACATAGAGTAAAAAGCTCGATCTTGGGATTTAAGAATCGATATAGAGGTCGTTTAAACGAAGATCATGATGCATCGGAAAATTAATATTTTTCCCAGTCCTATGATCAACATTATTCCACAAATGCTGTCGATTAAACTGAACCTGGAATATAACTTGCAATGCACTGTTGCACCGTAAAACGAGGTTCAACATTCATGAAACTTGTTCATGATTGGCATTTCGATATTCACTTAAAAATCCCTTATTTGGATGGTAAAATGTGATTAGAATTTGAAGTGCTCAGTAATCACAGTTGTAAAGGCGATTCCACCGGTCCATTGGGGCATCCAGCAGCAAGGCAAAGGTCTGCACATGTTCATCTTTTCTGGCACGTGTGTGGTTCCTCCACGCTGCGTGATGATGCAATGGGGAGCAATTGAGCAATCACGTGGTCTGAAGCCCTTGTACTGTACAATCATACATATTGATTGGCTGATGGCGCTTAAGCAACACCCATAAGGCGCTACGTCATGAGCTCGTTTAAGCCCCATTCTTGATTCAGGACATTCACCCTCTCTTGCTGAAAAGGGCAATAGAAAAGATTCCCCCTTCTCAGAGAGAACGCAGATTTTACAGCCATTTTTTACATTATTCACCGCTGGGCATCGATGTGCTTGCGCATCAGTGGCCGACCGCGCATCTCTATGCGTTGTCGGCGATCAACCTGCAGCACGCAGTTCTGCAGTGGGTTCAGGAGGATCAAGTTCGGATCCTGTTAGTGGCGCTGTATTGGCCATCTCACATATGGTTTTTGACTCTGGTCTCTCTTCTGGATGGGATGCCTTAGAAGATTCCAATCCCAATTCCAATCAGTTTTTGTCTCTTAAAACTGCCCTGCTTTTAGCATTGGCTTTGTTTTAGAGGGTTGGTAATTTGCATGTCAGTCCTGTCAATTAGTCCATTTTGCGCCAGGGTAACCAAAGTCCTCATTTGGGGTATTTGCCTAAGGTTATCTCTACTTCTTTTTCCTCGCTAATGATTTGCAGTCATTCACTCTTCCTCCATTTGAGTCAGATGAGAGTGAATGGTTGCATATGCTGCGCCCTGTTAGGCCTCTGTGGGTTTATGTCGAACGCATTAGCCACTGGCGTAAATCAGAGTAGCCGTTTGTATGCTTTGGCAGCCACAACAGAGGTGTTTCTGTCTCTAAGCAGAGGCTGTCTCATTAGCTTGATGCAATTTCGTGTGCTTATGAGGCGTGCAGTTTACTTCTGCCTTTGGGTATTTGGGCTCACTCTACGAGGGGCAGGGCTTCCTCATGAACTTTGGTTAGAGGTGTGTTCTTGGAGGACATTTGTATGGTTGTAGGGTGATCCTTTCCACATCATTTTGTCAGATTTTTTCATCTAGATGAGAGTTTGACTTCTGCTACCCAGGTTTTCTCTGTTGGATCAGGAGAAAAGTCATAGCTTTTATATTTTAAAACTTAATTGTGCACCACTGTATGCTTGCCACACAGGCTTAGACAGTTGGCTGCTACTGATCGGATGACGTGATGGTATATTGTTCTCCTCGCAGCATAGAGTTCCTATGAAAGGGAACATCTCCGTTACATACGTAACCTTGTTTCCATGACTTTTCTCAGAACATTTCTCATATTCTCTAGTAGATGCATAGGCTAATACCACTTGCAGAAAATGACATACCTCCTTAGGGGCGTCGTTTAAGCACAGTCAGCCAATTAATTGGCATAATTGTATAATCGCATCAGACCACATAATCACTGATGGGCGTCATCATGCAACATATCGTTCCCACTCTGTGAACCAAGGTTATGTATGTCTCCGTGTCACCTGTGGAGAGAGAGCCAGTGTGGCCTTTGACCCAAGGTGTCAGGAAAGGCCTACTCATTATTATTTCAAATGGAGAGATTAACAACAGGTGGCATTCTGAGTTGAGTCAACATAGCCGGTAGAACATCAACCCATGTTCTTCCAGTTTCGGTGCAGGCTTTGTTTAAGTGCTCTTTTAATATTCGATTTGTCCGTTCAACCACGCTTGCCAACTGTGGGTGATACGGTATGCTGAAATGCCAATTTATGTTCAATTCCTTTGTGAGTAGTTGCGTAACTTTGGGTGCTAACTGAGTGCCATTGTCACTTTTTAATAGCGGTTGGAATGCCAAATCTCTGTATTATTTATTTTGCCAGAATTTTCACCACTGTTTTAGCATTTTCCCTCATACACAGGAAAGCTTATGTCCATTTAGAAAACGGTCCACGATCACGAGCAATAATTTGTTATTCCTGCATGGCAGCTTATATGTCAAATCTATTTGCAGGTGTTGGAATGGCAGTTCCGAGTGTGGTAATGAGTCGTGCTTAATAGTCTTGTGTCTGTTATTCTGTGAGCATGTTAGACATGAGTCCAGGATTAGTTTTACTGCATTTCGTACCCCATTCATGCAATAAGTTTGATTTATTGACTGAGTAACTTTTTCTTTTGAAACGTGCAAAATACCGTGATAATGTCGACAGAGTATTACTATTGCGGACTTGGGCACACTCAGATGCCCTTGTTTATCCTTTAACAAATTATTCTATTATTTCTAAATTATACTTCATTTGAGGCCCAATGTTGAATGTCAGATTCAGATGGATTTTCCTGTAACAATTTAATGTAAGTGTATTTTACCAGTGTTGATTTTATCATGGAAAAAGTCTCTTCAGCTTGATTCTCTTCAGAAGGTCTGGGCTTACTACAACTTCCTTTGCAGCCCGCTTTGCTACTTCATCAGCATACTTCGAGTCTGTGTATATATATTGATTGATTAGCCAATTGGCATGCTCCGATCAACGCAAAAAAACTCAGCAGCTTGTGCAGATTTATATGGGAGCGAATAAACTTTGATAATTCGATTCGGGAGTCAAGTCATTCAGGTCAAGTCAATATATTAATGGTCCCCCTCCTCCAGTGCGGATGATGAAACATGTGGCCTGCATAAAGTATATGTTTTTAGGTGATCTATGCAATCATGTGAATCGTTGTACAATTCACCTTTAGTTAGTAGTTTGTGTAATGATAAAGTCGGGGCGTGTACAAAGGAGGTTGGTTTAATAGTCAGATTAGCAGTAGTCAATAAAATAACTTCATACCCCAATCAACGTTGTGCTGTCATGTGTTGTGTGGTAATGTTGTGCATGATTGCTCCTACCTGGTAAGAAGTGTGCTCAAGCAATGGATGTGAGCGAACAATATGTTCTGTATGCCGTCAATGCCGCAGCGGTCATTGCTCGCAAAGATACAGGGAGGCCTTTGGCGACATAATTTGATAGCCATGTCCATTTCAGCAGTCCACTTGATAGGTTCCTCAGCCCTTGAGAGTGTTGCTTCTCTCAGAATTTTGTCGTATAACGAGCAGTTTGGCACCCATGCTCAACAATAGTCTCTAAACCCAAGAAGCTTTGCGTTTGAGTCTTTGTTTTAGGGTGTTGGAAAGTAGTAATCATCTTCACTCTGTCTGTGGAAAGACGAAATTTTCCTCTCTGTAGCTCATGACCCAGATAGTTAACTTTCAGTTTCACCCATTGCAGCTTTTCTTTTGATGCCTTGCAGCCAGCCTTCGCTAATATATTACACACAATAGTTGAATCGGCTGAGCATGACTCAACGTCCAGGCCGGACACCAGGATGTCATCAGCATATTGCAATAGACAGGTTGGTGGCAGCTTGGTTTCCTTCAAAGTAGCGTGCACTACAGTAGAGAATACAGTAGGTGAGACTAAATTCCTGGGGCATTCTGGTACTGTTGGCCTCCATATGTGAATGCGAACAGGAGCTGCATAACAGGCATGACTGGCATACTGAAGAAGGCAGAACACAAATCAATAACAGTAAAATGAGTGTGGTCAGCTGGAATTTAGTTAATAGTAGTGCACACATCCGGCACCACTGGCGAGAATAGAACAATTTATTGTTTTCATTAATTTTCCTCAATTCTTGCGTTAACTGCCATATATTATTAGCTTTCTTCACAGGATTAATTGGTGTGTTATATGGTGAGTGAATGGGTTTCAAAATACCTTGTTTCAGACACTGTATTATTGGACCAATACCTACCTCTTCTTCTTTTGACAGAGGATACTGCTTGCAGTATACTGGCAAGTTAGGGCGGAGTTTGGCAACATATGGTCTTACGTCAATAAGGCCCGCCTCATCTTTGTTGGCGGCCCATTGCGCTGGGTCAACATTAAGCATTTCCTGTTTTGCAGCAGAAGTGTTGACAGACGTTGCGCTGCAAACTTCTCAGGAATGTTCTGTATACACAGACTGACATTATACTGAGGGAAACAGTAATAGTAGTAAGTTTGAATCAAAACTTATTTTTGCCCCAATTTTATGCATCAGATTATGACCCAATAGGCAGAACGGCAAGTCAAGCAAAATTACAAAATCATGCATTTTAAACAAGTTTGGGTTATCTGGAGATGCCACGGGCAACTTTGTTGTCACATGACACCCAACGGGAACACCACCAATTCCCACAGAGTTCAGAGCGCATCTCGTAATAGAGGCCTCAAGTTAGTGAAATGATTTTAGATCCGTCTGGGCACTGGATAAAAGGAAATGCAGCTGTTGTACCTTCGCTCATATCTTTCTTTGACTCTGAATCAGATACGGCCATGGCTGCAGCAAATGATCTGCCTTTAAATTGTGTTAAGTCATGATTGTGCATGGATGGTGTCGTTGGGGTGTTAGGGGTTAAGGCTCTGTTCACGACAGTATCATATTTAAGACCGCTGCGTGCATTTCATTAGCCTCTTTTCGTTAAGGGCCTTTGTCCCAGAATGGTTTATATTTTCCTTCCACACCTCGTATGACTCTTTTATGTATTTATAATCCCACTGAGAGTTTTTACCCTTTTTAACCATAGATTTGGATTTGCTCATGAATCGATCACCAAATGAGCCATCTCTAGTATATGGATTTAATTGTGTTTTTCTTTTTTTTCTCTGACCACCCAGCCAAATTGCTGATATATGGCTCAGTATTATATCCTTGATTATTGCAAAACATCCATTGTTTAGAGATAGAGGATGGCTCCTGTCCCATAATGTCACCTCAGTATGAGTATTCAGGTATATAATGGTCAGTCAAGATAAATTAAGTTAGGAAAATGTTATCCGGATGGAGAACAGGACGGCAGTCCAATATATATATATTTTTGTAGCCATGGAAATTTGATTTTGAGATTGAACTCTCCTTCCTATTTATCTTTCAGAATAGGGATAACATTTAAACTTAATTAGAGTTATTAACAATACTGAGCCAAATTAAACTACGTTCTCTTCAATCTCTCATCAGACAGGTAAAAACTTGATAATGAAATCAGTCTTATCTGTCTGGAGAAATCCCACTTCTAACACCATAACTGTAGGGAATTTTAGAATTGGCCCAAAGTATCAAGTCAGGTCTGCAGTCGCTGTCTCAATCCGGATACTCGCGAGGGAAGAAAGAAGTGACTCACCAGAGCATGTCAGATCATTCTTCAAAGTGTATTGTACAGCACTTTATTATATAGTCCAGCAAAACAACATTCCATTATACCCTCCAATGAAATAGTTATTTACCCTATATGGGGTAACAGATATGTTTGAGTGCAACCTGAGAGTACTGACACAGAAATACATTCATATAGTAGATACATTCTGCAGCTGTGCTTTATTATGACACAGCAAGCTACACCACCCAGAGAAGAAGTTGTTGAGAGGCCTTTATTATTTTACACAATGATAATAATAATAATATGTTGCCACAAAACATGCAGACCAAACTTTAGAGATAATGAGAGGAAATGATAACAGGTGATAAAAAGTACAGATAATGAGATTTATACAGGATTAAGACACTCTAAGAAGAGATATTGAGGTCACCAGTAGTTGAATTCCAGGGTGATTCTTGGAATATTTCTTGCCTGAAAGCTGCATTGTGTAATTTCTCCACCATATGCGTCACCAAACCTAATTGCAAAAATAAACGTTATTTTCAAATGGCTTACCTGAATTTTCCTTCCCTCCTTCTTTCATTGGTTAAACAAATATTGGTTGAGTCAATGTTGCTGTGTTGTTGTTGACCCTCAAACTGCCAGGGACCTCAAGAGACTCAGCAAACCACCCAGAACACCCTAGCAATAACATAGCAACACGCTAATAAACATTCACGACACAAACCAAACAGCAACACCCAGACAACCCTGGCATCACAGCTCACATTTTCTCTGGGACATGTAAAATTCTAGTATGGGTTTTAAACTTGATTCAAATCTTCAGTCACAGGTAACGTGTGGTAATGCAAAGATCCACATCATATAAATACTAAATGCAGGTACAGCATACTATACAGTGTGACGCTGCCTTTGTACACTACTAATAGATGGTTTTGAATTTTGTGACCTTGCTTGATTTTAACATGAGCCTTATCTGTCTGCACATCTATCTTATGAACAATAGCATAGGATTTATATAAAATAGCATATGATTTATATACAATTGGACAAGCTTTTGGGATAGACCTGACCTGCTTAGGATTAGGAGAGACAGACTCCATCCCTTCAGGGAACATGCCGCTCTCCTCTCTAGTAATTTGTTTGACACATCTGGGCCCAGGTCAGGAAGCAGACTTAACCAACTTGTATGCTAGCTACCTTGAGACGTCACACAGGTCATATAAAATAGGCAGATGCTATTTGCACCCCAACCCTGGTGTAAATAATGGCAGAAACTGCTTTCACCCATATTTAAATACTAACATACAGTATATTGACATCACTGCAGTATATCTATTGTGTTTATTTGGAGCCCCACAGATGGACCATGATATCAACTGGCAAGCAGTTTGCAACAACATATACTCTTGCAGTACTAAAATTCAAATTATCCAATACAAGATTATCCATAGAACACATATCACAACATACAAACTTCAGTGCATGGGTTACATACAAAATAAAATCGGTCCACATTGTCCAACCTATACCAATGATTATTATCATGCATTCTGGATTTGTCCACGTGTACTTTTGGTACAGGCTGTCAGAGATTCTGCATTCATACTCAATAACAATGAATCCTTCACACAGACCTGGTCCCCATTTTTCAATACTTAGAGAACTGATTCCTCCTCCTCGTAAACTGTATAATGATAAATACATTTTTAAATAGAACTTCCAAAATTTAAAAAAGAACAAACTAATAAAACCTACACATAAAACTATAATTCTCAAACAACATTATAGGCTAAAGAGAAAAAATGTCTCTTCAATCTAGATTTAAATATGGGCAACGAGGAAGAAGACCTAACAACAAATGGGAGTGCATTCCACAACCTGGGGACTGCAACTACAAATGCCCGATCACCTTTGGTTTGTAAACAGGAGCGAGGAACATGTTTTACATGTTTTGCTTTACATGTATTGTTGTTCATTATCTCTCTCTCTCTCTCTCTCTCTCTCTCTCTCTCTCTCTCTCTCTCTCTCTCTCAGGTGGATATTGGAGGAAATGTATATGTTCACATGATGGTATCAGCAGCTCTGCCTAACAATGGAGGGGAGCTGAAGGTGCTGAGAATCCAGCAACATAAAAATCTCAGTGACCCTCTGCAACCCATTTGAATAAGCACATACAAACATCTACAGGCGCTCTGTTGTATAGTGTAACAACATTGTAACAATATTAAACATTCTGACACTCCAGTGCCTGTGTAAATGTGTATTACTGTGAACAACAAATCAAGTCACTGTACTCAAACTGTATTGTGCTGAAGCAGCTGAACATGGACAGCATTAGTCCAAAAGAAAATTAAAGAAACTTTTCAATAAGAAAGAAAATAAAATCACACATATTTCAACACACTGGACTCTTTTATGAAACTTGTATTCTCCTGCAATGTTTTTAAAGATATATTTAAAATGTAGTCATTAGCTCTTTTGTTTTGATCCTTTTAGGAGATTTACCTTTCAATCAGTTACTTTTATAAGTTATAATGTTTGCTTTGAGGGGTGATCCATGAACTACTTTTACAACTTTTGAGGCACTTAGAAGTGCATTAAGTGATATGTTTTCCTTCTTTACGCCCCAGCACTCAACGGAAACTGTAAATTGATATTTATTGGAAAATATAAGCTGTTCTTTAGACCAGCGGTATGTTGTGGGAGCAGTTTTTATTAACCTGAAAAAGGCATTCGACACAGTTATTCATGCTATTCTTTTGTCAGAATTGACTAATTTTTATTATAATAAACAAACATCTGAGTGGTTTGTGTCTTACCTACAAAAAAAGGTGATATTTGAGCAGGAACAATGATCTTTTATTAACAATAATCTACACTGTAAGCAATTGCTGTAAATTTACAGCCAATTTTCAACACTAAAATAGTCATGTCAAGTCAAGTCAATTTTATTTGTATAGCGCCTTTCACAACACACATCGTTTCAAAGCAGCTTTACAGAAGTTCAGCATTAACAGACGATAAAAATGTAATGTCTATAAAGTCGATAAATCATCATCCTTGTGCAGGGCTCCAAACTGCGACTAAAAATGGTTGCATTTGTGACCAAATAAATTTATTTGTGAGTGTAATTTCTGTCAAGGTCGCCATTGGCGACAGTAAAAGTTTACTCCCTTTGATTTTAAAATTTGCATTACATTTCCCGAGATACATTACAAAAGTTTATATCAAAGAAATAGTGGGGAAAACGGAGTTCATTGCAGGAACTAACCATTTCAAAAAAGAGACTGTGAGAAAACACGGTGACAGTAACAAGCATAAAAAATGCACGTGATCACAAAATTGCGAAGAATGCTCCACAGACTACACTGTTAGCGAGCTGCGGGACGAAAAGGAATGGAAGGAGTTAAAAATGAAAAAAATTTGCCTCCATGGTGATGGGGCATCTGAAGTCTCCGTGAGAGGCTGGATACAAACTGGAGCTGACGAACGCTATTTACCTCGGGACTGGCGTCCCGAGATAACAGCAGAAAAGCAGATGGGAAATAATTAGCATAGCTGATGTTCATAATATTAATGCATTATAACTGATTCAGCAGTAGTATAAAAAGTAAGCATTATGTGAATGCTTGGTTAAAGAGATGTGTCTTTAATCTAGTTTTAAACTGGGACAGCGAGTCTGAGCCTCGAACAATATCAGGAAGGCTATTCCAGAGTTTAGGAGCTAAATGTGAGAACGCCCTCCCTCCATTAGTGGACTTAGATATCCTAGGTATGACCAGAAGCCTCGAATTTAGTGATCTTAAAGAGCGCGATGGATTGTATGGCGATAGAAGATCCGTTAAATACACCGGAGATAAACCATTTAGGGCTTTATAGGTCAGTAGTAATACTTTGTAATTGATACGGAACTTAATTGGTAGCCAGTGTAGAGATGTTAAAATCGGTGTTATATGATCATATTTTCTTGACCTAGTAAGAACTCTAGTGGCTGCATTTTGGACTAACTGTAGCTTGTTTATTGAGGATGCAGGGCAACCAGCTAATAAAACATTACAGTAATCTAGTCTCGAGGTCATGAATGCATGAACTAGCTTTTCTGCATCAGAAACAGATAGCATGTTACGTAGCTTAGCAATGTTTCTAAGGTGGAAAAAGGCTGTTCTCGTAACAGATGAAATATGATTTTCGAAAGTCAAGTTGCGGTCTAGTATAACACCCAGGTCTTTTACTGTAGTGGATAATGTAACAGGACATCCTTCTAAATTAAAGTTGTATTGTAAGGGATTTTGTGGGTAGTTTTTTGGACCAATAAGTAATACCTCCGTTTTATCGGAATTTAATAACAGGAAATTACACGTCATCCAGCATTTTATATCTTTAAGACACTCTGTCAAGTTAGATAAGTTAGTGTTTTCATCTGGTCGTGATGAGATATATAATTGAGTGTCATCAGCATAACAGTGGAAATTAATTCCATGTTTTCTTATAATTTTACCAAGTGGCAGCATATATATTGAGAATAATAGAGGGCCTAACACAGATCCTTGTGGCACTCCATAGTCTACTGACGTTATCTTCGATTTTTCCCCATTTAAACAGACAAAATGGTAACGGTCTGATAAGTACGATCTAAACCAGCTTAATGCCTGTCCCTGAACACCAGTGTAGTTTTGTAGTCGATCCAAGAGTATTTTATGATCTATAGTGTCGAACGCAGCGCTAAGATCGAGTAGAACTAATATTGAGATGCAGCCTTGGTCAGAAGCCAAAAGTAAATCATTTGTAATTTTAACTAGCGCAGTTTCTGTGCTATGATGCGGTCTGAATCCTGACTGAAATTTTTCATAGATATCATTTTCTTGCAAGAAAGAGCACAATTGAGCGGACACAACTTTTTCTAATATTTTAGACATAAATGGAAGATTTGAGATGGGTCTGTAATTTGCTAGGTTATTTGGATCTAATTGTGGTTTCTTAATGAGAGGTTTTATAACTGCCAGCTTAAATATTCTTGGAACATGACCTAAAAATAAAGACGAGTTAATAATATTGAGAAGAGGCTCTTCCACTACAGGTAACACTTCTTTCAGTAGATTAGTGGGTATTGGATCTAGTAAACATGTTGTTGGTTTAGATGCAATGATAAGTTTATTTAGCTCTTCCTGTCCTATAGTTGTAAAGCGGTGTAGTTGTACTTAAAATACTGTTTTCATGTTAAACAGTTTAGTACTGTAGTTAGCAATGCATTGTGGGCTGCCTAACTTGGAGCAACAGGACAGAGGCCCTAAACAGTATGCTGATGTTTTAAATTACAGGAAACTACAGTATTTTTTAGAAACTGAGTGTTGACTGCATGGGGAATTTGGAGCACGGTCAGAAGTTTGATAAAACGTCAGTCTTTTACATTGAGGCGACTACTTTTGTTTTGGTAAATTTTCTTTATAAAATACAGAAATAATTTGCCATCAACTTCTGGAGGGACTTCAGGAACCATCATTTGGATAGGAGATTTTCCAGAAGAGGACGCACAATTTAGATGACGTGCATTCTACACATCATCGAGTGTTATTCATCAACAATATTCATCGGGTCTTGCATCTACAAATTAAACGGTAATTAAAATCTTATTCATATTGACAAAAATGTTTGATACCAAACTGATGCTCAGGAGCTTGTCTAGCTAGGGATTTGAACATGACATTTATCAGTGAGGGTTAGATTATCAGGAAAATATCATTAGCATACTGGAATAATTATCCTACATTGATGCCCGGTGATTAAGGATTTATTTCAACCAAACCATAACTATCCCAACTTTGAGGAGATTCCTCCTCAATTATTATTATAAGATTGTTGGAACATCGGCTAACCGAGATGGTTTTGGTGAGTTTTATTTTGTTTGTGTCGACTTTTAATGTAACTTAGTGTGTTTTACAAACATTTAACA
This sequence comes from Moxostoma hubbsi, assembly GCA_032164185.1. NCBI lineage: Eukaryota > Metazoa > Chordata > Actinopteri > Cypriniformes > Catostomidae > Moxostoma > Moxostoma hubbsi. Next base: position 3,760,962 of record JAVLUX010000008.1, on the reverse strand, counting down.
AGAAAATTAAGCTAATTGTAGTTCGGTTAAAGAGAGACAATTGAATCCTCAAGGCTTTGCATTTTTCTGTTTAAACGGAAAATTAGTGTGAAAATATTGCCTTTCTGGACGCTTTGTGAATGCATTTTGTTTATTTATCTGTCTGCGCGGCTTTGTCAAACCGTTTTGCATCATCTGTGGCTTTTCTTTCACAATCTTAACATTGCAACTCAGTTAAGATTAAATATTTCTTCGTGAAGACTGATACGGTGTCAAAAGCAGCCAGCCGTAATCAAGACTAATCGGGCAGTGGCAAAATGTTCCCCTGTCAGATTTGTTGCCATAACTCTGCCACAATAGTGACATACGTAAGGCACATGAGAATTCATAAAAATACAGCTAATTTAACTTTTAAGTGTGTTTTGCCAGATTGTAGTCAGACTTTTCAAAACTTTTCAACGTTTAAGTGTCACACTTACAGACATAACAAACGTGTAGTTAGGCCTACTTTGTCTGGTGTTGAACTAACATGTCATGTTGATATCTGCAGTGCAAGGTATGAGACTTTGACGGCATTTTACTCTCATTTGAAAACACACATTAGAGAGGGGAAAACAGTCACTTGTCCTTATAGACACTGTAGCAAGAGCTAAAAGTTTTATCAACATTCACATCACACATGAGTCGGAAACATAAAAATGGTGCTGAGGAAAATTTGTCTGAGTCCATTGTGAATCCTGGTGTTTCCCATGAGAGTGAACAAGATCAGTCTGATATGCAGATTGATCCCCCCAGTGATGCAGGTGATGAACAAGAGATTTACCCAGAAATTGCCGATGAATCACAGCTCTTTAAAAATTTAGCCCTTTTTTATTTGAAATTGCAAGCAAAGTGTTTGTTTCCATCCTCTGTCATCCAAACAATTATTGAAGATTTTCAGGAAATACATGATATAAGCCAGTCACATTTGCTTTTCAAACTAAAAGAGAAGTTGATTACACTTGGGATTTCTGAACCTGACACAAACAATGTGATTGAAGTCATGAAAACTGAGGATCTCTTTAGGACCTGCAACACTCAGCCACTGAAAACTGATCAGAAAAGAAAAACAGTTTTCAAGAACAGCTTCAACTATGTTGAGCCAGTTTAGATCTTTCTAGGTCAGAATGAGGGAGGCAACGAGTGTTTTGCCCAGTATGTTCCTATTAAACAGACAATTGATTCTCTATTCCATTGCCAATCAGTGCAGGAACAATATAAGCAAGTACACTCCAGTATTGGTTCTAAGGATATTCTTAAGGATGTGTGGGATGGCAAAAATATGTCTGAGAATGTTCTCTTCCAGACGGAGAGCTCATCACTGAGCTTGATCCTGTATCAGGATGCATTTGAAGTGGCAAACCCACTGGGGTCTGGAAAGAAATACTTGCAGTGTATCTAACTCTTGCAGATTTAATGCCACACAACAGATCCATCAAATGCAACTTGTTCTTCTCTGTAAAGAACACGATTTTAAGTATTTTGGTCAAGACTTGGTTATGGGCACCCTTGTCAATGACCTTAAAGATCTTGAGCTCAGTGGTGTTACCCTGTCTGATGGAAAGGTCTACAAGGGAACTTTGTGTGCCATTGCAGGCGACAACCTAGGCTCACTTAACATAGGAGGCTTTGTGGAGAACTTCAGCAGGAATTCACACTTCTGTAGATATTGTGATATCAGCAGAGAAGCATTCCATGCAGATCCTCTTATCCATGGCACAAAACGCACAGTGCAGTCATACAGTGGTCATGTTCAGAGCAGTGAAGGACAGTCTACATCTAGTGAAGGTGTTAAATTTGACTCTGTGTTTAATACACTCAAATACTTCCATGTATGTCAGCCAGGGTTGCCTCCATGTCTTGGCCATGATCTTTTTGAAGGTATTGTATCCTCTGATCTGGCACTGTACATAACCATCTTGTTAAGGTGGATAAAATGTTTAGCTATCTTGAGTTGAATCGACGAATAAATCAGTTCAAGTATCTCGGTTGGGATAATTTTTCTTCTTAAAAATCTTATTTTGGTAAGCATAATGTATTTGTTCCCTAAAGGTGTCTGCCACTGCAGCTGACGTTGAGACAACTGTCAGTCTTCCTGCAAGTCCTCGCCTGCTACTGCCTGGTATACATTTCATTTAGATTCATTGATAGACACATTATATATCATAGTGGCCATTCATCTTGAGTTTACAAATGTTTATACAAGGTAACATGCATTCTCATGTTCCTATGACTTGAAGTTTCAGGTGCAACAGGGCAAGTCACAATTAAAAGTTGGATGATCACCTTTGAGGGCCGTGTAATCTCTGAGGGCATCACACCATCATTTGCAACGGGACTTGCTGCTGTGTTTGCAGTCTACTACATATTCAACCTTCAATATCAAGATGAGGCAGCCTGCAATCTGGAATTCATTCAGAGATAAAACACCTTCATTCCTTGTCATCATTATATGAATATATACAATTAAATTAATGTGTTTGTATTTTTTGCATAAAATGGTATTAGTACTGTACATTTCAAGCCACAACATGCATGCACGCACACACACAAACACACATACACACAGGGTATTTTGTTGTAATATAGGCTTTATCATAATTCCATTTGATGTCACTTCTATATGTCATTCAAGTCCACTCTATTTGTGCAATGAAGAAAGACAAAAAAAACAATTCATTGCATTTAATTGAATGTACACAAAACAGTATGTTGTTGCAACCCCACTCTGATCTTAGACTATTTTGATTTCAGGCGCTTTATTGGTATAAATCCAGAGAGAGGGACAAAGGCCAAAAGGGGCAAGGTTGTCTCCAAAAAAGAAAGGTGTGATCGTCCAGAAGAAGTCTTCTGCAGTCAATACACACGTTGCCATGCTACTGAACAATCTCCTTGACTTTGAATGGAACTTCATATAGATCGGTGAGCTCTTTAATCTCACTCTCTTTGTTTTGACAGTCTGGCATTGCCACATTAAGCCACAAGAGAACTGGTATTATTATTACTTTATAAGCATTAGCTTGGAGTGTATACTGTACATTCTTGATTGTTTAGTTTATTTATTATTATGATTGTTTGTTGTTGTTTGACAGTGGCAACACTGGAATAATGCTGCAGAGAGGAACAGCGGCTACCAAAGTGATGGTCATCTCTCCTGGATCCACAAGTACTAAGACGTATAAACACAAGCCTACCTCACAGGACAATTTTAAGAGGTAAAATCACAAGCCTACCTCACCAGGATCATTTTAAGAGGTAAAAACACAAGCCTACCTCACAGGACAATTTAAGAGGTAAAATCACAAGCCTACCTCACAGGACAATTTTAAGAGGTAACCTGCAAGTCTAGCTTGCAGTGGCACAGGTGCCTACCTTACAGTTTCATCCCTAAATGTTTTATGTATGCATATGATGCATATTGTCAAAATGTTCTACTGTACTATAATCGTTTCAAAATGGCCTTAATGCACATTTTCAAAATGTTCTTAAATTTGTTTATGAAATGTTGCCAATTCTGCATATGTTCAAAATGTTATAATGAAAGCATATTTTTACAGACAGCAGAGAATACATTGCAGATTACATATGTAAATCTTTTAAGTTGACTTTTGAGGAAATTTTTATCTAACTCACAGGACTATTTTAAGAGGAAAAACATGCACCTGTGGGCTTTCCCCCCCCCCCCCCCCCCCTTTTTTTCTGTATTAGACTGTGAAATCATTTAACAGTTTGACTACAGAAATATACTGTATTTCTGGTTTACAGACTACTACTGTAAAATGACTGTATATTGCTGGCATCTTTGCTGCCAGCTCTTTACTGTAAATTCTAGAAATACAGAAATATACAGTTTTTCTGGTTTACAGACTACTACCGTAAAGTCATTTTACGTATGAATACCGTAAAAATAACGGTATACTGCTGGCGTCTCTGCTGCCAGTTCTTTACTGTTATTTTACAGGAACATTTTTTACAGTGTAGGAATACCCCAAGGTTCAACTTTAGGTCCATTTCATTTTTAGTTTATTTATTAATGATTTGCCAAGTTGCTGCCCAGATATTAAGTGTCAGCTTTATGCTGATGATCTTTATACATCAGCGAAGTCACCAGGAAAGGCAGCTGAGATTTGAAATGCTAACTTTGGGAATATCTCCAAAATAACCACCTCACTTTGAACAGTTTCTATGTGTTTCTCTAATAGAAAAGAAAAAGGAACATTGCAAATTCAGATTCTTAGGAATAATTTTATATTCTCAACTCGAATTTGATAGACACATAAAGAATCTTTCAAAAAAGATTAGCTTTTTATGCATGCAATGATTTTGTCTCATTTCAGATTGAATTACTGTTTGGGCTCAAACAAGTGAATCCACCATAAATCGTGTTAGTCAATCAGACTTTAAAAATCATGGACAATAAACCAAATCATGTGCATCATTGCGACATAAAAAAAAATAAAATCAATAAATGACATCATTATATTGGTTGAGCGCTGGTTTAAAAGAAAATAGAGCGGTCATTTTTATTTCTCAATGACTTTTTGGTCTAATCTTTTATACAACATGTTACCAGGGTTGGAAGCAACCTTAGTTTCCCCGTCTGTCGCTCACTTCGACATCGTGTCGAAGAAGTGACACTAGGAGTCTCTCTTGAGCGCAGAAATATGCCTCTGATCTATGAAAAAAGGCCAATGAGAGTTGGCGAACAGTATTTGCATACCCCGCCCCCGGATACGGATATAAAGGCGAGGGAAATACGCTTGTTTATTCAGTAATTATCTTCGGAGCTGATGGTCATGTGTGCAGCCAGCTGCGAATGACACAACTGATCCTGCTTCTATCCTCTGACGCTCTGCTTTCCTGTTGGATCTATGGCACACTCCAGCGGCTTTTCTCTTCTCTGCACGGCGTGCAGTTTGCCCCTGGGCGCTTCGACAGCGCAGAGTTAAAAGAGTTTTCCTTATAAAGAGCAATTTTCTCTGTAAAAGAGTTTATTTCTCTGAAAGAGCAATACACAGTGGTGTTGAAAGTCCTTTTCAGGACGCGTCTTTTTGAAGATGCCATTCAACCCTGTGTAGATCCTGGATGCGGTAGGATGCTCTCCGCTTCTGACGGCCACAGGCAATGTCTCGTGTGTCTGGGCGCCGATCACACCGAGGCAGCGTTTGTGGACGGTTCATGTTCTCACTGCGAGAACATGACCATGGCAACATTGTGGTCGCGGCTTGCTTTCAATAGAAAGGTGTGATGCGGCTGGCAATGGAGGCGATTTGGGGAGGGCAGTGGGTGCAGTTCCGACGGATACGCCCCCTTGGACCACCTGCCCCCCGACATGCTCGTTGACCTCCGTCCAGCCTCGAGGCAACGGCGACTCACCTCCGGGCCGGTCTGCCTATCCTCTGGAGCTTGAGGTGGATGAGCTTGCCACTCCATCGGAGAGCACAGTGTCAGACACTGACTCCTCCCCTGGGCTGCTGCCTTCGGACCAGCACGCCCAGGCTGAGGCTGACGCGCAGATGTCCGACATGCTTGCCCGGGCCGCCGTCAGTGTGTGGCTGGATTGGAACCCTCCATCCTCCCCACACCCGTCACGGTTGGATGACTGGTTCCTGGGGTTTGGGCGCCACTCACAGCCATGCCCCCCGGTCCCGTTTTTCCCGGAGGTGCATGACGAGCTGACATCTTCATGGAGAGCCCCGCTCTCCATTCATCAAAAGCCCTGCTTGTCCGCTCTCGCTACCCTCGATGGCGGGGCGGCCCACGGGTATACGGCAATTCCCAAGATGGATAGGGCGGTTGCGCTCCATCTTCCTACCACCCTATACCCCCTTCCAAGGCCTGTAGGACGACATCCTCGTTAAAATTCAATGCCTACAGTGGCGCTGGACAAGCCGCCTCCATCTTGCACGCCATGGCCATCCGCAAGTCCACTAGGCCAAAGCACTCAGGGATCTGCACGAGGATAGCCCTGACCCCGATGTGCTGCAGGAACTGCGCTCAGCGACCGACCTCGCCCTCAGAGCAACGAAGGTCACCATGCAGGCACTCGGGCAGGCACTCAGGCAGGTGATGGCCACCCTTGTGGTCCAGGAATGTCATCTCTGGCTCAACCTGGTCGAGATGCGTGAGGCCGACAAAGTTCGCTTCCTCGACACCCCTGTCTCCCAGCTTGGCCTCTTTGGCGACACCGTCGAGGAATTCGTCCAGCAGTTCTGTATGGTGAAAAAGCAGATGGAGGCCATCTCTCACATCCTGCCTCACCACAAACTTGCCGCCACGGCCACTGCCCCGTCTGCTCGCCAAGGTAGTCCCCCTGCGGCCAAGAAATCTGCTCCGCCTCAACCTGGGCCCAGCTCTCAGCCCCAGCGTCAGGCACACCGCAGGAAGCAGAAGCCCCCCCGTCTCTCGGACCCCCTCAAGGACCCGTAAGGCTCCCAGGCGTTCCTGAGACGGACGACCCAGCGACACAGACGTTAGCTCCAGAGGTGTTAAGACCACACCGTCCCCCGGAGGAGGGCCGGGAGGCGAATCTTTTAAAAAAAAATTAATTTGCCGCCCCCCTTAGATGGGGTTGCGGTACCCACATTCTCAATGAAAGAGCTATATCCTATGTCTCTGGGTCACCTAGCCCGCAAATGCCGTTCTCACAGCACTCTGCCACCAGATCTCAACAGTCCTGGTTTCCTAGACACGGACCACCCGTCTCCAGCCCCACGACTGTCCCCCGGCCGGCCGGTTCCGACGAGTCTAGAGGACACCTACCCTGGACCTCCTCCTCAGTCGCTAATCTGCCCCCTGCCAGGTGTGCAGAGCAAGGTAAGTGCTTTGAGTCTTTTCTCAGCACCCCAGCCGCAGGTCGCCCTGTCGCCTCCCAACGCTGCCCTACCTGTTCCGCCCCGCTGCGAAGCCCCACCGGGTACGTCAAAAATAATCGTCCTGTTAGTGCCCCTAGCAAGGAGCTTAGATGTGTGGCTATAACTTCCCAACCTGTCATGCTGGCTGGCCAGGACCATCTGACTCAGTTACGCAATTCAGTTTGCCAGAGAGAAATCGCGACCCTCTTACTCAATGAAGCGATAGAGCCTGTCCCTCCAACCGAGATGAAGAAGGGTTTCTACAGCCCTTACTTCATCATACCCAAGAAAGGCGGCGGCTTACGACCGATCTTGGACTTGCGAGTTTTCATCCGGGCTTTGCACAAACTCCCATTCAAAATGCTGACTCAAAAACAGATTTTAACTTGTTAAACATATTTTAACATATATAATAACTTACATATTAAAACTTATTTTAACCTGAAGGATGCGTACTTCCATATCTCAATATTGCCTCGACATCGACCCTTTTTACGGTTCGCGTTCGACGGCCAGGCGTATCAGTACAAGGTCCTCCCCTTCGGCATGTCCCTGTCCCCTCACGTCTTTACGAAGGGCAACGGGCACACAGCTGCGGACCATTGGAAGGGGGCCCCGCTGCGCTGGCACATCAACTGCCTAGAGTCTTTGGCTGTATTCTTTGCCCTGCTGAGATTTCTCCCACTAGTTCAGGGCAACCACATCTTGATCAGATCAGACAGCACCACAATGGTGGCGTACATAAATGGCCTAGGTGGCGTACGCTCCCGCCACATGTCATAACTCGCCCGTCGTCTCCTCCTTTGGAACCAGCAGCGACTAAAGTTGCTGCGCACCACTCACATCCCGGCAACCTCAATGTGATGGTGGACGCACTATCACGACACCGCTTGCCAAGTGGAGAGTGGAGGCTTCACCCCCAGTCGGTCCAGCTGATTTGGGAGCGGTTCGGCAAGGCTCAGGTAGACCTGTTCGCCTCCCAGGACACCTCCCACTGCCCGCTCTGGTATGCCCAAACATAGGCTCCCCTCGGGGCAGACGCACTAGTACACAGCTGACCCTCAGGGCTGCGCAAGTACACATTTCCCCCAGTGAGCCTTCTTGCACAGGTGCTGTGCAAGGTCAGGGAGGACGAGGAACAAGTCACTCTGGTGGCTCCCTATTGGCCCACCCGGGCTTGGCTCTCGGACCTCGTACTCCTCGCGACAGCCCCTCCCTTACAAATTCCCCTGAGGAAAGACCTTCTTTCTCAGGGACAGGGCACACTCTGGCATCAGCGCCCAGACCTCTGGAACCTCCACGTCTGGCCCCTGGATGGGAGACGGAAGATCTAGCTAATCTACCACCTGTTGTCGTAGACACGATTAACCAAGCCAGAGCTCCTTCTACCAGGCAACTTTACGCCCTGAAGTGGCGCTTGTTCGTGAATTGTTGTTCTTCTCGGAGCAAAGAACCACAAAGGTGCGCAGTCAGGTCAGTGCTCAAATTTCTGCAGGAGAGGTTGGAGGGGAGGCTGTTCCCGTCCACCTAGAAGGTGTATGTAGCTGCTATTGCAGCCCACCATGACATAGCAGACGACAAGTCTTTGGGTAAGCACGATGTGATTATCAGGTTCCTAAGAGGCACCCGGAGGTTGAATCCCTTCTGGTCAAGCCTGTTCCCCTCCTGGGATCTCTCAGTGGTCCTCTCGTGCCTTCCAGCTGCTAGAATCAGTTGGACACAGGACCCTCTCTCTAAAGACAGCCCTGCTGATTGCACTCGCTTCCATCAAGAGGGTCGGGGACCTGCAAGCGTTCTCTGTCAGCGACACTTGCCTGGAGTTCGATCCGGCAGATGCACATGTCATCCTAAGACCATGACCTTCAGAAGCCAGGTAGTGAACCTGCAAGCGCTGCCCTGGGAGGAGGCAGACCCAGCTCCTTCATTGCTGTGTCCGGTACATGCTTTGTGTACTTACTTGGACCGCACGCAGAGTTTTAGACGTTCTGAGCAGCTCTTTGTCTGCTTCGGTGGACAGCGGAAAGGGATCGCTGTCTCCAAACAGAGGCTCTCCCACTGGGTGTTGGTCGCAATTTCATTGGCCTATCGCACCCAGGCCATGCCCCCCCATCCTTTACGGGTCCGAACAAGGAGTGTTGCTTCCTCATAGGCACTGGCCAGAGGCACCTCCCTGGCAGACATATGCAGAGCAGCAGGTTGGGCAACACCTAATACCTTTGCGAGATTCTATAATCTCAGGGTAGTGTCAGTCTCGTCCCTTGTTTATTCAGGTCCGAGCCAGTAGAACTCGGTAACACGCTGATGGGCTGACAGCTGGCGGGTACTCAAATCTCCCCCCATGTGTATTTTCTGCGCTACGGCCCCCTTACGAGTGGGTCCGCATTTCCTTAGGCAGTTCCCGCTACCCCCCGGTTGCCATGTCTGTAGCAACTCCTCCATCCAAAGAGTCGGGATCTACCACCACATCCATTTCCCATATGTGACCTAAAAGCCCATGTGGTGTATTTACCACGTTTACCTCCCCCTCTCTGGGCAGGTGTGGTCTTTTCAGATTCTTTTCCCTGAAACTGGTAAGACCCCCTTCCCCAGTGCGTGTAAGGGCACCAGCTGTTAATCTATGCGTGAAACATAGCAAGAAAAGAGGCTCAGCTAGGCTCGGCCCATTCCCAGGTTGGCAAGCGTCGCCTTGTTCCCTTGTCTAGGGTAACTATAAGGATTTCCGACAACTTTGTGGGGCATTGGGTACGGGTTCAACACCTAAAAACAGACACAGATTAAGCAGATATGGGACTCTATTTTCATGAGCGCAGAATACATAGCGCTATGCGCCACATCTTATCCAATTTTCGTGTGAATGCTAATTCTAATCTCAATTTTCGTGCCAGCGCAAAGTTCAAGTGGCCGTGGGTGGGAGTGTTTGCGCTATTGTGGGTTTATGCCTGCAGGCAGTGGGTGTATTGTTTGTTAATGAAGTGTTGCAAACACAATTTGCTATATTCCTGAGAAATAGGTTGTTGCGCTAAGACGTTTGAAAACCACATCTTAACTTAAAACAAAGTTTAAACTCTGCAGTTTGGACATTCCAATAGAAGGTGGTAATAAAGTTCATGTCCAAACTCTGAAAATGTGGAGGAACATCAAATTATGTCCCTGACAATCAGTGTTTTATATGAGGCTTTTTTTTTTATAAAATTTTTTTATATGATTTGTGTTAAACTATCTATAGGTCATGGTTTATATTTCAATGATTATTATTATGTTTAAATGTATCTATTTCTGGTCTAGTTTGTAAGTCTAAAGGTTTTTTTCACCCTGTTGTCATGGAGTGATTTTTAAGTCACTGCAAAACGGGGCGGTTGAAGAAGTTGGAGAGAGTAAAAAGTATGGAATTGGTAGTCTATAATTTTTTTACCACTTTGTTATTTTGATTATATTTTAATTTCTTTTGAAGTGTAATTTCAATTTAGAAATATTTTTGGTTTATTTTTATCGTGTTTCAATAAATCAAATTAATTGATCAAAATGGACCGGTAGACATGAAAAGCGTGCCTGGTACAATCCCTGTTAATACTAGCCATGATTTGTGTGTAAGCAGATGAAAATGATTAATAATACTTACATTCTTTATAATTTAACAGAGCCTACATCCAAATTCAGAGGAGAATTTTCCATGCGTATAAAAGAAGCGTGTCACTGTCATAGCAGAATGCAATCATCAAAGACGCATTTTAATGCACAAAACAACTTAATTTTAAATTATTTTAATTCACTGCATATAGTCCATTAACACTACCAAATTCTTTTAAATGTGCTGTCTCTGGTACTTGAGGGAATTAACTATATAATAGGACGCAGACAGTGGAATAATAACCGGAGAAACCCTCAGAATTAAATTGCACTTAAACCTGCTCATTTGCACGTTGTGCGTGCAATTTCGGCAAACCACATGCGCCTACATAGACTGCACGAAAATACCCAAATTTCATGGCCACGCCCACTGACTTTCCACTTATGACTTATGGCATATTGCTGCACTTAACGCTAGTGCTCTTAAAATAGGGCCCCTAATATCTTTGGGCAGGCTGTTCCAAAATCGTTTGGCCTTCACAACAAGCCGTTTTATAAGGTCTTAATAGTTCTGCTAAATATTCAGGTGTCAAGCCATGTAATGCTTTATATGTAATTTAAAAAATCTTAAAAATCAACTCTAAAGTTGCAAGATGTTGAGTTTATGCTGTACTCAAAATGAAAGCAGCACATGGGGTTGAACCACCAAAAAATAAATAAATTGAGAACCATTGGACTAGTTTGTATCATGCGGTGGAGGAACAGAATGACGAATATGATCTTTTCTTAATATTGTTTTTTTATATAAATTGATTAGTCTCAAAAATAGCTTAAACCACAGGAATTTGAAACATTTTGTGTTAGTGGCAAGTAAGGAAACGTTCAACATTGTAAAACAGTTAAATGAGCAGATATGTTGTGTTTGTGCACAGTTTCCATGTGTAACATATCTTTAAAAAATGATTTTGATAAAAGCTTTAGTCAGTTACATTTACATTACATTTATTAATTTGGCAGACGCTTTTATCCAAAGCGACTTACAAAAGAGGAAAACATAAGCGAATCATCTTAAGGAGACATTTGTACAAAAAATGCCATACTACAAAGTTTTACTAGCATCAGAATAGCATTCAAAACAGATTTAAGTGCAACAAGAATTTTTTATTTTTGTTTTTTGTTTTTTTTTTTGTGACTGGTTAAGCGCTCTTGGAAAAGATGTGTTTTTAGCCATTTTTTGAAGACAGAGAGCGAGTCAGCTTAACGGATGGAGTTGGGAAGCTCATTCCACCAATGTGGTATGATGAAACAGAGTCAGAGAAAGTGTTTTGGTGCCACTTTGTGTTGGTACAACAAGGTGACGTTCCTTAGCCGACCGCAGGCTTCTGGGAAGTGTAGATCTGCATAAATGATTTTAGGTATGCTGGAGCAGACCCAGTGACTGTTTTGTATTCAGAGCCTTGAATTTAATATGTGCATAAACCGGCAGACAGTGGAGAGACACAAAGAGTGGTGTAATATGCGCTGTCTTTGGTTGATTAAAGAGTTGCAGGTGGTGTTCCTTCATCCAGGCCAAGATGTCTGCCAGACAGGCAGCGAGTCGAGCTGTGGTGTCGTTGGGCTGAAAAGACAAGTAGAGTTGCATGTCGTCAGCGTAGCAGTGGTAAGAGAAACCATGTGACTGAATGATGTGTCCCAGTGATGTTGTGTATATGGAGAAGAGAAATGGCCCAAGGACTAATCCCTGAGGTACTCAAGTAAGTAACCTCACCTCTTCAGGCAACCTTGAAGGAGCTATCTGAGAGATAGGAGGTCAACCAGTCAAGCACAGTTCCTTTAATGCCCAGAGTAGAGAGGGTGGAGAGAAGGATCCGATGGTTGACTGTGTCAAAGGATGCAGAAAGGTCCAGCAGTATCAGAACAGATGATTTGGATTCAGCTTTCGCTTGTCTCAGCGACAAACAGCAGGGCAGTCTCGGTGGAGTGTCCACTTTTGAAGTCTGACTGATTGTCATCTAGCAGCTTACCATGAATGGGATTGAGAGAGACTGGTCTGGACAAGTAAAAACAATGAAATAAACACACTTGCATACAACTGGAGACTCCTGTAGATAGATCACTTCTCTTCAATAAATCACAAAAAAAAAAAAAAATTATTTAATTTTTTTTTTTTTTTTTTTTTTTTATTAGGAGTGACACTTTGAGGTATGAGGATAGCAATATTAAAATACTTGTAGATTGGTTAGGTCCTATGGATTTATTTAATTAAATCAAACATTTAGCAATGTGTAGGGAATTTTAGAATTGGGAATTTAGAATCAAGTCAGTCGCTGTCTCAATCCGGATACTCTCGAGGGAAGAAGTGGAATGCTTTCACCGTTCACCCTTGAATCAGTAAGGTCCACCTTTGGTGCAGGCTTCACGCGGCTTGCGTGGATCCACTGTTGTTGAAGGTCAGTCAGCACCTCACTCTTCACTTCACCAGAACCTGCTAATTTGGAACAAATGGATGAGTAGGGCTTACTGCAGGCAGATATCATCATTTATGCCATTTAATGTCTTAATGAGGGAATCCACATTTTCCAACAAAGTTTAACAATAGAGGACAGTGAAATTCTGAGTTCAGTCAACACAGCCAGTAGATTATCAACCCATGTTCTTCCGGTTTTGGTGCAGGCTCTGTTTAAACACTTTTTTAATATTCGATTTGTCCATTCAACCACGCTTGCCAACTGTGGGTGATACGGTATGTTTGCGAGCGGGTGGCACTGTCGCCTCACAGCAAGAAGGTTGTGGGTTCAAACCCCGGTTGCCCCGGCCTTTCTGTGTGGAGTTTGCATGTTCTCCCCGTGTCTGCGTGGGTTCTCTCTGGGTGCTCTGGCTTCCTCCCACCATCCAAAGACATGCAGGCTAGGTTAATTGATGTCTCCAAAATTGCCCTAGGTGTGGATGTGAGTGTGAGTGGTTGTCTGTCTATGTGGCCCTGCGATGGACTGGTGACCTGTCCATGGTGTACACTGCCTTTCGCCCAATGTTAGCTGGGATACGCTCCAGCCCCCCCGTGACCCTGTACACAGGATAAGCGGTTGACGATGGATGGATGAATGGAACTTTGCGAGTAGTTGCGTATCTTTGAACGTGAATGGAGTGCCATTGTCACATTCAATAACGGTTGGAATGCCTAATCTCTGTATTATTTCTTTTGCCAGAATTTTCACCACTGTTTTAGCATTTTCCCTCACACAAGGGAAAGCTTCTGTCCATTTAGAAAAATGGTCCATGATCACAAGCAATAATTTGTTATTCCTGCATGGCAGCATATATGTCAAATCTATTTGCAGGTGTTGGAACGGCAGTTCCAGGTGTGGTAATGAGTCATGCTTTGTGTCTGTTGTTCTGTACACAAGTTAGGCATGAGTCCAGGATTAGTTTTACTGCATTTCGTACCCAATTTATGCAATAAGTTTGATTTATTGACAGAGTAACCTTTTCTTTTTAAACGCGCAAAATACTGTGATTATGTAGACAGAATATTACTATTGCGGACTTGAGCACAGCCAGGCTTCTTTGTTTATCCTTTAACAAATTATTCTAGTCTGGTTTCACTTCATTTGAGGCCCAATGTTGAATGTCAGATTCAGATGGATTTGCCTGTAACAATTTAATGTAAGTGTATTTTACCAGTGTTGATATTATCATGAAAAAAAGTCTCTTCAGCTTGATTCTCTTCAGAGATTGGTTCGCAGCAGTAGACATGAAAGTATATTGCCTCGACATCGACCCTTTCTTTGGTTCATGTTCGATGGCCAGGCGTATCAGTACAAGGTCCTCCCCTTTGGCATGTCCCTGTCCCCTTGCGTATTTACGAAGGTTGCAGAGGCAGCCCTTGCCCTGCTTCGAGAAGCCAGCATCCACATACTCAACTACCTCGACGACTGGCTCATCTTGGCCCACTCCCGAGAGTTACTATGCGCCCACAGGGACCAGGTGCTCAGGCACCTCAGCCGTTAGGACTTCAGGTCAACTGGGAAAAGAGCAAGCTAGCCCTGGTTCAGAGCCTCTCTTTTAGATTCAGTCTCATTGTCAGCCTCACCAACGAGCGTGCGCAATCAGTGCTGGAATGCCTCGCCGCCTTCAGGCCAGGCACTGCGGTCCCTTTCAAACTTTTCCAGAGGCTCCTGGGGCTTATGGCATCCTTCGTGGCGGTCGCGCCGCTGGGATTGATGCATATTTGACCACTTCATCACTGGCCCCAGACTCAAGTCCCGAGATGAGCATGACGCCACAGCACGCACCTTGTGATGGTCACCCCCGCCCACTGACACCCACTGACTGCGCACGCTCATTGGTGAAACGTGCTGACATTGAGACTGAGTCTAACTCCATGCCGAGAAAAGAGATGCTCTGAACCGGAGTGAGCTTGCTCTTTTCCCAGTTGACCTGAAGCCCCAGATGGCTGAGGTGCCTGAGCACCTGGTCTCTGTGAGTTCATAGTAACTCTCGTGAGTAAGCACTTACCTTGCTCCGCACACCCGGCAGGGGCGGGTTAGCGACTTAGGAGGAGGTCCTGGATAGGCGTCCTCTAGACTCGTCGGAACTGGCTGGCTGGGGAACAGTTGTGGGGCTGGAGACGGTTGGTCCATGTCCAGGAAGCCGGGACTGTTGAGATCTGGCGGCAGAGTGTCTTGAGAATGGCATTTTCGGGCCAGGTGACCCAGAGACAATGGAAATTGATCAAAAGTTTCTCCTCCCGGCCCGCCACCGGGGGACGGAGTGGTCTTACCATCTCCGGAGCTAACATCTCGATCCCTGGGTCGAACGTCTCAGGAGCGCCTGGGAGCCTTACTCGATGGGGTCCGAGAGGGGGGGGGTGGGCATCTGCTTCCTGCGGTGTGCTCGACGATGGGACTGAGAGCTGGGCCCAGGTTGAGGTGGAGCAGGGTGTTTCTTTGCCTCAGGAGGACGCCCTCGGCGGGCAGATGAGCAGTATATGAGAGATAGTCTCCGTCTGCTTCTTTACCGCGTAGAACTGCTGGGCGAAGTCCTCGACGGTGTCGCCGAAGAGTCCAATCTTGGAGAGGGGGTGTTGAGGAAGCAAGCTTTGTCGGCCTCATGGATCTCGACCAGGTTCAGCCATAGATGACGTTCCTGGACAACAACCTTCGTTGCGAAGGTTGACCTTCGTTGCCCTGAGGGCGAGGACGGTCGCTGAGCGCAGTTCCTGCAACACGTTGGGATCAGGGCTACCCTCGTGCAGATCCTTGAGCGCCTTGGCCTGGTGGACTTGCAGGATGGCCATGGCGTACAGGGCGGAAGCGGCCTGTCCAGCAGCATTGTAGGCTTTGGTGGTAAATGAGGATATCGTCCTGCAGGCCTTGGAAGGGAGCAGAGGGCGATCCTGCCAGGTGGTAGGTTTTCCAGGTCATAAATGGAGCGCAACAGCCCTATCCACCCGTATACCCATGGGCCTCTCTGCCATCGAGGGTAGCGAGAGACGAGCAGGGCTTGTGACGAGTGGAGAGCGGGGCTCTCCACGAAGACGTCAGCTCGTCATGCACCTCCGGGAAAAACAGGACCGGTGGGGGGCTAGGCTGTGAGCGGCGCGCAGACCCCAGGAACAGTCATCCAACTGCGATGGCTGTGGGGAGGACAGAGGGTTCCAGTCCAACCTCACACTGACGGCGGCCCGGGTAAGCATGTCAGACATCTGAGCATCAGCCTCAGCCTGGGCATGCTGGTCCGGGGGGGGGGGTTGTGGGGGGCTGGAGTGGCTATTCTATTGAAAGCAAGCCGCGACCGCAACGTTGCCATGGTCATGCCCTCGCAGTGAGAGCATCAGAAACTCTCTTGCTACCAGCATGTAACAATCCTAGTACATTCATTGCAGGGGTTTTTGTGACCATATGCTATCAGTGCAGGCCGCAGGATAAAGGTTTTTTTTTTCTTTCAAAAAGAAAGAACAGAAGCAGGAATCTTGTGTGTAACTCGCAGCTGGCTGCATACAAGACCATCACCTCCGAAGAAATTTTCTGAATGAACTCGATGTATTTCCCCACTTTTATACCCGTATGTCCGGGGAGGGGTATGCAACTACTGTCTTCCAACTTCTCATTGGCCTTTTTTCATATATCAGAGGCATATTCGGCGCTCAAGAGAGACCCCTAGTGTCGCTTCTTCGACACGACGTCAAAGTGACTGACAGACGGGGAACATATGTTTGAGAGTACTGACACAAAAATACATTCATATAGATAAATTCTCTTGCAAGAACAGGGACAGCTGCAGCTGTGCTTTGTGATGACACAGCAAGCTACACCACACAGAGAAGAAGTTGTTGAGAGGCCTTTATTATTTTACACAATGTAAACAATAATAATAAGCAGACCAAACTTTAGAGATAATGAGAGGAAATGATAACAGGTGATAAAAAGTACAGATAATGAGATTTATACAGGATTAAGACACTCTAAGAAGAGATACTGAGGCCACCAGTAGATGAATTCCAGGGTGATTCTTGGATTTCTTAGTGTCTTAATGCGGCTCACAGTCAGACCCCATGTTAAATATGAGCTGGTGTTGCTCAGTGGAATATTTCTTGCCTGAAAGCTGCATTGTGTAATTTCTCCACCATAGGCGTCACCAAACCGAATTACAAAAATAAACGTTATTTTCAAACGGCTTACCTGAATTTTCCCTCCATCTTTCATTGGTTAAACAATTAGCCACTCCCCAAACTCACACCATTGGTTGAGTCAATGTTGCTGTGTTGTTGTTGGCCCTCAAACTGCCAGGCGCCTCAAAAGATTCAGCAAACCACCCAGAACACCCTAGCAATAACATAGCAACACGCTAATAAACATTTACGACACAAAACACACAGCAACATCCAGACAACCAAATGAAAATTTTTATGGTTTTGGCAGCCACTTTTACAGTATTGAATCAATTTACAGTGCATTAAAGGCATACATTTTTAAATATGTATAATCCCTAAATCCCTGAGAACTTGATATTTTATATTCTATGTGCTGTCTGTTTATTCAGGTAAAGACACAAGTTGAAGTTCTCATTCCTGAAGCTGACTGATGTTTTCTCTACTGTAAAATGGAAGCTTTAGCATAAGTTCTGCCAGGATGACTCAATTGTTACGTCACTCATAACCTTCTCATCTATCCAATCGTGTTCTAACACTTGCAGTATAAAAGATGGGTACTTACACATGTCTGAGTTCACAGATGCTGACGCTTTCGTTCATTGTCGCGTCAGGACATCTAAGGACACGCAATTCTTTTGTGTTTACTCTGATTCTGACGATGATTTCGTCCCGCCGTCTCCTCCTCCTGCTCGCCGCTGCTCACGCATCCGTGCCGTACTTCTCCATGGGCGCACTGGTCATTCAAGGCACGGTCATCGCTCTTGAGGATGCCGGCATACCGGTCAGCCAAGGCCCTTCTAGAGAAATCTTCTCCTTCTGGCCCAAAACACCCTGGATAATCCGCCTGTTTCACCTTATTCGTTTTCAAAAGCTCCAACTTCGTCAGCTCAGCTAAAACCAACTGGCAAGAAAAGATCGGCTAAATCATCTTCACCTCGTCTATCAAAAAGATAATAGCCGCCCGCTCTGTACCATCTCCTCCGCTGTCAACTGAACCTACAGACATGAATTACCAGATTTTCTCTGCAGTTCAAAGCCTTTCTCAAACCGTTAACGGACTGGAATCTAAAATGTCGGTTTTTCAAACATTTCTTCATCAACCCTAACTTCAGCTCAGATCCGGCCTCGAACTCTTCAGCGATTCTTCAGTTTTCAATCCCCTCCTTTCGGATTAAGCAACTCTTCAAACGTGCCTTCTATTTCTTCTACTCTGCCTGCTCCTCTACCAACGATCCAGACGCCATTTCAAGATGTCTCCGCTTCTCCGGCTCCTTAAAATTTCAGTTTATCGACAGCAACTCCAGCTCAAGCTTCTGGTAGGCGTTTTTTGTTTCACCATCTGCCGCATCAGTGTCCCCACAACCAAGAGCCATCATTATCCAAGGTAAAGATATTAACTTGGTGTCATTTCTGCTTCCGTCACCTGAGGCTGGCAGGAAAAAGGTCAACTGTGGTGACGTGGCAGTCCCTCTTAAAACCTCTGATCCTCACCTTCAACTTAATCTCTCGTTTGGCGAATTTGTGATCGCTTTTAGTATCTACAGAGACATTTTTGTGCCAAAGTTATCCCGAGAGAAAGGAAGAGTTAGATCTCTATCTAACCATCATTGCAGTCTTTAGCCAAGTCACGGGGCACGTTGTTTCATGAATACCACCGCTCGTTCGCCATTTAAAAAAAAAATAATTAATTTTTTTTTTTAGCCCGCACCATTTGCAGCGCTCACAGCGTTCGCATGCAATGACCGGCCGCTGTCCACAGTGCCGAAAACGTAAGACTCATGCCGCATGGCAAAATTTAACGGCATCCCTATGTTCCCCTTCTGTCACTCTCTCAACGTAGTGTCGAAGGAAGTGACACAAGGGGTCTTCTCGGACGCTGAATCGTACCTCTGAACCTGAGAAAAGGCCAATGTCAAGTTGGCAGACAGAATTTTCATGCCCCGCCCCGGACATACGGGTATAAGGGGAACCGGGGCAGCGAATGCCAGTCAGAATTTTTCTTCGGAGCCGAATGGTTGTACTGCAAGCAGCTGGAACACACACCTGTTTCACTCACCTCTATCAGCGGGAAGCATTGCTGTTGGATCCGCACGGTGCATTTTCCAGCTGGCGTCTCTCTCTCTGCACGCTGTGCAGTCCACGCCCCTGGGCGCTTCGACAGCGCTTCTTTCTGTTTGAAAGAGTGTTTCTCCTCCTAAAAGAGTATATTTTCTCTAAAAGAGTTTGAGTTCCCACTCATAAAAGAGCAATACACAGCAGGCATTGAACGTCCTTTTCAGGACGAGTCTTTTTAAAGATGTCTTTCCGCCTCTGTGTAGTTCCTGGATGCGGTCGATTTCTCTCCACTTCTGACGATCATAAAAAGCTGCCTCGTGTGCCTGGGCTGCGATCACACGCAGGCAGTGTTTTATGAATGGTTCATGTTCTCAGTGCGAGAACATAACCATGGCAACATTGCGATCGCTCTTTCTTTTGTCATGAGAGAAAGCCACTTCAGCCGCCCCCCCACGTCGTTCCTTATTCCCACGGGATTGAGGTCAACCCGGCTGCCGATGAAGGCGATTTGGGGATGACCACGGGCTCGGTTTCGCCGGGTAAATCCCCACGAACCACCCGCCCCCCAGCACGCTTGTTTGCTTCCGTCCGAGCTCGGGAAGAGTGCGGCTCGCTTCCCCGCCAGCCGGCATTTTCCCTTGAGCTCCCGGAATTGGATGACGACATCGCCGCTGCATTGGAGAGCGTCACAGCGGCGTCTGATGGTGATGGCTCGATTGGGCTGCCACCTCCGGGTCTGCTCACCCAGTCTGAGGCTGATTTTCAGATGTCCGCTATGCTTTCCCGGGCCGCCGCGAGCGCCAGGCTGGACTGGAGATCTCCGCCCCCCTCTCGGCTACTCGATCGGTTCCTCGGGTAACGGCGCCGCTTATAGCCATGCCCCCCCTTGGTTCCGTCGTTCCCGGAACTGCATGACGAGCCAACGTGGTCGGAACCGCCCTCCGCTTGTCCGCTCTCACTACCCTGGATGGCGGAACACCGCCACCTGGTGGGACTGAACGGTACTACTCTCCAGAGCCGTAGAATGACATCATCACTGACCTCAAAAGTCTACAGCACCACTGGACAGGCCGCCTCCGCCCTGCAAGACCTGCACCTGGGTAGTTCCAACCCCTATGTGCTGCAGTAACTGTGCTCTGCTCCAACCTCGCTCTCAGAGCTACGAATGTCACGGCGCAGGCACTCGTGTGGACGATGGCCACACTCATGGTCCAGGAGCGCCACCTCTGGCTGAACACAGTCGAGATGCATGGCGTTGACAAGTCACGATTTCTCAACGCCCCCCGCCTCCCAGCTCGGCCTCTTCGGCGACACCATCGACGACTTTGCCCAGCAGTTCTCGGTGGTGAGGAAGAAGACGGGGACAGTTTCTCACATCATGCCGCGGCGCCACCCAGTCAGCGCGCCCCGCCTGCTCGCCGAGGGCGTCCACCCCTTCGACGAGAAAGCAACAACAGGTAGCTCCGCAACCTGGGCCCAGCTCTCAGCCCCAGCGTCGAGCACCTCGCAGGCGGCGTACGCCCACCGTCTCCAGGACCCCCTCTCGGACCAGAAATGCTCCGAAGCGCTCCTGAAATAGACACCCCAGGCAGTCGGATGTTCGCTCCGGAGATGGTTTCAAGACCACTCCGTCCCCCAGTGGAGGGCCGGGAAGAGAATCCTTGTTTTCACCTGCCGCACCGCCTTCGGGCTATGGTACCTACAGAGCGATTCCCTCACTCGCTGGGTCATTCAGCCGGTGTGTGCCGTTCTCACGGCACCCCGGCCCTACATCTCTCCAGTCCCGGTTTTCCGGATGCAGCTCTCTCGCCTCCGGTCCCGCGACTGTCCAACCCCGGCAGGCCAGCGCTGACGAGTTTCGAAGACGCCCTCTTGGGACCTCTTCCTCAGTTTCTAATCCGGCCCCTACCGGGTGTGCGGAGTAAGGTAAGTGCTTTGTGTCTTTTCTCAGCACCTCAGCCTCGGGACACTCTTTTTGCCTCCCGACGCATTATTACCTGCTCCCCCCGCCGCGAAGCCCCGCCCGGTACGTCAAATGTGATCGTCCCCTTAGTTCCCCTCGCACAGAGTTTGGACGCATGGTTATCGCTTCCCAACCTGTCGCACTGGTTGGCCAGAACCATCTGACTCGGCTCTGCGATTCAGTTCGCCCGGCTCCCACCTCGTTTCAGCGGTATTCGCTCCACTCTAGTGCACAGCCAACAAGCCAGTGTTTATGAGCAGAGATTTTTACACTGCTCCTCAAGGACGCGATAGAGCCCATCCCTCCAGCCAAGATGAAGAAGGGTCTCTACAGCCCTTACTTCATCGTACCCAGAAAAAGTGGCGGGTTGCGACCAATCTTGGACTTGCGAGTTCTCAACCGGGCCCTGCTCAGACTCCCGTTCAAAATACTCACGCAGAAGCAGATTCTCACCTGCGTTCGACAGCTAGATTGGTTCGCGGCGGTAGACCTGAAGGACGCGTACTTCCACGTCTCTATTTTGCCGCGACACCGACCCTTCTTACGGTTCGCTTTCGACGGCCAGACGTATCAGTACAAGGTCTTCCCCTTCGGCCTGTCCCTGTCCCCTCGCATCTGCCCCCCTAAGGGAAGTGGGCATCCGCATACTCCACTATCTCGACGACTGGCTCATTCTGGCCCACTCTCGAGTTACTGTGTGCTCACAGGGACCAGGTGCTCAGGCACCTCAGCCGTCTAGGGCTTCAGGTCAACTGGGAAAAGAGCAAGCTCACCCAGGTTCAGAGCATCTCTTTTCTCGGTATGGAGTTAGACTCGGTCTCAATGACAGCGAGTCTCACCAACGAGCGTGCCCAGTCAGTGCTCAGGTGCCTCGCTCGCTTCAAGCCTGGCACAGCGGTCCTCTAAAACAATTCCAGAGGCTCCCGGGGCATATGGCATCCTCAGCCGCGGTCGCACCGCTCGGGTTTGATGCATATGAGACCGCTACAGCACTGGCTACAGACCCGAGTCCCGAGGTGGGCATGGCGCCACAGCACGCATCGTGTGGGGTTGGGGCGCGGTGTGCAATGGACACGCTGCCGCTGGCACCTGGAAAGGTCCCCGGCAGCGTTGACACATCAATTGCCTAGAGTTGATGGCTGTTATTCTTGCTCTATGGAGGTTTATTCCACTAATCCGAGGCAAGCATGTTCTGAATTGCTCAGACAGCACCGCGACGGTAGCGTACATAAATCGCCAGGGCGGCGTGCGCTCTCGTCATATGTCACAACTCGCTCGCCATCTCCTCCTCTGGAGTCAGCCACGACTCAGGTCGCTGCTCACCACTCACATCCCTGGCAACTGCAACACGACAGCGGACGCGCTGTCGCAACAGGTTTCGCCCAGCGGAGAGTGGAGGCTCCACCCCCAGGTGGTCCAGCTCATTTGGGACAGATTCGGCACAGGTAGACCTCTTTGCCTCCCAGGACAACTCCCATTGCCCGCTCTGGTATTCCCTGACGGACGCTCCCCTCGGAACAGATGCGCTGGCACACAGCTGGCTGCGCAAGTACGCATTTCCCCAGTGAGCCTTCTTGCATCGGTGCTGTGCAAGATCAGGGAGGACGAGGAGCAGGTCGCCTTGGTGGCCCCTTACTGGCCCACCCGCACCTGTTTTTCGGAACTCACGCTCCTCATGACAGCCCCTCCCTGGAAAATCCCCCTGAGGAAAGACCTTTTTTCTCAGGGACGGGGCACCCTCTGGCATCCGCACCCAGACCTCTGGAATCTCCATGTCTGGCCCCTGGACGGGACGTGGAAGATCTAGTAAATCTACCACCTGCTGTCGTAGATACGATCAATCAAGCCAGAGCTCCCTCAACCAGGCAACTACGCTCTAAAGTGGCGTTTGTTCGCGAATTGGTGTTCTTCCCGAGCCGAAGACCCACAGAGATGCGCAGTTTGGTCAGTGCTTCTATTCCTGCAGGAGAGACTGGAGGGGAGGCTGTCCCCCTCCACCTTGATGGTGTATGTTGCTGCTATCACAGCCCACCAGTAGATGACAAGTCCCTTGGTAAGCACGACATGATTATCAGGTTCCTGAAAGGCGCCCGGAGACTACATCCTCCTAACCCGTTTCCCTCTTGGGATCTCTCAGTGGTCCTCTCGGGCCTTCAGAGACCCCCATTTGAGCCGCTTGATTCAGTCGAGCTCAAGGCCCTCTCCTTGAAGACGGCCCTCCTGATCGCGTTAGCCTCAATCAATAGGGTAGGAGACCTGCAAGCGTTCTCTGTCAGCGACTCTTGCCTGGAGTTCGGTCCGGCACTTTCTCACGTTATACTGAGACCCCGACCGGGCTACGTGCCCAAGGTTCCCACGACCCCTTTCAGGGACCAGGTCTTGAACCTGCAAGCACTGCCTCGGGAGGAGGCAGACCCAGCCCTTTCGTTGCTGTGTCCGGTGCGTGCTTTGCGTACCTATATGGACCGCACACAGAGCTTTAGATACTCTGAGCAGCTCTTTGTCTGCTTTGGCAGACGACGGAAAGGGAAGGCCGTCTCCAAACAGAGGCTAGCCCACTGGGTCATTGATGCTATTGCCTTAGCCTATCACGCCCAGGGCGTGCCCGCCCCCCAGCAGGTCCGAGCACACTCCAATAGAAGTGTGGCGTCCTCGTGGGCACTAAGCCATGGCACCTCCCTAGCAGACATCTGCTGAGCAGCGGGCTGGGCAATACCCAATACCTTTGACAGATTTTACAATCTAACGGTTGAGTCGGTCTCGTCCCGTGTTTTGTCAGGTAACGCGGCACAACCGACCGGGTGACTTCATCACCAGGCAGGAAATGCAGAGTCTGGACCCCCGGATTGCGAGCTACGGATGGGGCCTACGCCAAAGAACTTTTATCTTTATATTGTTTACCGAGCTGTAAATAAATAGTTAATTGTTCAGTATTATTCTCCCAATTCTTTCTGGTAGAATTTTGCTCATCAGATTGTGAAAGGAACGAATTATGTAATCAAGGTAAATTAGTGGGTTGTTTTTTTTTAAAGAAATAACAGATTTGGGTAGTTCATACATGGACATGGGCCCAAAAGTATTTCATGTAAACTAAGTACTTGCAAAGTGCTTTACATGTATTGTTGTTCATTATCTCTCTCTCTCCCTCTCTCTCTCACGTGATGGTATTTTCAACTCTGCTTTGCGATGGAGGGGATCAGAAGGTGCTGAGAATCCAGTACCCTAAAAGCCCCAGTGACCCTCTGATTCCCTTTTGAATAAGCACATACAAACATCTACAGGCGCTCTGTTGTATAGTGTAACAACACTGTAACAATATTAAACATTCTGACACTCCAGTGCCTGTGT
Source organism: Moxostoma hubbsi (assembly GCA_032164185.1). Classification (NCBI taxonomy): domain Eukaryota; kingdom Metazoa; phylum Chordata; class Actinopteri; order Cypriniformes; family Catostomidae; genus Moxostoma; species Moxostoma hubbsi. The sequence continues at coordinate 3,736,505 of JAVLUX010000008.1, read as the reverse complement.
AAATGTGTATTACTGTGAACAACAAATCAAGTCACTGTACTCAAACTGTATTGTGCTGAAGCAGTTGAACATGGACAGCATTAGTCCAAAAGAAAATTAAAGAAACTTTTCAAAAAGAAAGAAAATAAAATCACACATATTTCAACACACTGGACTCTTTTATGAAACTTGTATTCTCCTGCAATGTTTTTAAAGATATATTTAATATTTAGTCTTCAGCTCTTTTGTTTTGATCCTTTTAGGAGATTTACCTTTCAATCAGTTACTTTTATAAGTTATAAGGTTTGCTTAACACCCTTGAGGGGTGATCCATGAACTACTATTGTCCCTTTAACATGCTTTCCTACTGTAATTGCTAAACTTTTAAATAGACATAAATGAAAAATATTTTTGAAAAACATGTTTAAAATGATGTACTCACATGAGATGAAGCCTCAAGTCATATCAGTCTTAAAGAAAAAGCTGCTTTATTCATTAATTCATGTTGAGATGAGCTCACACGACCAGCTGAATATTGCCGGCTTTATCTCAATAATCCACTGTAATTAAACGCTTTTACTCATGGAATAAATTGATCATGACTGACTGTGAATAAAGTATTTTTTCAATGACATAATATATGACATTATAACTTTTGTTCTTGTGTGATGCTGCCTCTACACCACCTGTAGATGTCAGCACAACTTAAAAATATTATAGACTGCACCTTTAAGCCCATACAGGCTGTTCCATGACAACCTGCTCTCACACTCAAGGTATAAAATACTGCTATTGGGAACAGTGAAACTAAAGGTTTTAATCGCTTAAAATCTTCCCCCACTGTGAAGGCAGTCTCATCTCATTCAAAAGATACATCCCAAATATATAACAAATGGTAACAAAATGCACAAGAGCCAATGGAACGTGACAAATCTTAACACTTCAAACGAGTGTGGGATTTGTTACGAGTATTTAGCCCAGAATGCAATAAAAAATGTGTATCATAAATATGTTTATCATAAGAGAGGTGTATTCAAATCATTTTATATGAATTGCATTTTTATATTCTGAACTGTAAAATCCATCAGACGTCCATCAAGTCTCTAATCCAGTCAGGGTTTGTGTTATTTGATGCTCGAGTTTGGGAGGTAAGGGGAGTGTGGATCTTTTCTGGCTGTTCTCCGATTATCTGCATGTCATGAGCAAATACACATTTATTATCTTTTTTAGTTCTGTCCTACTGAAACCCTGAACCGCAAGGTGAACAAAACATATTAAGAGAGAAAAAAAAAATTTGGGAAGAGAACTTCAATTCAAACTTTTATTGAGCCCGGAACATTCCTTTAACTCATAATGCAGGAATCAATCATTACTAGTGAGCTACAAGGAAGGACACAATAAGCCCCACTAGAATAACTTCTTGAGAACAGAGCATGACTGCTGTGTGCATTTTTGATTTCCCTGTATGATTTGTGAGTAGCACCACCTAAAATAAAAATAAAAAACATTCTAGAGCAAATAGTTTTCATGAAAATTGTTACAAGTGGACAGCAGGACTAAGTTGTGAAATTTTAAATAACCCCAAACTACAGAAAGTTTTTTTTATTTTATTTTTTAATCCAAACTTTTGTGTCCAGGAGTGGTTATTATACATGGTTTTTGAGATGTTACAGACATTACAGCTTATTTTCTATAAAGCTGAATAAATCTTATTCAAAGTAATGTCCAGCATCATCCAATCACAGTCAATCATGTTAAAATAAAATGATACATTATGAATTCTGAATCTTTGTACTGATTATCATTGTCCCGTGTCTGCCAAATATGTTGAGTGATCCAAACATCATCTGGAGCCTGAAACTGAACTTTTGATCAGATTTTAGGAGTGAATGCCCTTGGCTGCAAAGAAAGCTATAGGATGCTCCCTATTTAGTGAATGACTTAACCTCCAGTGTGCACTGGTCTCAGAACAGTTCAAAATGCATCTTACTTTAATCTTAACTCCAAATAAATCATCTGAAAACAACATTTTTCAGCTTTTGAATGAACACTCTTTATTCTCAAAATGAAAATGCACAGTGAATATACAGACATGCATTTACTAATGTTAATGAACAGAACCGTATTGTACAGTGATAACAAAATAGAATATAAGAAAATTAGAAATAATAAGTATAAGTCCAAAAGGCAGATTGGGTGGAATGTGAATGAGATTCTGGTAATGAGCAGGACAGAGATTCCAAGTAAGAAAAGGGCAGATGATTCACACAAGATAACTACACTCCTTTGTGGTCGGGCATTCCATTTAGTTTAGTTTAGTTTAACGGACAAGAAATATGGCATGATAAAACATGATTCAGAGTTCCAAGGTATTCGAATATGAAGTTGTCCTTTTTTGTCATTGCCAAAAACCAAACTGTAAGCCATAATGCACAAATCATCTTGCTAATGTAGGGCAAGTAGATATGCGATCAGGTGGTACACAGAAATGATCATGTAAGGGAGATTGGGGAAAGATGAGCTGATTTTTAGCACAATCCTCTGTAGGCAAAAATAAATAAAACTAGTACATATGTCAGGGTGTTTTCTATAAGGCCACAGAAATATTTTTCAAAAAGTCAAGGGCAACGATGAGTCAACATATATTTACAAATAAGTGATAATTTTGCTATGCATTATCCATATCATATCATAGATATCCATAAACCAGCACAAAAAAAGATATAACTTAGGTAAGGGTAGTGTGGATCTTTTCTGGCTGTTCTCTGATTATCAGCATGTCATGAGCAAATACACATTTATGATCTTTTTAGTTCTGTTCTACTGAAGCCCTGAATCGCTAGGTGAAAAAAAAAACTTTTTTTTTGAAGAGTGAAATTAATTTATTTCTTTTTTTTTTTGAGAGAAATGTTTTATTTATTTTTTAGAAACAATGTAGAAAAAACAATTATTTTAAGGGAGAAAGTTTTTTTCTTTAAGACTTAGGCTCAGGAACGAACTGAGACACATAAGGGAAAATGTATTTTATAAGCATTTAAATATAATTTAATAAGTATTCGAAAGAATTTCTGAAACGCTATTGAGTGAACGAACTCTTCAGGGCCGAAATACACAGACAGGTGGAATCTGCAAACTCGACGTTGTTTCGATTGTAGTGACACAAGGGGTCTCTTCTGAGAGCCTCGCGTACCTCAGAACTTGAACTTGAGAAAAGGCCAATGTCAAGTTGGCAGACAGAATTTGCATGTCGCTCCCCCGGACATACACATATAAAGGGGAGCGGACGAGCATCTGTCAGACAGATTTTTTCTACTTTTCCTTTCATCACACCCCCCCTTCTTGCTGTGGTACCCAAATTGTCAATAAAGAGCAATTCCCTCACTTCCTTGGTCATCAGACTGGCGCGCGCCATTCTCGCGGCACCCCGGCACCAAAACCTTGCAGTCCCGGCTCCCCGGACGCGGACATCTTGCCTCTGGACCCACATCTGCCCAGCCCCGGCAGCCCAGCACTGACGAGTCTCGAGGACGTCCCTGCAGGACCTCCTCTGTCTATAACCCACCCTCTGCCGGGTGCACGGAGCAAGGTAAGTGCTTTGAGTTTTTTCTCAGCACTCAACCTCGGGACATGCCTTTGCCTCCTGACAAACTATTACCCCCACCCCCCCCCCCCCCACCCCGCCGTGAGGCCCCACCCATATGTCCAAACGATCGTCCCATTAGTGCCCCTCGCACAGAGCTTAGAGGCATGGCTTACACTTCCCAGCCCGTTGCAATGGCTGGCCAGGACCATCCGACTCAGCTACATGATTCAATATGCGGTATTCGCTCCACGCCAATGCGCGGCGAAAACACCAGCACCTTACGAGAAGTAGAGTTCCACTCTACTGCTTAAGGATGCCATAGAGCCAGTCCCTCCAGCCGAGATGAAGAAGGGTTTCTACAGCCCTGACTTCATCGTACCCAAAAAAAGTGCTGGGTTACGGCCAATCTTGGACCTGCGAGTTCTCAACCGGACCTTACACAGACTCCCGTTCAAAATGCTCATGCAGAGGCGAATTCTAACCTGCGTTCTGCATCAAGATTGGTTCGCAGCGGTAGACCTGAAGGACGTGTACTTCCACGTCTCCATTCTGCCTCGACACCGACCCTTCTTACGGTTCGCGTTGACAAGGTCCTCCTCTTCGTCCTGTCCCTGTCCCCTCACGTATTCACCAAGGTCGCAGAGGCAGCCCTTGCCCCGCTATGGGAAGTGGGCATCCACATACTCAATTACCTCAATGACTGGCTCATCCTAGCACACTCTCAAGAGTGTTACTATGTGCCCACAGGGATCGGGTGCTAGCTCTCCTCAGCCGTTTAGGGCTTCAGGGCAAATGGGAATAAACAAGCTCTCTACGGTTCAGAGGATCTCTTTTCTCGGTTTGTAGTTAGACTCAGTCTCAATGTTAGCGCGCCTCACAACTGAGCGCACACAGTCAATGCTCAGGTGCCTCGCTCTCTTCGAGCGCAGCACAGCGGTTCCTCTCAAACGGTTCCAGAGGCTCCTGGGGCATATGGCATCCTCGGTCGTGCTGCTCGGGTTGATGATATGAGACCACTCCAGCACTGGCTTCAGACTCGAGTCCTGAGATTGTGCCACGGCACATACCGTGTGTTAATCACCCCTTCCTGCCTTCAGACTTTCAACCCTTGGACAGACCTCTGTTTTTCTGCTGACTGGAGTCCCCTACAGCAGGTGTCCAGATGTGTCGTGGTCACCACAGATGCCTCTCAACTGCGTTGGGACCTCAACTGCCCAGAGTTGTGGCTGTACTCCTTGCCCTGCGGAGGGTTCTCCAGCTGAGGGGCAAGCATGTCTTGATCCATTCAGACAGCACCGCCACGGTAGAGTACATAAATTGCCAAGGCAGTGTACGCTCCCATCACATGTCACAACTCGCCTACCATCTCCTCCTTTGGAGTCAGCCGCGACTCAGGTCGCTGCTCGCCACTCACATACCGGGTGACAGCATCACGACGGCAGAGGTCTCGCTCAGCGGAGGTTGGAGCTGATCTGGGACCACTTCGGCAGGGCACAGATAGAACTCTTTGCCTCCCAAGACAACTCCCACTGCCTGCTCTGGTACTCCCTAACGGAGGCCACTCTCGGCCCCCCCACAGCTGGCCCCGGGGGCTGCGCAAGTACGCATTTCCCCCAGTGAGCCTTCTTGCACTGGTGCTGTGCAAGGTCAGTTAGGATGAGGAACAGGTCACCTTAGTGGCTCCTTATTGGCCCACCCGGACCTGGCTCTTGAATCTCACGCTCATCGTGACAGCACATCCCTGGCAAATTCCCCTGAGGAAGGACCTTCTTTCTCAGGGACGGGGCACCCTCTGGCTCCCACGCCCAGACCACTGGAACCTCCATGTCTGGCCCCTGGACGGGACATGGAAGACTTAAGCGGTCTACCACCTGCAGTCGTAGACACGATCAACCAAGACAGAGCTCCCTATAATAGGCAGCTTTACACCCTTAAGTAGCATCTGTTCACAAATTTGTGTTCTTCCAGATCTGAAGACTCACAGAGATGTGCAGTTCGGTCAGTGCTTTCATTCCTGCAGGAGAGGCTAGAGGGGAGACTGTCCCCCTCCACCTTGAAGGTGTATGTCGCTGCTATTGTAGCCCACCACGATGCAGTAGACGGCATGTCCCTTGGTAAGGACCCCATCCTTTTCTTGCTCTGTGCGGAGAAACATAGAGAGAAAAGAGGCCCGGCTAGGCTCGGCCCGTTCCCAAAGGCAAGCGTCGCCTTGTTCCCCTGTTCAGGGTAACCAGAAGGATTCCGAAGACTTTTATGGGGCATTGGGGAAGGGTACGTGCAGTCTGACACAGCTGGTCGCCTTTGCACGTCAAGTAGCTGCCCGCTACTGTGTCAGCAGTACACGTACACGGCTCAGCGCATGGCGTGATTTAAATTGGACCCCTAGTGTCGCTTCTTCGACCCAACGGCGAAGTGAGCGACAGATGGGGAACGTCTAGGTTACAGATGAAACCTCCATTTCCTGATGGAGGGAACAAGACGTTGTGTCCTCCTGGCTACATCGCTGAGCCGAGCCACTGTTGTGGCCAGACTGTTGTGGCCAGACCATTTCTGGCTCATCAGAAAAATCCTGAATGAACTCGACGTATTTCCCTGCTTTTATACCCGTATGTCCAGGGGCGGGGTATGCAAATACTGCCTGCCAACTTCTCATTGGCCTTTTTTCATAGATCAGAGGCATATTCGGTGCTCAAGAGAGACCCCTAGTGTCGCTTCTTCGACACAACGTCTCGTTCCCTCCATCAGGGAATGGAGGTTACATCCGTAACCTAGACGTTTGTATACAAAGCAGGATAAGGTTTATTCTTATTCTACACAAGACATTGATTTCATAGACTAGCAGGACTATTATAAATAGATAGGCGTAGAGGTAGGTGTTCTTTTACGTTCCTATTCTTTCAGGGGGAAATGACCCATTAGAGGCCACTCCCTACCCTGAAGGGGAGGGTAAAAAAGTGGCAAATATGTCATATGGGCCTTAGGCCGCACATGGAAGAGGCACGGCAGTAGGGGAGGAGCTCCACAAATGCAGTGACCGGGGCAGAGAGGGCTCTGCCAAGGGAGACGCGGGTCTACTGAAAAAGGGAGACTGTACTGCTATACACAAGCGCTACACCCGGCCAGCTGCCCTGTGTAACGAAACTTACCTGTTCATACCTGAAAGAACACGGGACCAACCCGGAGAGCGTAAAATCTTGCGAAGGTGTTGGGTGTTGCACAGCCCGCCGCCCTACATATGTCTACTAGAGAGGTGCCATTAGCCAGTGCCCACGAGGAAGCCACACTCCTTGTAGAGTGTGCTGGAACCCGCAAGGGGACAGGAACTGACTGGACCTGGTAGGCCAAAGCAATTGTGTCCACAATCCAGTGGGCAAGCCTCTGTTTGGAGTCAGCGTTCCCTTTCCGCTGTCTGCCAAAGCAGACAATGAGCTGCTCAGAGTGTCTAAAGCTCTGTGTGCGTTCCAAACCATGGGCTCAAACCGGGCTCTCCATAGGCCTGAAAGGACCATATGATATGATATGGATAATTATCATTTATTTGTAAATATATGTTGACTCATCGGTGCCCTTGAGTTTGGAAAAATATTTCTGTGGCCTTATAGAAAACACCCTGACATATACTAGTTTTATTTATTTTTGCCTACAGAGGATTGTGCTAAAAATCAGCTCATCTTTCCCCCAATCTCCCTTACATGATCATTTCTGTGTACCACTTGATTGCATATCTACTTGCCCTACATTTGCAAGATGATTTGTGCAGTATGGCTTACAGTTTGGTTTTTGGCAATGACAAAAAAGGACAACTTCATATTCAAATACCTTGGAACTCTGAATCATGTTTTATCATGCCATATTTCTTGTCCGTTAAACTAAACTAAACTAAATGGAATGCCCGACCACAAAGGAGTGTAGTTATCTTGTGTGAATCATCTGCCCTTTTCTTACTTGGAATCTCTGTCCTGCTCATTACCAGAATCTCTCTTTTTTATTTCCAATCACATTCCACCCAATCTGCCTTTTGGACTTATACTTATTACTTCTAATTTTCTTATATTCTATTTTGTTATCACTGTACAATACAGTTCTGTTCATTAACATTAGTAAATCTATGCCTATATATTCACTGTGCATTTTCACTTTGAGAATAAATGTATTCATTCAAAAGCTGAAAAATGTTGTTTTCAGATTATTTATTCGGAGTTAAGATCAAAGTAAGATGCATTTTGAACTGTTCTGAGACCAGTGCAGACAGACAGCACGCTGGAGGTTAAGTATTCACTAAATAGGGAGCATCCTATAGCTTTCTTTGCAGCCAAGGGCATTCACTCCTAAAATCTGATCAAAAGTTCAGTTTCAGGCTGCAGATGATGTTTGGATCACTCAACATGTTTGGCAGACATGGGACAATGATAATCAGTACATAGATTCAGAATTCATAATGTATCATTTTATTTTAACATGATTGGCTGTGATTGGATGATGCTGGACATTACTTTGAGTAAGATTTATTCAGCTTTATAGAAAATAAGCTGTAATGTCTGTTACATCTCAAAAACCATGTATAATCACCACTCCTGGACACAAACTTTTGGATAAAAAAAAAAAAAAAACTTTCTGTAGTTTGGGGTTATTTAAAATAACTTAGTCCTACTGTCCACTTGTGACAATTTTTATGAAAATTATTTGCTCTAGAATGTTTTTTATTTTCTGTTGTTTATCAGGTGGTGCTATTCACAAAAATGAAAAAAAAAATATATATATATATATATATATATATATATATATACAGTGAGGAAAATAAGTATTTGAACACCCTGCTATTTTGCAAGTTCTCCCACTTGGAAATCATGGAGGGGTCTGAAATTGTCATCGTAGGTGCATGTCCACTGTGAGAGACATAATCTAAAAAAAAAATCCAGAAATCACAATATATGATTTTTTTAACTATTTATTTGTATGATACAGCTGCAAATAAGTATTTGAACACCTGTCTATCAGCTAGAATTCTGACCCTCAAAGACCTGTTAGTCTGCCTTTAAAATGTCCACCTCCACTCCATTTATTATCCTAAATTAGATGCACCTGTTTGAGGTCGTTAGCTGCATAAAGACACCTGTCCACCCCATACAATCAGTAAGAATCCAACTACTAACATGGCTAAGACCAAAGAGCTGTCCAAAGACACTAGAGACAAAATTGTACACCTCCACAAGGCTGGAAAGGGCTACAGGGAAATTGCCAAGCAGCTTGGTGAAAAAAGGTCCACTGTTGGAGCAATCATTAGAAAATGGAAGAAGCTAAACATGACTGTCAATCTCCCTCGGACTGGGGCTCCATGCAAGATCTCACCTCGTGGGGTCTCAATGATCCTAAGAAAGGTGAGAAATCAGCCCAGAACTACACGGGAGGAGCTGGTCAATGACCTGAAAAGAGCTGGGACCACCGTTTCCAAGGTTACTGTTGGTAATACACTAAGATGTCATGGTTTGAAATAATGCATGGCACGGAAGGTTCCCCTGCTTAAACCAGCACATGTCAAGGCCCGTCTTAAGTTTGCCAATGACCATTTGGATGATCCAGAGGAGTCATGGGAGAAAGTCATGTGGTCAGATGAGACCAAAATAGAACTTTTTGGTCATAATTCCACTAACCGTGTTTGGAGGAAGAAGAATGATGAGTACCATCCCAAGAACACCATCCCTACTGTGAAGCATGGGGGTGGTAGCATCATGCTTTGGGGGTGTTTTTCTGCACATGGGACAGGGCGACTGCACTGTATTAAGGAGAGGATGACCGGGGCCATGTATTGCGAGATTTTGGGGAACAACCTCCTTCCCTCAGTTAGAGCATTGAAGATGGGTCGAGGCTGGGTCTTCCAACATGACAATGACCCAAAGCACACAGCCAGGATAACCAAGGAGTGGCTCTGTAAGAAGCATATCAAGGTTCTGGCGTGGCCTAGCCAGTCTCCAGACCTAAACCCAATAGAGAATCTTTGGAGGGAGCTCAAACTCCGTGTTTCTCAGCGACAGCCCAGAAACCTCACTGATCTAGAGAAGATCTGTGTGGAGGAGTGGGCCAAAATTCCTCCTGCAGTGTGTGCAAACCTGGTGAAAAACTACAGGAAACGTTTGACCTCTGTAATTGCAAACAAAGGCTACTGTACCAAATTTAACATTGATTTTCTCAGGTGTTCAAATACTTATTTGCAGCTGTATCATACAAATAAATAGTTAAAAAATCATACATTGTGATTTCTGGATTTTTTTTTTTAGATTATGTCTCTCACAGTGGACATGCACCTATGATGACAATTTCAGACCCCTCCATGATTTCTAAGTGGGAGAACTTGCAAAATAGCAGGGTGTTCAAATACTTATTTTCCTCACTGTATATATATATATATATATATATATATATATGTATATATTATTTTCATCATGATTTTTTTTTTTGTTCACCTTGTGGTTCAGGGCTTCCGTAGAACAAAACTAAAAAAGATAATAAGTGTACATACGGGTATAAAGGCAAGGAAATACTATGAGTTCATTCAGGATTTTTCTGAGGAGCCGGGAGTGTCCGGCCACCTCAGTGGCTCGGCTCAGCAACGTGGCCGGGAGGACACGACGTCTCGTTCCCTCCATCAGGGAACAGAGGTTACATAGGTAACCTAGACGTTCCCCGTCTGTCGTTCACTTCAACGTCGTGTCGAAGAAGCGACACTAGGGGTCCACTTCAAATCACGCCATGCGCTGAGCCGTGTACTGCTGACACAGGAGCGGGCAAGTATTTCACGTGTCGGAATGACTAGCTGTGTCAGACTGCACGTACCCTTCCCCAATGCCCCATAAAAGATGTCGGAATCCTTCTAGTTACCCAAGCAGGGTAACAAGGCGACGCTTGCCAACCTGGGACGGGCCGAGCCTAGCCGGGCCTCTTTTCTTTCTATGTTTCTCTCATAGAGCCAAATGGCTGGAGCCCTTACCGAATTGTGGGAAGGGGGTCTTACCCATTTTCCTATTCTTTCAAGGGGAAAAGACCCTGCGGAGACCACACCTGCCCAGGAAGGGGGAGGTAACTTGGCAAAATACATCACATGGGCCTCCCACGGTCACATGTGGGAAAGAATGGCGTGGTGGTAGATCCAGTCTCAAGGAGGGGGAGTTGCAACAAAATGGTGACTGGAGGGCAGCAGGAACTGCCTAAGGAAGATGCAGGTCTGCTTGTAAGGGGACCGTACCGCGGAAAATACACACAGGAGGAGTCCGCGTAGGAGGCCTGATCTGTGGAGCACCTTTCCCAGTGCAGAGTAAATTTGAGATACCCGCAGTGGATTGGGTCAGCGAATTCCTCCACTGAATTGCAAACACACAGGGCTAGGGAGGAGTCATCCAGGGAGCTGAGTAAGTGGGATCTCCTGGTTGGGAAAAGCGCACCTCGGCCGAGGGAAAGTGTCCAGGGTGCAAGCAATTCACCTGGTCAGGCCATCAGCGTGTACCGAGCTCTACCAGCTCGGACCTGAGAAAACACGTGACGAGACTGACTCAGCCCTGAGTTTGTAAAACCTCGCAAAGGTATTGGGTGTTGCCCAACATGCAGCTCTGCATATGTCTGCCAGAGAGGTGCCCCTTGCCAGTGCCCACGAGGAAGCAACATTCCTTGTTGAGTGTGCTTGGACCCGCAAGGGGGGGGTGGGGCATGGCCTGGGTGTGGTAGGCCAACAGGATGGCGTCCACCAGCCAGTGAGAGAGCCTCTGTTTGGAGACAGTGTTTCCTTTCTGCTGTCCGCCAAAGCAGACAAAGAGCTGCTCAGAACGCCTGAAGTCGTGCGTGCGGTCCACGTAGGTGCGTAAGGCATGGACCAGGCACAGCAACGAAGGGGCTGGGCCTGCCTCCTCCCGGGGCAGCACTTGCAGGTTCACTACCTGGTCTCTAAAGGGTGTGGTAGGAACCTTGGGCACATAGCCCGGTCGCGGTCTTAGGATCACATGTGTGTCTGCCGGACCAAACCCCAGGCAAGTGTCGCTGACAGAGAACGCTTGCAGGTCCCCGACCCTCTTGATGGAGGCGAGCGCAATCAACAGGGCCGTCTTTAGAGAGAGGGCCCTGAGTCCAGCTGATTCTAGCGGCTCGAAGGGGGATCTCTGAAGACCGGCGAGGACCACCGAGAGATCCCAGGAGGGGAACAGGCTTTGCCGGGAGGAATTTAACCTCCGGGCGCCTCTTAGGAACTGTGCTTACCCAGAGGTCGTGCTTACCCAGAGACTTCCCGTCTACTGGGTCGTGGTGAGCTGGGATAGCGGCAACATACACCTTCAAGGTGGAAGGGAACAGCCTCCCTTTCAACTTCTCCTGTAGGAATAAGAGCACTGACCTTCAGCCCAGGAAGAACACCAATTTGCAAACAGGTGCCACTTTAGGGTGTAAAGTTGCCTGGTAGAAGGGGCCCTGGCTTGGTTGATCGTGTCTACAAGGGTAGGAGGTAGACCAGCTAGATCTTCCGTGTCCTGTCCAGGGGCCAGACGTGGAGGTTCTGGGCGCGGATGCCAGAGTGTGCCCAGTCCCTGAGAAAGAAGGTCCTTCCTTAGGGAAATTCGCCAGGGAGGGGCTGTCGCGAGGAGTACTAGGTCCGAGAACCAGGCCCGGGTGGGCCAGTAAGGTGCCACTAGGGTGACTTGTTTCTCGTCCTCCCTGACCTTGCACAGCACCTGTGCAAGAAGGCTTACTGGGGGAAATGCGTACTTGCACAGCCCCAAGGGCCAGCTGTGTGCCAGTGCATCTGCCCCGAGGAGAGCCTCTGTTCGGGCATACTAGTGCGGGCAGTGGGAGGTCTCTCGGGAGGCAAACAGGTCTACCTGGGCCTTGCCGAACCGATCCCAAATCAGCTGTATCGCCTGGGGGTGGAGCCTCCACTCTCTGCCAGACAAGCGTTGTCGTGACAGCGCGTCAGCTACCACATTGAGGTTGCCGGGGATGTAGTGGCGCGCAGCGACCTGAGTCGGTGCTGGCTCCAATGGAGGAGACGACGGGCGGGTCGTGACATGTGGCGGGAGCGTATGCAGCCTTGGCGATTTATGTACACTACCGCGGTGGTGCTGTCTGACCTGATTAAGACATGTTTGTCCCGAACTAACGGGAGAAACTTCCGCGGGGCAAAGAAAACAGTCAGAAACTCTAGACAATTGATATGCCAGCGCAGCTGGGCCCCTTTGCAACAGCCCTCAGCTTTGTGCCCGTTGCACGCAACCACCGCAGAGGATGAAAAAAATGTCTCTTCAAAAATGAAAAAAAAATACATAAAATAATAATATTTTCAGCATTAATTTTTTTTTTTTTCACCTTGCGGTTCAGGGCTTCCGTAGAACAGAACTAATAAGATAATGTGTATTTTAGGTGGCTCAGCGGTTAAGGCTCTTGGTTACTGACCAGAATGTCAGGGGTTCAAGCCCCAGCACTGCCACTGTTGGGTCCTTGAGCAAGGCCCTTGACCCTATCTGCTCCATGGATGCCTTATCCTGGCTGACCCTCTACTCTGACCCCAGCTTAGGGATATGTGAAAACAAATGCGTTTCACTGTATATATGCAAAAATATATGTATAAATAAAGGCTTCTATAAATCTGTGTTTTAAAGCTTATTTTGGTGGCAATTTTTGAATCTTTAAAATATTGTAGGATTTGTTACGACAGACGCTGGAGGAACATGATCATTGAAGAGACTTAAATTTGGGTTTCTTCTTCATATTAACCGATCAGAAGACTTGGAATACAACCAGAACAAATCATCACTTTATCAGAGCAAACACAGAAAAACACAGATTAAACATTAAACACTGCAAAATAATCCCACACTTTTATTATTATTATTATTATTATTATTATTATTCACAAGTCAATCTCTTAAGAGACGAGACGGTCTCTTAAGATTGGGTATACTTGGTTTTTCGCCATTCTGGATCGAATCTCACCAGGTCAACCCCAGAAGCTTTTCAAAGTATAATCTTGATGATACAAGCGTGTTTGATGCATGCGCAATACGATGGCTTTGTGATACACTTTATACAATCAACGGCAGGCATATGCACAAAATGATTTACAGTTTCAAATGTCCAGACACATTTAGGGCAGAAAAAGAATAATTCTAAGAAAATCAGTACAAATACAAAAGGGTTTCAACTCCTTCAGTGCTTGGACTCTTCATACTCTCACTTTATGTATACTTAATTTGCACCCTTTGTATATATACCATAACTTGGTATATACCAGTGACACTCAGGTCATGTGTTCTTGGCCACATAAATAGTGCAGTATGTCATTGTGAGAGTTAGTCTGATTTATGACACATTGATATTTCATCTACTCATGGATCAACAGCAGCTTGGAGGATGGAGTCAGGTGGAGCCTGCCATACCAGAGATACAGAAAATCTGCGATAAGGTTGGAGTTTATTAAATGTTTATGGATTTGTTAGCCACTTTTACAGTATCTAAAGTTCAAGGTATAAATTTTTTAAAAAGTATGTATATTCCCTAAATTTAACCCATTATGAGATATGTGACTTGTAACTCCCTAGATGTACCACTTATTGTAGATGCAATGTATGCAAATTTAATAACAAATAAATGAATAATAATTCTTCTGAATAATCAACAGCTTCTCATGGAGTTTTTAACATAGAATCTGAACAAATCAAATACTGAGTATATCCTAATCACTTTTTAACCAACTGAATCAACTCAATCTATTTTTACTTATATTTTCAAAATATTTCTTCTAGTATGACAACTACAACTAATAAAATATAGACCAACATAAAATCTGCTGTCTGTTTATTCAGGTAAAGACACAAGTTGAAGTGCTCATACCTGGAGCCGACTTTGATGTTTTCTGTGCTGTAAGCTTTGCTCAGCAGATTGTGAACGGAACAAATTATGTAATCAAGGTAAGTTAGTGGGTAATATAAGAGATATATATATATATATATATATATATTTTTTTTTTTTTTTTTTTTTTAAAGATATAACAGATTTGGGTAGTTGATATATGGATATGAGCCCAAAAGTATTTCATGTCAACTAAGTACTTGCAAAGCATGCCCACATGTATTGTTGTTCATTATCTCTCTCTCTCTCTCTCTCTCTCTCTCTCTCTCTCTCTCTCTCTCTCTCTCTCTCTATCAGGTGGATGTCGGAGGAAATGTATGTGTTCACGTGATGATATTTGCAGCTCTGCCTTGTTATGGAGGGGAGCTGAAGGTGCTGAGAATCCAGTACCCTAAAAATCCCAGTGACCCTCTGATTCCCTTTTGAATAAGCACATACAAACATCTACAGGCGCTCTGTTGTATAGTGTAACAACATTGTAACAATATTAAACATTCTGACACTCCAGTGCCTGTGTAAATGTGTATTACTGTGAACAACAAATCAAGTCACTGTACTCAAACTGTATTGTGCTGAAGCAGCTGAACATGGACAGCATTAGTCCAAAAGAAAATTAAAGAAACTTTTCAAAATGAAAGAAAATAAAATCACACATATTTCAACACACTGGACTCTTTTATGAAACTTGTATTCTCCTGCAATGTTTTTAAAGATATATTTAAAATGTAGTCATTAGCTCTTTTGTTTTGGCTCCTTTTAGGAGATTTACCTTTCAATCAGTTACTTTTATAAGTTATAATGTTTGCTTTGAGGGGTGATCCATTAACTACTTGCACCTTTTGAGGCACTTAGAAGTGCATTAAGTGATATGTTTTCCTTCGTTACGCCCCAGCACTCTACGAAAACTGTAAATTGATATTTATTGGAAAATATAAGCTGTTCTTTAGACCAGCGGTATGTTGTGGGAGCAGTTTTTATTAACCTGAAAAAGGCATTCTACACAGTTATTCATGCTATTCTTTTCTCGAAATTGACTGATTTTTATTATAATAAACAAACATCTGAGATCTGAGTGGTCTGCATCTTACCTACAAAAAAAGGGTGTGATATTTGAGCAGGAACAATGATCTTTTATTAACAATAATCTAGGAATACCCCAAGGTTCAACATTAGGTTCATTTCATTTTTAGTTTATTTATTAATGATTTGCCAAGTTGCTGCCCAGATATTAAGTGTCAGCTTTATGCTGATGATCTTTATACATCAGTGAAGTCACCAGGAAAGGCAGCTGAGATTTTAAATGCTAACTTTGGGAATATCTCCAAAATAACCACCTCACTTTGAACAGTTTCTATGTGTTTCTCTTATAGAAAAGAAAAAGGAAAATTGCAAATTCAGATTCTTAGGAATAATTTTAGATTCTCAACTCACATTTGATAGACACATAAAGAAACTTTAAACAAAAGATTAACTTAAAGATTAACATGCATTGTTTCAAATTACACATTTTCAAACATTTCAAAGCAGGCAGCTCAGCTTTTTATGCATGCAATGATTTTGTCTCATTTCATATTGAATTACAGTTTGGGCTCAAAAAAGTGAATCCACCATAAATCATATAATGTCACTTTGCAATCAGACTTTAAAAATCATGGACAATAAACCAAATCATGTGCATCATTGCGATATAAAAAATAAAAAAATCAATAAATGACATAAAATCTTTCATTATATTGGCTGAGCTCTGGTTTAAAAGAAAATAGAGCGGTAATTTTTATTTCTCAATGACTTTTTGGTCTAATCTTTTATACAACATGTTACCAGGGTTGGGAGCAACCTTAGTATTTATTTAGCCATTTATTTACTTTATTATTATTTTATTATTTACTTTTTTCTTATATGATTAGTATATATTGCTTGCATTTATAAAGCCAATCTAGGGACCTGAGATGCAACAAATTCTAATCTCTCAATTATCAACTTTGCATCCGAGACTGTTTTCTGTGTTTCAATTAAGGTCCTAGAGAGGCTGATATCTCAGTATAAAAGAATCTCGGATTTAAATGTTGCAGACAGTCACATGACATGCGAGAGCCAATGGCATGAGCCAATGGCAATGGACATAACTGACATGAAAGCTGCCAGAATGCTTGTTGAGGGGGCCATTTTTAATGTATAAATAAGACTTGGGTAAAGTATTGGAATACTTCAGACTGATATTTAAAATATCAACCTAGTCTCATAGAATACACCAGGAGCATTGCTAGGCTTGGAAGAGATAAGGGTCTTAGCCCCTTGTTCAAAATATAAAGTTATCCGGTCACATTGTCATAGCATAGAAGTTAGATATAAGATCTCAATTTCACTGAACAGTGGATAGTACCTGGATACGCATTCATATAACCTGGTTAGTTCTTTGAAACAATGACAGTTAGTTGAAACCTGCCCAGTGAAAAGAGTCCCACCTGCTGTCCATAACATGTAGTGTTAAACAGCTGCCTATAAATGCATGGGATTTAAAATCGAAAATTGATGGTCATTTCTGCATTTCAGCATTTAGTTCTCATAGGTGGGCACATTTTATGATCTGAGAAACAGACATTGACCAAAACAATAACAACTATATTCAAACGAAACACAAGATAATCCAGCCTACAGCAATTGAGATTAAATGAATTAACTACACAAAAAACCCTTTACATTATGCCTATACACTTCATAAACATGATGTAATGACTCAGGTCCATCATAATGGGAAGATGGACACACAAGATTCCAATTTTGATTTATTATGATTTATTTTTGGTTTCACTTCACTCACACTTTACAGCAAACTCAAAACACTCAGCAGGTAAAAAAAATGACATAAAATATTTTGGACACTCAGTAGGCTAGCTTAGCTTTCACAAAGAATATATTTAATTTATCTATAAGGCTAACCTTACATTTAATTTAATTTAGAATAACTAGAATAAAAGGTAAATCGTATTAATTAATTAATAATAAAAATTCCTATAACTGATATGTTCATGCTGTTCAGGTCCGAAAACTTGCCTTCCAGTGTGCAGTGCAATTTAATTGCACATACCCACTCTTGGAAGGCATCTGAGATGGCAGGAAAGGACTGGATGGCATCTTTTCTTAAGCGTAACATTTTGGCTTCCCCACATTGTCTATCAGGAAGCTAAAAGCAACAAGTCTGGCCAGGGCTTCAAGCTTCAACAAGCACAATGTGGGCACTTTTGATAACTTGGTCAGTGCATATGACAAGCATGGTTTTGAGGCTCAAGATATCTGGAATATGGATGAAACAGGGTTTACAACCATGCAAGCTCCAGAAAAGATAAATCGCTCCCGAAGGGCTGCGGCAGATTGGGGACATGACATCCAGCAATAGAGGTAGTCTAGTGACTGCTGCTGTTGCGGTCAATACGCAGGGGAATCCTATTCCACCTTTCTTTATCTTCCCTCAGAAGAAATATCATGCACACTTTATACGTGATGGACCCACTGGATCTGTTGGTGTGGCCAATGGTTCAGGATGGATGCAGGAGGAGTTTATAGTTTTCCTGCATCATTTTGCCCACCACACAAAGCCGTCGCAGGAGTCCAAGGTCCTCCTTTTGTTGGATAACCATGCTTCCCATGTGACCTTCCCTGCTCACTGCACTCAGAAGTCAACCTTTATTTATAGAGCACATTTAAAAACAACAGAAGTTGACCCAAAGTGCTTTACAGATCAAACAAACAAAATATATAAAAACAGACGGATTTAAATATATAAAACATAATAAATAAAACAAAAATTGAAATTTGTCCATTTATCTGTCCTTGTGAACAAAAATAAATGTCAGTGTTTGACACACAGTCTCTTGTACGTTTTTACGTGTGGATCTAGAATATATTGACGTATTGCTACTCCATCTTTGCATATCCATCGATGATAGACCAAAAGATGGATGGATAAACAGACCTGTTTGGATACATTTCCATCCATTCATGATATAGATGGAAAGACAGATAAATATCCACACATACTTATCTATCCATCCCACTATCATGGATGGAAAGATCGATATATAGATGGATATGGGAGGACAAAACTAGTATAGCTGATTACAGAATGGCAAAATACAGCAATTTTGGTATAGTTTCAAGAGATGTATTTTGAGCAAGATGTGCATGTTGTAAGCTGTTGAATATAAACAAGAGTAGGGACCATGTGTTTGCAGTGTTTCCACCCTGTCTCATTTGGTGGTGAATGGGACCACACACCTGTTGGTCATTTGATTAAGCACTTAACTCCAGGTTGCACTGGGGGGGGATTGTTCCTGTAATAAGTGCACTGTAAGTCGCTTTGGATAAAAGCATCTGCCAAATGCATAAAATGTAAATGTAAATTAAGTCAGTTCTCGGTACTGCCAGTGATTATTGAAATATTGAATGAAGCAGAGATTCCCCAAAACCCCAGCCAGTCATAGCGACACCCCAGTTTGGGAACCACTGCTATAGTGTTTGTGATCAGACAAACGCTTTTATTACCCTATCGCTTTTTTAATTTTTATTATATTACCTTGTGGCCAATTCTCGCAAAATGTACTGTACAGATTCTGCATTTACACTCATTTCAAACTATTGGTTGATGAATTTTTATTGATTATTGGCAACCAATGGCAATTGTTTGGCCCACGCTAAAGGCCTGTTCACACCAAATCTGTGACGATTATGCTGTTAAAGCATTCACTTACCTAATTTGGTAAAACTGTCTCATTATGTTCTTTCTATGGTGTTATGCATTCTAAGGAGTATTTTATTTGTGTTTTTATACAAGTGAGATGAGTAAAGAGCATAAATATACGTGCCATTTATATTTGTACATGCTTTCTGCTACAAGTATATTCCAAACAGACTCCCGAAGCCTACTACACTTTTTGATAATATCTGGATTAATACCTGGATAATATAACACAAAGTACTGTGATACAAATACACATGGAATAGTGCACATTACGAGTAACATTGTACAGAAAAAAATATGATGCATTGCCTAATATTAAAAACACTGCTCAGGCCTTTTTTTTATTGAAATTATTGCATTACTTGGTTATATTATCCATAAGAACAATTACAATATTAATGCTAACAGGTCTAATAATTAAATCTGCAATTAGGGAAAGTGCAGGAAGGAGATCCCGTTTGGAGATGAGCAGGAACGATTGACTCGCAAGGAGAACATGGAGATCCAGTTTGTTCATTACAGTTTTTTGTTTGTTTGTTTCAGCAGGCAAAATTTTGTAGTTTTGTGATTTGAATATACTACTAATATGCAGATATTACTAATAGGATAGATAGGCTACTAATACTGCAAAATGGAAATAATAAAACAATCTGAATATTTATGATTGACTCTTTTAATAATAAAAACAACTCTAGTAATAATAATAATAATAGCAGCAGCACAAAAACATTTGTCATTACATCGACGGCTGTGGCCCTTGACTTGTACTGTTGACAATTCGTCCCTTGGTGAAAACTAATTGGGGAACCCTAGTGTAGGACATGTAAACCAGTGGCACAGCCACGGGTGTGCCAGGGTGTGCATATGCCTCCCAAAACATCATTTTGGTCTAGCTCCGCAGTACTTAAGTGTCCTTCTGTCACGCTATATTCCATCACGTTCATTACAATTGCAATATTCTGGCCTGTTAATAGTTCCTAGAATATAAAAATCCACAAAAGGAGGGAGATCCTTTTCATATTTGGCTCCTAAACTATGGAATAGTCTCCCTAGCACTGTTCGGGATGCAGACACACTCACTCAGTTTAAGTCTAGACTAAAGGCTCGTCTATTTAGCCAGACATACACCTAATTTACCCCTCAACTCAAAAGTAGTCAGCTTTAGTTAGGTCTGCCACAACCAGAAACAGTGATCGTGATCTAGATCTCTGCAATAAATTGAATGGCATCTACGCTAATATTATTTTATTTGTGTCCTTGTCTCAACCTCGGGACTCCTATCCTGAGGTCACCAGAACCGGCTGGATCCAGCACCATTCCTGCTTGATGTTGGACTCCACTGCTATGTGTCACTGTGTGATGATGACTAACTGCAGCCGGTGCCAGCCAAACGTCACTTCAGTCTATTATGATGGACTTCAGAGGATGAACTGATGCCGACTCCAACCACAAGACATGGGATACTTCATATGCCATTGCCTGAACCTTGGACTTAGGAAAGACCTTACAGAAATTACCGGCCAGGTTGAACTACGATGCACCTCACTGATCTCTGCCTACATCACCTTCATCTAATGATGGACTAAACTCTTGAACTATCAACAAATTGCCAACAAAAGCCTTCATCAGCCAACTAACAAGGATAATGCATGTATGTGAACTTTATGGAAAGATATAAATCCTTCATTTGTTTAAGTCATTATAAATTAACACTTGGTTAAAAATTATTTAGAGCTCAAAAGAAATTCATGTGCTTCAAGTTTTCCCTTGGGACACCCAAAGCCTTGTTTCTGGCTACGCCACTGATGTAAACAAAGAAAAAGCATGTTGAATTTTCAATATTATGTCAAATGTATAGACCGCCTTCATGAATGGGCGGCTGTGGCTCAAGTGGTAGAGCGGGTCGGCCGCTAATCACAGGGTTGGTGGTTCAAATCCTGGCCCACATGACTCCACATGCTGAAGTGTCCTTGGCAAGACACTGAACCCCAAGTTGCTCCCAATGGCAGGCTAGTGCCTTTGGTGTATGAATGTATGGGTGAATGAGTCACAGTGTAAAGTGCTTTGAATACCGTTAAGGTTAAAAAGGCGCTATATAAGTGCAGACAATTTACCATAAACGATTGACCTATAGCTCCAAGTGTTTAACAAATCATTGAGTTTGTTGGAAAAACAAATAACTTACAGCCTATAACACATCTTCATCTTAATTTTAGATTGGTTCATTGCCATGGAGTTTATGGTGACAAAGTCACCATCTGAAGTGTGTGGGTAGCAGAGGTGTGCCTATTTTTGGATAATATATTTCAATTGTCTGCACTTTGTTTTCATGGAATTAAGACAGCCACTCATAAACAATGCAATATTTACTGCGCTTTTGCAAAAATATAAAGAGACGACATATGAAATATTATGTATAACACATCTTTGGTTTGTGCTGTCATTTTAACACTTTTGCTGTTTGCATTCCTTCACTGAGCTGAAGTGTCACTGGACTGGTGAATCATTGTGAAGTTTCGGCCTCGACCCTCGCCGCTTACTGAACTTCACGCTGAAGCCACTCGTTATATCCACCTGCATAATGACGAGCCCTGAGAGACACAAAAAGAGACTCCGTAAAACAAAGATTTGAATAGACATTGCACTTACAAAGAACAACTTCTAACTATGAAATACT
Source organism: Moxostoma hubbsi (assembly GCA_032164185.1). NCBI lineage: Eukaryota > Metazoa > Chordata > Actinopteri > Cypriniformes > Catostomidae > Moxostoma > Moxostoma hubbsi. The sequence goes on along the minus strand of JAVLUX010000008.1, from coordinate 3,714,647 downwards.
GTAGTGCATCAAGTGCATTTCCTTGACATTTTTTCAAGCCTTGAAATCAACATTTTAAAATGTAGTGATATTGCCAGCTTCCAGCACTGATGTGTCACGCCATTGGTTCTCGTTTTGCACGTCCCATTGACGGCAATCCATTAGTATTAAGTGGGATGACAAATTTGATTTGAGAGCAGCAGTGGAGGGGAAGATTTTCTGTGAATAACAACTTAAATTTTGATCAGTTCCTCTCACAAAGCTGGGTTATTCTAAGAAATCGGTGCTGTTTCCATTTCAAAAAATTGAAATTAAAGAAAAAAATGTCTTTAAGTGTACACATTAATAAATTGCATTGTGCCATTTAAATATATATATATATAATTTTTGTAATATATGTTGTGATATACTGTAGCTATGCCTTTAAAAAGGTAACAGGCTTGCCAGTTTTACATTTCATTAAGCCAGTACTTGATGCATGCTCTGTGTTTTAAGAAAGAGAATTTAATGCGGATATTTCAACAAACTTCCCCTATTTAATTATCAGTTTAAATGTATTCATTAATTAATCATCACAATTCTCTGAACAAAATCACAGTAACAGCTGACTATTTATGACCGTACCCTATTGACAAACCTAACAAAATATAAGATAAAGTGATAAAAACAGAGGAGAGACTTTTAATGTTGATTACCACAAAAATAATTTTGACTCGCCCTTTTCAAGCAAAAATCGAGGTTCCAGTAAAAGACTTTCAATGGAAGTGAATGGGGCCTATTTCAAATGTGAAGCTTATAATTTTATAAAAGCACTTACATTAATTAATCTGTTAAAACGTGTGTGTTATTTGAGCTGTAAAGTTGTTTAAATAGTGTTATAGGGTTTATAGAGTACGTCGTCATGGCAACAAAGTTGTAAAATTTGATACAACTTTACACAGAAAAGGTTGGTAGGCCACTAAATAATGTTAACATGCACATTGTTTACATCTTGTGGCAATACTTTTGAAACAGTATTTTAATGTTTGCATATTGGTCCCATTGACTTCCATTGTCGGTGCCTCACTGGAACACCAATTTTTACTTAGAAAAGGAGGGACAGAACATATAATTATTGTGGTACTCAATATTATGCCACAAATGCAGTTGATTGAGCTTAAATGGTTTTGAACCTGGAATATTCCTTAAATAAAGCCTATAAAGCACATTATAAAAGTTATATAAAGTAATGGTTTACGTGTTAATGAGGGACACAAAAGGCACCAACTTTAACACTTGTGCTGTGTTGAAGTTTTTTACCTAATTTGGTGTTCAAAAATGACTGGCCTATAATCACCAAATATTGGATTAAATCTTTTTGTCAAGTTGTTTTCTTTCATTTAGCACATGTTTTGTATTTGTATAGAACTTATTGATCGTAGGCCTCATTGACCTGAACTTATGCACCGCAGTTTTTGAGTGAAAACAGATTTATTTGTGGATAATTTTGGCAATATTAAATAAAATATGGAAACATTCTGTACTATTTATCACACTAGTCAGCTTTAATATTTAACCAGGAATTTGTTTTTTTTTTTATGATTCAACTTTGTACAAAATGGTTCAAAGTCAAACTTCTGGTGTTCAAAGTCAAAAATGATCGGTCAATGATGCCTACGATCAATAAATTCCAAAAAGAAATACAAAACATGTGCTAAATGAAAGAAAACAACTTGACAAAAAGATTTAATCCAATATTTGGTGATAATATGACATGATGACAGATTTATAAGCACTTTTAATAGGCCGGTCATTTTTGACCGGGAACACTACAAGAGTAACAAGGTGAAAAAAAAAAAATATATATATATATATATATATATATGTTATATATTATATTATCAAAAAAAATTGGGAAGTTGTGATACCCTGTGTCAGTATGTTTTAGTCCAATATAATAACATTAACTAGCATTTCAGGCAAATGAAAATCCTCATCGGGTCAAAATGACCCACATGATGCACATTCAACACAACATGAGGGTAAACACAATGACCCAGCTATTGTATCGCTATCGACTAGTGCATAAGCCACATGGACATGGACTATTTATATTGTCCTTTTAGAAACTTGACAGCCACTGGTCACTATACACTTTCATTGTTTGGAAAAGAGCTGCATGAAGATTCTTTGCAAGTTCTCCTTTTGTCTTCCACGGAAAAAAATAACAGCATACAAGTTTGTAACAACATGGGAGTGAGTTAATATTGAGTGAATTTTCATGTTTGGGTGAACTATTACTTTGGATTAAGAACAAAAGATGTGAATATACAGTACAAGGTTGTTTTGCTGTATTGCTCATTTGGAAGTAGCTTTGGGGGGGGGGGGGGGGGGGCATCTGCTAAATTACTAAATGTATATTTAAATGTGTGTGTTTAGAATCCATACCTTGTGTAGTCCAGAGCCCATGCTGTCTTCAGTGCAGTGAGGCTGCGTCGCCCCCTTTGACAATACAGCACAAAGTCTGAGTCCTCTATTTGAGGCTTGGCAACCCCATAACGCTCTCTAAATCGATGTGGGCTCAGTCTGAGGGCCTGCTCCACCTCTGCCACTACATAACGAAATATATTAGCAGTATTAGATAGTATACCTGAAATTACATTGTGGGGAGCAGTCTAACTAAATAATGCCTTAATGAAAATGTTACAATGCAGAACAGAGTTCTGTGGTATTTAGAGTGAGGGGATGGACAATATCATTCGTTTTTTAGGGTTAGGGTTAGTGTATGTGTGCAAAAAGGTGTGCAAATGTGACTTACAAGGAATGTTGGTGGCTCCTGGGATGAAACCTCCTTCCAGCTCGTCTGGTTCACGCACATCGTAGAGCTGGACACGTCCAGTGGACAACATGTTCTTCAACTGCTCATACGTGACGACACCATCTGAAAAACACACACACACACACAATGTCCGTTCTATTCTATCCAATGACTTATAACTACATCTGAGACCCGGCAAATCATTTGTGTGTACTGTAGAGGACATTTTTAGGGACTTTCTCTGAGACCGTACATACCACGGTTTAAAGTAGCGATGCACTGATATATCAGCCAATAAAATCAATTACCAGGCAATTGCTTAAAAACAGCATATACAAGACATTGATTTCACAGGCTAGCAAGCCTATTAAATAGGGGCGACTGAGGCGACTGGGGTTGATTGGCACACTTTTCATTCTTTGTTGAATATCTTGGGAGGAACAAATGTTAAGATACCCCAGTTAGGTAGAAATTAAAGCCTAAGTTCTAAGGGGTTGAGAGGGAACAAATATTTTCAATGCCACCAAATATTTATTGACATTAGTTAATTATTTATTGGAGTTTGCAGTGACACCGCGGTCATCGGCCTCATCTGCGACGGTGACGAGTCTGCATACAGATGGGAGGTTGATCAGCTGGCTGTCTGGTGTGATCACAACAACCTAGAGCTGAACACGCTCAAAACAGAGGGGATGATTCCCTGCCCATTCCCTCTTTGAACTGTTGCCCTCTGGCCGGCGCTACAGAGCACTGAGTGCCAGGACATCCAGGCAGTCCTGTTACCCAATCCAGTAACCGTCCTGTTATTGCACACTTTCATTCATGGATTAAATTAAGTAAATTAGTGATTGGTTTGTGGGCTAAAGCACATAACTGGTAATCGGAAGGTTGCTGGTTTGATCCCCACAGCCACCACCATTGTGTCCTTGAGTAAGGCACTTAACTCCAGGTTGCTCCGGGGGGATTGTCCCTGTAATAAGGGCTTTGGATAAAAGCGTCTGCCAAATGCATGAATGTAAATGTAAATGAATCTTGGTTTACTGTGCGTAGTGAATTTCTTCAATGGCAATGGTAACTGAAAACTACTGTGTTTGAACAATGCAGCATCCAGCCATACTTTGACATACTGAGTGCACCTTTAAAATATTTAAGTGTACAATAAGGTCCCATTTATTAACGAGATTTGTTAACATGAATAACAATGAACAAATCTTTAGCAGCATTTGTTAATCTTGGTTAATGTTCATTTTAACATATGCTAATACATATTTTAAATTGAAAGCTCTCAATACGTTATCAATGAACAATTGAGTTTGTATTCATTAATATGAACAAAGATTAATAAATGCTGTTTACGAATATTGTTCATTGTTATTTCATGAGACCTGCTGCGTTATCTCATTGTAAAGTGTTACTGTTTATTTTAAACCAGGACACCAAAACTCAGCACAATTTAACTGATATAAATTGTATAAAAATGAAAGTATAGTATAAATATTTCCATATTATAGAGGTATTAATTAATTAATAAAAAACTAAAGTATCAACCAACCCCACTCGCACTCGTTTAGTACATGATGTCAGCCAGAAATATTATGACAGATTTACAAATCTTGTATCAAAACATAACTGATCCCCACCACTATGAACTAAAACTCATATATATATATATATATATATATTAAACATCTTTCTCTGTATTATTTCTAGAACTTTTTTAGAAGAGAGATTACATTTTTTTTAGCAGAGATTTAATTTTTGTTTTGACAAAAAATAAAAAGTTGTGTTCACTTTAACAGATTATCAGAGTAAGTCAAAAAATTCAGATGAATAAATCACCAAGGGCGTAGCCAGGAAATTAATTTTGGGTGGGCTTCAGTAAAAATGGATGGGCCAAGTTTTCGCCCAACTTTATTTTACCCAATTTTATTTAACAACAGAGAAGCAGCGCACTAAAACAGTTCTTTCACACTTTCCGAAATCAGAAATAATGCATTTTTTAATTTGTATATATTTATTTATTAAATACCGGCCCTTTTCTCCCCAATTTGGCATGGTCAATTCCCAATGCGCTCCGAGTCCTCGTGGTGGCGTTGTGACTTGCCTTAATCCGGGTGGCGGAGGACGAATCTCAGTTGCATCCACCTCTGGGACCATCAATCCATGCATTTTATCACGTGGCTTGTTGAGCACGTTACCGTGGAGACGTAGCATGTGTGAAGGCTTCACGCTATCCTCCACGGCATCCACGCACAACTCACCACACGCCCCACCGAGAGCGAGAACCACATTATAGTGACCACGAGGAGGTTACCCCATGTGACTCTACCCTCCCTAGCAACCGGGACAATTTGGTTGCTTAGGAGACCTGGCTGGAGTCACTCAGCACGCCCTGGATTCGAACTCGTGACTCCAGGTGTGATAGTCAGTGTCGTTACTTGCTGAGCTACCCAGGCCTCAAATGTATGCATTTTTTTAACTATTTTATAAATATATATATTTGAAGTCAAAGAATAATCTGGGTGGTCCTGGGCCCAACCTTGGCAACGCCACTGTTAATTACAGAATTACCAGAAGCACAGGGTCTCAGAAGGATATGGGCCCTAAAATGTATTCTAGACCTCATGTTTTAGGCAGATGGTGATTTGGGGTCCAAAAGGGTGTTTCAGTTTATAATCAGTAGCCTAATATCCTCACATTCCAGACAATTTCTAGTTATGATGACATTCGGTAACATTCACTTTTTAAATATGTCATGCAAAATGTTTCATCTCAAAAAGATGTGAGATATGACCAAAGTCCATCGTTCACCAGATGATGCAACACTCTGAGTCCCACTGCGTCACTTCTGTACGTGCAGACCCGCATGTTACATTTCATAATACATGTTACATTCACCAGGTTCAATAAATGCATGGAACTTTCCTTTGTCGCACAAACAGTGAGAGTTGGAGTGTTTACCTGTATTTTGAGGTTCGTCGTGAGATGTGTCGGTCCACTTATCGCAGCTGTCAGATCCGCTGGCGCAGAAGTCCGAATTCTCCTCCGCGGTAACAGAAAGCGATAATAGCGCCAGTAGAGCGCACACACCTGACAGCAGGTACATCACTTTATTTATGAGTCTCTTGTGATCTTAAAGAGGATATAAGTACTGTAAAGTACAGTCTATAAGTACAGGTACAACAACAGAGTCTAACTTCAACAGGCCTATAGCAGCGTATTAATAATAACTAGTTTCTGACAGGCTTGAATGGAACCGTTTTATTTCACAGATACCGCCCCAGATTACCACACATTCGGGAGATTATCACACAGATCAGATTGTCCGATAACAGTTTGCTATAAGACATATATAGGGTATTCCTGTATGGGGCGCATTTTGGCTCAAAAGCCGAACCCTCAGCTGAGCCGCTTTCATTTTCGATGTGCTCACTGAAAAGTGTAATCGTTTTAATCGTTTCATTCAAAATAATTAGTATCTGACATAAAAATCTAAATATGTCCTATGAATCTCTATACATTAATATAAAAAAGTTATCTAGTCATTAGAAACTACTTTGATTAGCCCACCGCTGATCACCGCTGAGATAAGTAACAGGTACCACGTGACAACGCCGACTTTTTTTTTTTTTATTATTATTTTTTTTTAGGCTTTTTAATTAAAAATACACTGTAAAGATTGCATATTAAAGGAATATTCCGGGTTCAATACAAGTTGAGCTCAATCCACAGCATTTGTGGCATAATGTTTATTACCACACCAAAAAAGTTATTTAGACTATTCAAATCAAATCACTTTATTGTCACACTACTGTGTACACGAGTGCAACAGGTGAAATTCTTGTGTGCAGTTCCGAGCAACATAGCAGTCATGACAGTGAGGAGACATAAACCACTTTACAATAACAACATATTTACACAACACAATTTACATAACAAATGTACACATAATTACACAACATAGTACTGATATACAATGTACAGTAAACAATACACAAAATATAGAATACACATACACTAGATAGGGTATATAAAAATATATATACACTGAGTGAATTGGGGAGAATATATTGACAGTCCAGTATGTGATACAAGATGAAGATTAATATTCCCTCCTTTTCTTAAAAAAAAAAAACATACATACATACATACATACATACATACATACAAAAAAAGCAAAAGTCTGGGTTCCAGTGAAGCGCTTACAATTTAAGTGAATGGGGTCAATCTGTAAATGTTAAAATACAGTTTCAAAAGTATAGGGGGGTTAATTAATTATAAAAGAAAATTATAATATCATTAATTGTTTGGCAGTAAATTACTGTCAGTAGGTCTAGACCGCTGCTAAAACATTACATACACAGCGCTATAACGTGGCACCTGTTACTTTTCTCAGCGCTGGTGTAACGGGAGCCAGCTGGTATGCTAGAAGCTGTAGCCTTTTACCTCCTTGTTAGTGCATCCGCTTCCCATGCCAGCTGATTTTTGAAGGTCCAAATTCACAGACAGTCATCAAACGTAATCGATACGACTCCAGCTATTACATTAATGTCATCGTGCGATACGATTGCTTTTGGTGCAAAAATATACATATTTAAGTACATTTTAACTGTAATCCAATGCTTCAGGAGAGGGTGGAGTCCAAGTGGTCCCTCGTGTGGCATGTTCGCGTTGCCATGGATACTGAGGTAATCTCACATTCTCCACTTGGTTTAGACATCCAGGATGAGCACACAAATGCACTACAGATCTAAACCAAAATCAACCAAGCTACTGTACAGCGCTCCTCCTTCTCACTTGTAAACAGCGCTGTTGTGACGCACCTGCATCAGTTCTCCCGTGTTTCAAATGCTAACGTGATTACGTCACACACGTGTACCGCTACCAGCTGGAAGCATGATTTAGAGTTAAAAAATGTACTTACATTATGATCTTTTTTGCATCAAAAGCAATTGCGTTGCTTTAGAAGACATTCATTTAACAACTTGTGTCATATGGATGAAGTTTATGCTGACTATCTGTGATTTTTGGACCTTCAAAAGAGAAATCACCATCCACTTGCATTTTAAGGACCTTCTGAGCTGAGATATGTTTTTTATTTTTCTTCAAATGTGTTCTGGTGAAGAACAAAAGTCATACACAACTGGAATATCGTGGGGGTGAGTAATATAATGGGATAACTGCCATTTTGGGGTGAACTATCACTTTAAACAGCTTTACCTCTGGAATGCTACACAAATTTTTAACAGAAAAAATTAATGTAAGTGCTTTTATGAAATTATAAGCTTCACATTACTAACCTTGAGTTTTGTTTGTTTTAAGAAGAAAAAAGGAGCGACAAGTAAAAATATATATTTTTTTAAGATATCAACATTATGCAACAAATGCTGTCGATGAAAGTTTCTTTAAACCATCGTTATGGGCCACTAAACCCCGCCTATTTTGACTAAACTTTGATGCTTATAGCTATTCTTTTTTTTTTTTTTTTTTTATTCAACAATTCCACAATTTACATGAACATTCCTCTCCATTATAAAAAAAAAAAAATACACTGTGCAGTTTCCAATATTGCGGGTGTTTAACATAAAACATAAACAAAGACTTACATCACATTTTGCCTGGGGTAGTACAGACTTACAAAAATATATCAAATTGTTTACATACATTCACAGTTTTTGTTGCCTTTTGATTAAGAGAAAGCTTAATCGTGTTGACATATTGCTTGACCTCATTGTTAAAAGCAATAAAAGATATTATGGAATGCGCAAACTTACATTTATGAATGTAGAATTTTGCCAAGAGAATAATCAGATTAATAATAAAAGTTTCATTAGGCTTAGTCTTAGTACTGTTGAGGTCATAAAGGCCAAAAAGGACATCCTTCCAAAATAATTTGAAATTTTTCTCAATTTTTTCTGCAATAAAATTACAAATGTCAGACCAGAGATTTTGGACAAAAGGGCATTGCCAAAACAAATGGGTTACTGTTTCAACACTCATAGAACAGAAAGTGCACATTACATCAATGTCTTTTTTAAATTTTTTGACAATATGATCATTAGATGGGTAAAACTTATGAATTATTTTAAATGATATTTCTCTAATTTTGTTGGTCAGCAAATATCGGTTGGGTAAGAGCCAGACCTTCCTCCAGTCAATGTTTTGCACAAATTTATTCCAGTATGGAATCACATATGGGACTGTAATAAAATCTGCTTTGAACAGGGATCTAATTATTTTATTGTTCTTACCATTATTACAAGAAAAACAAATCTTACCAACTGAAGTGTCAGTCAGTGATGATAAGGTTAGTTGTTGTGTGTCCAGTCTTGGTTGAGCTCTATATAACATGCAAACACCAGAAGAAATTGCTCCAAAGACTTTGGCATAATCTACAGGAGACACAGGAATTTTGTATTCTTCTAGAAACTCTTTATAAGAGTAAGGAAAACCCTCCTTGTTAAATAATTGGTCAACAAAAATAATGTTATTATTAAACCAGTAATCAATAAATAAAGATTTGTGTTTAAACAATATGTCTTTGTTGTTCCATATGTAATATGTGTTGAGTGAAAAGTTGTGTTTGAAAATAAGAGACCATGCGAGGAAGGCCTGGCGGTGAAAGGCTGACATTTTTATCGGGACTTTATCGATATTATAATTACAGGTTAAGAAAAAGCTCAAACCACCCAGTTTTGACAACAAATGACATGGTATGACATTCCAAATAGAATTAGGGTTTTTAAAGAAGTGTTTCAACCAATTTACTTTAAAAGTATTGTTAAGAGTACAGAAATCGATAAAGTTTAATCCACCCTTTTCATAGGGATTTGTTAGAACAGACTTCTTCACATGATGAGTTCTATTTTTCCATAAGAAATTAAGAAGGAGCTTGTCAATCTCAGTAATATGTTTTTTGTCCACATGGAGAGATAGAGCTGGATATGTTAACCGTGATAAACCTTCTGCCTTAGACAGTAGGGTTCTGCCTCTGAGGGAGAGATCCCGTATCAGCCACTGACTCAGCTTTTTTCTGGTTCTTTGAATAATAGGGTCGAAATTCAATAAAATTCTTTTTTTTTGGTCCTTGGTAATTGTGATACCTAAGTGAACAAGTTCACTTTTAACTGGGATATTACAAATGGAAGATATCATGCAGTCCTTAATAGACATGATTTCACACTTATTGATATTCAGCCTTAAGCCGGAGGCCATAGAAAATTTTTCCATGGTATTTATTGCAATAGAGACTTGATTTTCATCTTTAAGAAAGAGAGTGGTATCGTCCGCCAGTTGAGATATAATAAGCTCTCTACCTAATATCTTGATGCCGTTTATCTCACTCGATTTAATATGATCAGACAAAAGCTGGGCTACCAATAGGAAGAGGTAAGGCGAAGCCGGGCACCCTTGTCGGATGCCTCTAGAGACGTTGAACCTGGAAGACATACCACCTTTTAGTCTGATTGAGCTATTACTATTGTTATATAGACTTCTAATCGCTGAGGAAAAAAAATTACCAAAACCAAATTTTTTAAGGGACTGTAAAATGAATGGATGTTCAACGGTGTCAAAAGCTTTGTAAAAATCTACAAACAGCATGATCCCACCCTCCTCTACCAATTCTGGGTAATCTAAAATATCTAAAATGAGCCTAATGTTATTTCCTATATGCCTTTTATTCATGAAGCCTGATTGTGTTTCGTCTATGATGGAGTCCAAAACAGAACGTAATCTTCTGGCCAATAAGAGAGCTAAAATTTTATAATCGTTGTTGAGTAAACAAATTGGGCGCCAATTAACTAGAAATAATTTGTCCTTGTGTGGTTTAGGAATTAAAACTGTTATTCCCTGGGTCAGAGAGGTGGGAAGGCATTCGTTTTCAATGGATTCTATGAAGACTTTCAATAAAAAAGGGGACAGTTCAGCAATAAAAGATTTATACAATTCTGAGGATAGCCCATCACATCCCGGCGATTTGTTATTTTTTAGTTGGTTTATAGCTTGCTGTACTTCTTCAAGTGATATAGGCATGTCACAGTGCTCTCTATCCATTTCACTTATCATCTTCACTGACAGGGAGTTAAGAAAATTATCAGATGCAGATGGGCTAAATTGAGAGCTATACAAATCTTTATAAAATTTTGAACAAAACTCTGATATTTTGCGATGATCTTCAGTAATAACTCCATTAATATTCAACTTACTCATACTGTTGTTTGTGGAACGAGATCTCTCAAGACTAAAGAAATAACGAGAGTTTTGTTCACCTTCTTCTAACCACTTAGAGCGAGACCTGATAAAGGCACCCTTTGCTTTTTGCTGATACATTTCATCAAGTTTGATTTGTGAGTAAGATAACTCTTCTTTTTCCTCCTTTGTTAGGGAGTCAAATTCTCTGCAGGATAATTTTATTATATTAGAGACAATCTTTAATTCCTCCGCTTTCCTGGCTTTGACTGTTTCAGCACCAAACTTTCTAAAAAATTTTCCTATCTCATATTTGAGCAGATCCCAGTTGAGCCCAAAACAGTTTTCTTTATTTGCTTTAGACCAATAAAGTGAAATCATGTCCCTAATCTTATATTGGACTACTTCATTTTGCAGTGCAGAACAATTGAGCTTCCAATAGCTTGAGCGTGTGGCAGAAGTATAACCAGCTGATATATTAATAGATATGCATATGGCTTTATGATCAGTTAAGGGAGTAGGGCAGATGCTAACATCAACATAATCCTTATTTAAGCTGTCAGATATGAGCCAATAGTCCAGTCGTGATTGCCTAGAGCCTGATTTATTACTCCAGGTGTACAATCTGCTATTAGGATTCTTCTCTCTCCATATATCTATCAGTTTAAATCTTCTTATGAAGTCAGTCAAGTATGAATCTGAACAGTTATGCTGAGAAGGAGGACTTTTATCTATAGACCCGTCTAGAATAATGTTAAAATCACCTCCTAACAATATAAATGCATTTGGGAATCTAACCAACCAATCTGTAAAAATGTTTTCAATTGACAACAAAAGGTTAATATTTTCTTTCTTTGTATTGTACCCATAAATATTAGAAACTAAGTAGGTTGAGTCATTTTGTTCAATAATTTGGCAAATAAAATGACCATCTGGGTCACATTGTGTGGTCAAGACATTTCCATTAAACCTGTTAATTAAAGAGGCTACCCCAGCTGACCGCTCTGTTCCGTGGGAGAGCCATATAGTATTTCCCCATTGAGACCTCCAAAAGTTAGAATCGTCCTCATTAGAGTGAGATTCTTGAAAGTAGGTAAAGTCTGATTTGAATTGTTTTGCGAACAAAAATAATGCTTTTCTCTTAACACTATTACGAAGACCCCTGGCATTTAGTGAGACAATTGAGAACATTAATAGGAACAAAAACAAGAACTATGAAAGATAAAGAACTTGACCTTTGAAAACCTTGGTTAAATAGAGATCGAGATCGGCATCCTATTTAGTATTATAACTCAGCACCATGATGTAAACTTGACATCACTCTCAAAAAAGAATAATGTTCACAAAAAAGAATAATGTTCAATCATATAATCGTAAAAGTAAGAAACGTATAAACATTATACCTTTTTAACCATCAGGAACTACACCTGCCATCCAAGTAACACAAAACTCCACCCTGAGATAAAAAAAAAATAATAATAATAAAAAAAAAAATCAGAGTAACGTTAAACAATCTGGAATGACCGGATCACAAGGCACTTCTTAACTCTAGGATCTAAGCTTGACAGATCACAGATGAATTTCCGACCCGTTCACGAATCCTTTTCCTCCCACGAAATAGGCCGTTTTTCCTTCATCCCGAGCTTTCTTTATGTGCGGCCACAGTTTTTGTCTGTTCTCTCTGTCCTCTTGGGTTAAGTCCTCTGAGAAGCGAAGACCGTTGTTTTGGAGAAAGGAGTTTTTTTTTGCTGCTTTCCAAGCAGCATCCCTGTATCTTCGAGAGATAAATCTCATAATAACGCCTCTAGGTTTCGTCTGATCTTGTTGAAGTTTTCCCACCCGGTGCGCGACGTCTATAACAGCAGGGAGCCTTTCCTTTTCCTCCGGTAGAATCGCCTGACAAACACTGATTACTCGAGCCCGCACATCCTCCTCCCTGTCCTCTGTCAGCCCATGGAGCCGCAGGTTCCACCGGCGGCTGTATCGTTCAAGTTCACTGACCCGATTCATGGTTTTCAAAGCAGACTCCTCGTTCCTTTGCACCCTCTTCTCAATGTAAACCACCTTTGCATTTAGGACTTTAATGTCGCCGCGAACAGATTCCACCATTTTTTCAAGGGTGTCGCTCCTGCTGTTAATAAGATCCGCCAAGGAGCGCACTGCCTCGTCTGAGCCGAGCCCGGCTTCTCTAGAAAAATTTGTTTTCTTAGGGAGCGGAGGCTTACTTGGCGTTATGGGCAAGGGAGGGAATTCTTCTGCAAGGCTAGTTTTCTGGTTGCAATCCATTCCGTCGTTGGTATAATCGTGGTCGCTAGCTACGCAGCTAGCCCCCTCCTCGTTGGGCATGGAGTCGATAAGACGCTTCTGTCCGGACTTTCTAGGCATTATAGGCGTGTTAGTTTAGTCTTTCGCTGAGAGTTTGTGTTAAGCTTTACTAGTAAATTATTCCAACTGCATTTGCAGAAACTGGTGGCCAATATGTGCATTAAATTCGATTTGATGCCGAGAGCTCGTTACATTGCAGCAATTCACTCCGCCATCTTGCCGGAACTCACTTATAGCTATTCTACCCACATACATGATTTCTAATATGACGTTATAGCAGTTCTCTGTTTTCATTGGCTGTGAGAGACGGTGACGCTAAGGACGATCACATTATCTCCTAGACTGCAGTAGTAAACGGGTAATTAATCAAGACACTCACAAATGTATGAATGCATAACCTCGGTCTTCATGGATGTATAACAATAAGCCGTTTTTGACGATCGAAAATGTGCTTCGCCTCAGATTAAACTAAAAACACTGGGAGGGGAGAGAAACATGAGTTACAAGAAATCGATGACGTCATAATAAATAAATGTGTTAAACCTTTCAACTACTCTTTTATATATGAGCATGATCTATTATGGTCATATAACAATGTTTTTTTTTTATAGATTAAATTATTGTCGTATAGCTCATCACGCTAATACACCCCCCCCCCCCCCCCCCTCCCCTCCACTTGTTGATAATATGGTACATTCCAACGATGGCTCACGGTCATATGATCTTAGCCACAGAAATAGTGAAGTGTGGCATTTTCAGACAACTTTATTACTTCTAAATATCACACATTATAGCAATGTCGAAACCAATCGTTGTTGGGGGGACATGTGAGGTGAAGGACGCCACTCCAGAGGTGCAGAAGATCTGTGATGAGGTAAGAGACGGACAGATTCACTTTTGTTTTTGTGGTGTCAGCTGATCTGTGTGTGCGCGTGATGGGCATTTAGCGATAAATGATGTTATAAATTAATTAATAATGTGGGATTGCTCTGATTCTTTCTGCTTATTTTGAAGTCAAAGGCAATCAAATGCACAGTAATACAGCAGTCATTGCTGACAATTAAATATTATTTCTGCAATCTCCAAATGATAAAATAGTAAAAGAGATAGAAATAACAACGATTTAAAACAAAGCTTAATATATAAAAACTAAGCTAAAATGTTAAAGGCAGGAAGTAAGATTAGCAATTAAAGAAAAATGCACTTTTTTTTTTCTTTTCTTTTTTTGTTATGTGTTTCACAATACGTCATGACTCACGAGACAACCGAGATGTCCCGCCCAAAACATTTAATGCTGATTTATTAGCATTGAGTTATAGAGGTCGACTGATTTAGCAGATACCGATAATTTAAGGTGGTGGGAAAGGCTGATACGATAAATTGTCTGATAGTTTTTATAATCAATTAATAGAATGACAAAAAAAAAAAATTACTATGGTGGTCACAGAAAAATTATTCAAAATGATTAAAAACCCAGATGTGGTTTATTGTTCAAACCCAAATTCCAATAATAACCAGAAAAACAGGGATTTGAAGTATAAATAAGCCCGAAACACACCGGGGACTCTTATTTTGAAATGCTGAAAAACACTATCAGCAACTATTGTGTAGATTGCAAAGATTTTTGTCGATAACAGATACTTCCAAAAGCGACTATCTGTGATGTCCTTACATTAATACACCACTAGATGGCAATCAGTTCCTGGTGGTAGTGAGAGAAGAAGAGAAGAGGGAGTCTGCTGCACATGTGCATGTTTAGTTGTACTGTTGATACTGAGGATTTGGATTAAAGTTTCCTGAAGGAATATCTCTCTAGTCTTTCTTGTCTACATAAAGACATAACACTATCTGCACCGATTAATCAGTAACTGAGATATATATCTTATCTCTCTACCTCTAATGTGTCATCACATGTTGTCAGTATTTGGGTGTTTCATTATGTTTGTAAATAAACTAAACACTCTTTTGAAAAATGATTTCTACTTGTCGTCTTTCATAAATGTACATTATTTTACAATATAAAAATATATACATGAGTGAAAATCACAAGCTTCTGAAGAACATTTGCCAGTAATTTTCAAGGATGATTTAAATGTTTTGCATCAAACATCACATGTGCATCTGTTCATACAGGTGAAGCCACAAGCAGAAGAAAAAGCTGGAAAGATGTTTGATGTTTTCACTGCCAAATCTTTCACCACACAGGTTGTGGCAGGGAAAAACTATTTTATCAAGGTAAACTCTGCCGTGTGTGTGTGTGTGTGTGTGTGTGTGTGTGTGTGTGTGTGTGTGTGTGTTTATATTCAGAGTATTTTCATTCTCTATTTGTTTTGTTTTTTAGGTCCAAGTCGGAGGGGATGAATTCGTTCATCTGAGAGTTCATAAATCTCTCCCTCACAGTGGAGGAAAACTAGAGCTGAGTGGAATTCAGACCTCTAAAGCGCAACATGACCCCATTGGATTTTTCTAATCAAACACAGAAATGATCATCTTATCTTCTAATGGTGTCTCACATTCTCACCCAAAACAAGTTACTCAACGATTCATGTTACAGCATTTATATTCAAATCTACATAATTAAAGTGAAGCCAATATTCAGCCGTTCCAGTGCCTGTATATGGGAATTTTCTATGATCCACACAGCATGCAATGGTTTTCCTTACTGCACTAAACATGTAAATCATTGTGTTGTGGTGAAATAATTGCTCCTAGATATTCCTCATCACTCCAAATCTGTTTTTATAAAAGCAAATGCTACTTATGAAATAAAGGGAAATTTCATATTTCAAATGATGTCTTTGTTTTATTTACACCATTTGTAAGAATTTAACAGGAAAATATTTTTCAAAACCCAAATTGTTGTAACTGAGCATCATATCCATGTAGAAGGTGTAACTAATAATCAATACAAACCTTAAAAGCATGTTCTTAATTCAAGCATTTTTCTGCTTCTCTCTATATTTAATGTAGATCGTATCTCTTCCGATCCATTTGTGATGTTGAATTCATGAGCTGGAAACTTTTGGTAAATGTCCGTACATGTAAATATCCTACAGGCATCTTATATATTTAAGTAGTCACACTCTGTATGTAGGAAGATATTCAGTATAAACTTCAGCTTAAATTGTTTATTACTGTTAAATGATTGAAGGTAGTTTTGTAGACAAATATTCAAAGTGCCTATATATTAATTTCTTTACAAAACTGACATTTACATCGGCTCAAATATAGTAATCTTTCAGCCATTACATTCATTTGTGTGTTTTCATGGTTTGATTACTATTATCATACTAAAGTGTGGAAATTATTAGTAATAAAGAATAAGTGGGTGTGTTTAATGTCTGGAACTGAATTAAGACTGTTTTGGATCAAGGAAGCTTTGGTTGAGTCACATGTCGGTCTCTGACAACCGGTTTACCAATAAAATCAGAGCTCCATTTTTGTGTATATAAAACAACAGGATGCCACATTAAAGTTAAAGGAGTTAGGAGCAATAAATTGTCACATACCAAGAGAGTCTAATAACCTTAAAGGGACAGTTCACCCAAAAATTTAAATTCTCTCATCATTTACTCACTCTCATGCCGTCCCAGATGTGAATGACTTTCTTTCTTCTGCAGAACACAAATTAAGATTTTTTTAATGATATACGGGACCCAGTGTGTGGCGATATGCATGAAGAAGAATGTGAAAGTGAAGATTGATTGTAAAACATGAATGAAATATTGTTCTTTCTCACCCACATCTATCATATCACTTCAGAAGACATTGATTTAACCGTTGGAGTTGTATGGGTTACTTTTATGCTGCTGTTATGTGCTTTATGGATCTTCAAAGTTCTGGTCACCATTCACTTGCATTGTATGGACCTACAGAGCTGAAATATTCTTCTGAAAATCTTAATTTGTGTTCAGCAGAAGAAAGAAAGTCATACGCATCTGGGATGGCATGAGGGCGAGTAAATGATGAGAACGTTTAAAATTTTGGGTGAACTGTCCCTTTAACCCTCTGGGGTCTGGGGGTGTTTGGGCCCAGGAGAAGTTTTGACATTTGTGCTTTTTTCAGTTGCTTAAACTTATTAATGGCTAAAGTCTGATAACACTATTCAGCTCTTAAACTGGGCTACAATAATATGTGAGCAACATGTTTGTATTTTTGAGAAAATAACATTTATGCATGGTTTTTGAGAAAACTAAAATGTTAAGTCACTGAAATAAGGCCATATAACACAAACTAAACATTTGTCCACAAGACTTTTGAGAACTGGATCTTGTAGCCTAGAGTGTTTGCTACAAAATGATGTGAAAACCATCCTGATCACTCATTCATACAAAACAATATAGTAATTGAAATTTTGTAAGACAATTTTAGTGTTGAAAGGCGATATGCGAGGAGGCGTGAATGATCATGAATATTGAGGTAATTTACACCTGAGGACACAAAAGACGCCTCACCTGGGACCATCAATGAGGAATGTGACAGAGAGAGAATGAATGTGAGGAGACTTAATGATCAAAATCAAGTTTTAAGTTAAAAGAAATAATCTGACTGTACATTTTCTTTAAATAAAGACTTAATTTTAGACCTACACTACCATTAAAAGAAGTATCTTCTGCTCACCAAGACTGGATTTATTTGATCCAAAATACAGTAAAAACAGTGAAGTTTTTCAAGAACAGTTTTCTATGTAAATATAATATAAAATGCCATTTGTGATCAAAGCTGAATTTTCCGCATCATTACTGCAGTCTTCAGTGTCACATGATCCTTCAGAAATCATTATAAGATGGTGATTTTCTAATATGGGCATATTTAAAGTGCATTTTACTTATTTACACCTGAACACATATTTCCAAGCACAAGCTTTGTTTATGATAATGAGGCAGCATAAACACTAGTTAAAATATTATCTAAACATTCATATCATATTTATATCATACAGAATACAATTGAAATACCTGCTTTAGCCGAAACAGCATTTAAATGTAACTAAAACTTGCTTATTAGGACATATTTCACATTTAATCTGAATCCTGGCTAGTCCCACTAGTAAAATATGTACGTTTATATAAAGTAGCATGTCAACTAATTAAAACTAAATGATTTATCCTCGGCAGGATCAAGTCTCTCTTCTTCTGACGAAAAAGTTAAATCTTCCTTAATATCCAGAAGTTTCATCGCCTGTGTATCTTTACAAACCCACAGTAAAATGAATGAATTGTTTACATCAAACCTCTGAACACAGTTGGGGGCGTGTACATTTGCGTTGATCGTCACAGCACATTAGCATATGAATGGCGCTGTATAAGTCAAACGTGTATATTGTTAATTTGGAGACGTTACTCATTATGCCCAGTAGGTGGCAGCCTGCCTTTACTCAAGTTCATTGCAAGTATTTTCTCAGCCGTAACATAGGTTGTGTTATGAGAAAATTGGCCGAATCTAGTGTGGACTGTTGACGCTTGGTTCTTGAGAATTTACCCTGTTCTAATAATTTCTGAGTGGTTTTAGTTGGTGTGCGTCAATGACGATATTATGGAAGTAAACCTATATCAACCTGATTCTGTCTTCCTGAGTCATGACTGACATCCTGTAGCGAATGCAACATATTACCACCTGACTGAGTCATACCTACCCCTACCTAACAATATGGTCCTTCGAGCCAGATTGTGATTTGCTACAGTGACAGTATGGTTGATGAACAACAGAGAGGAACTGTTCTAGATTTGGTACGGCCAAAACGGCAGACACGTCATCCTACCCACTTTGATGATTTGAAGTGGACTATGGAAGTTATCAGCCAAGTGGCGAACATCCTCAGCACTTAAGCACAGCACGGTATGAGCGCAGGCGAAAACAGGAATCCAGTGAGAGCAAAGGAGGCACACAGCAGATGGCACATCATACTTCACCTAGAGGATCAAACCTGTCATCAGTGTCTGCATCATATCCCTACCTCACAGATTCAGGGGCAGAATTCTTTGCAGCCACACAGTATAGGACAGCTACCAGGGATCTACCTGAGGTCTATACTCCCTTTCATGAGCAATCAGATAACATTATGCCTTCCCCATACAGCACGCTTAAAAGTCGACTATGTACCAATGCTCCCCCTACCTTGGATGAAAGAACTGCAACACTTGACTTGCATGTTTCACCTTCATATGTGGTTTCTCCCGATCCTTATTCATCGCCAGCTGGGACTTCACGCTATTCCTTCCGTGGTGTGAGTTGTGGTATTAAAGACCCAAGTTATTCCCCTCACCAGCAGAGAGCTCCCCTTGCTGAGCCACATAGTTCTACAGAAATGATGGTTCTGATTGACAGAATGATGGGCCAGTTACAGCTCATGAAAACTGAAGTTGCGTCAAAGCATGACACCCCTAGAGAACCAAAACCCAGTTATCCGCAGCCTTATAAAGAGCCACCTTCTGTGCATTATGAATACCCTGACCAACAGTGGTATGCCAATCAACCTCAGTATGGTGTTGACCGAGCTTATGGGCCATCTGACAGATTCAAGGGAAGCTACGAGCCTGTACCTAGATCAAAGGGTGATATGTACCACCAACCAAGGCCACTGCCCGTTCAAAGACCAAAGCCTTACTGGTCAGAGCCTCCTTCCATTCAGCTAAAGGGGTCAGCTGCAGAATACAGAGGTCCTAAGCCAAGCATACCTTACTTTGTGCATAAACTTCCAAGCGAGTTTGCACGTCTGAAGCTTGCTCTGCACAATCTGCTTCCTGAGGATGGGTCAGAGTTGTTTAAGTACCAAATCTTGGTAGATCATTTGAAGCTGGAAGAGGCTAGACTGATTGCAGATTCTTTTCTTAACTCTCTATATCCTTATACCGAGACAATGAACGCATTGACAGAGAAATTCGGTAAGCCTCATCAACTTGCTTTGAGTAAGATTGCTAGAGTAATGGATGCACCAGATGTCCGTCCGGGAGACCCAGAAGCCTTTGAAAGGTTTGCATTACAAATTCAAGCCCTTGTAGGACTGCTGAAATCCTTGGGACCAGATGGGGATGCTGAATTGAGGTGCGGCTCCCATGTAGTTCGCCTGCTGACCAAGTTGCCACCTGATTTAAGAACTGCCTTCAGAAGACAAATGCTGTCTAATCATGACACAACCATTACACTTTCTGAGTTCGCCAAATGGTTGCAGTCTGAATCGTGGTGTCAGAACAGTGATCTGGTGGGAAACATTCCGCCCAAGGGATGGCCAAAGCAAAGGATTGAGAAACGCAAAGTGCAAAGGCCAAGACCAGCTACTGTACTGCACGGAGCAGGCGGGCTCGCCCCAAATCCCATTTACTCTCCAGTCAAACCAGCCACTTCACCAGAGAATCAGGTGAAAAGTAAAGTCTATTGTCCCTACTGTGAGAATACAGACCATTTCCTTAGTCAGTGCCTCAACTTTCAGCAGCTCACGACGGAACAAGTGAAACAATGGATTCAAACAAGCGCTGTTGGAAGTGTGGAAGGACACATTTAGCAGCACAGTGCAATCTGAGGAAACCCTGCAACAAATGCAAAGGTAAACATTTGCTTATTCTCCATGACATCAATTACAAGTCAGTTTAAGATACTGTGCCAGTATCAAGTTCCACCGCTGAAACTTTATATCTGGACAGACCTGGATCAGATAACCGGGTCCTGCTAAAAGTAGTCAAAGTTCTGCTGAGATATAAGAACCGCACCTTGGACACTTATGCTATCCTTGACGATGGATCTGAACGCACCATATTGTTATATGCTGCAGCCCAGAAACTGAATCTGAAAGGTGATGAGGAGGAGTTATCCATTAGAACCATCCATCAGAAAGTGTCAAGACTACAAGGCTCAACAGTTTCATTCAGTATATCTCCAATGGTGCAACCACATAAGACATACCATATCAAGCAAGCCTTTACGGCTGATCAGCTGGGATTATCTCACCAATCTTACACTATGGAGGCACTCATAAATAAGTACAAACACCTGAAGGGTCTTCCTATACAGTCCTTTGAGAAGATTCACCCACTCCTTTTGATTGGTGCCGATCAGCCTCATCTAATCACCCCAATAGAGCCAGTTCACCTTGGACCCCCTGGCGGGCCAGCCGCCATCAAGACAAGACTGGGTTGGACACTACAGGGCCCAGCTAAGCTCCTTCTGAATCCTCTTCACCCTCAGCAGGTCCTTTTCACATTAGTGTCATCCAAGCAAACAGAGCTGATGAGAAATGTCATGAAGTTATGGGAACTGGACATTCTTCCTTACCGTCCTGAGAAACTGGTCACTCGCTCCAGAGAGGATCAGGCGGCCCTTGAACTTCTGAACAAAGGAACTGTCAGAGTTGGCATGAATGGCTTCCAGAGGTATGCTACCCCCCTGTTACGTAAATCTAACATGGCTTGTCTTAACGCCCCCCAAGAAGCAGTAATGCCACACCTTCGGAGAACTGAACGTTATCTCTTGAAGGACCCTGAACGTGCAGCGTCCTATTCTGCGGAAATCAAGAAACTGGTGGAAGAAGGGTATGTGGCCAAACTGGTTCCAGACAAAGCATCACAGAGTCACGAAAGGTGGTTTATACCTCATCATATGGTCACCCATAATTACAAAAATCGACTGGTCTTCAACTGCTCGTTCCAGTACAAGGGAATGAACTTAAACTAATCCCTGGCCCTGTACTTGGTCCATCGGTCCTTGGAGTCCTGATAAGATTCAGAGAGCATTCCGTAGCTGTAAGTGGGGATGTGAAGGGGATGTTCCATCAAGTCCGACTTCTGGAACAGGACAGACCCATCCTGAGATTCCTTTGGAGAGATATGGAACGAGACAGAGAAGCGGACATTTACGAATGGCAGGTGCTCCCATTTGGCACTACTTGTAGCCCTTGCTGTGCTTCCTATGCCCTGCACAAGCATGTTCTTGATAACACCGAGTCAGGTGATTATCTACAATTCACTATACAAAGGAGCTTTTATGTTGATAACTGTCTTCAGAGCCTGAACACAGTTGATGAGGCCAGAGGGCTGATTGACCGTCTCCGAGAGCTACTGGCAAGTGGAGGATTCGACATCAGACAGTGGGCCTCAAACCAACCTAGGGTAGTAAGTCATTTACCCAAGGAAGCTCAGTCTACTAGTACCGAACTGTGGTTGTCGCAAAGGGAAACAGAAGTTCCTGAATCCACTTTAGGTCTCCACTGGCACTGCCCCACCGACACTCTAAGGTACAAGCACCATCCCCTAGAGTATGGACCGCCTACCATGCGCAATTTATATCAGATACTTGCCAGTCAATATGACCCATTGGGCTTCATAGTACCTTATACAACCAGAGCAAAAATCATAATTCAAAAACTGTGGGCTAAGCCAAGAGAATGGGACGATCCTTTATTCCCTGATGAACATTTGCAGAATTGGATGCAGTGGGAAGATGAACTCCAATATCTTTCCACTATCACCTTCGCTAGGTGCTATGTGACCCCAGAAATGGATAATGCCCCTGTTGTAAGAGAGATACATGTGTTCTGCGATGCATCAGAAAGAGCCTATTGTGCAGTCTCGTACCTGCGAACTGAGAATTGTCAAGGCAATGTACAGTTAGCATTCCTAATTGCACGCTCCAGAGTTGCACCCAAGAAACAGTTGTCAGTTCCCAGACTTGAACTCTGCGCCGCACTCTGTGGAGCTCAGTTAGCAGAGTTGCTAAGGAAAGAACTTACACTTGAGTATCGCAGAATTACCTTGTGGTCTGATTCCACCACAGTGCTGAACTGGTTGCATACAGATTCATGCCGGTTCAAAGTCTTTGTTGGCACCAGAATTGCAGAGATACAAGAAACAACAGATCCACAGGATTGGAGGTACGTGGACTCTGCTCAAAATCCTGCTGATGACCTAACAAAGGGAAAATCTCTTGAGGATCTAGCCACACCAAACAGATGGAGTAATGGACCCCCCTTCCTCTTAAAGCACTCAGATCAATGGCCCAAAAGTCCTGCTAATAGCTCCCTGGAAGGTGACTCAGAGTTGCGCAAGTCAATGTTCTGTGCCCTAAATGTAGTGACCGCCAACGCAGAAATTCCTGATGCCAGCCAGTTTACAACCTTTAGAGAATTGCTGGAAGCTACTGCACGATGTGTCCATGGGGTGGTAAATGGAGAGCCACTAGCAGCTGGAGATTTTCTACAAGCAGAAATACTTCAGTGGAGAGCATCTCAGCTAGACAGTTTCTTTGAAGACTTCCAATGCCTGAAACAAGGTAAACCTCTTCCTTCTAACAGTAAATTGCTCACCTTGTGTCCAGAACTGGACAAAGAAATGGATGTTATTCGAGTGGGGGGGAAGACTTAGATGAGCCGAAGCACTTGACATAGTAACTAAGCACCCAATCGTCCTTGACCCCAGTCATGCCCTTACCAAACTTATCATTCAATATTACGATCATCAGTTGAAACATCCAGGCCCAGAGCGAGTCCTAGCTGAAATTAGAAGGAAGTTTTGGATTGTGCGTGGTAGAGAGGCCATCCGCAATCACCAATTTAGATGCACTGACTGTCGGAGATGGAGAGCCAAACCAGAAATCCCACAAATGTCAGACTTGCCTGTAGCTCGACTTCAACTATTTAAGCCTGCATTTCACTCCACGGGAATGGATTGCTTCGGGCCCTTCTCAGTTAAGATTGGGCGGAGAGTGGAGAAAAGATGGGGAATAATTTGGAAGTGTTTGACAACTAGATGTGTCCACCTTGACATACTATCGAGTATTGACACTGATTCCTTCCTCAGGGCATTCAGGAGATTTGTAGCATGTAGAGGAACTCCCTTTGAGCTCTGGTCTGATCAAGGGACTAATTTTAAAGGAGGGGAGAGAGAGATGAATGAATCATTCAAAAGTATGACACCTGAACTACAACAACAGTTAGCAAGGCAGAAAGTCCACTTTCGTTTCAACCCACCTGCAGCTCCTCATTTTGGAGGAGCATGGGAACGTGAAATAAGATGTGTTAAATCAGCTCTGTATGCTTCTGATGGTGCTCAATCTGTTACGGAGGTGGTCCTCAGGACAGTGTTAATTGAGGTTGAGGGAATACTGAACTCCAAGCCTCTTGGATACGTATCCTCTGACATCTCGGATAAAGATCCTATTACCCCAAATCACCTTCTCATGGGGCGGCTCGATGGCTCTCTCCCACAAGATGTATATCTTCAAAGTGAAATAATCAGTCGGAAACGATGGCGCCACAGTCAGATCCTCACAGACTTATTCTGGTCTTCATTTATCATGTACTACCTACCAAATATGCAGACTCGATCTAACTGGCAGGAAGAAGTAGAGGACATTGCCGTTGGGAACGTTGTTATGCTGGTAGACCCCCAATTGACCAGAGCTATGTGGTTGATCGGAAAGGTCACCAAGGTCAAGCCAAGTGCAGATGGGCATATCAGAACTGCAGAGGTGCTTATCAAGGGAAGAACCTATACCAGACCAGTTTCAAGGATGATTGTACTTCCTGCTATCCCTGATGACACATGCACCTCATAATTGCGGGCCATTTATCAGGGACAAATTTAATGGCTAAATTTGGGGGCGGCTGTACGGAAGGCCCTCAATGAGTCAAACATGTATATAGTTAATTTGGAGACGTTACTCATTATGCCCAGTAGGTGGTAACCTGCCCTTACTCAAGTTCATTGCAAGTATTTTCTCAGCCGTAACATAGGTTGTGTTATGAGAAAATTGGCCGAATCTCCGGTCTAGTGTGGACTGTTGACGCTTGGTTCTTGAGAATTTACCCTGTTCTAATAATTTCTGAGTGGTTTTAGTTGGTGTGCGTCAATGACGATATTATGGAAGTAAACCTATATCAACCTGATTCTGTCTTCCTGAGTCATGACTGACATCCTGTAGTGAATGCAACATATTACCACCTGACTGAGTCATACCTACCCCTACCTAACAGGCGCCCTCTGCTGGTGGGTGGATCACATTACAGATAATGAGATGAACCGGTAAAAACTGTGCAGCGCTTTATTTCATACAGATTACATTGCAGGAGAATATTTGTTTTACAAAAGCACAATGTTTTATTGTTATTATGAGTGTACACAAATAACAGTAGACCCTTTATAGTGTCTAATGATGTCTTACACATGTCTGTATGCCCCAAAATGACGGAGTATTTTTATTTTTATTTATTTTATTTTTTTCCCCTTTATTTATGTATCAACAAACAAACAAGGTACATCAACAAATCTCAGCAAATAACCGCAATTATTCAGCCTAAGGTTGAGCAGCTAATACAGAGAACCGAAAACTCACAGTAGAACAAATAAACAAAAAATACATAAATAAATACATTTTTTTTTTTTAAATCTGAGTATTTTAAGTTGTTTCTGCTGTAATGACGAAAATATCCAGCAGGACGCGCCGGCGCATCCGTCGACCCCAGAGGATTAAGAAGAGGATATTGAGAAATCATCCAGTACAGGAGGTGGCGATATGCACCTAAAAATGTCTTGTTGCAACATTACACAGAAGAAGAAGAAGTAAGTATATAAGACGAAGAAGAGCGCCTTGTTTTACAGTTATATCCTCTTAAATCAGGAGGTACTCAAGGATAAAATGATGACGCTAAACTCCGGTGTGTGCGCTCTAATGGCGGTATTATTGCTGTCTGTCTATATTGCTGAGGTGAATTCCGTCTCCTGCGTCGATCCATCCGACAACATCAAAGGGCGGAATGCAGCAGGTAAATATACGAAACATGCACTTAATATTAGTTAAATGACTGTTGCTGTTTAGAGGTCCAGTAAAGGTCCATGTCTTGAGGTAAGTTTAATCAGAGACTTTAATCAATAATGAAATATCTCCTACATGTTTGGGTCGCAGTCGACGCTTTTTTACATTTCTGTGAAGCACAACGGATAGCGGTGAACGGGACACCACAGCATATATTATTTGTGCCAAACCGTTTCCTCCAAAAGAAAGACAAAAATCCACTATTACTTTTACGCAAGAGATAAAAAAAAATAGTAAGCGCTGGATTATGACAGTCAGAAGAGTGAAAATGGCAATTTGTGTGTGTGTGTAAATGCCCCAGTGTTTGACCAGTCCTTTGTCAAGCTTTCTTTAGTTTAATGTGTTTCTTTAATAAGTCTGTTGCTTGTTTATTATGAAACTCTGCATTTGGGTTCTAGGGCCCATTGGTGGAGGGTTATCCAAGGTGAATTATGCCACTTCAGAAGTGCAGAGGATCTGTGATGAGGTAAGTCGAGACATGTTTTCATTGTGTTATGATGGTGTTATCTGATCTGCAGGTGAACTTAATGAGCATTTATTATTAAATGATGCAAGATCACAGCTTTTATTGCATGCAGCATTGATTGACGGCAATTTAATTCGATTTTTGCAAGCTCAACAACAAAGATGAGAGAATTAAAGGGATAACTCAGTAAAATGTTATCATTTACTCACCCTCATGTTATCCCAGATGTGTATGACTTTCTTTCTTCTGCAGAACACAAATGAAGATTTTCAGAAGAATATCTCCGCTCTGTAGGTCCATATAATGCAAGCGAATGGTGATCAGAGTGTTGAAGCTCCAAAAGGAGCATAAAAGTAATTCCTAAGACTCCAGAGGTTTAATCATGGAAGTCTTCAGAAGTGATATGATGGGTGTGGGTGAGAAACCGATACATGTATTCTGTTTTTGTTTTTTTTTTACTCTAAATTTCATCTTCCAAACAGCACTGCTGAGCACGGAGAGATCCTAAGTGTCCTTCTCTTTTTGCCGATGCACATTCTGTGCTTATTGCCACTTACTGGGCAGGGTAGAAAATTTATAGTAAAAAGGGCTTAAATTGTTTCTCACCCACACCTATTATATTGCTTCAGAAGTCATAGATTAAACCACAGGAGTCTTATGGATTACTTATGCTGTTCTTTTGGAGTTTCAAAGTCCTGGTCACCATTCACTTGCATTGTATGAACCAACAGAGTTTATATATTCTTCTAAATGTCTTGTGTTCCGCTGAAGAAAAAAATCAAACACGTCTGGGTTGGCATGAGGGTGAATAAATAATGAGAATGAAAAATTTGCATGGACGATCACTTTAAGCTCTCCAGATCTCACACAAACACAATGCTGACACATGAACATGCATGTGTGAGAAATCATCATATGATGTGTAATCAGCATTTGGGTGTAATTAAACAAGTAATTAAAATGTTAAACGAGTCATTAGAAATAACAAATAAACAAATCAAACTACTTGTTATTGCTTGTTAGATGAAGCCATATGTAGAAAGACGTCTCGGAAAGAAGTTTGCTGTTTTCTCCGCCAAATGTTTCAGCACACAGGTTGTGGCAGGAACCAACTATTTTATCAAGGTAAACTCTTTTGCCAAACATGTTTGGGAGGCCGTGAGCTCGTTATTGTGTCAGTAAATTTGCATTTGAGTCATTGATGTGGCATTCATTATTTTGTCCAGATCTATTAAATTGATCAAATACAATTCCTACTGCAGAAAACACTCGAATACACCTCTACTATGAATTCAAAAAAAATGTTTTAGTGGTGGAAATTGAGACTGAATAAATTAAAATCTCATTAAAAGCTGAAACTCGAATTAAGGAATGATGTCATGAGTAGCGCAGAATAATATTTTAGTTTCTTTACAAAAATAAGCAGTAAAACAACAGTTTAAAATATGATTGTATTTGATCGTATTTGGTATTTATTATATTTGGAAACTTTTGTTCACCAAATCAGTCAATTGTTGTAACCACTTTTGACCCCAAAAACAAAAACCGATATCAGACCCTCAAGACTGAGTGTGAAGTTGTAAAATATTTTATGAGAAGGCAAATTTGGTTCATGTCATGTGACCTTGAACTTGATATTCTTGACTCAAATTCATGATATTTGTATGTTAAAGTGTTTATAAACATTTTTTTTAATTTAATGATTAAATTACACATGCATTGAAGGTGCAAGGAGAGTACGTTAATACATTTTACTTGATGTTTACACCACATTGCATTTTTAGTGTCATTTTTAAATATTTGTTTTTATAGAAAAAAATAATGAAACTACATTAGATAAATGTACTTTGTCCAAACTTATTTTTAAGAGATTTCTCATTTATTACCTCAGACAGTCTTTGTCGTGTGTGTCACTAAACCTTTCGTTCTTTGGTTTTTCTTCAGGTCCACGTTGGCGGGAAGGAATTCATCCATCTGAGAGTCTATAAATCTCTCCCTCAAAATGGAGAAAAACTAGAGCTCAGTGGAGTTCAGACCTCTAAAGTGCAGCTTGACCCCATTGTATACTTCTAAACCAACACAGACATTTCTCATCCAATCAATTTGATGCTGCACCTTTTGCAAAATAGTCGCTATTAATATTACAACACTGTTATTCAAATATACATCCAATCTATATTAAAGTGAACCCAGTATTCAGCCATTTCAGTGCCTGCCTGAGTTTTCTCTGGTCAACATGAATTTCCTGTACTATAAAGGGATTGTTGTGAAATAATTATACACCTATTTCTCCAAATCTGTTTTATATTAGAAAATGCTGCTTTAATAATGGCCTTTATGTTGATAATATGGTACATTCCAACGATGGCTCACGGTCATATGATCTTAGCCACAGAAATGAAGTGTGGCATTTCTGGGAGTTGGACTGTCAGACAACACATTTTATTACTTCTAAGTATCACATTACAGCAATGTCGAAACCAATCGTTGTTGGGGGGACATGCGAGGTGAAGGACGCCACTCCAGAGGTGCAGAAGATCTGTGAGGTAAGAGACGGACAGATTCACTTTTGTTATTGTGGTGTCAGCTGATCTGTGAGTGCGCGTGATGGGCATTTAGTAATAAATGATGTGATAAATTAATAATGTGGGATTGCTCTGATTCTTTCTGCTTATTTTGAAGTCAAAGGCAATCAAATGCACAGTAATACAGCAGTCACTGCAGACAATTAAATGTTATTTCTGCATTCTCCCAATTATAAAATGGTAAAAGAGAGAGAAATAACAATTTAAAACAAAGCTATATATATTAAAAAAAAGCTAGGATGTTACAGGCAGGAAGTTAGGTTAGCAATTAAAGAAACGTCATGACTCGCGAGACAACCAAGGTGTTCCGCCCAAAACATTTAATTCTGATTTATTAGCATTGAGTTAGAGGTCGACTGATTTTGCCGATAATTCAGGTGGTGGGAAATGCTGTTAAACGATAAATTGTCTTTTTTTTTTTAAATCAATTAATAGAATGACAATGTTTTTCTATGGCGGACACAGAAAAATAATTAAAAATGAATAAAATCTCAGATGTGGTTTATTGTTCAACCCAAATTCCAATAATAACCAGAAAAAAATATTTGGTGCATAATGCGGGATTTGAAGTATAAATAAGCCCGAAACACACCGGGGACTCTTATTTTGAAATGCTGAAAAACACTATCAGCAACTTGTGTAGTTGTGGCAGGGACAAACTTATTAAGGTAAACTGTTAAAATTCAGTATTTTCATTCTGTTTTGTTTTTTAGGTCCTAGTCGGAGGGGATGAATTCGTTCATCTGAGTTCATAAATCTCTCCCTCACAGTGGAGGAAAACTAGAGCTGAGGGGAATTCAGACCTCTAAAGCGCACCATGACCCCATTGGATTTTTCTAATCAAACACAAATGATCATCTTATCTTCTAATGGTGTCTCACATTCTCTCACCCAAAACAAGTTACTCAACGATTCATGTTACAGCATTTATATTCAAATCTGCATAATTAAAGTGAAGCCAATATTCAGCCGTTCCAGTGCCTGTATATGGGAATTTTCTATGATCCACACAGCATGCAATGGTTTTCCTTACTGCACTAAACATGTAAATCATTGTGTTGTGGTGAAATAATTGCTCCTAGATATTCCTCATCACTCCAAATCTGTTTTTATAAAAGCAAATGCTACTTATAAAATAAAGGGAAATTTCAAATGATGTCTGTTTTATTTACACCATTTGTAAGAATTTAACAGGAAAATATTTTTCAAAACCCACATTGTTGTAACTGAGCATCATATCCATGTAGAAGGTGTAACTAATAATCAATACAAACCTTAAAAGCATGTTCTTAATTCAAGCATTTTTCTACTTCTCTATATTTAATGTAGATCGTACCTCTTCAGATTCATTTGTGATGTTGAATTTATGAGCTGGAAACTTTTGGTAAATGTCTGTACAGGTAAATATCCTACAGGCATCTTCTATATTTAAGTGGCCACACTCTGTATGTAGGAAGATATTCAGTGTAAACTTGAACTTAAATTGTTTATTACTGTTAAATGATTGAAGGTAGTTTTGTAGACAAATATTCAATGTGTCCATTTCTTTACAAAACTGACATTTACATCGGCTCAAATATAGTAATCTTTCGGCCATTACATTTGTTGTAGAAATTTTAAATACTCAGTGATCAGTAATCGTCATTGCAAAGTAATGCCCCTGTATCTAATGAATGTAAGAGGGGGGAAGATCTGCTTTTGTCAGAGACCTTGGGGAAAAGAGGTATAAAGCCCTCAGCCCTCCCCTTCTCCGTCTCACTCATGGCACAGATTATTCCGGTGTAATGACTGGGTCCTTGCAAGAATAAATAATTTTAAAAGACTGTGATTCAGAGTGTCTCTTATGCAGTGATAATGGTGGGTTAATATTTTTTTTGGTGTCAGAAGAGTGGAATTCCTTAGAAGTGCCTTCTGGACCTGAGAGCGGACGGTGTTTGGCCACCTGGACTGAGAAGTTCCAGCTCTACCTCGTAAGCTTCAGAGAGAGAGAGACCGACCGCATCAGGGCCAGGAGAAACTCCACTGGAATCAAATGAAAACGAACACGTGGCAACCCAAATATCTCTGATATGAGACTAAATTATTTTCTTTTGGTATAAGAGTGAGTGAACCATAGTGGCTGAGACTGTTTTCTGTGGTGCGAGTACAAGAGGTTCTCGAGCAGAAACTGAGACCTACGAACAGGTCAAGAGGTTTTCTAAACAGAGACTGAGTTCTCGCAAAAATGGTTTAAATAGGTTAGCTAAAATACTGAGCGCGAGAGAATGATTTTGAGTAAACCGTAATTAACAAAGCACTAGGGAGTGCACCCTTATATGATCTTGGGTTAAGAAATCAGATCTGTTGGAGATGTCCGACAGATTATTAGACGTGCGTCGAACGGTAAATCCACAGAGAAGCAGAAACAGCCAGTATGGGGAAGTCTCAAAGCAAGCTTGCCAAATTTGATACACTGGTTTTCTGTCAAATTAGAAAAAACTATGGGAGAAAATGTATGCAGGACATGGAGAAACTGATCAAATACCATGATTTCCCCAGAGAGGGAACACTGAGCACGACTAGACTGAGAGTGGTGCGAGAATCAGTTGAACAGGGCAGCGAGGCACAAAAAGGTTGTTGTGGCTGCGTTCAACATGTGTGTAAAAAATGTGAACAGACAGTGGGTTGTTGGCTTAAGGAAGCAGATAGAAGAGAACGAAAGCAAATGCAAAAAGAATTAGCATGTAGGACTGACAATGTGGAAGAAAATAAAATGTGTGAAAGATCTGTTTGTGTGTCAGCACCACCAGAACCGACTAATGAAAAGTATGTTTGTGTTTCCCCACATGCAACGGTGATTGTGCCGGCGTATAATTGTCACTATCCCGTGGCGGAGCTGAAAGCCCAAAAACTGAACCCCGACCTCGACTGCTCTCCGCCCAGAAGACAAGCACCACAAGCAGCTCCTCCCGACTCGGACAGTGAAGGAGACCTGAATTAACTTTTTTCTGAGACGATCCCCGTCACCCCTGATCCAGACAGCGCAGGGGCCAGCAAGCGGTGAAAGATATTGACAAGATCACAAGTGAAACAAGAAAAATACAGCTTCACAGCTCCGATGGTAGAGGTAGCGGGGGCTGACGGGCCGATGATGGTCTTCAGACCGTGGACGGTGACTGACCATGGCCCATTTGCCAAATCATGATGACGCAGGTGACAAGTTTGCAGATGAACTAACCACCTTTTGTCAAGATTTTAGTCCCACCACAGACTGCTGGCAGTGAAACTGGGGGCCACAAGTTGGCAAAAGGTGAGCGGAAAGATGACAAGAGCGGACATTCGGCGAAACCACGAAGACTGGGGGCACGTATCAGTTGGCTGTGGGGGAACTCGCGAAAGCCGTGAAAGAGGCATTCCCAGCATGCGTGGACACAGTAATGATCAACAGCTGTTGCCAACTGAGAGATGAGTCTGTCCGAGACTACTACACCAGACTTTTCAAGACATTTCGAAAACACAGCGGCCTGACAGAGCCAGCTGACAGAGGAAATCAACCAGGTACGTGGGAGTGCCATTTGCAAGGTTGTTTCCTGAATGGACTGAGACCTGAGGTCGTGCAGCGGTGAACACAAGTTACATTGAATGGAAGAGTGGGAGGCTGACCTCCACCCTGGCACACGCTGTGCGCACAGAGGAACAGCTGCTGACATAGAAAGACAAAGTCAAGGCAAAGGAGGAGAAAGATCTTCAGCTGGCAGTTGTGCGACTACAATCTAATGCCAGCACATCTAAACCGCAGCAGAAATGGGCCGACAAAAAGAAGAGAGGCAACAGAAACCAGCGGAAGTGGAATTGCGGCTTGTGTGGGACTGACGATCATGAGTTCAGAGAATGCACAAAATGCAAACTGTGCAAACAAGAGGGACACTGGGCTGCAGACTGTCCGGGGAAGAAAAGGGCAGACTGAAGCAAGCAGAGCGGAGAGCAGCGAGAGGGGGGGGTCGAGCTGAGGGTGATCAGCTGCCCTCTACAGAAAAGGGAAGTGAACATTCGCACACATATACATGTGGAGACAGTCTGCGACCTGTGGCATATTTTTCAACCAAACTTGATGCAGTAGCAGCAGGTCTACCACACTGTTTGAGGTCTGTGGCGGCTGCTGAACTGGCAGTACTGGCATCCAGGGAATTTGTGGGGTATTCTGATTTAACTTTGATAGTTCCACATGCAGTCTCCATGATTTTGCAAGAACAGAGAATGTCACATTTATCTACAGACCGATGGCTGAGGTACCACACAATTTTATTGGACATGCCAAACATAACTGTTAAAAGATGCACAACTTTGAATCCTGCCACACTTCTCCCCACAGAGAAGGATGGCGAGGAACATCACTGTTGTCTGTCAGCGCTTGAACAGGTGTGCACACCGCGTCCAGATCTATTAGACCACATGCTTAAGAATAAGCATGGAGACATACTGATCCTTGGCGAGAATGAGGGGATGTTTGACTTCCTCAGGCATCACTCCTCTATTCAACCTTCCTCCAACTCTTAAGAGTCCCTCCTCCACCATTGGATCCAGTCTATATATAGAACTCCGTCTACTCACTGCTGCTTTCCCCGATAACAGAATGGAAATCTCCTCCTTGAATCTCTGTTGCTGGCAATACCGAATGATGGCAATCTCTGCTTCTAATTGATCTTCCAGTGTCAGGATTCCAATCCTAGATGTCACTGTACCCCGTTGTCCTTCAGCATTATTCAATCCGTCCTGACTGGTTTCCTCTGGATGGTCAGCCACAGCAGCCTCCAACTGCCCCTTCAGGCGCCCCTTTGATAACAACATGTCCTTTAACCTGAGAAACCAGGCAACTGCTGTCTTCAGCCTCCTCCAGTCAGAAAAGTTGGCAATGAGCTGGTCAGTAGGACTAGACACGACACCCATATTGATGGCATTTGCTGTAGTCCTTTTCCTCACCTCTGGGTCATTTAAGTCCAATGACTATTCAGACACGGGTTTAGGCCAGTCTTCCTCCTGTTGCCAAAGAAATAAAGGACCTCCTAGCCACGTGCTTTTCTTCAGAAATTCCGAGACGTTCAGACCCCTCAATGCATCATCCGCTGGATTATCTTTAGAACCAATGTGTCTCCACTGTGAGGGTTCAGATATTTCTCTGATGGTCGAGATTCTGTTGGCCACAAATGTGTGGAAGCGCCTGTCCTCGTTGCTAAGGTACTTTAACACTGAAGTGCTGTCGGTCCAGAATACTGACTCCTCCAACTGGAAATCCAATTCCGCCTTTAACATTGAGTCCACTCTGACAGCAAGGACAGCCGCTGTTAACTCCAGTCGGGGAATAGTTACAG
Source organism: Moxostoma hubbsi (assembly GCA_032164185.1). Classification (NCBI taxonomy): domain Eukaryota; kingdom Metazoa; phylum Chordata; class Actinopteri; order Cypriniformes; family Catostomidae; genus Moxostoma; species Moxostoma hubbsi. The sequence goes on along the minus strand of JAVLUX010000008.1, from coordinate 3,680,156 downwards.
CCTTCAGTGGTGTCACTCTGGCTTTACCAAGCAGAAATGTGACCTGAATGTTGTTTTCCTGATTTAACATCCGAATGTAGGTTACCGTCCCATATCCATCTTCACTGGCATCGGCAAAGTGATGTAGTTGCGCATGCCTGACCTCTCCAAAATACACTGGCTGAATGCACCTATCCACATTAAATGCAGTCAGCAGATCCAGGTCTTTCAACCACCTTTCCCATTTGCGCAAGATATCATGTGGCAGAGCATCATCCCATGAACAACGTCTCCGACATAGTTCTTGCTGCATGAATTTAGCAAGCAAAGTGACAGTTGCCAGTACCCCAAGCGGATCGTACACTGAGCTGTTAACTGACAACATACCCCATCTAGTTAGAGGCTGTTGTTTAATCTCCATTTTGAACCTGAAAGAGTCAGTCTCCGCACCATTGTAGACCCCAAGCTCTTTCTACTGGAAGTGTATCTCGATCTAGATCCAACTCCTTAAGGTATTTAGCCCTCTGATCTACTGCTATGGCTTGCAAGACGATACGACTGTTGCTTATCCATTTCTCTAAGATGAAGCCTCCCTTTCGACACAGAGCAATTAGATCTCTTACCATCTGGATAGCTTCTTCATCTGTGGCTGAGCTCTTCAAGCAGTCATCCACATAAAAATTATGCTTAACACATTGAAGAACTTAAGCTGAAAACTCAGAATTATTATCATCAGCAGTTCTTCTCAGGGCGAAGCTTGCACAACTGGGGGACGAAACAGCGCCAAACAGGTGTACCGTCATCCTAAACTCCACAAAATCCTTACTGATGTCTCCATCTAGCCACCAGAGAAAGCGCACACCTTTCCGCTCTCACAATGTTGTTGCTGCTGAGGTACTTGCTCCGCATAGGTCTTACCAATGAGAATGTTCATATATCCTGTATACTCCTGGTGCAAGTGTTTATCTTTAAGGAACCTTTTCTTCAAACCCTCGATCCTCTGCTTAGCCACAGCAAAATTATTGGGGAGATAGACTTCCTTGTTCCTAAAGGGCAATTTCAAACAATATTTTCCATCTTGAAGTATTACCGAGTGCTCCATAGTTTCAAGAAACTTACAATCTTCTCTGGACATTTCCTTCTTTTCCATATTCTTTTCATTGAAATCGTGATTGTATTGAATGGTCAGCATCTCTTCCAGTTTGCCCACAGATATTCTCTTCACCATAGCAGCGGGAAGCTCCTCCTCCAATGCCCCGCTGTTACCATTCAGCGGACCACTAATGACCCGTCCCAGCACCATCCTAACAGCATACGGGCCATTACCGCAGCTGTTTACGACCTCCCAAGGTTCTAATACCTTGGGAGCATTGGTTCCAATTAAGAGATCAACGTTTGCTTTTATGCTTGGGATGTGTACCTTTGACAAGTACGGCCAGCTAGCCAGGTCTTCAGGCGTTACCCTGTTATCCAAAGTAACTGGCATTTTCTTTTGCGTGAGAACCTCCGGGAGCATATAGAAGCCATTGCTGTCCAGATCAGATACCTCCAAACCAGTCAACAAGAAGGCTGGAACAACAGTTTCTTGCCCCATGGTGCGCAATAAGAAATGAGTTCTTCTGCCTGTAATATTCAGCTTCTGCATTAGATCTTCCGTGCAGAATGTGGCTGAACTTCCAGGATCCAAAAAGCATAGGTGTTTATGATGCAATTTCCCTTCGCAGGTTTCACCTTTACAGGGAGAATGGACAGAACGCACTGGTCCTTACCGGCCCCTGTATGTGCACATGTTTCCTGCGAAGTTGGCTGGTTATTATATGGCTCCTCCAACTGTACCATAGCTGTAGTTTGTCTTTTAATATGCAGCATGGTGGGATGAGTTTGGCCACAAACTTTGCATGTCAAGCGCCGGTCACAATCCCTGCTCATGTGACCATGACCTAAACATGCAAAGCAAACTCCCTTTTCCCTCAAAAAATAAATCTTTTCCTTGTGCTTCTTTCCACTGAACTGTTTGCACTCTTCCAACAGGTGACTACGAGCACAGCAAAGGCATCCAGCTTTCTTTTCCGTCCCTGGAGGCAATATTCTCCCTCCGCCAAGTGCCTAGATGTTACTGTGGTGGCAACAATATTTCCAGTTACTCTGTTCCTGGGCTGGAATTTAAACCTGGTGAGAGTCTTCATACCAGCTACACCGGGTGGTGAATCCTGTATGTTGCCAAACAGAGGGTAAGAAAGAATGCTAACACGACACTCAATGACTGTAACCAAATCCTTGAAATGAGCTCTATGATTAGTTCTTTCCATTATGTCATGAGCCCTGGTCCTCTACTGCTCTCTCATTCTGAATGGCAGCTTTGCAATAATGGCTCTCATGTTAACAGGCATATCCAGTTACTGCATGTACTCGAGCTCCTCCATTACATTACGGCAGCCATGTAAAAATAAGGAGTAGGCTTGAAGTTCCTTTACATCCTCAGCTCGTATTGGTCGCCAGGCCAAAGCCCTTTCAATATAATCTGTTGCAATTTTATACTGATTACCAAAGTGCTCCTGTAGAAGACCCTTTGCCACTACATAGCCACGTTCAGGCTCCATATGTTGGCAGCTACGCACCAGTTCTTGTGGCTGCCCTCTTGTAAATTGTTCCAAATAGTACAAACAATCTGCATTTCCTGCCTTTTCTTCCACTCCTTGCTCAAAGGCCTTAATAAATGTTCTATATTGTAGAGGGTCACCTTCAAAGATGGAAATGTCTCGCGGTGGCATAGACAATGAACGCTGCTGCTGCACTAAAGTGGCTGATATTTCATTTTGCCTGCGAATGATATTAAATATGTCTCCAGGCAGATTTTGACAGATCTGAGGTCTTTGCGTTCCTTCCACGTCCCTTGCTTGAGCAGTTGTTGGTTGGCTTTGGGAATAATGCAATGTTCCCAACGTATTGCTTTCAACCCATTGATCAGTTTCCTTCCGTCGCACATCCATTGATAGTTGCTTATGCGGTAGGTATGACAAATTTGTCATGTCATTTTGTTGTTTTGATTTCTCTGCTCCAGGCTGATATTCCCTTGCCATAGGGTTTAAAACATTAACAGTTTCCTTTTGTAGGTAGGAATTCACACCATTTGACAATGCCTGAGAAGAACCTTTCAGATCAGCGGCCTGTAATACTGCCAGCATAGCATTGGATGCAGCCAGTTCAGCTTCCAAACCAAGCTGCTGTCTTTTCCTCCTCAGCTGTTGCTCCTGTTCCTCTAAAGCATGTTGCCCCTTTAAAGCTGATACACGAGCTTCCAGTGCAGCTCTATTTGCCTCCGCTTTAATCCGTGCAGAGGACGTGGTACTTGATCTACCACTGTTAACACTCCTCTGATTTGAGCGTTTACTACCAACCTGGGATACGCTGTCATTAGGATTCACATCAGTACCATCAACATTTGCAAAGTCATATCCTTCATTGCTTGAAACCCACCTTTTTGTATTAGCAATACATTCATCATTAAACAGCATTTTTTTTAAACCATATTTCATGTTTTTTATATTCCTCATGTGGCAATAAACCCAACAAAGATGCATGCATACATTTTGATTCATCACATACCTCAATCAATTCTCCAAGAGCATTCAGTACCTGTGTTTTATCACCCTTTAAGCTTGCATTTATTTTCTTAACATACTGTCTTTGTTAAGCTTAAGCTTTCTAGTATTTTGCAACCTGTCCAATTTATCAGCAAGCGCCTTTGCAGTGAGCTTCACTACCCGTTTACCAATTTGTGATTGAACACCGCTAGTCACACTACTGGGTTTACAGCTGTAACTTTAAGCACACCAGTCCCGCTAATGTCCGACGCTGCGTCACGCGTCTCCATGATAAAGAGTCAGTCACTCAAAATTTGCCGTAACAGTCAGTGAAAGGTCTATTGTCCGCCTTATCTGGCAACCAATGCATTGGATTTATGCCTTTTTTATGTGTGCACACAATTTAAATGGCCAAAAGTGTAGCGCTACACATACCTCTTGCGTTGGGCGCCTTGCGATTCTCCGATGATCCGCTGCCCGACAACCGGCTTTAGCCTCGTAGCTCCTGCGCGTCCTTTCACCAACAGCTGACTGCATCCACCAGAGTAGTTTTAATCCCAAGTCCAACAAAGCGGCTCATCCTCTTATGCCATCTCGTTGCGTCCCACACGGTCCGGATCAAGTTATGTTCCAAATGAGCAGGGTTTTTGACTAATTGTAACCGCTCAGTCTAATACTGACAGCTACTGAGGTGGTTTAGCCCAGGAATGCCCTAGCTGACGCGCTGTACCCTTGTTATTCTGTTACCATACTATCTCGGTGAAGAATCTCCAGGCTTTGTTGTGTTGCTAATTATTCCGTTTATTTGTTTTACCATGCAGAGGTAAATGTCCATTTATCCAGTTTCATCGGCAAATCATATACATATAATAAACTTGTTCAACAATCAGTTTCCAGCGCCTATGCACCACAGCAGTCAAAAACCTTTTGCCCTTCCAGGTCAAAACCCCTGCCTGTTGGCAGTTTGGATGCTTCCTTTATAACTTTAACCTCAGGTAACATTAGAGCGACACCCACTGTCCCAACAAGAAACAACACCCAATATCTAAATACACAAACACCACATTTGGCTCCTATACTCAACGTTTCTTGTTTACAGAGCATGCAAACTTTTTCCACAGGCAAGGAGAAAAACAAGTGGAAGGCGGCTGGCTGTAGGTTTAAGGAGAATGTGTGGATGAGCTGTGATGGCATGCCTTGTTTACCCAAACACTTCTTTCCTCATTATGGAAAGTTGATACACGGGTTAGACCATGTATCAAAAGCAGGAATGGTTGCACAAATGAAAGAATTGTGGTTTACAAAGGGTTTCACGATATTTGCTGAATTTTTGCAAAAAATTTGTCATTTGTAACACACACAACGTGGCAAGAGGGATAAAAATGCCTATAGTATCTCAACCACCATCAGGGGGGCCTTTTGAATATCTGATGATGGATTTCATCGAGTTAACCCGTTGTGGGAAGCAGAAATACTGCCTGGTGATGGTTGACATGTGGTCCAAATGGGTTGAGGCCTTCCCAACCTTGAAACAAGACTCGGCAGCAGTAGCGAAAGCTCTTTTAAACGAGATTGTTCCGAGATGGGGAATTCCAAGGAAAATCAGCTTTGTCAATGAAGCAATAAAGCAGGTGGGTCAGTTTTTGGGAATTGACATAAGAACACACTGCAGTTACCACGCCGCTAGTGGAGGCGCTATTGAGAGGGAGAATCAAACGATCAAGAACAAATTGGCTAAGTGCTGTGAGGAAACTGGGCTCACTTGGGTTAAAGCTCTCCCAATTGTGTTGATGTACACCAGAATGAGGAAGAGAGTCAAAACAAATTTTAAGTCCATTTGAAATACTCTTTGGTAGACCACCATTCATGGGAATAGAGGGGAGGAGACAAAGGCTGCCATCAACAGATCTGTGTGAGAATGACATGTTGAATTATTTCAAAGAAATGTCTTCTCTGTTGTCCAATGTTTGTGTTCAGGTGAAAGCTGCTCCTTGGGGAAAAGAGGTATAAAAACAACTCAGCCCTCCCCTTCTCCGTCTCACTCATGGCACAGATTATTCCTGTGTAATGACTGGGTCCTTCTTGCAAGAATAAATTCTTTTAAAAGACTGTTTGATTCAGAGTGTCTCTTACGCAGTGATAATGGTGGGTTAATATTTTTTTTGCCACAACAATATAAAACAACAGGATGCCACATTAAAGATAAAGGAGATAGGAGCAATACATTGTCACATACCAAGAGTGTCTAATAACCTTAAAGGGACAGTTCACCCCAAAATTTCAATTCTCTCATCATTTACTCACTCTCATGCCATCCCAGATGTGAATGACTTTCTTTCTTCTGCAGAACACAAATTAAGGTTTTTTGAATGATATACGGGACCCAGTGTGTGGCGATATACATGAAGAATGTGAAAGTGAAGATTGATTGTAAAACATGAATTAAATATTGACATCTATCATATCACTTCAGAAGACATCGATTTAACCATTGGAGTCTGATAACACTGTATTCAGCACGAACTGGACTACAATAATATGTGAGCAACATGTGTGTACATGTCTGTATTTTTGAGAAAATAACATTTATGCATGTTTTTTTTTAAAAAAAAAATAATGTTAAGCCACTGAAATAAGGTCATATAACACAAACTAAACATTTGTCCACAAGACTTTTGAGAACTGGATCTTGTAGCCTAGAGTTTTTGCTACAAAATGATGTGTAAACCATCCTGATCACTCATTCATACAAAACAATATAGTAATTGAACTTTTGTAAGACAATTTTAGAGTTGAAAGGCGATATGCGAGGAGGCATGAATGATCATGAATATTGAGATAATTTACACTTATTTGCAAGCACAAGCTTTGTTTATGATAATGAAGCAGCATAAACACTAGATAAAATATAATCTAAACATTCATATTGTTTTTATATCATATTACATATCATATTTATATTAAACAGCATACAATTGAAATACCTGCTTTAGCTGAAACAGCATTTAAATGTAACTAAAACTTGCTTATTAGGACATATTTCAAATGTCAATACTCTGAATCTTGGCTGGCAAGTCTGGAAACAGTCCCGCTAGTAAAATATGTACGTTTATATAAAGTAGCATGTCAACTAATTAAAACTAAATGATTTATCCTCGGCTGGATCAAGTCTCTCTTCTTCTGATGAAAAAGTTAAATCTTCCTTAATATCCAGAAGCTTCATCGCCTGTGTATCGTTACAAACATGCAGTAAAATGAATGAATTGTTTACATCAAACCTCTGAACACAGTTGGGGGCGTGTACATTTGCGTTGATCGTCACAGCACATTAGCATATGAATGGCGCCCTCTGCTGGTGGGTGGATCACATTACAGATAATGAGATGAACCGGTAAAAACTGTGCAGCGCTTTATTTCATACAGATTACATTGCAGGAGAATATTTGTTTTACAAAAGCACAATGTTTTATTGTTATTATGAGTGTACACAAATAACAGTAGACCCTTTATAGTCTCTAATGAAGTCTTACACATGTCTGTATGCCCCAAAATGACGGAGTATTTTAAGTTTTTTTTGTTTGTTTGTTTCCCCCTTTATTTATGTATCCGCAAACAAACAAGGTACATCAACAAATCTCAGCAAATAACCGCAATTATTCAGCCTAAGGTTGAGCAGCTAATACAGAGAACCGAAAACTCACAATAGAACAAACAAACAAATAAACAAAAAATACATAAATAAATAAAATTTAAAAAAAAAAAATTAAAAACGGAGTATTTTAAGTTGTTTCTGCTGTAATGACGAAAATATCCAGCAGGACGCGCCGGCGCATCCGTCGACCCCAGAGGATTAAGAAGAGGATATTGAGAAATCATCCAGTACAGGAGGTGGCGATATGCACCTAAAAATGTCTTGTTGCAACATTACACAGAAGAAGAAGAAGAAGTAGTATAAAAAGACGAAGAAGCGAGACTTGTTTTACAGTTATATCCTCTTAAATCAGGAGCTACTCAAGGATAAAATGATGACGCTAAACTCCGGTGTGTGCGCTCTAATGGCGGTATTATTGCTGTCTGTCTATATTGCTGAGGTGAATTCCGTCTCCTGCGTCGATCCATCCGACAACATCAAAGGGCGGAATGCAGCAGGTAAATATACGAAACATGCACTTAATATTAGTTAAATGACTGTTGCTGTTTAGAGGTCCAGTAAAGGTCCATGTCTTGAGGTAAGTTTAATCAGAGACTTTAATCAATAATGAAATATCTCCTACATGTTTGGGTCGCAGTCGACGCTTTTTTTCCTGTGTGCGTGTGCGCGTGTGCGTGTGTGTTTGACCAGTCCTTTGTCAAGCTTTCTTTAGTTTAATGTGTTTCTTTAATAAGTCTGTTGCTTGTTTATTGTGAAACTCTGCATTTGGGTTCTAGGGCCCATTGGTGGAGGGTTATCCAAGGTGAATTATGCCACTTCAGAAGTGCAGAGGATCTGTGATGAGGTAAGTCGAGACATGTTTTCATTGTGTTATGATGGTGTTTGCTGATCTGCAGGTGAACTTAATGAGCATTTTATTAAAAGTTTGAATGGACGATCCCTTTAAGCTCTCCAGATCTCACACACAAACACAATGCTGACACATGAACTTGGATGTGTGAGAAATCATCATATGTGTAATCAGCGTTTGGGTGTAATTAAACGAGTAATTAAAATGTTAAACGAGTCATTAGAAATAACAAATAAACAAATCAAACTACTTGTTATTGCTTGTTAGATGAAGCCATATGTAGAAAGACGTCTCGGAAAGAAGTTTGCTGTTTTCTCCGCCAAATGTTTCAGCACACAGGTTGTGGCAGGAACCAACTATTTTATCAAGGTAAACTATTTTGCCAAACATGTTTGGGAGGCTGTGAGCTTGTTGTTGTGTCACTCAATTTGCATTTGAGTCATTGATGTGGCATTTATTATTTTGTCCAGATCTATTAAATTGATCAAATACAATTCCTACTGCAGAAAACACTCGAATACACCTCTACTATAAACATGTTTTTAAATACGGAGTTTAATGTCATTTTGATATTTTTCCTGGAAAGTAAAAATGTTTTAGTGGTGGAAATTGAGACTGTGAAAATTAAAAGCAGATTTTTATTACCTCCAATCTTATTTGTGATTGACACATGCATGTATTTGCTGGAAGTGTGTCTAAACCACTAAACCTTTCGTTCTTTGGTTTTTCTTCAGGTCCACGTTGGCGGGAAGGATTTCATCCATCTGAGAGTCTATAAATCTCTCCCTCAAAATGGAGAAAAACTAGAGCTCAGTGGAGTTCAGACCTCTAAAGTGCAGCTTGACCCCATTGTATACTTCTAAACCAACACAGACATTTCTCATCCAATCAATGTGATGCCGCACCTTTTGCAAAATAGTCACTATTAATATTACAACACTGTTATTCAAATATACATCCAATCTATATTAAAGTGAACCCAGTATTCAGCCATTTCAGTGCCTGCCTGAGTTTTCTCTGGTCAACATGACTTTCCTGTACTATAAAGGGATTGTTGTGAAATAATTATACACATCTTTCTCCAAATCTGTTTTATATTAGAAAATGCTGCTTTAATAATGGCCTTTGTTGATTTAATATGGTACATTCCAACGATGGCTCACGGTCATATGATCTTAGCCACAGAAATGGTGAAGTGTGGCATTTCTGGGAGTTGGACTGTCGGACAACATTTATTTTATTACTTCTAAGTATCACATTACAGCAATGTCGAAACCAATGGTTGGGGGGGGGGGACATGTGAGGTGAAGGACGCCACTCCAGAGGTGCAGAAGATCTGTGATGAGGTAAGAGATGGACAGATTCACTTTTGTTATTGTGGTGTCAGCTGATCTGTGTGTGCGCGTGATGGGCATTTAGTAATAAATGATGTGATTAATTAATAATGTGGGATTGCTCTGATTCTTTCTGCTTATTTTGAAGTCAAAGGCAATCAAATGCACAGTAATACAGCAGTCACTGCAGACAATTAAATATTATTTCTGCAATCTCCAAATGATAAAGGAGAGAAATAACAATTTAAAACAAAGCTTAAGATATATAAAAGCTAAGATGTTACAGACAGGAAGTTAGGTTAGCAATTAAAGAAACGTCATGACTCGCGAGACAACCGAGATGTCCCGCCCAAAACATTTAATGCTGATTTATTAGCATGGAGTTACAGAGGTCGACTGATTTTTGCCGATACCGATAATTCAGGTGGTGGGAAAGGCTGATAAACGACAAATTGTCTGATAGTTTTTATAATTAATAGAATGACAAAAATTGTACTATGGTGGGCACAGAAAAGTTATTCAAAATGATTAAAATCCCAGATGTGGTTTATTGTTCAACCCAAATTCCAATAATAACCAGAAAAAAATATTTGGCGCATAATGTGGGATTTGAAGTATAAATAAGCCCGAAACACACCGGGGACTCTTATTTTGAAATGCTGAAAAACACTAAGATTTTTGCCGATAACCGATACTTCCAAAAGCGACTCTGCACCGATTAATCAGTAACTGATATATATATATCTCTATCTCTCTGGCTCTACCTCTAATGAGTCATCACATGTTGTTGTCAGTATTTGGGTGTTTCATTATGTTTGTAAATAATCAAACTAAACACTATCTTTTGAAAAATGATTTCTACTTGTCGTCTTTCATAAATATACATTATTTTACAATATAAAAATATATACATGAGTGAAAATCACAAGCTTCTGAAGAACATTTGCCGGTAATTTTCAAGGATGATTTAAATGTTTTGCATCAAACATCACATGTGCATCTGTTCATACAGGTGAAGCCACAAGCAGAAGAAAAAGCTGGAAAGATGTTTGATGTTTTCACTGCCAAATCTTTCACCACACAGGTTGTGGCAGGGAAAAACTATTTTATCATTGTGTGTGTGTGTGTGTGTGTGTGTGTGTGTGTTCAGAGTATTTTCATTCTCTATTTGTTTTGTTTTTTAGGTCCTAGTCGGAGGGGATGAATTCGTTCATCAAAGTTCATAAATCTCTCCCTCACAGTGGAGGAAAACTAGAGCTGAGGGGAGTTCAGACTTCTAAAGCGCAACATGACCCCATTAGATTTTTCTAATCAAACACAGAAATGATCATCTTATCTTCTAATGGTGTCTCACATTCTCACCCAAAACAAGTTACTCAACGATTCATGTTACAGCATTTTATATTCAAATCTACATAATTAAAGTGAAGCCAATATTCAGCCGTTCCAGTGCCTGTATATGGGAATTTTCTATGATCCACACAGCATGCAATGGTTTTCCTTACTGCACTAAACATGTAAATCATTGTGTTGTGGTGAAATAATTGCTCCTAGATATTCCTCATCACTCCAAATCTGTTTTTATAAAAGCAAATGCTACTTATAAAATAAAGGGAAATTTCATATGATGTCTTTGTTTTATTTACACCATTTGTGAGAATTTAACAGGAAAATATTTTTCAAAACACATTGTTGTAACTGAGCATCATATCCATGTAGAAGGTGTAACTAATAATCAATACAAACCTTAAAAGCATGTTCTGACATTTACGTTGTCTCAAATATAGTCATCTATAGTCAGGATTCAAAATACTGGCTATTGTTGACATTACAAAAACTGCATAAACTTTTATGTGTCAGTTTTACAGGTATTTGCATGCAAAACATGCAATCCACCGTTTTTACACTAAATTTCTTGGTTGGGAACTGTATGTCCACATGTACAGTAATGTTCACATTCAAAAGCATTCCAGTAAAAAGCAAATCAGTTTTTTTTTTCCTTTACTGTTTACTACACGAGGTACAGTAGAAACACGGTATGATAGAACAGAAAAAGTTTTACAGTATTGCTTACAGTGAACAAAATATCCATGAAACACACAAGAGTATTCTGAACAAAAAAACAACAGCAAAAAGCCCAGATAAAAAGGGGGGGGGACTAAAAAAAAGCACAAAATTACTGTATCTAATCTCTGCGATTTTCAGGTTTAGGCCACATGTTTTCATCAACATCACATCTGATATTATCCAAGCTGATGCACCTGGGATAAAACCGCTTGGTATGTCGGATCCACCCGTGGCAATTGTGAACTGTGATGTCCCTACAGCCAGCATCCATGGCTTCAAGGAGGGACATCTGGTCATGTGGCTGATGGTCATAAACCTTCCACCTCTGTGCAGAAAAGAACTCCTCTATGGGGTTGAGGAAAGGTGAATAGGGTGGAAGGAAGAGACTTACCAGTCTTGGGTGGACATGGTCAAACCATGTTGTTATTGCTTGCGAATGATGGAAAGCCACATTGTCCCAGGTAATTACAAAGGTCCTCATGTTTTCGCCCTCCTGATCCTGCTCTGGAACCAGGCGCTGGTGGAGATCATTGAGAAAGGCAAGGATGCACTCGGTATTATAGGGTCCAACCTGACATCTGTGAAGGAGTAATCCTGCATTTGCAATTGCTGCACACATGGTAATGTTTGCCCCTCTCTGTCCTGGCACATCAACTGTGGCCCTTTTTCCAATTACATTTCGTCCACGTCGACGCCTTTTGGCCAGATTGAATCCTGCCTCATCAATGTATATGAAAAGGGAACAGTGTAGAGCTGCTTCATCCGCACTCTGTGTTTGGACAATGTCCGCGTAATGGTTGTGAGGCTGATGCTATCGATATTGTTAAATATCTCATGGTCCTCCACAATTCTAGTTTGAATTTCATACAGTTTTATTGCATTATTTGCAACAACCATTTCTACAATGGCAAGCTCATGATCATTATTGAGGGGCTTTCCTCTTCCCCCAGAGAGTGGAAGACGATGCATTCTTTAGAGGGACAAAAAATTCAACATATGCATTACTGTATGACCTTATTGACATGTCAAGTGAGAATAGAAACAATCCATGTAAAATGCAATACTTACCTGTTGGTTTGTTGAAAGATGCATGTAATGGAGGCAACCGTTGACCGCCTCAAATTGGGCTGCACTCTTTCACCAGCCTCTCTTAGTGAAAGACCGTGGTTGATTACATGGTCAATGATAGTGGCTTGAATTTCATCACTGACTACTGTTCTTGCAGCCCTTGGAATGCCACCACCACGCATTCTTACACCTCTAACTTGCCCTCTCCTTGGGCCTGCTCCTCTCACTGCACCTGCACCTCTTACTGCTCCTCTTACTGCACCTCTCACTGCACCTGCACCTCTTACTGCTCCTCTTACTGCTCCTCTCACTGCACCTGCACCTCTTACTGCTCCTCTTACTGCACCTCTCACTGCTCCTGCTGCTCTTACTGCACCTCTCACTGCACCTGCTCCTCTCACTGCATCTGCACCTCTTACTGCACCTGCTCCTCTCACTGCACCTGCACCTCTCACTGCACCTGCACATCTTACTGCTCCTCTTACTGCACCTCTCACTGCACCTGCTCCTCTCACTGCATCTGCACCTATTACTGCACCTCTTACTGCTCCTGCTCCTCTCACTGCACCTGCAACTCTCACTGCACCTGCACCTCTTACTGCTCCTCTTACTGCACCTCTCACTGCACCTGCTCCTCTCACTGCACCTGCACCTCTCACTGCACCTGCACCTCTCACTGCTCCTCTTAATGCACCTCTCACTGCTCATGCACACACTACATGGAGTGTGGCTTCCTCGTGGGCACTGGCTAACGACACCTCTCTAGCAGACATATGTAGGGTGGCGGGCTGTGAGATTACCCTGAGATTACCCAACATCTTCGCAAGATTTTATGCACTCTGGGTTGAGCCAGTTGTGTATACCAGTACAGTCTCCCTTTTTCAGTTGACCCACGTCTCCCTTGGCAGAGCCCTCTCTGCCCCGGTCACTGCATTTGTGGAGCTCCTCCCCTACTGCTGTGCCTCTTCTATGTGCGGCCTAAGGCCCATATGACATATTTACCACATTTCCCCCTGAAACAATAGGAATGAAAAAGAACACCTTCCTCTACGCCTATCTATTTATAATAGTCCTGCTAGTCTATGAAATCAATGTATTGTGTAGGATAAGAATAAACCTTATCCTGCTTTGAATACAAACGTCTAGGTTACGCATGTAACCTCCATTCCCTGATGGAGGGAACGAGACGTTGTGTCAAAGAAGCGACACTAGGGGTCTCTCTTGAGCACCGAATATGCCTCTGATCTATGAAAAAAGGCCAATGAGAAGTTGGCAGACAGTATTTGCATACCCCACCCCCGGACATATGGGTATAAAAGCAGGGAAATACGTCGAGTTCATTCAGGATTTTTCTGAGGAGCCAGAAATGGTCCGGCCACAACAGTGGCTCGGCTCAGCGATGTAGCCAGGAGGACACAACGTCTCGTACCCTCCATCAGGGAATGGAGGTTACATCTGTAACCTAGACATTCCCCATCTGTCGCTCACTTCACATTTGTGTCGAAGAAGCGACACTAGGGGTCCAATTTAAATCACGCCATGCACTGAGCCGTGTACGTGTACTGCTGACACAGTAGCGGGCAGGTACTTGACGTGCAAAAGCGACCAGATGTGTCAGACTGCACGTAACCTTCCCCAATGCCCCATAAATGTCGTCGGAATCCTTCTGGTTACCCTGAACAGGGGAACAAGGCGACGCTTGCCAACCTGGGAACGGGCCGAGCCTAGCCGGGCCTCTTTTCTCTCTATGTTTCTCTGCACAGAGAAAGAAACGGCTGGGGCCCTTACCAAGTGACATGCCGTCTACTGCGTTGTGGTGGGCTGCGATAGCAGTGACATACACCTTCAAGGTGGAGGGGGACAGTCTCCCCTCTAGCCTCTCCTGCAGGAATGAAAGCACTGACCGAACTGCACATCACTGTGAGTCTTCAGATCTGGAAGGACACAAATTTGCGAACAGACGCTACTTGAGGGCATAAAGCTGCCTATTATAGGGAGCTCTGTCTTGGTTGATCGTGTCTACTAGACCGCTTAAGTCTTCCGCGTCCCGTCCAGGGGCCAGACATGGAGGTTCCAGTGGTCTGGGCGTGGGTGCCAGAGGGTGCCCCGTCCCTGAGAAAGAAGGTCCTTCCTCAGGGGAATTTGCCAGGGATGTGCTGTCGCGATGAGCGTGAGATCCGAGAGCCAGGTCCGGGTGAGCCAATAAGGAGACACTAAGGTGACCTGTTCCTCGTCCTAACTGACCTTGCACAGCACCAGTGCAAGAAGGCTCACTGGGGGAAATGCGTACTTGCGCAGCCCCTGGGGCCAGCTGTGGGGGGGGCGAGAGGGGCCTCCATTAGGGAGTACCAGAGCGGGCAGTGGGAGTTGTCTTGGGAGGCAAAGAGTTCTATCTGTGCCCTGCCGAAGTGGTCCCAGATCAGCTGGACCACCACGGGGTGGAGCCTCCACCCTCCGCTGAGCGAGACCTGTCTCGACAGCGCGTCCGCCATCGTGATGCTGTCGCCCGGTATGTGAGTGGCGAGCAGCGATCTAAGTTGCGGCTGACTCCAAAGGAGGAGATGGCGGGCGAGTTTTGACATGTGACGGGAGCGTACAACGCCTTGGCAATTTATGTACGCTACCGTGGCGGTGCTGTCTGAACGGATCAAGACGTGCTTGCCCCTCAGCTGGAGAACCCTCCACAGGGCAAGGAGTACAGCCAACAACTCTAGGCAATTGATGTGCCAACGCAGTTGAGAGGCATCTGTGGTGACCACGACACATCTGGACACCTGCTGTAGGGGTCTGAGGGTGCGACATGCAAATTCTGTCTGCCAACTTGACATTGGCCTTTTCTCAAGTTCAAGTTCTGAGGTACGCGAGGCTCTCAGAAGAGACCCCTTGTGTCACTACAATCGACACAACGTCGAGTTTCCAGATTCCACCTGTCTGTGTATTTCGGCCCTGAAGAGTTCGTTCACTCAATAGCGTTTCAGAAATACTTTTGAATACTTATGAAATTATATTTAAATGTTTACAAAATACATTTTCCCTTATGTGTCTCAGTTCATTCCTGAGCCTAAAAAAAAACTTTCTCTCTTAAAATAATTGTTTTTTTCTACATTGTTTCTCAAAAAAAAGAAATAAAATAATTTCACTCTTCAAAGAAAAACTTTCTGTAGTTTGGGGTTATTTAAAATTACACTGGTGTCCACTTGTGACAATTTTTATGAAAACTATTTGCTCTAGAAAGTTTTTTATTTTTATTTTAGGTGGTGCTACTCACAAATCATACAGGGAAATTAAAAATGCACACAGCAGTCATGCTCTGTTCTCAAGAAGTTATTCTAGTGGGGATTATTGTGTCCTTCATTGTAACTCACTATTAATGATTGATTCCTACATTATGAGTTAAAGGAAAGTTCCGGGTTCAATAAAAGTTTGAATTGAAGTTCTCTTCCAAAAAAATTTGTTTTTCACTCTTCAAAAATTAAAAGAAATATATATATATATATATATTTTCATCATTCATTTTTTTTTTCACCTTGCGGTTCAGGACTTCCGTAGAACAGAACTAAAAAGATCATAAATGTGTATTTGCTCATGACATGCAGATAATCAGAGAACAGCCAGAAAAGATCCACACTCCCCTTACCTTCCACGACTTTATTCCACGTCACGGCCACCAAACCAGAGTTCCTATAGAAGCGATAGAATATGGGCACACAATTTATGAGAGCCAATCGAACATCACATCACTGATACAAATCGGGCAGTGGTGGCTCAGCGGTTGAGGCTCTGGGTTACTGACCATCCGGATACTGTTGGGGGGTTCAAGCCCCAGCACCGCCAAGGTGCCACTGTTGGGCCCTTGACCCTACCTGCTCCAGGTGTGCTGTATCATGGCTGACCCTGCGCTCTGACCCCAGCTTAGCTGGGATATGTGAAAACAACCACATTTCACTGTATATATGCAAAAATGTCTGTATAATGTGTGACCAAAATAAAGGCTTCTACAAATGTGTATTTTAAAGCTTATTTAGGTGGCAATTTTTGAATCTTTAAAATATTGTGGGATTTGTTACGACAGACACTGGAGGAACATGATCAGTGAAGAGACTTAAATTTGGGTTCCTTCTTCATATTAACCGATCGGAAGACTTGGAATACAACCAGAACAAATCATCACTTTATCAGAGTGAGCACAGAAAAACACAGATTAAACGTTAAACACTGCAAAATAATCCCACACTTTATTATTATTATTATTATTATTATTATTATTAGCACTTTCATTTTATTATAAAAATTCACAAATCAATCTCTTAAGAGATGAGATGGTCTCTTAATATTGGGTATACTTGGTTTTTCGCCATTCTGGATCGAATCTCTCCAGGTCAATCCCAGAAGCTTTTAAAGTATAATCTTGATGATACAAGCGTGTTTGATGCATGCGCAATACGATGGCTTTGTGATACACTTTATACAATCAGCGGCAGGCATATGCACAAAATGATTTACAGTTTCAAATGTCCAGACACATTTAGGGCAGAAAAATAATAATTCTAAGAAAATCAGTACAAATACAAAAGTGTTTCAGCTCCTTCAGTGCTTGGACTCTTCATACTCTCACTTTATGTATACTTAATTTGCACCCTTTGTTAAAATAACTTGGTATATTCCAGTGACGGCTCAGGTCATGTGTTCTTGGCCACATAAATAGTGCAGTATGTCATTAAGAGAGTTAGTCTGATTGATGACACATTGATATTTCGTCTACTCATGGATAAACAGCAGCTTGGAGGATGGAGTCAGGTGGAGCCTGCCACACCAGAGATACAGAAAATCT
Source organism: Moxostoma hubbsi (assembly GCA_032164185.1). Classification (NCBI taxonomy): domain Eukaryota; kingdom Metazoa; phylum Chordata; class Actinopteri; order Cypriniformes; family Catostomidae; genus Moxostoma; species Moxostoma hubbsi. The sequence goes on along the minus strand of JAVLUX010000008.1, from coordinate 3,662,791 downwards.
GCGATAAGGTTGGAGTTTATTAAATGTTTATGGATTTGTTAGCCACTATTACAGTATCTAAAGTTCAAGGTATACATTTTTTTTAAAAGTATGTATATTCCCTAAATTTAACCCATTATGAGATATGTGACTTGTAACTCCCTAGATGTACCACTTATTGTAGATGCAATGTATGCAAATTTAATAACAAATAAATGAATAATAATTCTTCTGAATAATCAACAGCTTCTCATGGAGTTTTTAACATAGAATCTGATCAAATGAAATACTGAGTATATCCTAATCACTTTTTAACCAACTGAATCAACTCAATCTATTTTTACTTATATTTTCAAAATATTTCTTCTAGTATGACAACTACAACTAATAAAATATAGACCAACATAAAATCTGCTGTCTGTTTATTCAGGTAAAGACACAAGTTGAAGCATTCGTACCTGGAGCCGACTTCGATGTTTTCTGTGCTGTAAGCTTTGCTTATCAGATTGTGCAAGGAACAAATTATGTAATCAAGGTAAATTAGTGGGTAATATAAGATATATATATATATATATATATATATATATATATATATATATATATATATATTTTTTTTTTTTTTTTTTTTTTTTTTTTTTTTTGAGATATAACAGATTTGGGTAGTTGATATATGGACATGGGCCCAAAAGTATTTCATGTCAACTAAGTACTTGCAAAGTGCTTTATATGTATTGTTGTTCATTATCTCTCTCTCTCTCTCTCTCTCTCTCTCTCTCTCTCTCTCTCTCTCTCTCTCTCTCTCTCTCTCTCTCTCTCTCTCTCTCTCTCTCTCTCTGTCTCTCTGTCTCTCTCTCTCTCTGTCTCAGGTGGATGTCGGAGGAAATGTATGTGTTCACGTGATGATATTTGCAGCTCTGGCTTGTTATGGAGGGGATCAGAAGGTGCTGAGAATCCAGCACCCTAAAAGCCCCAGTGACACTCTGCAACCCTTTTGAATAAGCACATACAAACATCTACAGGCGCTCTGTTGTATAGTGTAACAACATTGTAACAATATTAAACATTCTGACACTCCAGTGCCTGTGTAAATGTGTATTACTGTGAACAACAAATCAAGTCACTGTACTCAAACTGTATTGTGCTGAAGCAGCTGAACATGGACAGCATTAGTCCAAAAGAAAATTAAAGAAACTTTTCAAAATGAAAGAAAATAAAATCACACATATTTCAACACACTGGACTCTTTTATGAAACTTGTATTCTCCTGCAATGTTTTTAAAGATATATTTAAAATGTAGTCATTAGCTCTTTTGTTTTGGCTCCTTTTAGGAGATTTACCTTTTAATCAGTTACTTTTATAAGTTATAATGTTTGCTTTGAGGGGTGATCCATTAACTACTTGCACCTTTTGAGGCACTTAGAAGTGCATTAAGTGATATGTTTTCCTTCGTTACGCCCCAGCACTCTACGAAAACTGTAAATTGATATTTATTGGAAAATATAAGCTGTTCTTTAGACCAGCGGTATGTTGTGGGAGCAGTTTTTATTAACCTGAAAAAGGCATTCGACACAGTTATTCATGCTATTCTTTTCTCGAAATTGACTGATTTTTATTATAATAAACAAACATCTGAGTGGTCTGCATCTTACCTACAAAAAAAGGGTGTGATATTTGAGCAGGAACAATGATCTTTTATTAACAATAATCTAGGAATACCCCAAGGTTCAACATTAGGTTCATTTCATTTTTAGTTTATTTATTAATGATTTGCCAAGTTGCTGCCCAGATATTAAGTGTCAGCTTTATGCTGATGATCTTTATACATCAGTGAAGTCACCAGGAAAGGCAGCTGAGATTTTAAATGCTAACTTTGGGAATATCTCCAAAATAACCACCTCACTTTGAACAGTTTCTATGTGTTTCTCTTATAGAAAAGAAAAAGGAAAATTGCAAATTCAGATTCTTAGGAATAATTTTAGATTCTCAACTCACATTTGATAGACACATAAAGAAACTTTAAACAAAAGATTAACTTAAAGATTAACATGCATTGTTTCAAATTACACATTTTCAAACATTTCAAAGCAGGCAGCTCAGCTTTTTATGCATGCAATGATTTTGTCTCATTTCATATTGAATTACAGTTTGGGCTCAAACAAGTGAATCCACCATAAATCATATAATGTCACTTTGCAATCAGACTTTAAAAATCATGGACAATAAACCAAATCATGTGCATCATTGCGATATAAAAAATAAAAAAATCAATAAATGACATAAAATCTTTCATTATATTGGCTGAGCTCTGGTTTAAAAGAAAATAGAGCGGTAATTTTTATTTCTCGATGACTTTTTGGTCTAATCTTTTATACAACATGTTACCAGGGTTGGGAGCAACCTTAGTATTTATTTAGCCATTTATTTACTTTATTATTATTTTATTATTTACTTTTTTCTTATATGATTATTATATATTGCTTGCATTTATAAAGCCAATCTAGGGACCTGAGATGCAACAAATTCTAATCTCTCAATTATCAACTTTGCATCCGAGACTGTTTTCTGTGTTTCAATTAAGGTCCTAGAGAGGCTGATATCTCAGTATAAAAGAATCTCGGATTTAAATGTTGCAGACAGTCACATGACATGCGAGAGCCAATGGCATGAGCCAATGGCAATGGACATAACTGACATGAAAGCTGCCAGAATGCTTGTTGAGGGGGCCATTTTTAATGTTTAAATAAGACTTGGGTAAAGTATTGGAATACTTCAGACTGATATTTAAAATATCAACCTAGTCTCATAGAATACACCAGGAGCATTGCTAGGCTTGGAAGAGATAAGGGTCTTAGCCCCTTGTTCAAAATATAAAGTTATCCGGTCACATTGTCATAGCATAGAAGTTAGATATAAGATCTCAATTTCACTGAACAGTGGATAGTACCTGAATACGCATTCATATAACCTGGTTAGTTCTTTGAAACAATGACAGTTAGTTGAAACCTGCCCAGTGAAAAGAGTCCCACCTGCTGTCCATAACATGTAGTGTTAAACAGCTGCCTATAAATGCATGGGATTTAAAATCGAAAATTGATGGTCATTTCTGCATTTCAGCATTTAGTTCTCATAGGTGGGCACATTTTATGATCTGAGAAACAGACATTGACCAAAACAATAACAACTATATTCAAACGAAACACAAGATAATCCAGCCTACAGCAATTGAGATTAAATTAATTAACTACACCAAAAACCATTGCATTATGCCTATACACTTCATAAACATGATGTATTGACTCAGGTCCATCATAATGGGAAGATGGACACACAAGATTCCAATTTTGATTTATTATGATTTATTTTTGGTTTCACTTCACTCACACTTTACAGCAAACTCAAAACACTCAGCAGGTAAAAAAAATGACATAAAATATTTTGGACACTCAGTAGGCTAGCTTAGCTTTCACAAAGAATATATTTAATTTATCTATAAGGCTAACCTTACATTTAATTTAATTTAGAATAACTAGAATAAAAGGTAAATCGTATTAATTAATTAATAATAAAAAATTCCTATAATTGATATGTTCATGCTGTTCAGGTCCGAAAACTTGCCTTCCAGTGTGCAGTGCGATTTAATTGCACATACCCACTCTTGGAAGGCATCTGAGATGGCAGGAAAGGACTGGATGGCATCTTTTCTTAAGCGTAACATTTTGGCTTCCCCACATTGTCTATCAGGAAGCTAAAAGCAACAAGTCTGGCCAGGGCCTCAAGCTTCAACAAGCACAATGTGGGCACTTTTGATAACTTGGTCAGTGCATATGACAAGCATGGTTTTGAGGCTCAAGATATCTGGAATATGGATGAAACAGGGTTTACAACCATGCAAGCTCCAGAAAAGATAAATCGCTCCCGAAGGGCTGCGGCAGATTGGGGACATGACATCCAGCAATAGAGGTAGTCTAGTGACTGCTGCTGTTGCGGTCAATACGCAGGGGAATCCTATTCCACCTTTCTTCATCTTCCCTCAGAAGAAATATCATGCACATTTTATCCGTGGTGGACCCACTGGATCTGTTGGTGTGGCCAATGGTTCAGGATGGATGCAGGAGGAGTTTATAGTTTTCCTGCATCATTTTGCCCACCACACAAAGCCGTCGCAGGAGTCCAAGGTCCTCCTTTTGTTGGATAACCATGCTTCCCATGTGACCTTCCCTGCTCACTGCACTCACAAGTTATTTATAAGAGCACATTTAAAAACAACAGAAGTTGACCCAAAGTGCTTTACAGATCAAACAAACAAAATATATAAAAACAGACGGATTTAAATATATAAAACATAATAAATAAAACAAAAATTGAAATTTGTCCATTTATCTGTCCTTGTGAACAAAAATAAATGTCAGTGTTTGACACACAGTCTCTTGTACGTTTTTACGTGTGGATCTAGAATATATTGACGTATTGCTACTCCATCTTTGCATATCCATCGATGATAGACCAAAAGATGGATGGATAAACAGACCTGTTTGGATACATTTCCATCCATTCATGATATAGATGGAAAGACAGATAAATATCCACACATACTTATCTATCCATCCCACTATCATGGATGGAAAGATCGATATATAGATGGATATGGGAGGACAAAACTAGTATAGCTGATTACAGAATGGCAAAATACAGCAATTTTGGTATAGTTTCAAGAGATGTATTTTGAGCAAGATGTGCATGTTGTAAGCTGTTGAATATAAACAAGAGTAGGGACCACGTGTTTGCAGTGTTTCTACCCTGTCTCATTTGGTGGTGAATGGGACCACACACCTGTTGGTCATTTGATTAAGCACTTAACTCCAGGTTGCACTGGGGGGGGATTGTTCCTGTAATAAGTGCACTGTAAGTCTCTTTGGATCAAAGCATCTGCCAAATGCATAAATGTAAATGTAAATTAAGTCAGTTCTCGGTACTGCCAGTGATTATTGAAATATTGAATGAAGCAGAGATTCCCCAAAACCCCAGCCAGTCATAGCGACACCCCAGTTTGGGAACCACTGCTATAGTGTTTGTGATCAGACAAACGCTTTTATTACCCTATCGCTTTTTTAATTTTTATTATATTACCTTGTGGCCAATTCTCGCAAAATGTACTGTACAGTTTCTGCACTTACACTCATTTCAAACTATTGGTTGATGAATTTGTATTAATTTGGCCCACGCTAAAGGCCTGTTCACACCAAATCTGTGACGATTATGCTGTTAAAGCATTCACTTACCTAATTTGGTAAAACTGTCTCATTATGTTCTTTCTATGGTGTTATGCATTCTAAGGAGTATTTTATTTGTGTTTTTATACAAGTGAGATGAGTAAAGAGCATAAATATACGTGCCATTTATATTTGTACATGCTTTCTGCTACAAGTATATTCCAAACAGACTCCCGAAGCCTACTACACTTTTTGATAATATCTGGATTAATACCTGGATAATATAACACAAAGTACTGTGATACAAATACACATGGAATAGTGCACATTACGAGTAACATTGTACAGAAAAAAATATGATGCATTGCCTAATATTAAAAACACTGCTCAGGCCTTTTTTTTATTGAAATTATTGCATTACTTGGTTATATTATCCATAAGAACAATTACAATATTAATGCTAACAGGTCTAATAATTAAATCTGCAATTAGGGAAAGTGCAGGAAGGAGATCCCGTTTGGAGATGAGCAGGAACGGTTGACTCGCAAGGAGAACATGGAGATCCAGTTTGTTCATTACAATTTTTTGTTTGTTTGTTTCAGCAGGCAAAATTTTGTAGTTTTGTGATTTGAATATACTACTAATATGCAGATATTACTAATAGGATAGATAGGCTACTAATACTGCAAAATGGAAATAATAAAACAATCTGAATATTTATGATTGACTCTTTTAATAATAAAAACAACTCTAGTAATAATAATAATAATAGCAGCAGCACAAAAACATTTGTCATTACATCGAAGGCTGTGGCCCTTGACTTGTACTGTTGACAATTCGTCCCTTGGTGAAAACTAATTGGGGAACCCTAGTGTAGGACATGTAAACCAGTGGTACAGCCACGGGTGTGCCAGGGTGTGCATATGCCTCCCAAAACATCATTTTGGTCTAGCTCCGCAGTACTTAAGTGTCCTTCTGTCACGCTATATTCCATCACGTTCATTACGATTGCAATATTCTGGCCTGTTAATAGTTCCTAGAATATAAAAATCCACAAAAGGAGGAAGATCCTTTTCATATTTGGCTCCTAAACTATGGAATAGTCTCCCTAGCACTGTTCGGGATGCAGACACACTCCCTCAGTTTAAGTCTAGACTAAAGGCTCGTCTATTTAGCCAGACATACACCTAATTTACCCCTCAACTCAAAAGTAGTCAGCTTTAGTTAGGTCTGCCACAACCAGAAACAGTGATCGTGATCTAGATCTCTGCAATAAATTGAATGGCATCTACGCTAATATTATTTTATTTGTGTCCTTGTCTCAACCTCGGGACTCCTATCCTGAGGTCACCAGAACCGGCTGGATCAAGCACCATTCCTGCTTGATGGAGTGGTGCTGGCGTAGTGGCTAGAGCACAGGGCTGCTAATCAGAAGGTCGCTGGTTCTAACCCCACCATTGTGTCCTTGAGCAAGGCACTTAACTCCAGGTTGCTCTGGGGGGATTGTCCCTGTAAGCGTCTGCCAAATGTGTAAATGTAAATGTATGATGTTGGACTTCATTGCTACGTGTTGCTGAATGATGATGACTAAATGCAGCTGGTGCCAGCCAAACATCACTTCAGTCTATTATGATGGACTTCAGAGGATGAACTGATGCCGACTCCAACCACAAGACATGGGATACTTCATATGCCATTGCCTGAACCTTGGACTTAGGAAAGACCTTACAGAAATTACCGGCCAGGTTGAACTACGATGCACCTCACTGATCTCTGCCTGCATCACCTTCATCTAATGATGGACTAAACTCTTGAACTATCAACAAATTGCCAACAAAAGCCTTCATCAGCCAACTAACAAGGATAATGCATGTATGTGAACTTTATGGAAAGATATAAATCCTTCATTTGTTTAAGTCATTATAAATTAACACTTGGTTAAAAATTATTTAGAGCTCAAAAGAAATTCATGTGCTTCAAGTTTTCCCTTGGGACACCCAAAGCCTTGTTTCTGGCTACGCCACTGATGTAAACAAAGAAAAAGCATGTTGAATTTTCAATATTATGTCAAATGTATAGACCGCCTTCATAAACGGGCGGCTGTGGCTCAAGTGGTAGAGCGGGTTGGCCGCTAATCACAGGGTTGGTGGTTCAAATCCTGGCCCACATGACTCCACATGCTGAAGTGTCCTTGGCAAGACACTGAACCCCAAGTTGCTCCCAATGGCAGGCTAGTGCCTTTGGTGTATGAATGTATGGGTGAATGAGTCACAGTGTAAAGTGCTTTGAATACCGTTAAGGTTAAAAAGGCGCTATATAAGTGCAGACAATTTACCATAAACGATTGACCTATAGCTCCAAGTGTTTAACAAATCATTGAGTTTGTTGGAAAAACAAATAACTTACAGCCTATAACACATCTTCATCTTAATTTTAGATTGGTTCATTGCCATGGAGTTTATGGTGACAAAGTCACCATCTGAAGTGTGTGGGTAGCAGAGGTGTGCCTATTTTGGATAATATATTTCAATTGTCTGCACTTTGTTTTCATGGAATTAAGACAGCCACTCTGTGTCATAAACAATGCAATATTTACTGCGCTTTTGCAAAAATATATAGAGACGACATATGAAATATTATGTATAACACATCTTTGGTTTGTGCTGTCATTTTAACACTTTTGCTGTTTGCATTCCTTCACTGAGCTGAAGTGTCACTGGACTGGTGAATCATTGTGAAGTTTCGGCCTCGACCCTCGCCGCTTACTGAACTTCACGCTGAAGCCACTCGTTATATCCACCTGCATAATGACGAGCCCTGAGAGACACAAAAAGAGACTCCGTAAAACAAAGATTTGAATAGACATTGCACTTACAAAGAACAACTTCTAACTATGAAATACTGTAGTGCATCAAGTGCATTTCCTTGACATTTTTTCAAGCCTTGAAATCAACATTTTAAAATGTAGTGATATTGCCAGCTTCCAGCACTGATGTGTCACGCCATTGGTTCTCGTTTCGCACGTCCCATTGACGGCAATCCATTAGTATTAAGTGGGATGACAAATTTGATTTGAGAGCAGCAGTGGAGGGGAAGATTTTCTGTGAATAACAACTTAAATTTTGATCAGTTCCTCTCACAAAGCTGGGTTATTCTAAGAAATCGGTGCTGTTTCCATTTCAAAAAATTGAAATTAAAGAAAAAAATGTCTTTAAGTGTACACATTAATAAATTGCATTGTGCCATTTAAATATATATATATATAATTTTTGTAATATATGTTGTGATATACTGTAGCTATGCCTTTAAAAAGGTAACAGGCTTGCCAGTTTTACATTTCATTAAGCCAGTACTTGATGCATGCTCTGTGTTTTAAGAAAGAGAATTTAATGCGGATATTTCAACAAACTTCCCCTATTTAATTATCAGTTTAAATGTATTCATTAATTAATCATCACAATTCTCTGAACAAAATCACAGTAACAGCTGACTATTTATGAATGTACCCTATTGACAAACCTAACAAAATATAAGATAAAGTGATAAAAACAGAGGAGAGACTTTTAATGTTGATTACCACAAAAATAATTTTGACTCGCCCTTTTCAAGCAAAAATCGAGGTTCCAGTAAGAGACTTTCAATGGAAGTGAATGGGGCCTATTTCAAATGTGAAGCTTATAATTTTATAAAAGCACTTACATTAATTAATCTGTTAAAACGTGTGTGTTATTTGAGCTGTAAAGTTGTTTAAATAGTGTTATAGGGTTTATAGAGTACGTCGTCATGGCAACAAAGTTGTAAAATTTGATACAACTTTACACAGAAAAGGTTGGTAGGCCACTAAATAATGTTAACATGCACATTGTTTACATCTTGTGGCAATACTTTTGAAACAGTGAGTATTTTAATGTTTGCATATTGGTCCCATTGACTTCCATTGTCGGTGCCTCACTGGAACACCAATTTTTACTTAGAAAAGGAGGGAGAGAACATATAATTATTGTGGTACTCAATATTATGCCACAAATGCAGTTGATTGAGCTTAAATGGTTTTGAACCTGGAATATTCCTTAAATAAAGCCTATAAAGCACATTATAAAAGTTATATAAAGTAATGGTTTACGTGTTAATGAGGGACACAAAAGGCACCAACTTTAACACTTGTGCTGTGTTGAAGTTTTTTACCTAATTTGGTGTTCAAAAATGACTGGCCTATAATCACCAAATATTGGATTAAATCTTTTTGTCAAGTTGTTTTCTTTCATTTAGCACATGTTTTGTATTTGTATAGAACTTATTGATCGTAGGCCTCATTGACCTGAACTTATGCACCGCAGTTTTTGAGTGAAAACAGATTTATTTGTGGATAATTTTGGCAATATTAAATAAAATATGGAAACATTCTGTACTATTTATCACACTAGTCAGCTTTAATATTTAACCAAGAATTTGTTTTTTTTTTTATGATTCAACTTTGTACAAAATGGTTCAAAGTCAAACTTCTGGTGTTCAAAGTCAAAAATGATCGGTCAATGATGCCTACGATCAATAAATTCCAAAAAGAAATACAAAACATGTGCTAAATGAAAGAAAACAACTTGACAAAAAGATTTAATCCAATATTTGGTGATAATATGACATGATGACAGATTTATAAGCACTTTTAATAGGCCGGTCATTTTTGACCGGGAACACTACAAGAGTAACAAGGTGAAAAATATATATATATATATATATATATATATATATATATATGTTATATATTATATTATCAAAAAAAATTGGGAAGTTGTGATACCCTGTGTCAGTATGTTTTAGTCCAATATAATAACATTAACTAGCATTTCAGGCAAATGAAAATCCTCATCGGGTCAAAATGACCCACATGATGCACATTCAACACAACATGAGGGTAAACACAATGACCCAGATATTGTATCGCTATCGACTAGTGCATAAGCCACATGGACATGGACTATTTATATTGTCCTTTTAGAAACTTGACAGCCACTGGTCACTATACACTTTCATTGTTTGGAAAAGAGCTGCATGAAGATTCTTTGCAAGTTCTCCTTTTGTCTTCCACGGAAAAAAATAACAGCATACAAGTTTGTAACAACATGGGAGTGAGTTAATATTGAGTGAATTTTCATGTTTGGGTGAACTATTACCTTGGATTAAGAACAAAAGATGTGAATATACAGTACAAGGTTGTTTTGCTGTATTGCTCATTTGGAAGTAGCTTTGGGGGGGGGGGCATCTGCTAAATTACTAAATGTATATTTAAATGTGTGTGTTTAGAATCCATACCTTGTGTAGTCCAGAGCCCACGCTGTCTTCAGTGCAGTGAGGCTGCGTCGCCCCCTTTGACAATACAGCACAAAGTCTGAGTCCTCTATTTGAGGCTTGGCAACCCCATAACGCTCTCTAAATCGATGTGGGCTCAGTCTGAGGGCCTGCTCCACCTCTGCCACTACATAACGAAATATATTAGCAGTATTAGATAGTATACCTGAAATTACATTGTGGGGAGCAGTCTAACTAAATAATGCCTTAATGAAAATGTTACAATGCAGAACAGAGTTCTGTGGTATTTAGAGTGAGGGGATGGACAATATCATTCGTTTTTTAGGGTTAGGGTTAGTGTATGTGTGCAAAAAGTTGTGCAAATGTGACTTACAAGGAATGTTGGTGGCTCCTGGGATGAAACCTCCTTCCAGCTCGTCTGGTTCACGCACATCGTAGAGCTGGATACGTCCAGTGGACAACATGTTCTTCAACTGCTCATACGTGACGACACCATCTGACAAACACACACACACACACACACACACAATGTCCGTTCTATTCTATCCAATGACTTATAACTACATCTGAGACCCGGCAAATCATTTGTGTGTACTGTAGAGGACATTTTTAGGGACTTTCTCTGAGACCGTACATACCACGGTTTAAAGTAGTGATGCACTGATATATCAGCCAATAAAATCAATTACCAGGCAATTGCTTAAAAACAGCATATACAAGACATTGATTTCACAGGCTAGCAAGCCTATTAAATAGGGGCGACTGAGGCGACTGGGGTTGATTGGCACACTTTTCATTCTTTGTTGAATATCTTGGGAGGAACAAATGTTAAGATACCCCAGTTAGGTAGAAATTAAAGCCTAAGTTCTAAGGGGTTGAGAGGGAACAAATATTTTCAATGCCACCAAATATTTATTGACATTAGTTAATTATTTATTGGAGTTTGCAGTGACACCGCGGTCATCGGCCTCATCTGCGACGGTGACGAGTCTGCATACAGATGGGAGGTTGATCAGCTGGCTGTCTGGTGTGATCACAACAACCTAGAGCTGAACACGCTCAAAACAGAGGGGATGATTCCCTGCCCATTCCCTCTTTGAACTGTTGCCCTCTGGCCGGCGCTACAGAGCACTGAGTGCCAGGACATCCAGGCAGTCCTGTTACCCAATCCAGTAACCGTCCTGTTATTGCACACTTTCATTCATGGATTAAATTAAGTAAATTAGTGATTGGTTTGTGGGCTAAAGCACATAACTGGTAATCGGAAGGTTGCTGGTTTGATCCCCACAGCCACCACCATTGTGTCCTTGAGTAAGGCACTTAACTCCAGGTTGCTCCGGGGGGGGGGATTGTCCCTGTAATAAGGGCTTTGGATAAAAGCGTCTGCCAAATGCATGAATGTAAATGTAAATGAATCTTGGTTTACTGTGCGTAGTGAATTTCTTCAATGGCAATGGTAACCGAAAACTACTGTGTTTGAACAATGCAGCATCCAGCCATACTTTGACATACTGAGTGCACCTTTAAAATATTTAAGTGTACAATAAGGTCCCATTTATTAACGAGATTTGTTAACATGAATAACAATGAACAAATCTTTAGCAGCATTTGTTAATCTTGGTTAATGTTCATTTTAACATATGCTAATACATATTTTACATTGAAAGCTCTCAATACGTTATCAATGAACAATTGAGTTTGTATTCATTAATATGAACAAAGATTAATAAATGCTGTTTACGAATATTGTTCATTGTTATTTCATGAGACCTGCTGCGTTATCTCATTGTAAAGTGTTACTGTTTATTTTAAACCAGGACACCAAAACTCAGCACAATTTAACTGATATAAATTGTATAAAAATGAAAGTATAGTATAAATATTTCCATATTATAGAGGTATTAATTAATTAATAAAAAACTAAAGTATCAACCAACCCCACTCGCACTCGTTTAGTACATGATGTCAGCCAGAAATATTATGACAGATTTACAAATCTTGTATCAAAACATAACTGATCCCCACCACTATGAACTAAAACTCATATATATATATATATATATATATTAAACATCTTTCTCTGTATTATTTCTAGAACTTTTTTAGAAGAGAGATTACATTTTTTTTAGCAGAGATTTAATTTTTGTTTTGACAAAAAATAAAAAGTTGTGTTCACTTTAACAGATTATCAGAGTAAGTCAAAAAATTCAGATGAATAAATCACCAAGGGCGAAGCCAGGAAATTAATTTTGGGTGGGCTTCAGTAAAAATGGATGGGCCAAGTTTTCGCCCAACTTTATTTTACCCAATTTTATTTAACAACAGAGAAGCAGCGCACTAAAACAGTTCTTTCACACTTTCCGAAATCAGAAATAATGCATTTTTTAATTTGTATTTATTTATTTATTTATTTATTAAATACCGGCCCTTTTCTCCCCAATTTGGCATGGTCAATTCCCAATGCGCTCCGAGTCCTCGTGGTGGCGTTGTGACTTGCCTTAATCCGGGTGGCGGAGGACGAATCTCAGTTGCATCCACCTCTGGGACCATCAATCCATGCATTTTATCACGTGGCTTGTTGAGCACGTTACCGTGGAGACGTAGCATGTGTGGAGGCTTCACGCTATCCTCCACGGCATCCACGCACAACTCACCACACGCCCCACCGAGAGCGAGAACCACATTATAGTGACCACGAGGAGGTTACCCCATGTGACTCTACCCTCCCTTGCAACCAGGACAATTTGGTTGCTTAGGAGACCTGACTGGAGTCACTCAGCACGCCCTGGATTCGAACTCGTGACTCCAGGTGTGATAGTCAGTGTCGTTACTTGCTGAGCTACCCAGGCCTCAAATGTATGCATTTTTTAAACTATTTTATAAATATATATATTTGAAGTCAAAGAATAATCTGGGTGGTCCTGGGCCCAACCTTGGCAACGCCACTGTTAATTACAGAATTACCAGAAGCACAGGGTCTCAGAAGGATATGGGCCCTAAAATGTATTCTAGACCTCATGTTTTAGGCAGATGGTGATTTGGGGTCCAAAAGGGTGTTTCAGTTTATAATCAGTAGCCTAATATCCTCACATTCCAGACAATTTCTAGTTATGATGACATTCGGTAACATTCACTTTTTAAATATGTCATGCAAAATGTTTCATCTCAAAAAGATGTGAGATATGACCAAAGTCCATCGTTCACCAGATGATGCAACACTCTGAGTCCCACTGCGTCACTTCTGTACGTGCAGACCCGCATGTTACATTTCATAATAGATGTTACATTCACCAGGTTCAATAAATACATGGAACTTTCCTTTGTCGCACAAACAGTGAGAGTTGGGGTGTTTACCTGTATTTTGAGGTTCGTCGTGAGATGTGTCGGTCCACTTATCGCAGCTGTCAGATCCGCTGGCGCAGAAGTCCGAATTCTCCTCCGCGGTAACAGAAAGCGATAATAGCGCCAGTAGAGCGCACACACCTGACAGCAGGTACATCACTTTATTTATGAGTCTCTTTTGATCTTAAAGAGGATATAAGTACTGTAAAGTACAGTCTATAAGTACAGGTACAACAACAGAGTCTAACTTCAACAGGCCTATAGCAGCGTATTAATAATAACTAGTTTCTGACAGGCTTGAATGGAACCGTTTTATTGCATATTTCACAGATACCGCCCCAGATTACCACACATTCGGGAGATTATCACACAGATCAGATTGTCCGATAACAGTTTGCTATAAGACATATATAGGGTATTCCTGTATGTGGCGCATTTTGGCTCAAAAGCCGAATCCTCCGCTGAGCCGCTTTCATTTTCGATGTGCTCACTGAAAAGTGTAATCGTTTTAATCGTTTCATTCAAATAATTAGTATCTGACATAAAATATAAATCTGTCCTATGAATCTCTATACATTAATATAAAAAAGTTATCTAGTCATTAGAAACTACTTTGATTAGCCCACCGCTAATCACCGCTGAGATAAGTAACAGGTACCACGTGACAACGCCGACTTTATTTTTTTTTTAAGATTTTTAATTAAAAATACACTGTAAAGATTGCATATTAAAGGAATATTCCGGGTTCAATACAAGTTGAGCTCAATCCACAGCATTTGTGGCATAATGTTTATTACCACACCAAAAAAGTTATTTAGACTATTCAAATCAAATCACTTTATTGTCACACTACTGTGTACACGAGTGCAACAGGTGAAATTCTTGTGTGCAGTTCCGAGCAACATAGCAGTCATGACAGTGAGGAGACATAAACCACTTTACAATAACAACATATTTACACAACACAATTTACATAACAAATGTACACATAATTACACAACATAGTACTGATATACAATGTACAGTACACAATACACAAAATATAGAATACACATACACTAGATAGGGTATATAAAAATATATATACACTGAGTGAATTGGGGAGAATATATTGACAGTCCAGTATGTGATACAAGAGGAAGATTAATATTCCCTCCTTTTCTTAAAAAAAAAAAAAAAAAAAAAACATACATACATACATACAAAAAAAGCAAAAGTCTGGGTTCCAGTGAAGCGCTTACAATTTAAGTGAATGGGGTCAATCTGTAAATGTTAAAATACAGTTTCAAAAGTATAGGGGGGTTAATTAATTATAAAAGAAAATTATAATATCATTAATTGTTTGGCAGTAAATTACTGTCAGTAGGTCTAGACCGCTGCTAAAACATTACATACACAGCACTATAACGTGGCGCCTGTTACTTTTCTCAGCGCTGGTGTAACGGGAGCCAGCTGGTATGCTAGAAGCTGTAGCCTTTTACCTCCTTGTTAGTGCATCCGCTTCCCATGCCAGCTGATTTTTGAAGGTCCAAATTCAAAGACAGTCATCAAACGTAATCGATACGACTCCAGCTATTACATTAATGTCATCGTGCGATACGATTGCTTTTGGTGCAAAAATATACATATTTAAGTACATTTTAACTGTAATCCAATGCTTCAGGAGAGGGTGGAGTCCAAGTGGTCCCTCGTGTGGCGTGTTCGCGTTGCCATGGATACTGAGGTAATCTCACATTCTCCACTTGGTTTAGACATCCAGGATGAGCACACAAATGCACTACAGATCTAAACCAAAATCAACCAAGCTACTGTACAGCGCTCCTCCTTCTCACTTGTAAACAGCGCTGTTGTGACGCACCTGCATCAGTTCTCCCGTGTTTCAAATGCTAATGTGATTACGTCACACACGTGTACCGCTACCATCTGGAAGCATGATTTAGAGTTAAAAAATGTACTTACATTATGATCTTTTTTGCATCAAAAGCAATTGCGTTGCTTTAGAAGACATTCATTTAACAACTTGTGTCATATGGATGAAGTTTATGCTGACTATCTGTGATTTTTGGACCTTCAAAAGAGAAATCACCATCCACTTGCATTTTAAGGACCTTCTGAGCTGAGATATGTTTTTTATTTTTCTTCAAATGTGTTCTGGTGAAGAACAAAAGTCATACACAACTGGAATATCGTGGGGGTGAGTAATATAATGGGATAACTGCCATTTTGGGGTGAACTATCACTTTAAACAGCTTTACCTCTGGAATGCTACACAAGTTTTTAACAGAAAAAATTAATGTAAGTGCTTTTATGAAATTATAAGCTTCACATTACTAACCTTGAGTTTTGTTTGTTTTAAGAAGAAAAAAGGAGCGACAAGTAAAAATATATATTTTTTTAAGATATCAACATTATGCAACAAATGCTGTCGATGAAAGTTTCTTTAAACCATCGTTATGGGCCACTAAACCCCGCCTATTTTGACTAAACTTTGATGCTTATAGCTATTCTTTTTTTTTTTTTTTTTTTATTCAACAATTCCACAATTTACATGAACATTCCTCTCCATTATAAAAAAAAAAAAATACACTGTGCAGTTTCCAATATTGCGGGTGTTTAACATAAAACATAAACAAAGACTTACATCACATTTTGCCTGGGGTAGTACAGACTTACAAAAATATATCAAATTGTTTACATACATTCACAGTTTTTGTTGCCTTTTGATTAAGAGAAAGCTTAATCGTGTTGACATATTGCTTGACCTCATTGTTAAAAGCAATAAAAGATATTATGGAATGCGCAAACTTACATTTATGAATGTAGAATTTTGCCAAGAGAATAATCAGATTAATAATAAAAGTTTCATTAGGCTTAGTCTTAGTACTGTTGAGGTCATAAAGGCCAAAAAGGACATCCTTCCAAAATAATTTGAAATTTTTCTCAATTTTTTCTGCAATAAAATTACAAATGTCAGACCAGAGATTTTGGACAAAAGGGCATTGCCAAAACAAATGGGTTACTGTTTCAACACTCATAGAACAGAAAGTGCACATTACATCAATGTCTTTTTTAAATTTTTTGACAATATGATCATTAGATGGGTAAAACTTATGAATTATTTTAAATGATATTTCTCTAATTTTGTTGGTCAGCAAATATCGGTTGGGTAAGAGCCAGACCTTCCTCCAGTCAATGTTTTGCACAAATTTATTCCAGTATGGAATCACATATGGGACTGTAATAAAATCTGCTTTGAACAGGGATCTAATTATTTTATTGTTCTTACCATTATTACAAGAAAAACAAATCTTACCAACTGAAGTGTCAGTCAGTGATGATAAGGTTAGTTGTTGTGTGTCCAGTCTTGGTTGAGCTCTATATAACATGCAAACACCAGAAGAAATTGCTCCAAAGACTTTGGCATAATCTACAGGAGACACAGGAATTTTGTATTCTTCTAGAAACTCTTTATAAGAGTAAGGAAAACCCTCCTTGTTAAATAATTGGTCAACAAAAATAATGTTATTATTAAACCAGTAATCAATAAATAAAGATTTGTGTTTAAACAATATGTCTTTGTTGTTCCATATGTAATATGTGTTGAGTGAAAAGTTGTGTTTGAAAATAAGAGACCATGCGAGGAAGGCCTGGCGGTGAAAGGCTGACATTTTTATCGGGACTTTATCGATATTATAATTACAGGTTAAGAAAAAGCTCAAACCACCCAGTTTTGACAACAAATGACATGGTATGACATTCCAAATAGAATTAGGGTTTTTAAAGAAGTGTTTCAACCAATTTACTTTAAAAGTATTGTTAAGAGTACAGAAATCGATAAAGTTTAATCCACCCTTTTCATAGGGATTTGTTAGAACAGACTTCTTCACATGATGAGTTCTATTTTTCCATAAGAAATTAAGAAGGAGCTTGTCAATCTCAGTAATATGTTTTTTGTCCACATGGAGAGATAGAGCTGGATATGTTAACCGTGATAAACCTTCTGCCTTAGACAGTAGGGTTCTGCCTCTGAGGGAGAGATCCCGTATCAGCCACTGACTCAGCTTTTTTCTGGTTCTTTGAATAATAGGGTCGAAATTCAATAAAATTCTTTTTTTTTGGTCCTTGGTAATTGTGATACCTAAGTGAACAAGTTCACTTTTAACTGGGATATTACAAATGGAAGATATCATGCAGTCCTTAATAGACATGATTTCACACTTATTGATATTCAGCCTTAAGCCGGAGGCCATAGAAAATTTTTCCATGGTATTTATTGCAATAGAGACTTGATTTTCATCTTTAAGAAAGAGAGTGGTATCGTCCGCCAGTTGAGATATAATAAGCTCTCTACCTAATATCTTGATGCCGTTTATCTCACTCGATTTAATATGATCAGACAAAAGCTGGGCTACCAATAGGAAGAGGTAAGGCGAAGCCGGGCACCCTTGTCGGATGCCTCTAGAGACGTTGAACCTGGAAGACATACCACCTTTTAGTCTGATTGAGCTATTACTATTGTTATATAGACTTCTAATCGCTGAGGAAAAAAAATTACCAAAACCAAATTTTTTAAGGGACTGTAAAATGAATGGATGTTCAACGGTGTCAAAAGCTTTGTAAAAATCTACAAACAGCATGATCCCACCCTCCTCTACCAATTCTGGGTAATCTAAAATATCTAAAATGAGCCTAATGTTATTTCCTATATGCCTTTTATTCATGAAGCCTGATTGTGTTTCGTCTATGATGGAGTCCAAAACAGAACGTAATCTTCTGGCCAATAAGAGAGCTAAAATTTTATAATCGTTGTTGAGTAAACAAATTGGGCGCCAATTAACTAGAAATAATTTGTCCTTGTGTGGTTTAGGAATTAAAACTGTTATTCCCTGGGTCAGAGAGGTGGGAAGGCATTCGTTTTCAATGGATTCTATGAAGACTTTCAATAAAAAAGGGGACAGTTCAGCAATAAAAGATTTATACAATTCTGAGGATAGCCCATCACATCCCGGCGATTTGTTATTTTTTAGTTGGTTTATAGCTTGCTGTACTTCTTCAAGTGATATAGGCATGTCACAGTGCTCTCTATCCATTTCACTTATCATCTTCACTGACAGGGAGTTAAGAAAATTATCAGATGCAGATGGGCTAAATTGAGAGCTATACAAATCTTTATAAAATTTTGAACAAAACTCTGATATTTTGCGATGATCTTCAGTAATAACTCCATTAATATTCAACTTACTCATACTGTTGTTTGTGGAACGAGATCTCTCAAGACTAAAGAAATAACGAGAGTTTTGTTCACCTTCTTCTAACCACTTAGAGCGAGACCTGATAAAGGCACCCTTTGCTTTTTGCTGATACATTTCATCAAGTTTGATTTGTGAGTAAGATAACTCTTCTTTTTCCTCCTTTGTTAGGGAGTCAAATTCTCTGCAGGATAATTTTATTATATTAGAGACAATCTTTAATTCCTCCGCTTTCCTGGCTTTGACTGTTTCAGCACCAAACTTTCTTAAAAATTTTCCTATCTCATATTTGAGCAGATCCCAGTTGAGCCCAAAACAGTTTTCTTTATTTGCTTTAGACCAATAAAGTGAAATCATGTCCCTAATCTTATATTGGACTACTTCATTTTGCAGTGCAGAACAATTGAGCTTCCAATAGCTTGAGCGTGTGGCAGAAGTATAACCAGCTGATATATTAATAGATATGCATATGGCTTTATGATCAGTTAAGGGAGTAGGGCAGATGCTAACATCAACATAATCCTTATTTAAGCTGTCAGATATGAGCCAATAGTCCAGTCGTGATTGCCTAGAGCCTGATTTATTACTCCAGGTGTACAATCTGCTATTAGGATTCTTCTCTCTCCATATATCTATCAGTTTAAATCTTCTTATGAAGTCAGTCAAGTATGAATCTGAACAGTTATGCTGAGAAGGAGGACTTTTATCTATAGACCCGTCTAGAATAATGTTAAAATCACCTCCTAACAATATAAATGCATTTGGGAATCTAACCAACCAATCTGTAAAAATGTTTTCAATTGACAACAAAAGGTTAATATTTTCTTTCTTTGTATTGTACCCATAAATATTAGAAACTAAGTAGGTTGAGTCATTTTGTTCAATAATTTGGCAAATAAAATGACCATCTGGGTCACATTGTGTGGTCAAGACATTTCCATTAAACCTGTTAATTAAAGAGGCTACCCCAGCTGACCGCTCTGTTCCGTGGGAGAGCCATATAGTATTTCCCCATTGAGACCTCCAAAAGTTAGAATCGTCCTCATTAGAGTGAGATTCTTGAAAGTAGGTAAAGTCTGATTTGAATTGTTTTGCGAACAAAAATAATGCTTTTCTCTTAACACTATTACGAAGACCCCTGGCATTTAGTGAGACAATTGAGAACATTAATAGGAACAAAAACAAGAACTATGAAAGATAAAGAACTTGACCTTTGAAAACCTTGGTTAAATAGAGATCGAGATCGGCATCCTATTTAGTATTATAACTCAGCACCATGATGTAAACTTGACATCACTCTCAAAAAAGAATAATGTTCACAAAAAAGAATAATGTTCAATCATATAATCGTAAAAGTAAGAAACGTATAAACATTATACCTTTTTAACCATCAGGAACTACACCTGCCATCCAAGTAACACAAAACTCCACCCTGAGATAAAAAAAAAATAATAATAATAAAAAAAAAAATCAGAGTAACGTTAAACAATCTGGAATGACCGGATCACAAGGCACTTCTTAACTCTAGGATCTAAGCTTGACAGATCACAGATGAATTTCCGACCCGTTCACGAATCCTTTTCCTCCCACGAAATAGGCCGTTTTTCCTTCATCCCGAGCTTTCTTTATGTGCGGCCACAGTTTTTGTCTGTTCTCTCTGTCCTCTTGGGTTAAGTCCTCTGAGAAGCGAAGACCGTTGTTTTGGAGAAAGGAGTTTTTTTTTGCTGCTTTCCAAGCAGCATCCCTGTATCTTCGAGAGATAAATCTCATAATAACGCCTCTAGGTTTCGTCTGATCTTGTTGAAGTTTTCCCACCCGGTGCGCGACGTCTATAACAGCAGGGAGCCTTTCCTTTTCCTCCGGTAGAATCGCCTGACAAACACTGATTACTCGAGCCCGCACATCCTCCTCCCTGTCCTCTGTCAGCCCATGGAGCCGCAGGTTCCACCGGCGGCTGTATCGTTCAAGTTCACTGACCCGATTCATGGTTTTCAAAGCAGACTCCTCGTTCCTTTGCACCCTCTTCTCAATGTAAACCACCTTTGCATTTAGGACTTTAATGTCGCCGCGAACAGATTCCACCATTTTTTCAAGGGTGTCGCTCCTGCTGTTAATAAGATCCGCCAAGGAGCGCACTGCCTCGTCTGAGCCGAGCCCGGCTTCTCTAGAAAAATTTGTTTTCTTAGGGAGCGGAGGCTTACTTGGCGTTATGGGCAAGGGAGGGAATTCTTCTGCAAGGCTAGTTTTCTGGTTGCAATCCATTCCGTCGTTGGTATAATCGTGGTCGCTAGCTACGCAGCTAGCCCCCTCCTCGTTGGGCATGGAGTCGATAAGACGCTTCTGTCCGGACTTTCTAGGCATTATAGGCGTGTTAGTTTAGTCTTTCGCTGAGAGTTTGTGTTAAGCTTTACTAGTAAATTATTCCAACTGCATTTGCAGAAACTGGTGGCCAATATGTGCATTAAATTCGATTTGATGCCGAGAGCTCGTTACATTGCAGCAATTCACTCCGCCATCTTGCCGGAACTCACTTATAGCTATTCTACCCACATACATGATTTCTAATATGACGTTATAGCAGTTCTCTGTTTTCATTGGCTGTGAGAGACGGTGACGCTAAGGACGATCACATTATCTCCTAGACTGCAGTAGTAAACGGGTAATTAATCAAGACACTCACAAATGTATGAATGCATAACCTCGGTCTTCATGGATGTATAACAATAAGCCGTTTTTGACGATCGAAAATGTGCTTCGCCTCAGATTAAACTAAAAACACTGGGAGGGGAGAGAAACATGAGTTACAAGAAATCGATGACGTCATAATAAATAAATGTGTTAAACCTTTCAACTACTCTTTTATATATGAGCATGATCTATTATGGTCATATAACAATGTTTTTTTTTTATAGATTAAATTATTGTCGTATAGCTCATCACGCTAATACACCCCCCCCCCCCCTCCCCTCCACTTGTTGATAATATGGTACATTCCAACGATGGCTCACGGTCATATGATCTTAGCCACAGAAATAGTGAAGTGTGGCATTTTCAGACAACTTTATTACTTCTAAATATCACACATTATAGCAATGTCGAAACCAATGGTTGGGGGGGGGGACATGTGAGGTGAAGGACGCCACTCCAGAGGTGCAGAAGATCTGTGATCAGGTAAGAGATGGACAGATTCACTTTTGTTTTTGTGGTGTCAGCTGATCTGTGTGTGCGCGTGATGGGCATTTAGTAATAAATGATGTTATAAATTAATTAATAATGTGGGATTGCTCTGATTCTTTCTGCTTATTTTGAAGTCAAAGGCAATCAAATGCACAGTAATACAGCAGTCATTGCTGACAATTAAATATTATTTCTGCAATCTCCAAATGATAAAATAGTAAAAGAGATAGAAATAACAACGATTTAAAACAAAGCTTAATATATAAAAACTAAGCTAAAATGTTAAAGGCAGGAAGTAAGATTAGCAATTAAAGAAAAATGCACTTTTTTTTTTCTTTTCTTTTTTTGTTATGTGTTTCACAATACGTCATGACTCACGAGACAACCGAGATGTCCCGCCCAAAACATTTAATGCTGATTTATTAGCATTGAGTTATAGAGGTCGACTGATTTTGCCGATACCGATAATTTAAGGTGGTGGGAAAGGCTGATACGATAAATTGTCTGATAGTTTTTATAATCAATTAATAGAATGACAAAAAAAAAAAATTACTATGGTGGTCACAGAAAAATTATTCAAAATGATTAAAAACCCAGATGTGGTTTATTGTTCAAACCCAAATTCCAATAATAACCAGAAAAACAGGGATTTGAAGTATAAATAAGCCCGAAACACACCGGGGACTCTTATTTTGAAATGCTGAAAAACACTTTGCCGATAACAGATACTTCCAAAAGCGACTATCTGTGATGTCCTTACATTAATACACCACTAGATGGCAATCAGTTCCTGGTGGTAGTGAGAGAAGAAGAGAAGAGGGAGTCTGCTGCACATGTGCATGTTTAGTTGTACTGTTGATACTGAGGATTTGGATTAAAGTTTCC
Source organism: Moxostoma hubbsi (assembly GCA_032164185.1). Taxonomy (NCBI): domain Eukaryota; kingdom Metazoa; phylum Chordata; class Actinopteri; order Cypriniformes; family Catostomidae; genus Moxostoma; species Moxostoma hubbsi. Next base: position 3,639,641 of record JAVLUX010000008.1, on the reverse strand, counting down.
TGAAGGAATATCTCTCTAGTCTTTCTTGTCTACATAAAGACATAACACTATCTGCACCGATTAATCAGTAACTGAGATATATATCTATCTCTCTACCTCTAATGTGTCATCACATGTTGTCAGTATTTGGGTGTTTCATTATGTTTGTAAATAAACTAAACACTCTTTTGAAAAATGATTTCTACTTGTCGTCTTTCATAAATGTACATTATTTTACAATATAAAAATATATACATGAGTGAAAATCACAAGCTTCTGAAGAACATTTGCCAGTAATTTTCAAGGATGATTTAAATGTTTTGCATCAAACATCACATGTGCATCTGTTCATACAGGTGAAGCCACAAGCAGAAGAAAAAGCTGGAAAGATGTTTGATGTTTTCACTGCCAAATCTTTCACCACACAGGTTGTGGCAGGGAAAAACTATTTTATCAAGGTAAACTCTGCCGTGTGTGTGTGTGTGTGTGTGTGTGTGTGTGTGTGTGTGTGTGTGTGTGTGTGTGTGTTTATATTCAGAGTATTTTCATTCTCTATTTGTTTTGTTTTTTAGGTCCAAGTCGGTGGGGATGAATTAGTTCATCTGAGAGTTCATAAATCTCTCCCTCACAGTGGAGGAAAACTAGAGCTGAGGGGAGTTCAGACCTCTAAAGCGCAACATGACCCCATTGGATTTTTCTAATCAAACACAGAAATGATCATCTTATCTTCTAATGGTGTCTCACATTCTCACCCAAAACAAGTTACTCAATGATTCATGTTACAGCATTTTTATTCAAATCTACATAATTAAAGTGAAGCCAATATTCAGCCGTTCCAGTGCCTGTATATGGGAATTTTCTATGATCCACACAGCATGCAATGGTTTTCCTTACTGCACTAAACATGTAAATCATTGTGTTGTGGTGAAATAATTGCTCCTAGATATTCCTCATCACTCCAAATCTGTTTTTATAAAAGCAAATGCTACTTATGAAATAAAGGGAAATTTCATATTTCAAATGATGTCTTTGTTTTATTTACACCCTTTGTGAGAATTTAACAGGAAAATATTTTTCAAAACCCAAATTGTTGTAACTGAGCATCATATCCATGTAGAAGGTGTAACTAATAATCAATACAAACCTTAAAAGCATGTTCTTAATTCAAGCATTTTTCTGCTTCTCTCTATATTTAATGTAGATCGTATCTCTTCCGATCCATTTGTGATGTTGAATTCATGAGCTGGAAACTTTTGGTAAATGTCCGTACATGTAAATATCCTACAGGCATCTTATATATTTAAGTAGTCACACTCTGTATGTAGGAAGATATTCAGTATAAACTTCAGCTTAAATTGTTTATTACTGTTAAATGATTGAAGGTAGTTTTGTAGACAAATATTCAAAGTGCCTATATATTAATTTCTTTACAAAACTGACATTTACATCGACTCAAATATAGTAATCTTTCAGCCATTACATTCATTTGTGTGTTTTCATGGTTTGATTACTATTATCATACTAAAGTGTGGAAATTATTAGTAATAAAGAATAAGTGGGTGTGTTTAATGTCTGGAACTGAATTAAGACTGTTTTGGATCAAGGAAGCTTTGGTTGAGTCACATGTCGGTCTCTGACAACCGGTTTACCAATAAAATCAGAGCTCCATTTTTGTGTATATAAAACAACAGGATGCCACATTAAAGTAAAAGGAGTTTGGAGCAATAAATTGTCACATACCAAGAGAGTCTAATAACCTTAAAGGGACAGTTCACCCAAAAATTTAAATTCTCTCATCATTTACTCACTCTCATGCCGTCCCAGATGTGAATGACTTTCTTTCTTCTGCAGAACACAAATTAAGATTTTTTTAATGATATACGGGACCCAGTGTGTGGCGATATGCATGAAGAAGAATGTGAAAGTGAAGATTGATTGTAAAACATGAATGAAATATTGTTCTTTCTCACCCACATCTATCATATCACTTCAGAAGACATTGATTTAACCGTTGGAGTTGTATGGGTTACTTTTATGCTGCTGTTATGTGCTTTATGGACCTTCAAAGTTCTGGTCACCATTCACTTGCATTGTATGGACCTACAGAGCTGAAATATTCTTCTGAAAATCTTAATTTGTGTTCAGCAGAAGAAAGAAAGTCATACGCATCTGGGATGGCATGAGGGCGAGTAAATGATGAGAACGTTTAAAATTTTGGGTGAACTGTCCCTTTAACCCTCTGGGGTCTGGGGGTGTTTGGGCCCAGGAGAAGTTTTGACATTTGTGCTTTTTTCAGTTGCTTAAACTTATTAATGGCTAAAGTCTGATAACACTATTCAGCTCTTAAACTGGGCTACAATAATATGTGAGCAACATGTTTGTATTTTTGAGAAAATAACATTTATGCATGGTTTTTGAGAAAACTAAAATGTTAAGTCACTGAAATAAGGCCATATAACACAAACTAAACATTTGTCCACAAGACTTTTGAGAACTGGATCTTGTAGCCTAGAGTGTTTGCTACAAAATGATTTGAAAACCATCCTGATCACTCATTCATACAAAACAATATAGTAATTGAACTTTTGTAAGACAATTTTAGTGTTGAAAGGCGATATGCGAGGAGGCGTGAATGATCATGAATATTGAGGTAATTTACACCTGAGGACACAAAAGACGCCTCACCTGGGACCATCAATGAGGAATGTGACAGAGAGAGAATGAATGTGAGGAGACTTAATGATCAAAATCAAGTTTTAAGTTAAAAGAAATAATCTGACTGTACATTTTCTTTAAATAAAGACTTAATTTTAGACCTACACTACCATTAAAAGAAGTATCTTCTGCTCACCAAGACTGGATTTATTTGATCCAAAATACAGTAAAAACAGTGAAGTTTTTCAAGAACAGTTTTCTATGTAAATATAATATAAAATGCCATTTGTGATCAAAGCTGAATTTTCCGCATCATTACTGCAGTCTTCAGTGTCACATGATCCTTCAGAAATCATTATAAGATGGTGATTTTCTAATATGGGCATATTTAAAGTGCATTTTACTTATTTACACCTGAACACATATTTCCAAGCACAAGCTTTGTTTATGATAATGAGGCAGCATAAACACTAGTTAAAATATTATCTAAACATTCATATCATATTTATATCATACAGAATACAATTGAAATACCTGCTTTAGCCGAAACAGCATTTAAATGTAACTAAAACTTGCTTATTAGGACATATTTCACATTTAATCTGAATCCTGGCTAGTCCCACTAGTAAAATATGTACGTTTATATAAAGTAGCATGTCAACTAATTAAAACTAAATGATTTATCCTCGGCAGGATCAAGTCTCTCTTCTTCTGACGTAAAAGTTAAATCTTCCTTAATATCCAGAAGTTTCATCGCCTGTGTATCTTTACAAACCCGCAGTAAAATGAATGAATTGTTTACATCAAACCTCTGAACACAGTTGGGGGCGTGTACATTTGCATTGATCGTCACAGCACATTAGCATATGAATGGCGCTGTATAAGTCAAACGTGTATATTGTTAATTTGGAGACGTTACTCATTATGCCCAGTAGGTGGCAGCCTGCCTTTACTCAAGTTCATTGCAAGTATTTTCTCAGCCGTAACATAGGTTGTGTTATGAGAAAATTGGCCGAATCTAGTGTGGACTGTTGACGCTTGGTTCTTGAGAATTTACCCTGTTCTAATAATTTCTGAGTGGTTTTAGCTGGTGTGCGTCAATGACGATATTATGGAAGTAAACCTATATCAACCTGATTCTGTCTTCCTGAGTCATGACTGACATCCTGTAGCGAATGCAACATATTACCACCTGACTGAGTCATACCTACCCCTACCTAACAATATGGTCCTTCGAGCCAGATTGTGATTTGCTACAGTGACAGTATGGTTGATGAACAACAGAGAGGAACTGTTCTAGATTTGGTACGGCCAAAACGGCAGACACGTCATCCTACCCACTTTGATGATTTGAAGTGGACTATGGAAGTTATCAGCCAAGTGGCGAACATCCTCAGCACTTAAGCACAGCACGGTATGAGCGCAGGCGAAAACAGGAATCCAGTGAGAGCAAAGGAGGCACACAGCAGATGGCACATCATACTTCACCTAGAGGATCAAACCTGTCATCAGTGTCTGCATCATATCCCTACCTCACAGATTCAGGGGCAGAATTCTTTGCAGCCACACAGTATAGGACAGCTACCAGGGATCTACCTGAGGTCTATACTCCCTTTCATGAGCAATCAGATAACATTATGCCTTCCCCATACAGCACGCTTAAAAGTCGACTATGTACCAATGCTCCCCCTACCTTGGATGAAAGAACTGCAACACTTGACTTGCATGTTTCACCTTCATATGTGGTTTCTCCCGATCCTTATTCATCGCCAGCTGGGACTTCACGCTATTCCTTCCGTGGTGTGAGTTGTGGTATTAAAGACCCAAGTTATTCCCCTCAGCAGCAGAGAGCTCCCCTTGCTGAGCCACATAGTTCTACAGAAATGATGGTTCTGATTGACAGAATGATGGGCCAGTTACAGCTCATGAAAACTGAAGTTGCGTCAAAGCATGACACCCCTAGAGAACCAAAACCCAGTTATCCGCAGCCTTATAAAGAGCCACCTTCTGTGCATTATGAATATCCTGACCAACAGTGGTATGCCAATCAACCTCAGTATGGTGTTGACCGAGCTTATGGGCCATCTGACAGATTCAAGGGAAGCTACGAGCCTGTACCTAGATCAAAGGGTGATATGTACCACCAACCAAGGCCACTGCCCGTTCAAAGACCAAAGCCTTACTGGTCAGAGCCTCCTTCCATTCAGCTAAAGGGGTCAGCTGCAGAATACAGAGGTCCTAAGCCAAGCATACCTTACTTTGTGCATAAACTTCCAAGCGAGTTTGCACGTCTGAAGCTTGCTCTGCACAATCTGCTTCCTGAGGATGGGTCAGAGTTGTTTAAGTACCAAATCTTGGTAGATCATTTGAAGCTGGAAGAGGCTAGACTGATTGCAGATTCTTTTCTTAACTCTCTATATCCTTATACCGAGACAATGAACGCATTGACAGAGAAATTCGGTAAGCCTCATCAACTTGCTTTGAGTAAGATTGCTAGAGTAATGGATGCACCAGATGTCCGTCCGGGAGACCCAGAAGCCTTTGAAAGGTTTGCATTACAAATTCAAGCCCTTGTAGGACTGCTGAAATCCTTGGGACCAGATGGGGATGCTGAATTGAGGTGCGGCTCCCATGTAGTTCGCCTGCTGACCAAGTTGCCACCTGATTTAAGAACTGCCTTCAGAAGACAAATGCTGTCTAATCATGACACAACCATTACACTTTCTGAGTTCGCCAAATGGTTGCAGTCTGAATCGTGGTGTCAGAACAGTGATCTGGTGGGAAACATTCCGCCCAAGGGATGGCCAAAGCAAAGGATTGAGAAACGCAAAGTGCAAAGGCCAAGACCAGCTACTGTACTGCACGGAGCAGGCGGGCTCGCCCCAAATCCCATTTACTCTCCAGTCAAACCAGCCACTTCACCAGAGAATCAGGTGAAAAGTAAAGTCTATTGTCCCTACTGTGAGAATACAGACCATTTCCTTAGTCAGTGCCTCAACTTTCAGCAGCTCACGACGGAACAAGTGAAACAATGGATTCAAACAAGCGCTGTTGGAAGTGTGGAAGGACACATTTAGCAGCACAGTGCAATCTGAGGAAACCCTGCAACAAATGCAAAGGTAAACATTTGCTTATTCTCCATGACATCAATTACAAGTCAGTTTAAGATACTGTGCCAGTATCAAGTTCCACCGCTGAAACTTTATATCTGGACAGACCTGGATCAGATAACCGGGTCCTGCTAAAAGTAGTCAAAGTTCTGCTGAGATATAAGAACCGCACCTTGGACACTTATGCTATCCTTGACAATGGATCTGAACGCACCATATTGTTATATGCTGCAGCCCAGAAACTGAATCTGAAAGGTGATGAGGAGGAGTTATCCATTAGAACCATCCATCAGAAAGTGTCAAGACTACAAGGCTCAACAGTTTCATTCAGTATATCTCCAATGGTGCAACCACATAAGACATACCATATCAAGCAAGCCTTTACGGCTGATCAGCTGGGATTATCTCACCAATCTTACCCTATGGAGGCACTCATAAATAAGTACAAACACCTGAAGGGTCTTCCTATACAGTCCTTTGAGAAGATTCACCCACTCCTTTTGATTGGTGCCGATCAGCCTCATCTAATCACCCCAATAGAGCCAGTTCACCTTGGACCCCCTGGCGGGCCAGCCGCCATCAAGACAAGACTGGGTTGGACACTACAGGGCCCAGCTAAGCTCCTTCTGAATCCTCTTCACCCTCAGCAGGTCCTTTTCACATTAGTGTCATCCAAGCAAACAGAGCTGATGAGAAATGTCATGAAGTTATGGGAACTGGACATTCTTCCTTACCGTCCTGAGAAACTGGTCACTCGCTCCAGAGAGGATCAGGCGGCCCTTGAACTTCTGAACAAAGGAACTGTCAGAGTTGGCATGAATGGCTTCCAGAGGTATGCTACCCCCCTGTTACGTAAATCTAACATGGCTTGTCTTAACGCCCCCCAAGAAGCAGTAATGCCACACCTTCGGAGAACTGAACGTTATCTCTTGAAGGACCCTGAACGTGCAGCGTCCTATTCTGCGGAAATCAAGAAACTGGTGGAAGAAGGGTATGTGGCCAAACTGGTTCCAGACAAAGCATCACAGAGTCACGAAAGGTGGTTTATACCTCATCATATGGTCACCCATAATTACAAAAATCGACTGGTCTTCAACTGCTCGTTCCAGTACAAGGGAATGAACTTAAACTAATCCCTGGCCCTGTACTTGGTCCATCGGTCCTTGGAGTCCTGATAAGATTCAGAGAGCATTCCGTAGCTGTAAGTGGGGATGTGAAGGGGATGTTCCATCAAGTCCGACTTCTGGAACAGGACAGACCCATCCTGAGATTCCTTTGGAGAGATATGGAACGAGACAGAGAAGCGGACATTTACGAATGGCAGGTGCTCCCATTTGGCACTACTTGTAGCCCTTGCTGTGCTTCCTATGCCCTGCACAAGCATGTTCTTGATAACACCGAGTCAGATGATTATCTACAATTCACTATACAAAGGAGCTTTTATGTTGATAACTGTCTTCAGAGCCTGAACACAGTTGATGAGGCCAGAGGGCTGATTGACCGTCTCCGAGAGCTACTGGCAAGTGGAGGATTCGACATCAGACAGTGGGCCTCAAACCAACCTAGGGTAGTAAGTCATTTACCCAAGGAAGCTCAGTCTACCAGTACCGAACTGTGGTTGTCGCAAAGGGAAACAGAAGTTCCTGAATCCACTTTAGGTCTCCACTGGCACTGCCCCACCGACACTCTAAGGTACAAGCACCATCCCCTAGAGTATGGACCGCCTACCATGCGCAATTTATATCAGATACTTGCCAGTCAATATGACCCATTGGGCTTCATAGTACCTTATACAACCAGAGCAAAAATCATAATTCAAAAACTGTGGGCTAAGCCAAGAGAATGGGACGATCCTTTATTCCCTGATGAACATTTGCAGAATTGGATGCAGTGGGAAGATGAACTCCAATATCTTTCCACTATCACCTTCGCTAGGTGCTATGTGACCCCAGAAATGGATAATGCCCCTGTTGTAAGAGAGATACATGTGTTCTGCGATGCATCAGAAAGAGCCTATTGTGCAGTCTCGTACCTGCGAACTGAGAATTGTCAAGGCAATGTACAGTTAGCATTCCTAATTGCACGCTCCAGAGTTGCACCCAAGAAACAGTTGTCAGTTCCCAGACTTGAACTCTGCGCCGCACTCTGTGGAGCTCAGTTAGCAGAGTTGCTAAGGAAAGAACTTACACTTGAGTATCGCAGAATTACCTTGTGGTCTGATTCCACCACAGTGCTGAACTGGTTGCATACAGATTCATGCCGGTTCAAAGTCTTTGTTGGCACCAGAATTGCAGAGATACAAGAAACAACAGATCCACAGGATTGGAGGTACGTGGACTCTGCTCAAAATCCTGCTGATGACCTAACAAAGGGAAAATCTCTTGAGGATCTAGCCACACCAAACAGATGGAGTAATGGACCCCCCTTCCTCTTAAAGCACTCAGATCAATGGCCCAAAAGTCCTGCTAATAGCTCCCTGGAAGGTGACTCAGAGTTGCGCAAGTCAATGTTCTGTGCCCTAAATGTAGTGACCGCCAACGCAGAAATTCCTGATGCCAGCCAGTTTACAACCTTTAGAGAATTGCTGGAAGCTACTGCACGATGTGTCCATGGGGTGGTAAATGGAGAGCCACTAGCAGCTGGAGATTTTCTACAAGCAGAAATACTTCAGTGGAGAGCATCTCAGCTAGACAGTTTCTTTGAAGACTTCCAATGCCTGAAACAAGGTAAACCTCTTCCTTCTAACAGTAAATTGCTCACCTTGTGTCCAGAACTGGACAAAGAAATGGATGTTATTCGAGTGGGGGGGAAGACTTAGATGAGCCGAAGCACTTGACATAGTAACTAAGCACCCAATCGTCCTTGACCCCAGTCATGCCCTTACCAAACTTATCATTCAATATTACGATCATCAGTTGAAACATCCAGGCCCAGAGCGAGTCCTAGCTGAAATTAGAAGGAAGTTTTGGATTGTGCGTGGTAGAGAGGCCATCCGCAATCACCAATTTAGATGCACTGACTGTCGGAGATGGAGAGCCAAACCAGAAATCCCACAAATGTCAGACTTGCCTGTAGCTCGACTTCAACTATTTAAGCCTGCATTTCACTCCACGGGAATGGATTGCTTCGGGCCCTTTTCAGTTAAGATTGGGCGGAGAGTGGAGAAAAGATGGGGAATAATTTGGAAGTGTTTGACAACTAGATGTGTCCACCTTGACATACTATCGCGTATTGACACTGATTCCTTCCTCAGGGCATTCAGGAGATTTGTAGCATGTAGAGGAACTCCCTTTGAGCTCTGGTCTGATCAAGGGACTAATTTTAAAGGAGGGGAGAGAGAGATGAATGAATCATTCAAAAGTATGACACCTGAACTACAACAACAGTTAGCAAGGCAGAAAGTCCACTTTCGTTTCAACCCACCTGCAGCTCCTCATTTTGGAGGAGCATGGGAACGTGAAATAAGATGTGTTAAATCAGCTCTGTATGCTTCTGATGGTGCTCAATCTGTTACGGAGGTGGTCCTCAGGACAGTGTTAATTGAGGTTGAGGGAATACTGAACTCCAAGCCTCTTGGATACGTATCCTCTGACATCTCAGATAAAGATCCTATTACCCCAAATCACCTTCTCATGGGGCGGCTCGATGGCTCTCTCCCACAAGATGTATATCTTCAAAGTGAAATAATCAGTCGGAAACGATGGCGCCACAGTCAGATCCTCACAGACTTATTCTGGTCTTCATTTATCAAGTACTACCTACCAAATATGCAGACTCGATCTAACTGGCAGGAAGAAGTAGAGGACATTGCCGTTGGGAACGTTGTTATGCTGGTAGACCCCCAATTGACTAGAGCTATGTGGTTGATCGGAAAGGTCACCAAGGTCAAGCCAAGTGCAGATGGGCATATCAGAACTGCAGAGGTGCTTATCAAGGGAAGAACCTATACCAGACCAGTTTCAAGGATGATTGTACTTCCTGCTATCCCTGATGACACATGCACCTCATAATTGCGGGCCATTTATCAGGGACAAATTTAATGGCTAAATTTGGGGGCGGCTGTACGGAAGGCCCTCAATGAGTCAAACATGTATATAGTTAATTTGGAGACTGTGACACTTCACTGGACTGGACAGGGGAAGCAGGACACGATAACAGGAGGGTGAACTCAAAGGTATGGGTTTTAATTTCCAAAACAAAAAGTACAATACTGAACATAAATTGTTTAGAAGAACACAGGAACGATCTCTCTATATATAAACAAAACTCTTTGGGCTCCGGTTGGCAACGCTAGACTGCCCTCCCCACTGGCGTTGTTGTGGCTCTTATATGCCGCTCTCCCCGTGCTTACTGAAATCAGAGACAGGTGTTAGACATATTTTAGCTCAGGTGCAAGCGCCCTTACCGCTCCCTCTCTCCGAACGGGCGCTTGACCACGCCCCCGCTGCCACATACCCCCACCGCCCGACTCAGGCCGGGGCGTCATCCGGCCTGCCTACCACTCCCCCCCCATTTCTGGAAAGGAAGTCGGCAACAGCCATCTGCACCCCCGGTCTGTGGACCACCTCGAACTTAAAAGGCTGGAGAGCCAGATACCAACGGGTGATCCGGGCGTTAGTATCCTTCATGCGGTGGAGCCACTGCAGTGGGGCATGATCCGAGCAGAGGGTGAAGGCCCGCCCCAGCAGGTAGTAGCGGAGTGTGAGGACCGCCCACTTGATGGCTAGACACTCCTTCTCCACGGTGCTATACTTAGTTTCCCTCAGTGAGAGCTTCCTGCTGATGTATAGCACCGGGCGCTCCTCCTCCTCCACCACCTGCGAGAGTACGGCCCCCAGCCCTCTGTCTGAAGCGTCCGTCTGTAATAGAAAAGGGAGAGAGAAGTTAGGGGAATACAAGAGCGGCCCCCCACAGAGTGCGGCTTTAATTTGTGAGAACGCCTGCTGGCACTGTTCCGACCATTGGATCGGATCTGGAGCCCCCTTTTTAGTGAGGTCAGTCAGCGGGCTGGTGACGTCCGAATAATTAGGTACGAACCTTCTGTAGTAGCCAGCCAGCCCCAGGAACTGCCTCACCCCCTTTTTGGTCTTGGGCCTAGGGCAAGTCGCAATCGCCGCGGTTTTATCAATTTGGGGCCGCACCTGGCCATGGCCCAAGTGGAACCCCAGATACCGTACCTCCACACGCCCAACCGCGCACTTCTTAGGGTTTGCAGTGAGCCCTGCCCGCCGCAGCGACTTCAGGACCGCCCTCAGGTGTTGTATATGCCGCTGCCAGTCATTACTATAGATAATAATATCGTCTATGTAGGCAGCGGCGTAAGCAGAGTGCGGCCGGAGGACACGGTCCATCAAACGCTGGAACGTGGCTGGGGCCCCGAACAAACCGAACGGAAGTGTCACAAATTGGTGTAATCCGAACGGCGTGGTGAAGGCTGTTTTTTCGCGGGATATTGGTGTCAAGGGGATCTGCCAATAACCCTTTGTTAAATCCAATGTCGAATAAAAGCGAGCAGTACCTAACCGATCGAGCAGTTCATCAACGCGGGGCATTGGATACGCGTCAAATTTAGACACCGCGTTGACTTTTCTATAATCCACACAGAACCGCACTGACCCGTCACTCTTGGGAACAAGAACGACTGGGCTGGACCAGTCGCTGTGGGATTCTTCTATTACTCCCATATCAAGCATGGCATCTAATTCGTCCCGGACAATTTTCTTTCTATGCTCGGGGAGGCGATAAGGGCGGCAACGAACGACCGCCCCTCGCTCGGTCTCGATATGGTGCTGGATGAGGTTCGTGCGACCCGGCAGGGGAGAGAATACGTCAGCAAACTCCTTCTGCAAACTGGCGACCTCTGCTCGTTGACACGGGGAGAGGTGGTCTCCACAAATGACCGGGGTATTGAAGTCTGGATTTGGATTTACCTCCGGTCCGAGCTCCGCCCTCTCCGGGACCACCGTAGCCAACGATACAGGGACCGCCTCCCTCCATAATTTAAGGAGGTTGAGGTGGTAGATTTGACGCGCATTCCCTCTGTCGCGTTCCCCTGTCGTACAGCCGGCATTGACGTTCTTGGGCCCGGAGCAAATTCTCCTGTGTTAGTTTCCCCAAAGTGTGGAGTTTTGCTCGGAGGTCAAGAATGTATTGAATTTCATTTTTGCTATTTGTAGGTCCCTCCTCCCAACCTTCTCGTAAAACATCTAAGATGCTGCGCGGGCATCGCCCGTACAATAGCTCAAATGGAGAGAAGCCGGTTGAGGCTTGCGGGACCTCTCGCACTGCAAACAACAGGGGATCGATCCATCTGTCCCAGTTTTTAGCATCCTCGTGCACGAACTTACGAATCATGTTCTTAAGGGTTTTATTAAAGCGTTCCACTAGGCCATCTGTCTGCGGATGATACACGCTAGTGCGAATCGATTTAATGCCCAATAGATCGTAAAGTTCGCGAAGTGTGCGTGACATAAACGTTGTGCCTTGATCGGTGAGGATTTCTTTTGGAATCCCCACCCGGGAGATTATTTTGAAGAGCGCCCCAGCAACACTACGTGCTGAAATGTTGCTTAGAGGCACTGCTTCCGGATATCGCGTTGCGTAATCCACTAGAACTAACACAAAGCGATGTCCGCGTGCTGTCCGCTCTAATGGCCCGACGAGGTCCATTCCAATTCTCTCGAAGGGGACCTCGATCAACGGAAGAGGGCGTAATGGCGCTTTTGGGGTGGCCGGTGGGTTTACCAGCTGGCATTCGCGGCACGCCGCACACCACCTGCGGACGTCACCGCTAATGCCCGGCCAATAAAACCGGGCTATTAGGCGGAGCAGTGTCTTTCTTTCCCCTAGATGACCTGCCATGGGATTATAATGAGCCGCTTGGAATAACATTTCCCGGCGGCTCCGTGGAATCAAAAGCTGTGTCCTATTTTCTTTAGTTTGAGTGTCCTGCGTCACTCTATACAGTCGGTCATTTATAATTGAGAAATAGGGGTATGCGAGTGCGATGTCTGGCCGGAGGCGCTGACCATCGATCACTTCCACCTGACCAAAGGCATGTTTGAGGGTTTCGTCCCGCGACTGCTCCAAAGGGAAATCCTCGCCAGGGAATTCCCTGCGAAGAGGAGGGGCGGAAGCCCCGCCCCTCTCCTCGTCATCCCGATCTGGAGCAGCCGAGGACGGACCCGGCTCCGCCTCCCCTGTCAGAGCATCGCACATCGCACATCTCCCTACTTTAGTGCAGGACCCATCCGTACAAACTCCCCCTAACACATCTTTAAATGCTGGCCAATCGGTTCCCAAAATCAGAGGATGGGTGAGGCGGGGACTAACCGCTGCCTCTACTCTATGCTTTTTTCCCCGGAATTTCATTAACAAGGTCACCATCGGGTACTTGTGAATATCCCCATGCACACACCTCACCCTCACCCGTCTAGCTATGCCCAAAGCCCCGGGTTGAACCAAGCGTTGATGGATGGTGGTCTGATTGCAACCGGTATCCAACAATGCTTGGTGTGTACCCCCCTGGATTCTTACCGGAATCCGGTACGCTCCAGCCCGATCGGGGGCAGCATGCGGTGGATCGGAGACCCGAACCACCGTCCCCACTTCCATCATCGGACACTGATCGCGGAAGTGGCCCGGGTCCCCGCACCTCCAACAGGCTGGCCCAGGCGCCACACCCGTACCTGCATCGGCGGACACCCCCACCTGAGGGGGAGAGCGGCTGAATGTGGCGGGGGGGGTGTGCGATGCCACCGTGGGTCTCTGCCAGGCTCCTCGCCTGCGGGGGGCAGGAACGGACCCTGGAAGAAAGACAGAGCGAGAAGGGGGAGGGGGATGGGGAAGAGCGGAAAAAAACACAGGGGAAGGGGAGGGAGAAAGAGAGGGCTCGTCCGCCCTTGGGGTCGCCGCCATGTGGTCCTCCGCCAGCTGCACGGCTGCCTCCAGCGACGTCGGGCGGTGGCACTGGACCCACTCCGCCGTTCTCCTGGGTAGCCGCTGAGTGAATTGCTCCAGCACCACCTGATCGATGAGACCCTCGACGCCGCGGTCCCCCACTAGCAGCCACCTCCGGCAGGCATCGCGGAGCCGCTGAGCAAACGCGAACGGGCGGTCGGCTTTGTCCAGCTTCATGGCCCGGAAGAGCTGGCGATTCTCCTCGGGGCTCCGACCAACCCGTTGCATGATGGCTCTCCTCAGATCGGGGTAGGCCAGGAGGTTCGCTGTCGGCAGTTGTTGAGCCGCGAGTTGGGCTTCCCCGGACAATAATGGGATGAGGCGGGCTGCCCATTGGTCGCGCGGCCAGGCCCAGATCTCCGCCGTGCGCTCGAACAAATCGAGGAACGCCTCAGGGTCGTCCGTCGCCCCCATTTTCTGTAACATGGGAGGGGGTAACGGAGGGTGATTGTCCGGGGTCGCGGCTGTGGCGGGAGCGACCTCCCGGCTGAGGAGGCTCCGGATGGCAAGTCGGTCCTCTGCTTGAGCCCGCATGATCTCAAAGAACCGTCGATCCTGGTCCTCCCGGAGCTCAAGCAGGGAGTGCTGGTGGCTTTGATGGAGTGTAGCGAGGGACTGGAGGACTTCGGTCAGCTGGGCGGACTCTACGGGGCGACCTTCCATGACTAATTTTCCCGGCTTTCGGCACCACTGTGACACTTCACTGGACTGGACAGGGGAAGCAGGACACGATAACAGGAGGGTGAACTCAAAGGTATGGGTTTTAATTTCCAAAACAAAAAGTACAATACTGAACATAAATTGTTTAGAAGAACACAGGAACGATCTCTCTATATATAAACAAAACTCTTTGGGCTCCGGTTGGCAACGCTAGACTGCCCTCCCCACTGGCGTTGTTGTGGCTCTTATATGCCGCTCTCCCCGTGCTTACTGAAATCAGAGACAGGTGTTAGACATATTTTAGCTCAGGTGCAAGCGCCCTTACCGCTCCCTCTCTCCGAACGGGCGCTTGACCACGCCCCCGCTGCCACAGAGACGTTACTCATTATGCCCAGTAGGTGGTAACCTGCCCTTACTCAAGTTCATTGCAAGTATTTTCTCAGCCGTAACATAGGTTGTGTTATGAGAAAATTGGCCGAATCTCCGGTCTAGTGTGGACTGTTGACGCTTGGTTCTTGAGAATTTACCCTGTTCTAATCATTTCTGAGTGGTTTTAGTTGGTGTGCGTCAATGACGATATTATGGAAGTAAACCTATATCAACCTGATTCTGTCTTCCTGAGTCATGACTGACATCCTGTAGTGAATGCAACATATTACCACCTGACTGAGTCATACCTACCCCTACCTAACAGGCGCCCTCTGCTGGTGGGTGGATCACATTACAGATAATGAGATGAACCGGTAAAAACTGTGCAGCGCTTTATTTCATACAGATTACATTGCAGGAGAATATTTGTTTTACAAAAGCACAATGTTTTATTGTTATTATGAGTGTACACAAATAACAGTAGACCCTTTATAGTGTCTAATGATGTCTTACACATGTCTGTATGCCCCAAAATGACGGAGTATTTTTATTTTTATTTATTTTATTTTTTTCCCCTTTATTTATGTATCAACAAACAAACAAGGTACATCAACAAATCTCAGCAAATAACCGCAATTATTCAGCCTAAGGTTGAGCAGCTAATACAGAGAACCGAAAACTCACAGTAGAACAAATAAACAAAAAATACATAAATAAATACATTTTTTTTTTTAAATCTGAGTATTTTAAGTTGTTTCTGCTGTAATGACGAAAATATCCAGCAGGACGCGCCGGTGCATCCGTCGACCCCAGAGGATTAAGAAGAGGATATTGAGAAATCATCCAGTACAGGAGGTGGCGATATGCACCTAAAAATGTCTTGTTGCAACATTACACAGAAGAAGAAGAAGTAAGTATATAAGACGAAGAAGAGCGCCTTGTTTTACAGTTATATCCTCTTAAATCAGGAGGTACTCAAGGATAAAATGATGACGCTAAACTCCGGTGTGTGCGCTCTAATGGCGGTATTATTGCTGTCTGTCTATATTGCTGAGGTGAATTCCGTCTCCTGCGTCGATCCATCCGACAACATCAAAGGGCGGAATGCAGCAGGTAAATATACGAAACATGCACTTAATATTAGTTAAATGACTGTTGCTGTTTAGAGGTCCAGTAAAGGTCCATGTCTTGAGGTAAGTTTAATCAGAGACTTTAATCAATAATGAAATATCTCCTACATGTTTGGGTCGCAGTCGACGCTTTTTTACATTTCTGTGAAGCACAACGGATAGCGGTGAACGGGACACCACAGCATATATTATTTGTGCCAAACCGTTTCCTCCAAAAGAGAGACAAAAATCCACTATTACTTTTACGCAAGAGATAAAAAAAAATAGTAAGCGCTGGATTATGACAGTCAGAAGAGTGAAAATGGCAATTTGTGTGTGTGTGTGTGTGTGTAAATGCCCCAGTGTTTGACCAGTCCTTTGTCAAGCTTTCTTTAGTTTAATGTGTTTCTTTAATAAGTCTGTTGCTTGTTTATTATGAAACTCTGCATTTGGGTTCTAGGGCCCATTGGTGGAGGGTTATCCAAGGTGAATTATGCCACTTCAGAAGTGCAGAGGATCTGTGATGAGGTAAGTCGAGACATGTTTTCATTGTGTTATGATGGTGTTATCTGATCTGCAGGTGAACTTAATGAGCATTTATTATTAAATGATGCAAGATCACAGCTTTTATTGCATGCAGCATTGATTGACGGCAATTTAATTCGATTTTTGCAAGCTCAACAACAAAGATGAGAGAATTAAAGGGATAACTCAGTAAAATGTTATCATTTACTCACCCTCATGTTATCCCAGATGTGTATGACTTTCTTTCTTCTGCAGAACACAAATGAAGATTTTCAGAAGAATATCTCCGCTCTGTAGGTCCATATAATGCAAGCGAATGGTGATCAGAGTGTTGAAGCTCCAAAAGGAGCATAAAAGTAATTCCTAAGACTCCAGAGGTTTAATCATGGAAGTCTTCAGAAGTGATATGATGGGTGTGGGTGAGAAACCGATACATGTATTCTGTTTTTGTTTTTTTTTTACTCTAAATTTCATCTTCCAAACAGCACTGCTGAGCACGGAGAGATCCTAAGTGTCCTTCTCTTTTTGCCGATGCACATTCTGTGCTTATTGCCACTTACTGGGCAGGGTAGAAAATTTATAGTAAAAAGGGCTTAAATTGTTTCTCACCCACACCTATTATATTGCTTCAGAAGTCATAGATTAAACCACAGGAGTCTTATGGATTACTTATGCTGTTCTTTTGGAGTTTCAAAGTCCTGGTCACCATTCACTTGCATTGTATGAACCAACAGAGTTTATATATTCTTCTAAATGTCTTGTGTTCCGCTGAAGAAAAAAATCAAACACGTCTGGGTTGGCATGAGGGTGAATAAATAATGAGAATGAAAAATTTGCATGGACGATCACTTTAAGCTCTCCAGATCTCACACAAACACAATGCTGACACATGAACATGCATGTGTGAGAAATCATCATATGATGTGTAATCAGCATTTGGGTGTAATTAAACAAGTAATTAAAATGTTAAACGAGTCATTAGAAATAACAAATAAACAAATCAAACTACTTGTTATTGCTTGTTAGATGAAGCCATATGTAGAAAGACGTCTCGGAAAGAAGTTTGCTGTTTTCTCCGCCAAATGTTTCAGCACACAGGTTGTGGCAGGAACCAACTATTTTATCAAGGTAAACTCTTTTGCCAAACATGTTTGGGAGGCCGTGAGCTCGTTATTGTGTCAGTAAATTTGCATTTGAGTCATTGATGTGGCATTCATTATTTTGTCCAGATCTATTAAATTGATCAAATACAATTCCTACTGCAGAAAACACTCGAATACACCTCTACTATGAATTCAAAAAAAATGTTTTAGTGGTGGAAATTGAGACTGAATAAATTAAAATCTCATTAAAAGCTGAAACTCGAATTAAGGAATGATGTCATGAGTAGCGCAGAATAATATTTTAGTTTCTTTACAAAAATAAGCAGTAAAACAACAGTTTAAAATATGATTGTATTTGATCGTATTTGGTATTTATTATATTTGGAAACTTTTGTTCACCAAATCAGTCAATTGTTGTAACCACTTTTGACCCCAAAAACAAAAACCGATATCAGACCCTCAAGACTGAGTGTGAAGTTGTAAAATATTTTATGAGAAGGCAAATTTGGTTCATGTCATGTGACCTTGAACTTGATATTCTTGACTCAAATTCATGATATTTGTATGTTAAAGTGTTTATAAACATTTTTTTTAATTTAATGATTAAATTACACATGCATTGAAGGTGCAAGGAGAGTACGTTAATACATTTTACTTGATGTTTACACCACATTGCATTTTTAGTGTCATTTTTAAATATTTGTTTTTATAGAAAAAAATAATGAAACTACATTAGATAAATGTACTTTGTCCAAACTTATTTTTAAGAGATTTCTCATTTATTACCTCAGACAGTCTTTGTCGTGTGTGTCACTAAACCTTTCGTTCTTTGGTTTCTCTTCAGGTCCACGTTGGCGGGAAGGAATTCATCCATCTGAGAGTCTATAAATCTCTCCCTCAAAATGGAGAAAAACTAGAGCTCAGTGGAGTTCAGACCTCTAAAGTGCAGCTTGACCCCATTGTATACTTCTAAACCAACACAGACATTTCTCATCCAATCAATGTGATGCTGCACCTTTTGCAAAATAGTCGCTATTAATATTACAACACTGTTATTCAAATATACATCCAATCTATATTAAAGTGAACCCAGTATTCAGCCATTTCAGTGCCTGCCTGAGTTTTCTCTGGTCAACATGAATTTCCTGTACTATAAAGGGATTGTTGTGAAATAATTATACACATATTTCTCCAAATCTGTTTTATATTAGAAAATGCTGCTTTAATAATGGCCTTTATGTTGATAATATGGTACATTCCAACGATGGCTCACGGTCATATGATCTTAGCCACAGAAATGAAGTGTGGCATTTCTGGGAGTTGGACTGTCAGACAACACATTTTATTACTTCTAAGTATCACATTACAGCAATGTCGAAACCAATCGTTGTTGGGGGGACATGCGAGGTGAAGGACGCCACTCCAGAGGTGCAGAAGATCTGTGAGGTAAGAGACGGACAGATTCACTTTTGTTATTGTGGTGTCAGCTGATCTGTGAGTGCGCGTGATGGGCATTTAGTAATAAATGATGTGATAAATTAATAATGTGGGATTGCTCTGATTCTTTCTGCTTATTTTGAAGTCAAAGGCAATCAAATGCACAGTAATACAGCAGTCATTGCAGACAATTAAATGTTATTTCTGCATTCTCCCAATTATAAAATAGTAAAAGAGAGAGAAATAACAATTTAAAACAAAGCTATATATAAAAAAAAGCTAAGATGTTACAGGCAGGAAGTTAGGTTAGCAATTAAAGAAACGTCATGACTCGCGAGACAACCGAGATGTTCCGCCCAAAACATTTAATTCTGATTTATTAGCATTGAGTTAGAGGTCGACTGATTTTGCCGATAATTCAGGTGGTGGGAAATGCTGTTAAACGATAAATTGTCTTTTTTTTTTTTAAATCAATTAATAGAATGACAATGTTTTTCTATGGCGGACACAGAAAAATAATTAAAAATGAATAAAATCTCAGATGTGGTTTATTGTTCAACCCAAATTCCAATAATAACCAGAAAAAAATATTTGGTGCATAATGCGGGATTTGAAGTATAAATAAGCCCGAAACACACCGGGGACTCTTATTTTGAAATGCTGAAAAACACTATCAGCAACTTGTGTAGTTGTGGCAGGGACAAACTTATTAAGGTAAACTGTTAAAATTCAGTATTTTCATTCTGTTTTGTTTTTTTAGGTCCTAGTCGGAGGGGATGAATTCGTTCATCTGAGTTCATAAATCTCTCCCTCACAGTGGAGGAAAACTAGAGCTGAGGGGAGTTAAGACCTCTAAAGCGCACCATGACCCCATTGGATTTTTCTAATCAAACACAAATGATCATCTTATCTTCTAATGGTGTCTCACATTCTCTCACCCAAAACAAGTTACTCAACGATTCATGTTACAGCATTTATATTCAAATCTGCATAATTAAAGTGAAGCCAATATTCAGCCGTTCCAGTGCCTGTATATGGGAATTTTCTATGATCCACACAGCATGCAATGGTTTTCCTTACTGCACTAAACATGTAAATCATTGTGTTGTGGTGAAATAATTGCTCCTAGATATTCCTCATCACTCCAAATCTGTTTTTATAAAAGCAAATGCTACTTATAAAATAAAGGGAAATTTCAAATGATGTCTGTTTTATTTACACCATTTGTAAGAATTTAACAGGAAAATATTTTTCAAAACCCACATTGTTGTAACTGAGCATCATATCCATGTAGAAGGTGTAACTAATAATCAATACAAACCTTAAAAGCATGTTCTTAATTCAAGCATTTTTCTACTTCTCTATATTTAATGTAGATCGTACCTCTTCAGATTCATTTGTGATGTTGAATTTATGAGCTGGAAACTTTTGGTAAATGTCTGTACAGGTAAATATCCTACAGGCATCTTCTATATTTAAGTGGCCACACTCTGTATGTAGGAAGATATTCAGTGTAAACTTGAACTTAAATTGTTTATTACTGTTAAATGATTGAAGGTAGTTTTGTAGACAAATATTCAATGTGTCCATTTCTTTACAAAACTGACATTTACATCGGCTCAAATATAGTAATCTTTCGGCCATTACATTTGTTGTAGAAATTTTAAATACTCAGTGATCAGTAATCGTCATTGCAAAGTAATGCCCCTGTATCTAATGAATGTAAGAGGGGGGAAGATCTGCTTTTGTCAGAGACCTTGGGGAAAAGAGGTATAAAGCCCTCAGCCCTCCCCTTCTCCGTCTCACTCATGGCACAGATTATTCCGGTGTAATGACTGGGTCCTTGCAAGAATAAATAATTTTAAAAGACTGTGATTCAGAGTGTCTCTTATGCAGTGATAATGGTGGGTTAATATTTTTTTGGTGTCAGAAGAGTGGAATTCCTTAGAAGTGCCTTCTGGACCTGAGAGCGGACGGTGTTTGGCCACCTGGACTGAGAAGTTCCAGCTCTACCTCGTAAGCTTCAGAGAGAGAGAGACCGACCGCATCAGGGCCAGGAGAAACTCCACTGGAATCAAATGAAAACGAACACGTGGCAACCCAAATATCTCTGATATGAGACTAAATTATTTTCTTTTGGTATAAGAGTGAGTGAACCATAGTGGCTGAGACTGTTTTCTGTGGTGCGAGTACAAGAGGTTCTCGAGCAGAAACTGAGACCTACGAACAGGTCAAGAGGTTTTCTAAACAGAGACTGAGTTCTCGCAAAAATGGTTTAAATAGGTTAGCTAAAATACTGAGCGCGAGAGAATGATTTTGAGTAAACCGTAATTAACAAAGCACTAGGGAGTGCACCCTTATATGATCTTGGGTTAAGAAATCAGATCTGTTGGAGATGTCCGACAGATTATTAGACGTGCGTCGAACGGTAAATCCACAGAGAAGCAGAAACAGCCAGTATGGGGAAGTCTCAAAGCAAGCTTGCCAAATTTGATACACTGGTTTTCTGTCAAATTAGAAAAAACTATGGGAGAAAATGTATGCAGGACATGGAGAAACTGATCAAATACCATGATTTCCCCAGAGAGGGAACACTGAGCACGACTAGACTGAGAGTGGTGCGAGAATCAGTTGAACAGGGCAGCGAGGCACAAAAAGGTTGTTGTGGCTGCGTTCAACATGTGTGTAACAAATGTGAACAGACAGTGGGTTGTTGGCTTAAGGAAGCAGATAGAAGAGAACGAAAGCAAATGCAAAAAGAATTAGCATGTAGGACTGACAATGTGGAAGAAAATAAAATGTGTGAAAGATCTGTTTGTGTGTCAGCACCACCAGAACCGACTAATGAAAAGTATGTTTGTGTTTCCCCACATGCAACGGTGATTGTGCCGGCGTATAATTGTCACTATCCCGTGGCGGAGCTGAAAGCCCAAAAACTGAACCCCGACCTCGACTGCTCTCCGCCCAGAAGACAAGCACCACAAGCAGCTCCTCCCGACTCGGACAGTGAAGGAGACCTGAATTAACTTTTTTCTGAGACGATCCCCGTCACCCCTGATCCAGACAGCGCAGGGGCCAGCAAGCGGTGAAAGATATTGACAAGATCACAAGTGAAACAAGAAAAATACAGCTTCACAGCTCCGATGGTAGAGGTAGCGGGGGCTGACGGGCCGATGATGGTCTTCAGACCGTGGACGGTGACTGACCATGGCCCATTTGCCAAATCATGATGACGCAGGTGACAAGTTTGCAGATGAACTAACCACCTTTTGTCAAGATTTTAGTCCCACCACAGACTGCTGGCAGTGAAACTGGGGGCCACAAGTTGGCAAAAGGTGAGCGGAAAGATGACAAGAGCGGACATTCGGCGAAACCACGAAGACTGGGGGCACGTATCAGTTGGCTGTGGGGGAACTCGCGAAAGCCGTGAAAGAGGCATTCCCAGCATGCGTGGACACAGTAATGATCAACAGCTGTTGCCAACTGAGAGATGAGTCTGTCCGAGACTACTACACCAGACTTTTCAAGACATTTCGAAAACACAGCGGCCTGACAGAGCCAGCTGACAGAGGAAATCAACCAGGTACGTGGGAGTGCCATTTGCAAGGTTGTTTCCTGAATGGACTGAGACCTGAGGTCGTGCAGCGGTGAACACAAGTTACATTGAATGGAAGAGTGGGAGGCTGACCTCCACCCTGGCACACGCTGTGCGCACAGAGGAACAGCTGCTGACATAGAAAGACAAAGTCAAGGCAAAGGAGGAGAAAGATCTTCAGCTGGCAGTTGTGCGACTACAATCTAATGCCAGCACATCTAAACCGCAGCAGAAATGGGCCGACAAAAAGAAGAGAGGCAACAGAAACCAGCGGAAGTGGAATTGCGGCTTGTGTGGGACTGACGATCATGAGTTCAGAGAATGCACAAAATGCAAACTGTGCAAACAAGAGGGACACTGGGCTGCAGACTGTCCGGGGAAGAAAAGGGCAGACTGAAGCAAGCAGAGCGGAGAGCAGCGAGAGGGGGGGGTCGAGCTGAGGGTGATCAGCTGCCCTCTACAGAAAAGGGAAGTGAACATTCGCACACATATACATGTGGAGACAGTCTGCGACCTGTGGCATATTTTTCAACCAAACTTGATGCAGTAGCAGCAGGTCTACCACACTGTTTGAGGTCTGTGGCGGCTGCTGAACTGGCAGTACTGGCATCCAGGGAATTTGTGGGGTATTCTGATTTAACTTTGATAGTTCCACATGCAGTCTCCATGATTTTGCAAGAACAGAGAATGTCACATTTATCTACAGACCGATGGCTGAGGTACCACACAATTTTATTGGACATGCCAAACATAACTGTTAAAAGATGCACAACTTTGAATCCTGCCACACTTCTCCCCACAGAGAAGGATGGCGAGGAACATCACTGTTGTCTGTCAGCGCTTGAACAGGTGTGCACACCGCGTCCAGATCTATTAGACCACATGCTTAAGAATAAGCATGGAGACATACTGATCCTTGGCGAGAATGAGGGGATGTTTGACTTCCTCAGGCATCACTCCTCTATTCAACCTTCCTCCAACTCTTAAGAGTCCCTCCTCCACCATTGGATCCAGTCTATATATAGAACTCCGTCTACTCACTGCTGCTTTCCCCGATAACAGAATGGAAATCTCCTCCTTGAATCTCTGTTGCTGGCAATACCGAATGATGGCAATCTCTGCTTCTAATTGATCTTCCAGTGTCAGGATTCCAATCCTAGATGTCACTGTACCCCGTTGTCCTTCAGCATTATTCAATCCGTCCTGACTGGTTTCCTCTGGATGGTCAGCCACAGCAGCCTCCAACTGCCCCTTCAGGCGCCCCTTTGATAACAACATGTCCTTTAACCTGAGAAACCAGGCAACTGCTGTCTTCAGCCTCCTCCAGTCAGAAAAGTAGGCAATGAGCTGGTCAGTAGGACTAGACACGACACCCATATTGATGGCATTTGCTGTAGTCCTTTTCCTCACCTCTGGGTCATTTAAGTCCAATGACTATTCAGACACGGGTTTAGGCCAGTCTTCCTCCTGTTGCCAAAGAAATAAAGGACCTCCTAGCCACGTGCTTTTCTTCAGAAATTCCGAGACGTTCAGACCCCTCAATGCATCATCCGCTGGATTATCTTTAGAACCAATGTGTCTCCACTGTGAGGGTTCAGATATTTCTCTGATGGTCGAGATTCTGTTGGCCACAAATGTGTGGAAGCGCCTGTCCTCGTTGCTAAGGTACTTTAACACTGAAGTGCTGTCGGTCCAGAATACTGACTCCTCCAACTGGAAATCCAATTCCGCCTTTAACATTGAGTCCACTCTGACAGCAAGGACAGCCGCTGTTAACTCCAGTCGGGGAATAGTTACAGCCTTCAGTGGTGTCACTCTGGCTTTACCAAGCAGAAATGTGACCTGAATGTTGTTTTCCTGATTTAACATCCGAATGTAGGTTACCGTCCCATATCCATCTTCACTGGCATCGGCAAAGTGATGTAGTTGCGCATGCCTGACCTCTCCAAAATACACTGGCTGAATGCACCTATCCACATTAAATGCAGTCAGCAGATCCAGGTCTTTCAACCACCTTTCCCATTTGCGCAAGATATCATGTGGCAGAGCATCATCCCATGAACAACGTCTCCGACATAGTTCTTGCTGCATGAATTTAGCAAGCAAAGTGACAGGTGCCAGTACCCCAAGCGGATCGTACACTGAGCTGTTAACTGACAACATACCCCATCTAGTTAGAGGCTGTTGTTTAATCTCCATTTTGAACCTGAAAGAGTCAGTCTCCGCACCATTGTAGACCCAAAGCTCTTTCTACTGGAAGTGTATCTCGATCTAGATCCAACTCCTTAAGGTATTTAGCCCTCTGATCTACTGCTATGGCTTGCAAGACGATACGACTGTTGCTTATCCATTTCTCTAAGATGAAGCCTCCCTTTCGACACAGAGCAATTAGATCTCTTACCATCTGGATAGCTTCTTCATCTGTGGCTGAGCTCTTCAAGCAGTCATCCACATAAAAATTATGCTTAACACATTGAAGAACTTAAGCTGAAAACTCAGAATTATTATCATCAGCAGTTCTTCTCAGGGCGAAGCTTGCACAACTGGGGGACGAAACAGCGCCAAACAGGTGTACCGTCATCCTAAACTCCACAAAATCCTTACTGATGTCTCCATCTAGCCACCAGAGAAAGCGCACACCTTTCCGCTCTCACAATGTTGTTGCTGCTGAGGTACTTGCTCCGCATAGGTCTTACCAATGAGAATGTTCATATATCCTGTATACTCCTGGTGCAAGTGTTTATCTTTAAGGAACCTTTTCTTCAAACCCTCGATCCTCTGCTTAGCCACAGCAAAATTATTGGGGAGATAGACTTCCTTGTTCCTAAAGGGCAATTTCAAACAATATTTTCCATCTTGAAGTATTACCGAGTGCTCCATAGTTTCAAGAAACTTACAATCTTCTCTGGACATTTCCTTCTTTTCCATATTCTTTTCATTGAAATCGTGATTGTATTGAATGGTCAGCATCTCTTCCAGTTTGCCCACAGATATTCTCTTCACCATAGCAGCGGGAAGCTCCTCCTCCAATGCCCCGCTGTTACCATTCAGCGGACCACTAATGACCCGTCCCAGCACCATCCTAACAGCATACGGGCCATTACCGCAGCTGTTTACGACCTCCCAAGGTTCTAATACCTTGGGAGCATTGGTTCCAATTAAGAGATCAACGTTTGCTTTTATGCTTGGGATGTGTACCTTTGACAAGTACGGCCAGCTAGCCAGGTCTTCAGGCGTTACCCTGTTATCCAAAGTAACTGGCATTTTCTTTTGCGTGAGAACCTCCGGGAGCATATAGAAGCCATTGCTGTCCAGATCAGATACCTCCAAACCAGTCAACGAGAAGGCCGGAACAACAGTTTCTTGCCCCATGGTGCGCAATAAGAAATGAGTTCTTCTGCCTGTAATATTCAGCTTCTGCATTAGATCTTCCGTGCAGAATGTGGCTGAACTTCCAGGATCCAAAAAGCATAGGTGTTTATGATGCAATTTCCCTTCGCAGGTTTCACCTTTACAGGGAGAATGGACAGAACGCACTGGTCCTTACCGGCCCCTGTATGTGCACATGTTTCCTGCGAAGTTGGCTGGTTATTATATGGCTCCTCCAACTGTACCATAGCTGTAGTTTGTCTTTTAATATGCAGCATGGTGGGATGAGTTTGGCCACAAACTTTGCATGTCAAGCGCCGGTCACAATCCCTGCTCATGTGACCATGACCTAAACATGCAAAGCAAACTCCCTTTTCCCTCAAAAAATAAATCTTTTCCTTGTGCTTCTTTCCACTGAACTGTTTGCACTCTTCCAACAGGTGACTACGAGCACAGCAAAGGCATCCAGCTTTCTTTTCCGTCCCTGGAGGCAATATTCTCCCTCCGCCAAGTGCCTAGATGTTACTGTGGTGGCAACAATATTTCCAGTTACTCTGTTCCTGGGCTGGAATTTAAACCTGGTGAGAGTCTTCATACCAGCTACACCGGGTGGTGAATCCTGTATGTTGCCAAACAGAGGGTAAGAAAGAATGCTAACACGACACTCAATGACTGTAACCAAATCCTTGAAATGAGCTCTATGATTAGTTCTTTCCATTATGTCATGAGCCCTGGTCCTCTACTGCTCTCTCATTCTGAATGGCAGCTTTGCAATAATGGCTCTCATGTTAACAGGCATATCCAGTTACTGCATGTACTCGAGCTCCTCCATTACATTACGGCAGCCATGTAAAAATAAGGAGTAGGCTTGAAGTTCCTTTACATCCTCAGCTCGTATTGGTCGCCAGGCCAAAGCCCTTTCAATATAATCTGTTGCAATTTTATACTGATTACCAAAGTGCTCCTGTAGAAGACCCTTTGCCACTACATAGCCACGTTCAGGCTCCATATGTTGGCAGCTACGCACCAGTTCTTGTGGCTGCCCTCTTGTAAATTGTTCCAAATAGTACAAACAATCTGCATTTCCTGCCTTTTCTTCCACTCCTTGCTCAAAGGCCTTAATAAATGTTCTATATTGTAGAGGGTCACCTTCAAAGATGGAAATGTCTCGCGGTGGCATAGACAATGAACGCTGCTGCTGCACTAAAGTGGCTGATATTTCATTTTGCCTGCGAATGATATTAAATATGTCTCCAGGCAGATTTTGACAGATCTGAGGTCTTTGCGTTCCTTCCACGTCCCTTGCTTGAGCAGTTGTTGGTTGGCTTTGGGAATAATGCAATGTTCCCAACGTATTGCTTTCAACCCATTGATCAGTTTCCTTCCGTCGCACATCCATTGATAGTTGCTTATGCGGTAGGTATGACAAATTTGTCATGTCATTTTGTTGTTTTGATTTCTCTGCTCCAGGCTGATATTCCCTTGCCATAGGGTTTAAAACATTAACAGTTTCCTTTTGTAGGTAGGAATTCACACCATTTGACAATGCCTGAGAAGAACCTTTCAGATCAGCGGCCTGTAATACTGCCAGCATAGCATTGGATGCAGCCAGTTCAGCTTCCAAACCAAGCTGCTGTCTTTTCCTCCTCAGCTGTTGCTCCTGTTCCTCTAAAGCATGTTGCCCCTTTAAAGCTGATACACGAGCTTCCAGTGCAGCTCTATTTGCCTCCGCTTTAATCCGTGCAGAGGACGTGGTACTTGATCTACCACTGTTAACACTCCTCTGATTTGAGCGTTTACTACCAACCTGGGATACGCTGTCATTAGGATTCACATCAGTACCATCAACATTTGCAAAGTCATATCCTTCATTGCTTGAAACCCACCTTTTTGTATTAGCAATACATTCATCATTAAACAGCATTTTTTTTAAACCATATTTCATGTTTTTTATATTCCTCATGTGGCAATAAACCCAACAAAGATGCATGCATACATTTTGATTCATCACATACCTCAATCAATTCTCCAAGAGCATTCAGTACCTGTGTTTTATCACCCTTTAAGCTTGCATTTATTTTCTTAACATACTGTCTTTGTTAAGCTTAAGCTTTCTAGTATTTTGCAACCTGTCCAATTTATCAGCAAGCGCCTTTGCAGTGAGCTTCACTACCCGTTTACCAATTTGTGATTGAACACCGCTAGTCACACTACTGGGTTTACAGCTGTAACTTTAAGCACACCAGTCCCGCTAATGTCCGACGCTGCGTCACGCGTCTCCATGATAAAGAGTCAGTCACTCAAAATTTGCCGTAACAGTCAGTGAAAGGTCTATTGTCCGCCTTATCTGGCAACCAATGCATTGGATTTATGCCTTTTTTATGTGTGCACACAATTTAAATGGCCAAAAGTGTAGCGCTACACATACCTCTTGCGTTGGGCGCCTTGCGATTCTCCGATGATCCGCTGCCCGACAACCGGCTTTAGCCTCGTAGCTCCTGCGCGTCCTTTCACCAACAGCTGACTGCATCCACCAGAGTAGTTTTAATCCCAAGTCCAACAAAGCGGCTCATCCTCTTATGCCATCTCGTTGCGTCCCACACAGTCCGGATCAAGTTATGTTCCAAATGAGCAGGGTTTTTGACTAATTGTAACCGCTCAGTCTAATACTGACAGCTACTGAGGTGGTTTAGCCCAGGAATGCCCTAGCTGACGCGCTGTACCCTTGTTATTCTGTTACCATACTATCTCGGTGAAGAATCTCCAGGCTTTGTTGTGTTGCTAATTATTCCGTTTATTTGTTTTACCATGCAGAGGTAAATGTCCATTTATCCAGTTTCATCGGCAAATCATATACATATAATAAACTTGTTCAACAATCAGTTTCCAGCGCCTATGCACCACAGCAGTCAAAAACCTTTTGCCCTTCCAGGTCAAAACCCCTGCCTGTTGGCAGTTTGGATGCTTCCTTTATAACTTTAACCTCAGGTAACATTAGAGCGACACCCACTGTCCCAACAAGAAACAACACCCAATATCTAAATACACAAACACCACATTTGGCTCCTATACTCAACGTTTCTTGTTTACAGAGCATGCAAACTTTTTCCACAGGCAAGGAGAAAAACAAGTGGAAGGCGGCTGGCTGTAGGTTTAAGGAGAATGTGTGGATGAGCTGTGATGGCATGCCTTGTTTACCCAAACACTTCTTTCCTCATTATGGAAAGTTGATACACGGGTTAGACCATGTATCAAAAGCAGGAATGGTTGCACAAATGAAAGAATTGTGGTTTACAAAGGGTTTCACGATATTTGCTGAATTTTTGCAAAAAATTTGTCATTTGTAACACACACAACGTGGCAAGAGGGATAAAAATGCCTATAGTATCTCAACCACCATCAGGGGGGCCTTTTGAATATCTGATGATGGATTTCATCGAGTTAACCCGTTGTGGGAAGCAGAAATACTGCCTGGTGATGGTTGACATGTGGTCCAAATGGGTTGAGGCCTTCCCAACCTTGAAACAAGACTCGGCAGCAGTAGCGAAAGCTCTTTTAAACGAGATTGTTCCGAGATGGGGAATTCCAAGGAAAATCAGCTTTGTCAATGAAGCAATAAAGCAGGTGGGTCAGTTTTTGGGAATTGACATAAGAACACACTGCAGTTACCACGCCGCTAGTGGAGGCGCTATTGAGAGGGAGAATCAAACGATCAAGAACAAATTGGCTAAGTGCTGTGAGGAAACTGGGCTCACATGGGTTAAAGCTCTCCCAATTGTGTTGATGTACACCAGAATGAGGAAGAGAGTCAAAACAAATTTTAAGTCCATTTGAAATACTCTTTGGTAGACCACCATTCATGGGAATAGAGGGGAGGAGACAAAGGCTGCCATCAACAGATCTGTGTGAGAATGACATGTTGAATTATTTCAAAGAAATGTCTTCTCTGTTGTCCAATGTTTGTGTTCAGGTGAAAGCTGCTCCTTGGGGAAAAGAGGTATAAAAACAACTCAGCCCTCCCCTTCTCCGTCTCACTCATGGCACAGATTATTCCTGTGTAATGACTGGGTCCTTCTTGCAAGAATAAATTCTTTTAAAAGACTGTTTGATTCAGAGTGTCTCTTACGCAGTGATAATGGTGGGTTAATATTTTTTTTGCCACAACAATATAAAACAACAGGATGCCACATTAAAGATAAAGGAGATAGGAGCAATACATTGTCACATACCAAGAGTGTCTAATAACCTTAAAGGGACAGTTCACCCCAAAATTTCAATTCTCTCATCATTTACTCACTCTCATGCCATCCCAGATGTGAATGACTTTCTTTCTTCTGCAGAACACAAATTAAGGTTTTTTGAATGATATACGGGACCCAGTGTGTGGCGATATACATGAAGAATGTGAAAGTGAAGATTGATTGTAAAACATGAATTAAATATTGACATCTATCATATCACTTCAGAAGACATCGATTTAACCATTGGAGTCTGATAACACTGTATTCAGCACGAACTGGACTACAATAATATGTGAGCAACATGTGTGTACATGTCTGTATTTTTGAGAAAATAACATTTATGCATGTTTTTTTTTTAAAAAAAAATAATGTTAAGCCACTGAAATAAGGTCATATAACACAAACTAAACATTTGTCCACAAGACTTTTGAGAACTGGATCTTGTAGCCTAGAGTTTTTGCTACAAAATGATGTGTAAACCATCCTGATCACTCATTCATACAAAACAATATAGTAATTGAACTTTTGTAAGACAATTTTAGAGTTGAAAGGCGATATGCGAGGAGGCATGAATGATCATGAATATTGAGATAATTTACACTTATTTGCAAGCACAAGCTTTGTTTATGATAATGAAGCAGCATAAACACTAGATAAAATATAATCTAAACATTCATATTGTTTTTATATCATATTACATATCATATTTATATTAAACAGCATACAATTGAAATACCTGCTTTAGCTGAAACAGCATTTAAATGTAACTAAAACTTGCTTATTAGGACATATTTCAAATGTCAATACTCTGAATCTTGGCTGGCAAGTCTGGAAACAGTCCCGCTAGTAAAATATGTACGTTTATATAAAGTAGCATGTCAACTAATTAAAACTAAATGATTTATCCTCGGCTGGATCAAGTCTCTCTTCTTCTGATGAAAAAGTTAAATCTTCCTTAATATCCAGAAGCTTCATCGCCTGTGTATCGTTACAAACATGCAGTAAAATGAATGAATTGTTTACATCAAACCTCTGAACACAGTTGGGGGCGTGTACATTTGCGTTGATCGTCACAGCACATTAGCATATGAATGGCGCCCTCTGCTGGTGGGTGGATCACATTACAGATAATGAGATGAACCGGTAAAAACTGTGCAGCGCTTTATTTCATACAGATTACATTGCAGGAGAATATTTGTTTTACAAAAGCACAATGTTTTATTGTTATTATGAGTGTACACAAATAACAGTAGACCCTTTATAGTCTCTAATGAAGTCTTACACATGTCTGTATGCCCCAAAATGACGGAGTATTTTAAGTTTTTTTTGTTTGTTTGTTTCCCCCTTTATTTATGTATCAGCAAACAAACAAGGTACATCAACAAATCTCAGCAAATAACCGCAATTATTCAGCCTAAGGTTGAGCAGCTAATACAGAGAACCGAAAACTCACAATAGAACAAACAAACAAATAAACAAAAAATACATAAATAAATAAAATTTAAAAAAAAAAATTAAAAACGGAGTATTTTAAGTTGTTTCTGCTGTAATGACGAAAATATCCAGCAGGACGCGCCGGCGCATCCGTCGACCCCAGAGGATTAAGAAGAGGATATTGAGAAATCATCCAGTACAGGAGGTGGCGATATGCACCTAAAAATGTCTTGTTGCAACATTACACAGAAGAAGAAGAAGAAGTAGTATAAAAAGATGAAGAAGCGAGACTTGTTTTACAGTTATATCCTCTTAAATCAGGAGCTACTCAAGGATAAAATGATGACGCTAAACTCCGGTGTGTGCGCTCTAATGGCGGTATTATTGCTGTCTGTCTATATTGCTGAGGTGAATTCCGTCTCCTGCGTCGATCCATCCGACAACATCAAAGGGCGGAATGCAGCAGGTAAATATACGAAACATGCACTTAATATTAGTTAAATGACTGTTGCTGTTTAGAGGTCCAGTAAAGGTCCATGTCTTGAGGTAAGTTTAATCAGAGACTTTAATCAATAATGAAATATCTCCTACATGTTTGGGTCGCAGTCGACGCTTTTTTTCCTGTGTGCGTGTGCGCGTGTGCGTGTGTGTTTGACCAGTCCTTTGTCAAGCTTTCTTTAGTTTAATGTGTTTCTTTAATAAGTCTGTTGCTTGTTTATTATGAAACTCTGCATTTGGGTTCTAGGGCCCATTGGTGGAGGGTTATCCAAGGTGAATTATGCCACTTCAGAAGTGCAGAGGATCTGTGATGAGGTAAGTCGAGACATGTTTTCATTGTGTTATGATGGTGTTATCTGATCTGCAGGTGAACTTAATGAGCATTTATTAAAAGTTTGAATGGACGATCCCTTTAAGCTCTCCAGATCTCACACACAAACACAATGCTGACACATGAACTTGGATGTGTGAGAAATCATCATATGTGTAATCAGCGTTTGGGTGTAATTAAACGAGTAATTAAAATGTTAAACGAGTCATTAGAAATAACAAATAAACAAATCAAACTACTTGTTATTGCTTGTTAGATGAAGCCATATGTAGAAAGACGTCTCGGAAAGAAGTTTGCTGTTTTCTCCGCCAAATGTTTCAGCACACAGGTTGTGGCAGGAACCAACTATTTTATCAAGGTAAACTATTTTGCCAAACATGTTTGGGAGGCCGTGAGCTCGTTATTGTGTCATAGTCCATTTGCATTTGAGTCATTGATGTGGCATTCATTATTTTGTCCCGATCTATTAAATTGTTCAAAAATACAATTCCTACTGCAGAAAACACTCGAATACACCTCTACTATAAACATGTTTTTAAATACGGAGTTTAATGTCATTTTGATATTTTTCCTGGAAAGTAAAAATGTTTTAGTGGTGGAAATTGAGACTGTGAAAATTAAAAGCAGATTTTTATTACCTCCAATCTTATTTGTGATTGACACATGCATGTATTTGCTGGAAGTGTGTCTAAACCACTAAACCTTTCGTTCTTTGGTTTTTCTTCAGGTCCACGTTGGCGGGAAGGATTTCATCCATCTGAGAGTCTATAAATCTCTCCCTCAAAATGGAGAAAAACTAGAGCTCAGTGGAGTTCAGACCTCTAAAGTGCAGCTTGACCCCATTGTATACTTCTAAACCAACACAGACATTTCTCATCCAATCAATGTGATGCCGCACCTTTTGCAAAATAGTCACTATTAATATTACAACACTGTTATTCAAATATATATCCAATCTATATTAAAGTGAACCCAGTATTCAGCCATTTCAGTGCCTGCCTGAGTTTTCTCTGGTCAACATGACTTTCCTGTACTATAAAGGGATTGTTGTGAAATAATTATACACATCTTTCTCCAAATCTGTTTTATATTAGAAAATGCTGCTTTAATAATGGCCTTTGTTGATAATATGGTACATTCCAACGATGGCTCACGGTCATATGATCTTAGCCACAGAAATGGTGAAGTGTGGCATTTCTGGGAGTTGGACTGTCGGACAACATTTATTTTATTACTTCTAAGTATCACATTACAGCAATGTCGAAACCAATGGTTGGGGGGGGGGACATGTGAGGTGAAGGACGCCACTCCAGAGGTGCAGAAGATCTGTGAGGTAAGAGATGGACAGATTCACTTTTGTTATTGTGGTGTCAGCTGATCTGTGAGTGCGCGTGATGGGCATTTAGTAATAAATGATGTGATTAATTAATAATGTGGGATTGCTCTGATTCTTTCTGCTTATTTTGAAGTCAAAGGCAATCAAATGCACAGTAATACAGCAGTCACTGCAGACAATTAAATATTATTTCTGCAATCTCCAAATGATAAAGGAGAGAAATAACAATTTAAAACAAAGCTTAAGATATATAAAAGCTAAGATGTTACAGAGAGGAAGTTAGGTTAGCAATTAAAGAAACGTCATGACTCGCGAGACAACCGAGATGTCCCGCCCAAAACATTTAATGCTGATTTATTAGCATTGAGTTACAGAGGTCGACTGATTTTTGCCGATACCGATAATTCAGGTGGTGGGAAAGGCTGATAAACGACAAATTGTCTGATAGTTTTTATGATTAATAGAATGACAAAAATTGTACTATGGTGGGCACAGAAAAGTTATTCAAAATGATTAAAATCCCAGATGTGGTTTATTGTTCAACCCAAATTCCAATAATAACCAGAAAAAAATATTTGGCGCATAATGTGGGATTTGAAGTATAAATAAGCCCGAAACACACCGGGGACTCTTATTTTGAAATGCTGAAAAACACTAAGATTTTTGCCGATAACCGATACTTCCAAAAGCGACTCTGCACCGATTAATCAGTAACTGATATATATATCTCTATCTCTCTGGCTCTACCTCTAATGAGTCATCACATGTTGTTGTCAGTATTTGGGTGTTTCATTATGTTTGTAAATAATCAAACTAAACACTATCTTTTGAAAAATGATTTCTACTTGTCGTCTTTCATAAATATACATTATTTTACAATATAAAAATATATACATGAGTGAAAATCACAAGCTTCTGAAGAACATTTGCCGGTAATTTTCAAGGATGATTTAAATGTTTTGCATCAAACATCACATGTGCATCTGTTCATACAGGTGAAGCCACAAGCAGAAGAAAAAGCTGGAAAGATGTTTGATGTTTTCACTGCCAAATCTTTCACCACACAGGTTGTGGCAGGGAAAAACTATTTTATCATTGTGTGTGTGTGTGTGTGTGTGTGTGTGTGTGTGTGTGTGTGTGTGTGTTCAGAGTATTTTCATTCTCTATTTGTTTTGTTTTTTAGGTCCTAGTCGGAGGGGATGAATTCGTTCATCAAAGTTCATAAATCTCTCCCTCACAGTGGAGGAAAACTAGAGCTGAGGGGAGTTCAGACTTCTAAAGCGCAACATGACCCCATTGGATTTTTCTAATCAAACACAGAAATGATCATCTTATCTTCTAATGGTGTCTCACATTCTCACCCAAAACAAGTTACTCAACGATTCATGTTACAGCATTTTATATTCAAATCTACATAATTAAAGTGAAGCCAATATTCAGCCGTTCCAGTGCCTGTATATGGGAATTTTCTATGATCCACACAGCATGCAATGGTTTTCCTTACTGCACTAAACATGTAAATCATTGTGTTGTGGTGAAATAATTGCTCCTAGATATTCCTCATCACTCCAAATCTGTTTTTATAAAAGCAAATGCTACTTATAAAATAAAGGGAAATTTCATATGATGTCTTTGTTTTATTTACACCATTTGTGAGAATTTAACAGGAAAATATTTTTCAAAACACATTGTTGTAACTGAGCACCATATCCATGTAGAAGGTGTAACTAATAATCAATACAAACCTTAAAAGCATGTTCTGACATTTACGTTGTCTCAAATATAGTCATCTATAGTCAGGATTCAAAATACTGGCTATTGTTGACATTACAAAAACTGCATAGACTTTTATGTGTCAGTTTTACAGGTATTTGCATGCAAAACATGCAATCCACCGTTTTTACACTAAATTTCTTGGTTGGGAACTGTATGTCCACATGTACAGTAATGTTCACATTCAAAAGCATTCCAGTAAAAAGCAAATCAGTTTTTTTTTTCCTTTACTGTTTACTACACGAGGTACAGTAGAAACACGGTATGATAGAACAGAAAAAGTTTTACAGTATTGCTTACAGTGAACAAAATATCCATGAAACACACAAGAGTATTCTGAACAAAAAAACAACAGCAAAAAGCCCAGATAAAAAGGGGGGGGACTAAAAAAAAGCACAAAATTACTGTATCTAATCTCTGCGATTTTCAGGTTTAGGCCACATGTTTTCATCAACATCACATCTGATATTATCCAAGCTGATGCACCTGGGATAAAACCGCTTGGTATGTCGGATCCACCCGTGGCAATTGTGAACTGTGATGTCCCTACAGCCAGCATCCATGGCTTCAAGGAGGGACATCTGGTCATGTGGCTGATGGTCATAAACCTTCCACCTCTGTGCAGAAAAGAACTCCTCTATGGGGTTGAGGAAAGGTGAATAGGGTGGAAGGAAGAGACTTACCAGTCTTGGGTGGACATGGTCAAACCATGTTGTTATTGCTTGCGAATGATGGAAAGCCACATTGTCCCAGGTAATTACAAAGGTCCTCATGTTTTCGCCCTCCTGATCCTGCTCTGGAACCAGGCGCTGGTGGAGATCATTGAGAAAGGCAAGGATGCGCTCGGTATTATAGGGTCCAACCTGACATCTGTGAAGGAGTAATCCTGCATTTGCAACTGCTGCACACATGGTAATGTTTGCCCCTCTCTGTCCTGGCACATCAACTGTGGCCCTTTTTCCAATTACATTTCGTCCACGTCGACGCCTTTTGGCCAGATTGAATCCTGCCTCATCAATGTATATGAAAAGGGAACAGTGTGTTTGGACAGTGTTTGGACAATGTCCGCGTAATGGTTGTGAGGCTGATGCTATCGATATTGTTAAATATCTCATGGTCCTCCACAATTCTAGTTTGAATTTCATACAGTTTTATTGCATTATTTGCAACAACCATTTCTACAATGGCAAGCTCATGATCATTATTGAGGGGCTTTCCTCTTCCCCCAGAGAGTGGAAGACGATGCATTCTTTAGAGGGACAAAAAATTCAACATATGCATTACTGTATGACCTTATTGACATGTCAAGTGAGAATAGAAACAATCCATGTAAAATGCAATACTTACCTGTTGGTTTGTTGAAAGATGCATGTAATGGAGGCAACCGTTGACCGCCTCAAATTGGGCTGCACTCTTTCACCAGCCTCTCTTAGTGAAAGACCGTGGTTGATTACATGGTCAATGATAGTGGCTTGAATTTCATCACTGACTACTGTTCTTGCAGCCCTTGGAATGCCACCACCACGCATTCTTACACCTCTAACTTGCCCTCTCCTTGGGCCTGCTCCTCTCACTGCACCTGCACCTCTTACTGCTCCTCTTACTGCACCTCTCACTGCACCTGCACCTCTTACTGCTCCTCTTACTGCTCCTCTCACTGCACCTGCACCTCTTACTGCTCCTCTTACTGCACCTCTCACTGCTCCTGCTGCTCTTACTGCACCTCTCACTGCACCTGCTCCTCTCACTGCATCTGCACCTCTTACTGCACCTGCTCCTCTCACTGCACCTGCACCTCTCACTGCACCTGCACATCTTACTGCTCCTCTTACTGCACCTCTCACTGCACCTGCTCCTCTCACTGCATCTGCACCTATTACTGCACCTCTTACTGCTCCTGCTCCTCTCACTGCACCTGCAACTCTCACTGCACCTGCACCTCTTACTGCTCCTCTTACTGCACCTCTCACTGCACCTGCTCCTCTCACTGCACCTGCACCTCTCACTGCACCTGCACCTCTCACTGCTCCTCTTAATGCACCTCTCACTGCTCATGCACACACTACATGGAGTGTGGCTTCCTCGTGGGCACTGGCTAACGACACCTCTCTAGCAGACATATGTAGGGTGGCGGGCTGTGAGATTACCCTGAGATTACCCAACATCTTCGCAAGATTTTATGCACTCTGGGTTGAGCCAGTTGTGTATACCAGTACAGTCTCCCTTTTTCAGTTGACCCACGTCTCCCTTGGCAGAGCCCTCTCTGCCCCGGTCACTGCATTTGTGGAGCTCCTCCCCTACTGCTGTGCCTCTTCTATGTGCGGCCTAAGGCCCATATGACATATTTACCACATTTCCCCCTGAAACAATAGGAATGAAAAAGAACACCTTCCTCTACGCCTATCTATTTATAATAGTCCTGCTAGTCTATGAAATCAATGTATTGTGTAGGATAAGAATAAACCTTATCCTGCTTTGAATACAAACGTCTAGGTTACGCATGTAACCTCCATTCCCTGATGGAGGGAACGAGACATTGTGTCAAAGAAGCGACACTAGGGGTCTCTCTTGAGCACCGAATATGCCTCTGATCTATGAAAAAAGGCCAATGAGAAGTTGGCAGACAGTATTTGCATACCCCACCCCCGGACATATGGGTATAAAAGCAGGGAAATACGTCGAGTTCATTCAGGATTTTTCTGAGGAGCCAGAAATGGTCCGGCCACAACAGTGGCTCGGCTCAGCGATGTAGCCAGGAGGACACAACGTCTCGTACCCTCCATCAGGGAATGGAGGTTACATCTGTAACCTAGACATTCCCCATCTGTCGCTCACTTCACATTTGTGTCGAAGAAGCGACACTAGGGGTCCAATTTAAATCACGCCATGCACTGAGCCGTGTACGTGTACTGCTGACACAGTAGCGGGCAGGTACTTGACGTGCAAAAGCGACCAGATGTGTCAGACTGCACGTAACCTTCCCCAATGCCCCATAAATGTCGTCGGAATCCTTCTGGTTACCCTGAACAGGGGAACAAGGCGACGCTTGCCAACCTGGGAACGGGCCGAGCCTAGCCGGGCCTCTTTTCTCTCTATGTTTCTCTGCACAGAGAAAGAAACGGCTGGGGCCCTTACCAAGTGACATGCCGTCTACTGCGTTGTGGTGGGCTGCGATAGCAGTGACATACACCTTCAAGGTGGAGGGGGACAGTCTCCCCTCTAGCCTCTCCTGCAGGAATGAAAGCACTGACCGAACTGCACATCACTGTGAGTCTTCAGATCTGGAAGGACACAAATTTGCGAACAGACGCTACTTGAGGGCATAAAGCTGCCTATTATAGGGAGCTCTGTCTTGGTTGATCGTGTCTACTAGACCACTTAAGTCTTCCGCGTCCCGTCCAGGGGCCAGACATGGAGGTTCCAGTGGTCTGGGCGTGGGTGCCAGAGGGTGCCCCGTCCCTGAGAAAGAAGGTCCTTCCTCAGGGGAATTTGCCAGGGATGTGCTGTCGCGATGAGCGTGAGATCCGAGAGCCAGGTCCGGGTGAGCCAATAAGGAGACACTAAGGTGACCTGTTCCTCGTCCTAACTGACCTTGCACAGCACCAGTGCAAGAAGGCTCACTGGGGGAAATGCGTACTTGCGCAGCCCCTGGGGCCAGCTGTGGGGGGGGCGAGAGGGGCCTCCATTAGGGAGTACCAGAGCGGGCAGTGGGAGTTGTCTTGGGAGGCAAAGAGTTCTATCTGTGCCCTGCCGAAGTGGTCCCAGATCAGCTGGACCACCACGGGGTGGAGCCTCCACCCTCCGCTGAGCGAGACCTGTCTCGACAGCGCGTCCGCCATCGTGATGCTGTCGCCCGGTATGTGAGTGGCGAGCAGCGATCTAAGTTGCGGCTGACTCCAAAGGAGGAGATGGCGGGCGAGTTTTGACATGTGACGGGAGCGTACAACGCCTTGGCAATTTATGTACGCTACCGTGGCGGTGCTGTCTGAACGGATCAAGACGTGCTTGCCCCTCAGCTGGAGAACCCTCCACAGGGCAAGGAGTACAGCCAACAACTCTAGGCAATTGATGTGCCAACGCAGTTGAGAGGCATCTGTGGTGACCACGACACATCTGGACACCTGCTGTAGGGGTCTGAGGGTGCGACATGCAAATTCTGTCTGCCAACTTGACATTGGCCTTTTCTCAAGTTCAAGTTCTGAGGTACGCGAGGCTCTCAGAAGAGACCCCTTGTGTCACTACAATCGACACAACGTCGAGTTTCCAGATTCCACCTGTCTGTGTATTTCGGCCCTGAAGAGTTCGTTCACTCAATAGCGTTTCAGAAATACTTTTGAATACTTATGAAATTATATTTAAATGTTTACAAAAT
Organism: Moxostoma hubbsi; assembly: GCA_032164185.1. NCBI lineage: Eukaryota > Metazoa > Chordata > Actinopteri > Cypriniformes > Catostomidae > Moxostoma > Moxostoma hubbsi. The sequence goes on along the minus strand of JAVLUX010000008.1, from coordinate 3,599,786 downwards.
ACATTTTCCCTTATGTGTCTCAGTTCGTTCCTGAGCCTAAAAAAAAACTTTCTCTCTTAAAATAATTGTTTTTTTCTACATTGTTTCTCAAAAAAAAGAAATAAAATAATTTCACTCTTCAAAGAAAAACTTTCTGTAGTTTGGGGTTATTTAAAATAACACTGGTGTCCACTTGTGACAATTTTTATGAAAACTATTTGCTCTAGAAAGTTTTTTATTTTTATTTTAGGTGGTGCTACTCACAAATCATACAGGGAAATTAAAAATGCACACAGCAGTCATGCTCTGTTCTCAAGAAGTTATTCTAGTGGGGATTATTGTGTCCTTCATTGTAACTCACTATTAATGATTGATTCCTACATTATGAGTTAAAGGAAAGTTCCGGGTTCAATAAAAGTTTGAATTGAAGTTCTCTTCCAAAAAAATTTGTTTTTCACTCTTCAAAAATTAAAAGAAATATATATATATATATATATATTTTCATCATTCATTTTTTTTTTCACCTTGCGGTTCAGGACTTCCGTAGAACAGAACTAAAAAGATCATAAATGTGTATTTGCTCATGACATGCAGATATTCAGAGAACAGCCAGAAAAGATCCACACTCCCCTTACCTTCCACGACTTTATTCCACGTCACGGCCACCAAACCAGAGTTCCTATATAAGCGATAGAATATGGGCACACAATTTATGAGAGCCAATCGAACATCACATCACTGATACAAATCGGGCAGTGGTGGCTCAGCGGTTGAGGCTCTGGGTTACTGACCATCCGGATACTGTTGGGGGGTTCAAGCCCCAGCACCGCCAAGGTGCCACTGTTGGGCCCTTGACCCTACCTGCTCCAGGTGTGCTGTATCATGGCTGACCCTGCGCTCTGACCCCAGCTTAGCTGGGATATGTGAAAACAAACACATTTCACTGTATATATGCAAAAATGTCTGTATAATGTGTGACCAAAATAAAGGCTTCTACAAATGTGTATTTTAAAGCTTATTTAGGTGGCAATTTTTGAATCTTTAAAATATTGTGGGATTTGTTACGACAGACACTGGAGGAACATGATCAGTGAAGAGACTTAAATTTGGGTTCCTTCTTCATATTAACCGATCGGAAGACTTGGAATACAACCAGAACAAATCATCACTTTATCAGAGTGAGCACAGAAAAACACAGATTAAACGTTAAACACTGCAAAATAATCCCACACTTTATTATTATTATTATTATTATTATTATTATTAGCACTTTCATTTTATTATAAAAATTCACAAATCAATCTCTTAAGAGATGAGATGGTCTCTTAATATTGGGTATACTTGGTTTTTCGCCATTCTGGATCGAATCTCTCCAGGTCAATCCCAGAAGCTTTTAAAGTATAATCTTGATGATACAAGCGTGTTTGATGCATGCGCAATACGATGGCTTTGTGATACACTTTATACAATCAACGGCAGGCATATGCACAAAATGATTTACAGTTTCAAATGTCCAGACACATTTAGGGCAGAAAAATAATAATTCTAAGAAAATCAGTACAAATACAAAAGTGTTTCAGCTCCTTCAGTGCTTGGACTCTTCATACTCTCACTTTATGTATACTTAATTTGCACCCTTTGTTAAAATAACTTGGTATATTCCAGTGACACTTAGGTCATGTGTTCTTGGCCACATAAATAGTGCAGTATGTCATTGTGAGAGTTAGTCTGATTGATGACACATTGATATTTCGTCTACTCATGGATAAACAGCAGCTTGGAGGATGGAGTCCGGTGGAGCCTGCCACACCAGAGATACAGAAAATCTGCGATAAGGTTGGAGTTTATTAAATGTTTATGGATTTGTTAGCCACTATTACAGTATCTAAAGTTCAAGGTATACATTTTTTTTAAAAGTATGTATATTCCCTAAATTTAACCCATTATGAGATATGTGACTTGTAACTCCCTAGATGTACCACTTATTGTAGATGCAATGTATGCAAATTTAATAACAAATAAATGAATAATAATTCTTCTGAATAATCAACAGCTTCTCATGGAGTTTTTAACATAGAATCTGATCAAATCAAATACTGAGTATATCCTAATCACTTTTTAACCAACTGAATCAACTCAATCTATTTTTACTTATATTTTCAAAATATTTCTTCTAGTATGACAACTACAACTAATAAAATATAGACCAACATAAAATCTGCTGTCTGTTTATTCAGGTAAAGACACAAGTTGAAGCATTCGTACCTGGAGCCGACTTCGATGTTTTCTGTGCTGTAAGCTTTGCTTATCAGATTGTGCAAGGAACAAATTATGTAATCAAGGTAAATTAGTGGGTAATATAAGATATATATATATATATATATATATATATATATATTTTTTTTTTTTTTTTTGAGATATAACAGATTTGGGTAGTTGATATATGGACATGGGCCCAAAAGTATTTCATGTCAACTAAGTACTTGCAAAGTGCTTTATATGTATTGCTGAGAATCCAGCACCCTAAAAGCCCCAGTGACACTCTGCAACCCTTTTGAATAAGCACATACAAACATCTACAGGCGCTCTGTTGTATAGTGTAACAACATTGTAACAATATTAAACATTCTGACACTCCAGTGCCTGTGTAAATGTGTATTACTGTGAACAACAAATCAAGTCACTGTACTCAAACTGTATTGTGCTGAAGCAGCTGAACATGGACAGCATTAGTCCAAAAGAAAATTAAAGAAACTTTTCAAAATGAAAGAAAATAAAATCACACATATTTCAACACACTGGACTCTTTTATGAAACTTGTATTCTCCTGTCCAGATATTAAGTGTCAGCTTTATGCTGATGATCTTTATACATCAGTGAAGTCACCAGGAAAGGCAGCTGAGATTTTAAATGCTAACTTTGGGAATATCTCCAAAATAACCACCTCACTTTGAACAGTTTCTATGTGTTTCTCTTATAGAAAAGAAAAAGGAAAATTGCAAATTCAGATTCTTAGGAATAATTTTAGATTCTCAACTCACATTTGATAGACACATAAAGAAACTTTAAAAAAAAGATTAACTTAAAGATTAACATGCATTGTTTCAAATTACACATTTTCAAACATTTCAAAGCAGGCAGCTCAGCTTTTTATGCATGCATTGATTTTGTCTCATTTCATATTGAATTACAGTTTGGGCTCAAACAAGTGAATCCACCATAAATCATATAATGTCACTTTGCAATCAGACTTTAAAAATCATGGACAATAAACAAAATCATGTGCATCATTGCAATATAAAAAATAAAAAAATCAATAAATGACATAAAATCTTTCATTATATTGGTTGAGCGCTGGTTTAAAAGAAAATAGAGCGGCAATTTTTATTTCTCAATGACTTTTTGGTCTAATCTTTTATACAACATGTTACCAGGGTTGGGAGCAACCTTAGTATTTATTTAGCCATTTATATACTTTATTATTATTTTATTATTTACTTTTTTCTTATATGATTAGTATATATTGCTTGCATTTATAAAGCCAATCTATGGACCTGAGATGCAACAAATTCTAATCTCTCAATTATCAACTTTGCATCCGAGACTGTTTTCTGTGTTTCAATTAAGGTCCTAGAGAGGCTGATATCTCAGTATAAAAGAATCTCGGATTTAAATGTTGCAGACAGTCACATGACATGCGAGAGCCAATGGCATGAGCCAATGGCAATGGACATAACTGACATGAAAGCTGCCAGAATGCTTGTTGAGGGGGCCATTTTTAATGTATAAATAAGACTTGGGTAAAGTATTGGAATACTTCAGACTGATATTTAAAATATCAACCTAGTCTCATAGAATACACCAGGAGCATTGCTAGGCTTGGAAGAGATAAGGGTCTTAGCCCCTTGTTCAAAATATAAAGTTATCCGGTCACATTGTCATAGCATAGAAGTTAGATATAAGATCTCAATTTCACTGAACAGTGGATAGTACCTGAATACGCATTCATATAACCTGGTTAGTTCTTTGAAACAATGACAGTTAGTTGAAACCTGCCCAGTGAAAAGAGTCCCACCTGCTGTCCATAACATGTAGTGTTAAACAGCTGCCTATAAATGCATGGGATTTAAAATCGAAAATTGATGGTCATTTCTGCATTTCAGCATTTAGTTCTCATAGGTGGGCACATTTTATGATCTGAGAAACAGACATTGACCAAAACAATAACAACTATATTCAAACAAAACACAAGATAATCCAGCCTACAGCAATTGAGATTAAATTAATTAACTACACCAAAAACCATTGCATTATGCCTATACACTTCATAAACATGATGTATTGACTCAGGTCCATCATAATGGGAAGATGGACACACAAGATTCCAATTTTGATTTATTAGGATTTATTTTTGGTTTCACTTCACTCACACTTTACAGCAAACTCAAAACACTCAGCAGGTAAAAAAAATGACATAAAATATTTTGGACACTCAGTAGGCTAGCTTAGCTTTCACAAAGAATATATTTAATTTATCTATAAGGCTAACCTTACATTTAATTTAATTTAGAATAACTAGAATAAAAGGTAAATCGTATTAATTAATTAATAATAAAAATTCCTATAATTGATATGTTCATGCTGTTCAGGTCCGAAAACTTGCCTTCCAGTGTGCAGTGCAATTTAATTGCACATACCCACTCTTGGAAGGCATCTGAGATGGCAGGAAAGGACTGGATGGCATCTTTTCTTAAGCGTAACATTTTGGCTTCCCCACATTGTCTATCAGGAAGCTAAAAGCAACAAGTCTGGCCAGGGCTTCAAGCTTCAACAAGCACAATGTGGGCACTTTTGATAACTTGGTCAGTGCATATGACAAGCATGGTTTTGAGGCTCAAGATATCTGGAATATGGATGAAACAGGGTTTACAACCATGCAAGCTCCAGAAAAGATAAATCGCTCCCGAAGGGCTGCGGCAGATTGGGGACATGACATCCAGCAATAGAGGTAGTCTAGTGACTGCTGCTGTTGCGGTCAATACGCAGGGGAATCCTATTCCACCTTTCTTTATCTTCCCTCAGAAGAAATATCATGCACATTTTATCCGTGGTGGACCCACTGGATCTGTTGGTGTGGCCAATGGTTCAGGATGGATGCAGGAGGAGTTTATAGTTTTCCTGCATCATTTTGCCCACCACACAAAGCCGTCGCAGGAGTCCAAGGTCCTCCTTTTGTTGGATAACCATGCTTCCCATGTGACCTTCCCCGCTCACTGCACTCAGAAGTCAACCTTTATTTATAGAGCACATTTAAAAACAACAGAAGTTGACCCAAAGTGCTTTACAGATCAAACAAACAAAATATATAAAAACAGACGGATTTAAATATATAAAACATAATAAATAAAACAAAAATTGAAATTTGTCCATTTATCTGTCCTTGTGAACAAAAATAAATGTCAGTGTTTGACACACAGTCTCTTGTACGTTTTTACGTGTGGATCTAGAATATATTGACGTATTGCTACTCCATCTTTGCATATCCATCGATGATAGACCAAAAGATGGATGGATAAACAGACCTGTTTGGATACATTTCCATCCATTCATGATATAGATGGAAAGACAGATAAATATCCACACATACTTATCTATCCATCCCACTATCATGGATGGAAAGATCGATATATAGATGGATATGGGAGGACAAAACTAGTATAGCTGATTACAGAATGGCAAAATACAGCAATTTTGGTATAGTTTCAAGAGATGTATTTTGAGCAAGATGTGCATGTTGTAAGCTGTTGAATATAAACAAGAGTAGGGACCATGTGTTTGCAGTGTTTCTACCCTGTCTCATTTGGTGGTGAATGGGACCACACACCTGTTGGTCATTTGATTAAGCACTTAACTCCAGGTTGCACTGGGGGGGGATTGTTCCTGTAATAAGTGCACTGTAAGTCGCTTTGGATAAAAGCATCTGCCAAATGCATAAATGTAAATGTAAATTAAGTCAGTTCTCGGTACTGCCAGTGATTATTGAAATATTGAATGAAGCAGAGATTCCCCAAAACCCCAGCCAGTCATAGCGACACCCCAGTTTGGGAACCACTGCTATAGTGTTTGTGATCAGACAAACGCTTTTATTACCCTATCGCTTTTTTAATTTTTATTATATTACCTTGTGGCCAATTCTCGCAAAATGTACTGTACAGTTTCTGCACTTATACTCATTTCAAACTATTGGTTGATGAATTTGTATTAATTTGGCCCACGCTAAAGGCCTGTTCACACCAAATCTGTGACGATTATGCTGTTAAAGCATTCACTTACCTAATTTGGTAAAACTGTCTCATTATGTTCTTTCTATGGTGTTATGCATTCTAAGGAGTATTTTATTTGTGTTTTTATACAAGTGAGATGAGTAAAGAGCATAAATATACGTGCCATTTATATTTGTACTGGTATTTTGCTACAAGTATATTCCAAACAGACTCCCGAAGCCTACTACACTTTTTGATAATATCTGGATTAATACCTGGATAATATAACACAAAGTACTGTGATACAAATACACATGGAATAGTGCACATTACGAGTAACATTGTACAGAAAAAAATATGATGCATGGCCTAATATTAAAAACACTGCTCAGGCCTTTTTTTATTGAAATTATTGCATTACTTGGTTATATTATCCATAAGAACAATTACAATATTAATGCTAACAGGTCTAATAATTAAATCTGCAATTAGGGAAAGTGCAGGAAGGAGATCCCGTTTGGAGATGAGCAGGAACGATTGACTCGCAAGGAGAACATGGAGATCCAGTTTGTTCATTACAGTTTTTTGTTTGTTTGTTTGTTTGTTTGTTTCAGCAGGCAAAGTTTTGTAGTTTTGTGTATTGTATATACTACTAATATGCAGATATTACTAATAGGATAGATAGGCTACTAATACTGCAAAATGGAAATAATAAAACAATCTGAATATTTATGATTGACTTTTTTAATAATAAAAACAACTCAATAATAATAATAATAATAATAATAGCAGCAGCACAAAAACATTTGTCATTACATCGACGGCTGTGGCCCTTGACTTTGTATTGTTGACAGAATTCGTCCCTTGGTGAAAATTAATTGGGGAACCCTAGTGTAGGACATGTAAACCAGTGGTACAGCCACGGGTGTGCCAGGGTGTGCATATGCCTCCCAAAACATCCTTTTGGTCTAGCTCTGCAGTACTTAAGTGACCTTCTGTCACGCTATAATCCATCACGTTCATTACGATTGCAATATTCTGGCCTGTTAATAGTTCCTAGAATATCAAAATCCACAAAAGGAGGAAGATCCTTTTCATATTTGGCTCCTAAACTATGGAATAGTCTCCCTAGCACTGTTCGGGATGCAGACACACTCCCTCAGTTTAAGTCTAGACTAAAGGCTCGTCTATTTAGCCAGGCATACAGCTAATTTACCCCTCAACTCAAAAGTAGGCAGCTTTAGTTAGGTCTGCCACAACCAGAAACACTGATCATGATCTAGATCTCTGCAATAAATTGAATGGCATCTACAATAATATTATTTTATTTGTTTCCCTGTCTCAAACTCGGGACTCCTATCCTGAGGTCACCAGAACCGGCTGGATCCAGCACCATTCCTGCTTGATGTTGGACTCCACTGCTACGTGTTGCTGAATGATGATGACTAAATGCAGCCGGTGCCAGCCAAACGTCACTTCAGTCTATTATGATGGACTTCAGAGGATGAACTGATGCCGACTCCAACCACAAGACATGGGATACTTCATATGCCATTGCCTGAACCTTGGACTTAGGAAAGACCTTACAGAAATTACCGGCCAGGTTGAACTACGATGCACCTCACTGATCTCTGCCTACATCACCTTCATCTAATGATGGACTAAACTCTTGAACTATCAACAAATTGCCAACAAAAGCCTTCATCAGCCAACTAACAAGGATAATGCATGTATGTGAACTTTATGGAAAGATATAAATCCTTCATTTGTTTAAGTCATTATAAATTAACACTTGGTTAAAAATTATTTAGAGCTCAAAAGAAATTCATGTGCTTCAAGTTTTCCCTTGGGACACCCAAAGCCTTGTTTCTGGCTACGCCACTGATGTAAACAAAGAAAAAGCATGTTGAATTTTCAATATTATGTCAAATGTATAGACCGCCTTCATAAATGGGCGGCTGTGGCTCAAGTGGTAGAGCGGGTCGGCCGCTAATCACAGGGTTGGTGGTTCAAATCCTGGCCCACATGACTCCACATGCTGAAGTGTCCTTGGCAAGACACTGAACCCCAAGTTGCTCCCAATGGCAGGCTAGTGCCTTTGGTGTATGAATGTATGGGTGAATGAGTCACAGTGTAAAGTGCTTTGAATACCGTTAAGGTTAAAAAGGCGCTATATAAGTGCAGACAATTTACCATAAACGATTGACCTATAGCTCCAAGTGTTTAACAAATCATTGAGTTTGTTGGAAAAACAAATAACTTACAGCCTATAACACATCTTCATCTTAATTTTAGATTGGTTCATTGCCATGGAGTTTATGGTGACAAAGTCACCATCTGAAGTGTGTGGGTAGCAGAGGTGTGCCTATTTTTGGATAATATATTTCAATTGTCTGCACTTTGTTTTCATGGAATTAAGACAGCCACTCTGTGTCATAAACAATGCAATATTTACTGCGCTTTTGCAAAAATATATAGAGACGACATATGAAATATTATGTATAACACATCTTTGGTTTGTGCTGTCATTTTAACACTTTTGCTGTTTGCATTCCTTCACTGAGCTGAAGTGTCACTGGACTGGTGAATCATTGTGAAGTTTCGGCCTCGACCCTCGCCGCTTACTGAACTTCACGCTGAAGCCACTCGTTATATCCACCTGCATAATGACGAGCCCTGAGAGACACAAAAAGAGACTCCGTAAAACAAAGATTTGAATAGACATTGCACTTACAAAGAACAACTTCTAACTATGAAATACTGTAGTGCATCAAGTGCATTTCCTTGACATTTTTTCAAGCCTTGAAATCAACATTTTAAAATGTAGTGATATTGCCAGCTTCCAGCACTGATGTGTCACGCCATTGGTTCTCGTTTCGCACGTCCCATTGACGGCAATCCATTAGTATTAAGTGGGATGACAAATTTGATTTGAGAGCAGCAGTGGAGGGGAAGATTTTCTGTGAATAACAACTTAAATTTTGATCAGTTCCTCTCACAAAGCTGGGTTATTCTAAGAAATCTGTGCTGTTTCCATTTCAAAAAATTGAAATTAAAGAAAAAAATGTCTTTAAGTGTACACATTAATAAATTGCATTGTGCCATTTAAATATATATATATATAATTTTTGTAATATATGTTGTGATATACTGTAGCTATGCCTTTAAAAAGGTAACAGGCTTGCCAGTTTTACATTTCATTAAGCCAGTACTTGATGCATGCTCTGTGTTTTAAGAAAGAGAATTTAATGCGGATATTTCAACAAACTTCCCCTATTTAATTATCAGTTTAAATGTATTCATTAATTAATCATCACAATTCTCTGAACAAAATCACAGTAACAGCTGACTATTTATGACCGTACCCTATTGACAAACCTAACAAAATATAAGATAAAGTGATAAAAACAGAGGAGAGACTTTTAATGTTGATTACCACAAAAATAATTTTGACTCGCCCTTTTCAAGCAAAAATCGAGGTTCCAGTAAAAGACTTTCAATGGAAGTGAATGGGGCCTATTTCAAATGTGAAGCTTATAATTTTATAAAAGCACTTACATTAATTAATCTGTTAAAACATGTGTGTTATTTGAGCTGTAAAGTTGTTTAAATAGTGTTATAGGGTTTATAGAGTACGTCGTCATGGCAACAAAGTTGTAAAATTTGATACAACTTTACACAGAAAAGGTTGGTAGGCCACTAAATAATGTTAACATGCACATTGTTTACATCTTGTGGCAATACTTTTGAAACAGTGAGTATTTAATGTTTGCATATTGGTCCCATTGACTTCCATTGTCGGTGCCTCACTGGAACACCAATTTTTACTTAGAAAAGGAGGGAGAGAACATATAATTATTGTGGTACTCAATATTATGCCACAAATGCAGTTGATTGAGCTTAAATGGTTTTGAACCTGGAATATTCCTTAAATAAAGCCTATAAAGCACATTATAAAAGTTATATAAAGTAATGGTTTACGTGTTAATGAGGGACACAAAAGGCACCAACTTTAACACTTGTGCTGTGTTGAAGTTTTTTACCTAATTTGGTGTTCAAAAATGACTGGCCTATAATCACCAAATATTGGATTAAATCTTTTTGTCAAGTTGTTTTCTTTCATTTAGCACATGTTTTGTATTTGTATAGAACTTATTGATCGTAGGCCTCATTGACCTGAACTTATGCACCGCAGTTTTTGAGTGAAAACAGATTTATTTGTGGATAATTTTGGCAATATTAAATAAAATATGGAAACATTCTGTACTATTTATCACACTAGTCAGCTTTAATATTTAACCAAGAATTTGTTTTTTTTTTTATGATTCAACTTTGTACAAAATGGTTCAAAGTCAAACTTCTGGTGTTCAAAGTCAAAAATGATCGGTCAATGATGCCTACGATCAATAAATTCCAAAAAGAAATACAAAACATGTGCTAAATGAAAGAAAACAACTTGACAAAAAGATTTAATCCAATATTTGGTGATAATATGATATATATTATCAAAAAAAATTGGGAAGTTGTGATACCCTGTGTCAGTATGTTTTAGTCCAATATAATAACATTAACTAGCATTTCAGGCAAATGAAAATCCTCATCGGGTCAAAATGACCCACATGATGCACATTCAACACAACATGAGGGTAAACACAATGACCCAGATATTGTATCGCTATCGACTAGTGCATAAGCCACATGGACATGGACTATTTATATTGTCCTTTTAGAAACTTGACAGCCACTGGTCACTATACACTTTCATTGTTTGGAAAAGAGCTGCATGAAGATTCTTTGCAAGTTCTCCTTTTGTCTTCCACGGAAAAAAATAACAGCATACAAGTTTGTAACAACATGGGAGTGAGTTAATATTGAGTGAATTTTCATGTTTGGGTGAACTATTACCTTGGATTAAGAACAAAAGATGTGAATATACAGTACAAGGTTGTTTTGCTGTATTGCTCATTTGGAAGTAGCTTTGGGGGGGGGGGGCATCTGCTAAATTACTAAATGTATATTTAAATGTGTGTGTTTAGAATCCATACCTTGTGTAGTCCAGAGCCCATGCTGTCTTCAGTGCAGTGAGGCTGCGTCGCCCCCTTTGACAATACAGCACAAAGTCTGAGTCCTCTATTTGAGGCTTGGCAACCCCATAACGCTCTCTAAATCGATGTGGGCTCAGTCTGAGGGCCTGCTCCACCTCTGCCACTACATAACGAAATATATTAGCAGTATTAGATAGTATACCTGAAATTACATTGTGGGGAGCAGTCTAACTAAATAATGCCTTAATGAAAATGTTACAATGCAGAACAGAGTTCTGTGGTATTTAGAGTGAGGGGATGGACAATATCATTCGTTTTTTAGGGTTAGGGTTAGTGTATGTGTGCAAAAAGTTGTGCAAATGTGACTTACAAGGAATGTTGGTGGCTCCTGGGATGAAACCTCCTTCCAGCTCGTCTGGTTCACGCACATCGTAGAGCTGGATACGTCCAGTGGACAACATGTTCTTCAACTGCTCATACGTGACGACACCATCTGACAAACACACACACACACACACACACAATGTCCGTTCTATTCTATCCAATGACTTATAACTACATCTGAGACCCGGCATATCATTTGTGTGTACTGTAGAGGACATTTTTAGGGACTTTCTCTGAGACCGTACATACCACGGTTTAAAGTAGTGATGCACTGATATATCAGCCAATAAAATCAATTACCAGGCAATTGCTTAAAAACAGCATATACAAGACATTGATTTCACAGGCTAGCAAGCCTATTAAATAGGGGCGACTGAGGCGACTGGGGTTGATTGGCACACTTTTCATTCTTTGTTGAATATCTTGGGAGGAACAAATGTTAAGATACCCCAGTTAGGTAGAAATTAAAGCCTAAGTTCTAAGGGGTTGAGAGGGAACAAATATTTTCAATGCCACCAAATATTTATTGACATTAGTTAATTATTTATTGGAGTTTGCAGTGACACCGCGGTCATCGGCCTCATCTGCAACGGTGACGAGTCTGCATACAGATGGGAGGTTGATCAGCTGGCTGTCTGGTGTGATCACAACAACCTAGAGCTGAACACGCTCAAAACAGAGGGGATGATTCCCTGCCCATTCCCTCTTTGAACTGTTGCCCTCTGGCCGGCGCTACAGAGCACTGAGTGCCAGGACATCCAGGCAGTCCTGTTACCCAATCCAGTAACCGTCCTGTTATTGCACACTTTCATTCATGGATTAAATTAAGTAAATTAGTGATTGGTTTGTGGGCTAAAGCACATAACTGGTAATCGGAAGGTTGCTGGTTTGATCCCCACAGCCACCACCATTGTGTCCTTGAGTAAGGCACTTAACTCCAGGTTGCTCCGGGGGGGGGGATTGTCCCTGTAATAAGGGCTTTGGATAAAAGCGTCTGCCAAATGCATGAATGTAAATGTAAATGAATCTTGGTTTACTGTGCGTAGTGAATTTCTTCAATGGCAATGGTAACCGAAAACTACTGTGTTTGAACAATGCAGCATCCAGCCATACTTTGACATACTGAGTGCACCTTTAAAATATTTAAGTGTACAATAAGGTCCCATTTATTAACGAGATTTGTTAACATGAATAACAATGAACAAATCTTTAGCAGCATTTGTTAATCTTGGTTAATGTTCATTTTAACATATGCTAATACATATTTTACATTGAAAGCTCTCAATACGTTATCAATGAACAATTGAGTTTGTATTCATTAATATGAACAAAGATTAATAAATGCTGTTTACGAATATTGTTCATTGTTATTTCATGAGACCTGCTGCGTTATCTCATTGTAAAGTGTTACTGTTTATTTTAAACCAGGACACCAAAACTCAGCACAATTTAACTGATATAAGTTGTATAAAAATGAAAGTATAGTATAAATATTTCCATATTTACTAATGTAAACTTTGTATAAATGTAAAACATTTTAATTACATGAATGATAGGAACTTATTGTAACATTGGCTTGAACCGTGTATAGTGTATGTGTAATATAACATTATTATAGAGGTATTAATTAATTAATAAAAAACTAAAGTATCAACCAACCCCACTCGCACTCGTTTAGTACATGATGTCAGCCAGAAATATTATGACAGATTTACAAATCTTGTATCAAAATATAACTGATCCCCACCACTATGAACTAAAACTCTATATATATATATATATATATATTAAACATCTTTCTCTGTATTATTTCTAGAACTTTTTTAGAAGAGAGATTACATTTTTTTTAGCAGAGATTTAATTTTTGTTTTGACAAAAAATAAAAAGTTGTGTTCACTTTAACAGATTATCAGAGTAAGTCAAAAAATTCAGATGAATAAATCACCAAGGGCGAAGCCAGGAAATTAATTTTGGGTGGGCTTCAGTAAAAATGGATGGGCCAAGTTTTCGCCCAACTTTATTTTACCCAATTTTATTTAACAACAGAGAAGCAGCGCACTAAAACAGTTCTTTCACACTTTCCGAAATCAGAAATAATGCATTTTTTAATTTGTATATATTTATTTATTAAATACCGGCCCTTTTCTCCCCAATTTGGCATGGTCAATTCCCAATGCGCTCCGAGTCCTCGTGGTGGCGTTGTGACTTGCCTTAATCCGGGTGGCGGAGGACGAATCTCAGTTGCATCCACCTCTGGGACCATCAATCCATGCATTTTATCACGTGGCTTGTTGAGCACGTTACCGTGGAGACGTAGCATGTGTGAAGGCTTCACGCTATCCTCCACGGCATCCACGCACAACTCACCACACGCCCCACCGAGAGCGAGAACCACATTATAGTGACCACGAGGAGGTTACCCCATGTGACTCTACCCTCCCTAGCAACCGGGACAATTTGGTTGCTTAGGAGACCTGGCTGGAGTCACTCAGCACGCCCTGGATTCGAACTCGTGACTCCAGGTGTGATAGTCAGTGTCGTTACTTGCTGAGCTACCCAGGCCTCAAATGTATGCATTTTTTAAACTATTTTATAAATATATATATTTGAAGTCAAAGAATAATCTGGGTGGTCCTGGGCCCAACCTTGGCAACGCCACTGTTAATTACAGAATTACCAGAAGCACAGGGTCTCAGAAGGATATGGGCCCTAAAATGTATTCTAGACCTCATGTTTTAGGCAGATGGTGATTTGGGGTCCAAAAGGGTGTTTCAGTTTATAATCAGTAGCCTAATATCCTCACATTCCAGACAATTTCTAGTTATGATGACATTCGGTAACATTCACTTTTTAAATATGTCATGCAAAATGTTTCATCTCAAAAAGATGTGAGATATGACCAAAGTCCATCGTTCACCAGATGATGCAACACTCTGAGTCCCACTGCGTCACTTCTGTACGTGCAGACCCGCATGTTACCTTTCATAATACATGTTACATTCACCAGGTTCAATAAATGCATGGAACTTTCCTTTGTCGCACAAACAGTGAGAGTTGGAGTGTTTACCTGTATTTTGAGGTTCGTCGTGAGATGTGTCGGTCCACTTATCGCAGCTGTCAGATCCGCTGGCGCAGAAGTCCGAATTCTCCTCCGCGGTAACAGAAAGCGATAATAGCGCCAGTAGAGCGCACACACCTGACAGCAGGTACATCACTTTATTTATGAGTATCTTGTGATCTTAAAGAGGATATAAGTACTGTAAAGTACAGTCTATAAGTACAGGTACAACAACAGAGTCTAACTTCAACAGGCCTATAGCAGCGTATTAATAATAACTAGTTTCTGACAGGCTTGAATGGAACCGTTTTATTTCACAGATACCGCCCCAGATTACCACACATTCGGGAGATTATCACACAGATCAGATTGTCCGATAACAGTTTGCTATAAGACATATATAGGGTATTCCTGTATGGGGCGCATTTTGGCTCAAAAGCCGAACCCTCAGCTGAGCCGCTTTCATTTTCGATGTGCTCACTGAAAAGTGTAATCGTTTTAATCGTTTCATTCAAAATAATTAGTATCTGACATAAAAATCTAAATATGTCCTATGAATCTCTATACATTAATATAAAAAAGTTATCTAGTCATTAGAAACTACTTTGATTAGCCCACCGCTGATCACCGCTGAGATAAGTAACAGGTACCACGTGACAACGCCGACTTTTTTTTTTTTTATTATTATTTTTTTTTAGGCTTTTTAATTAAAAATACACTGTAAAGATTGCATATTAAAGGAATATTCCGGGTTCAATACAAGTTGAGCTCAATCCACAGCATTTGTGGCATAATGTTTATTACCACACCAAAAAAGTTATTTAGACTATTCAAATCAAATCACTTTATTGTCACACTACTGTGTACACGAGTGCAACAGGTGAAATTCTTGTGTGCAGTTCCGAGCAACATAGCAGTCATGACAGTGACGAGACATAAACCACTTTACAATACAACATATTTACACAACACAATTTACATAACAAATGTACACATAATTACACAACATAGTACTGATATACAATCTACAGTAAACAATACACAAAATATAGAATACACATACACTAGATAGGGTATATAAAAATATATATACACTGAGTGAATTGGGGAGAATATATTGACAGTCCAGTATGTGATACAAGAGGAAGATTAATATTCCCTCCTTTTCTTAAAAAAAAAAAAAAAAAAAAAAACATACATACATACATACAAAAAAAGCAAAAGTCTGGGTTCCAGTGAAGCGCTTACAATTTAAGTGAATGGGGTCAATCTGTAAATGTTAAAATACAGTTTCAAAAGTATAGGGGGGTTAATTAATTATAAAAGAAAATTATAATATCATTAATTGTTTGGCAGTAAATTACTGTCAGTAGGTCTAGACCGCTGCTAAAACATTACATACACAGCACTATAACGTGGCGCCTGTTACTTTTCTCAGCGCTGGTGTAACGGGAGCCAGCTGGTATGCTAGAAGCTGTAGCCTTTTACCTCCTTGTTAGTGCATCCGCTTCCCATGCCAGCTGATTTTTGAAGGTCCAAATTCACAGACAGTCATCAAACGTAATCGATACGACTCCAGCTATTACATTAATGTCATCGTGCGATACGATTGCTTTTGGTGCAAAAATATACATATTTAAGTACATTTTAACTGTAATCCAATGCTTCAGGAGAGGGTGGAGTCCAAGTGGTCCCTCGTGTGGCATGTTCGCGTTGCCATGGATACTGAGGTAATCTCACATTCTCCACTTGGTTTAGACATCCAGGATGAGCACACAAATGCACTACAGATCTAAACCAAAATCAACCAAGCTACTGTACAGCGCTCCTCCTTCTCACTTGTAAACAGCGCTGTTGTGACGCACCTGCATCAGTTCTCCCGTGTTTCAAATGCTAATGTGATTACGTCACACACGTGTACCGCTACCAGCTGGAAGCATGATTTAGAGTTAAAAAATGTACTTACATTATGATCTTTTTTGCATCAAAAGCAATTGCGTTGCTTTAGAAGACATTCATTTAACAACTTGTGTCATATGGATGAAGTTTATGCTGACTATCTGTGATTTTTGGACCTTCAAAAGAGAAATCACCATCCACTTGCATTTTAAGGACCTTCTGAGCTGAGATATGTTTTTTATTTTTCTTCAAATGTGTTCTGGTGAAGAACAAAAGTCATACACAACTGGAATATCGTGGGGGTGAGTAATATAATGGGATAACTGCCATTTTGGGGTGAACTATCACTTTAAACAGCTTTACCTCTGGAATGCTACACAAATTTTTAACAGAAAAAATTAATGTAAGTGCTTTTATGAAATTATAAGCTTCACATTACTAACCTTGAGTTTTGTTTGTTTTAAGAAGAAAAAAGGAGCGACAAGTAAAAATATATATTTTTTTAAGATATCAACATTATGCAACAAATGCTGTCGATGAAAGTTTCTTTAAACCATCGTTATGGGCCACTAAACCCCGCCTATTTTGACTAAACTTTGATGCTTATAGCTATTCTTTTTTTTTTTTTTTTTTATTCAACAATTCCACAATTTACATGAACATTCCTCTCCATTATAAAAAAAAAAAATACACTGTGCAGTTTCCAATATTGCGGGTGTTTAACATAAAACATAAACAAAGACTTACATCACATTTTGCCTGGGGTAGTACAGACTTACAAAAATATATCAAATTGTTTACATACATTCACAGTTTTTGTTGCCTTTTGATTAAGAGAAAGCTTAATCGTGTTGACATATTGCTTGACCTCATTGTTAAAAGCAATAAAAGATATTATGGAATGCGCAAACTTACATTTATGAATGTAGAATTTTGCCAAGAGAATAATCAGATTAATAATAAAAGTTTCATTAGGCTTAGTCTTAGTACTGTTGAGGTCATAAAGGCCAAAAAGGACATCCTTCCAAAATAATTTGAAATTTTTCTCAATTTTTTCTGCAATAAAATTACAAATGTCAGACCAGAGATTTTGGACAAAAGGGCATTGCCAAAACAAATGGGTTACTGTTTCAACACTCATAGAACAGAAAGTGCACATTACATCAATGTCTTTTTTAAATTTTTTGACAATATGATCATTAGATGGGTAAAACTTATGAATTATTTTAAATGATATTTCTCTAATTTTGTTGGTCAGCAAATATCGGTTGGGTAAGAGCCAGACCTTCCTCCAGTCAATGTTTTGCACAAATTTATTCCAGTATGGAATCACATATGGGACTGTAATAAAATCTGCTTTGAACAGGGATCTAATTATTTTATTGTTCTTACCATTATTACAAGAAAAACAAATCTTACCAACTGAAGTGTCAGTCAGTGATGATAAGGTTAGTTGTTGTGTGTCCAGTCTTGGTTGAGCTCTATATAACATGCAAACACCAGAAGAAATTGCTCCAAAGACTTTGGCATAATCTACAGGAGACACAGGAATTTTGTATTCTTCTAGAAACTCTTTATAAGAGTAAGGAAAACCCTCCTTGTTAAATAATTGGTCAACAAAAATAATGTTATTATTAAACCAGTAATCAATAAATAAAGATTTGTGTTTAAACAATATGTCTTTGTTGTTCCATATGTAATATGTGTTGAGTGAAAAGTTGTGTTTGAAAATAAGAGACCATGCGAGGAAGGCCTGGCGGTGAAAGGCTGACATTTTTATCGGGACTTTATCGATATTATAATTACAGGTTAAGAAAAAGCTCAAACCACCCAGTTTTGACAACAAATGACATGGTATGACATTCCAAATAGAATTAGGGTTTTTAAAGAAGTGTTTCAACCAATTTACTTTAAAAGTATTGTTAAGAGTACAGAAATCGATAAAGTTTAATCCACCCTTTTCATAGGGATTTGTTAGAACAGACTTCTTCACATGATGAGTTCTATTTTTCCATAAGAAATTAAGAAGGAGCTTGTCAATCTCAGTAATATGTTTTTTGTCCACATGGAGAGATAGAGCTGGATATGTTAACCGTGATAAACCTTCTGCCTTAGACAGTAGGGTTCTGCCTCTGAGGGAGAGATCCCGTATCAGCCACTGACTCAGCTTTTTTCTGGTTCTTTGAATAATAGGGTCGAAATTCAATAAAATTCTTTTTTTTTGGTCCTTGGTAATTGTGATACCTAAGTGAACAAGTTCACTTTTAACTGGGATATTACAAATGGAAGATATCATGCAGTCCTTAATAGACATGATTTCACACTTATTGATATTCAGCCTTAAGCCGGAGGCCATAGAAAATTTTTCCATGGTATTTATTGCAATAGAGACTTGATTTTCATCTTTAAGAAAGAGAGTGGTATCGTCCGCCAGTTGAGATATAATAAGCTCTCTACCTAATATCTTGATGCCGTTTATCTCACTCGATTTAATATGATCAGACAAAAGCTGGGCTACCAATAGGAAGAGGTAAGGCGAAGCCGGGCACCCTTGTCGGATGCCTCTAGAGACGTTGAACCTGGAAGACATACCACCTTTTAGTCTGATTGAGCTATTACTATTGTTATATAGACTTCTAATCGCTGAGGAAAAAAAATTACCAAAACCAAATTTTTTAAGGGATTGTAAAATGAATGGATGTTCAACGGTGTCAAAAGCTTTGTAAAAATCTACAAACAGCATGATCCCACCCTCCTCTACCAATTCTGGGTAATCTAAAATATCTAAAATGAGCCTAATGTTATTTCCTATATGCCTTTTATTCATGAAGCCTGATTGTGTTTCGTCTATGATGGAGTCCAAAACAGAACGTAATCTTCTGGCCAATAAGAGAGCTAAAATTTTATAATCGTTGTTGAGTAAACAAATTGGGCGCCAATTAACTAGAAATAATTTGTCCTTGTGTGGTTTAGGAATTAAAACTGTTATTCCCTGGGTCAGAGAGGTGGGAAGGCATTCGTTTTCAATGGATTCTATGAAGACTTTCAATAAAAAAGGGGACAGTTCAGCAATAAAAGATTTATACAATTCTGAGGATAGCCCATCACATCCCGGCGATTTGTTATTTTTTAGTTGGTTTATAGCTTGCTGTACTTCTTCAAGTGATATAGGCATGTCACAGTGCTCTCTATCCATTTCACTTATCATCTTCACTGACAGGGAGTTAAGAAAATTATCAGATGCAGATGGGCTAAATTGAGAGCTATACAAATCTTTATAAAATTTTGAACAAAACTCTGATATTTTGCGATGATCTTCAGTAATAACTCCATTAATATTCAACTTACTCATACTGTTGTTTGTGGAACGAGATCTCTCAAGACTAAAGAAATAACGAGAGTTTTGTTCACCTTCTTCTAACCACTTAGAGCGAGACCTGATAAAGGCACCCTTTGCTTTTTGCTGATACATTTCATCAAGTTTGATTTGTGAGTAAGATAACTCTTCTTTTTCCTCCTTTGTTAGGGAGTCAAATTCTCTGCAGGATAATTTTATTATATTAGAGACAATCTTTAATTCCTCCGCTTTCCTGGCTTTGACTGTTTCAGCACCAAACTTTCTTAAAAATTTTCCTATCTCATATTTGAGCAGATCCCAGTTGAGCCCAAAACAGTTTTCTTTATTTGCTTTAGACCAATAAAGTGAAATCATGTCCCTAATCTTATATTGGACTACTTCATTTTGCAGTGCAGAACAATTGAGCTTCCAATAGCTTGAGCGTGTGGCAGAAGTATAACCAGCTGATATATTAATAGATATGCATATGGCTTTATGATCAGTTAAGGGAGTAGGGCAGATGCTAACATCAACATAATCCTTATTTAAGCTGTCAGATATGAGCCAATAGTCCAGTCATGATTGCCTAGAGCCTGATTTATTACTCCAGGTGTACAATCTGCTATTAGGATTCTTCTCTCTCCATATATCTATCAGTTTAAATCTTCTTATGAAGTCAGTCAAGTATGAATCTGAACAGTTATGCTGAGAAGGAGGACTTTTATCTATAGACCCGTCTAGAATAATGTTAAAATCACCTCCTAACAATATAAATGCATTTGGGAATCTAACCAACCAATCTGTAAAAATGTTTTCAATTGACAACAAAAGGTTAATATTTTCTTTCTTTGTATTGTACCCATAAATATTAGAAACTAAGTAGGTTGAGTCATTTTGTTCAATAATTTGGCAAATAAAATGACCATCTGGGTCACATTGTGTGGTCAAGACATTTCCATTAAACCTGTTAATTAAAGAGGCTACCCCAGCTGACCGCTCTGTTCCGTGGGAGAGCCATATAGTATTTCCCCATTGAGACCTCCAAAAGTTAGAATCGTCCTCATTAGAGTGAGATTCTTGAAAGTAGGTAAAGTCTGATTTGAATTGTTTTGCGAACAAAAATAATGCTTTTCTCTTAACACTATTACGAAGACCCCTGGCATTTAGTGAGACAATTGAGAACATTAATAGGAACAAAAACAAGAACTATGAAAGATAAAGAACTTGACCTTTGAAAACCTTGGTTAAATAGAGATCGAGATCGGCATCCTATTTAGTATTATAACTCAGCACCATGATGTAAACTTGACATCACTCTCAAAAAAGAATAATGTTCACAAAAAAGAATAATGTTCAATCATATAATCGTAAAAGTAAGAAACGTATAAACATTATACCTTTTTAACCATCAGGAACTACACCTGCCATCCAAGTAACACAAAACTCCACCCTGAGATAAAAAAAAAAAATAATAATAAAAAAAAAAATCAGAGTAACGTTAAACAATCTGGAATGACCGGATCACAAGGCACTTCTTAACTCTAGGATCTAAGCTTGACAGATCACAGATGAATTTCCGACCCGTTCACGAATCCTTTTCCTCCCACGAAATAGGCCGTTTTTCCTTCATCCCGAGCTTTCTTTATGTGCGGCCACAGTTTTTGTCTGTTCTCTCTGTCCTCTTGGGTTAAGTCCTCTGAGAAGCGAAGACCGTTGTTTTGGAGAAAGGAGTTTTTTTTTGCTGCTTTCCAAGCAGCATCCCTGTATCTTCGAGAGATAAATCTCATAATAACGCCTCTAGGTTTCGTCTGATCTTGTTGAAGTTTTCCCACCCGGTGCGCGACGTCTATAACAGCAGGGAGCCTTTCCTTTTCCTCCGGTAGAATCGCCTGACAAACACTGATTACTCGAGCCCGCACATCCTCCTCCCTGTCCTCTGTCAGCCCATGGAGCCGCAGGTTCCACCGGCGGCTGTATCGTTCAAGTTCACTGACCCGATTCATGGTTTTCAAAGCAGACTCCTCGTTCCTTTGCACCCTCTTCTCAATGTAAACCACCTTTGCATTTAGGACTTTAATGTCGCCGCGAACAGATTCCACCATTTTTTCAAGGGTGTCGCTCCTGCTGTTAATAAGATCCGCCAAGGAGCGCACTGCCTCGTCTGAGCCGAGCCCAGCTTCTCTAGAAAAATTTGTTTTCTTAGGGAGCGGAGGCTTACTTGGCGTTATGGGCAAGGGAGGGAATTCTTCTGCAAGGCTAGTTTTCTGGTTGCAATCCATTCCGTCGTTGGTATAATCGTGGTCGCTAGCTACGCAGCTAGCCCCCTCCTCGTTGGGCATGGAGTCGATAAGACGCTTCTGTCCGGACTTTCTAGGCATTATAGGCGTGTTAGTTTAGTCTTTCGCTGAGAGTTTGTGTTAAGCTTTACTAGTAAATTATTCCAACTGCATTTGCAGAAACTGGTGGCCAATATGTGCATTAAATTCGATTTGATGCCGAGAGCTCGTTACATTGCAGCAATTCACTCCGCCATCTTGCCGGAACTCACTTATAGCTATTCTACCCACATACATGATTTCTAATATGACGTTATAGCAGTTCTCTGTTTTCATTGGCTGTGAGAGACGGTGACGCTAAGGACGATCACATTATCTCCTAGACTGCAGTAGTAAACGGGTAATTAATCAAGACACTCACAAATGTATGAATGCATAACCTCGGTCTTCATGGATGTATAACAATAAGCCGTTTTTGACGATCGAAAATGTGCTTCGCCTCAGATTAAACTAAAAACACTGGGAGGGGAGAGAAACATGAGTTACAAGAAATCGATGACGTCATAATAAATAAATGTGTTAAACCTTTCAACTACTCTTTTATATATGAGCATGATCTATTATGGTCATATAACAATGTTTTTTTTTTATAGATTAAATTATTGTCGTATAGCTCATCACGCTAATACACCCCCCCCCCCCCCCCCCCTCCCCTCCACTTGTTGATAATATGGTACATTCCAACGATGGCTCACGGTCATATGATCTTAGCCACAGAAATAGTGAAGTGTGGCATTTTCAGACAACTTTATTACTTCTAAATATCACACATTATAGCAATGTCGAAACCAATCGTTGTTGGGGGGACATGTGAGGTGAAGGACGCCACTCCAGAGGTGCAGAAGATCTGTGATGAGGTAAGAGACGGACAGATTCACTTTTGTTTTTGTGGTGTCAGCTGATCTGTGTGTGCGCGTGATGGGTATTTAGCGATAAATGATGTTATAAATTAATTAATAATGTGGGATTGCTCTGATTCTTTCTGCTTATTTTGAAGTCAAAGGCAATCAAATGCACAGTAATACAGCAGTCATTGCTGACAATTAAATATTATTTCTGCAATCTCCAAATGATAAAATAGTAAAAGAGATAGAAATAACAACGATTTAAAACAAAGCTTAATATATAAAAACTAAGCTAAAATGTTAAAGGCAGGAAGTAAGATTAGCAATTAAAGAAAAATGCACTTTTTTTTTTCTTTTCTTTTTTTGTTATGTGTTTCACAATACGTCATGACTCACGAGACAACCGAGATGTCCCGCCCAAAACATTTAATGCTGATTTATTAGCATTGAGTTATAGAGGTCGACTGATTTTGCCGATACCGATAATTTAAGGTGGTGGGAAAGGCTGATACGATAAATTGTCTGATAGTTTTTATAATCAATTAATAGAATGACAAAAAAAAAAAATTACTATGGTGGTCACAGAAAAATTATTCAAAATGATTAAAAACCCAGATGTGGTTTATTGTTCAAACCCAAATTCCAATAATAACCAGAAAAACAGGGATTTGAAGTATAAATAAGCCCGAAACACACCGGGGACTCTTATTTTGAAATGCTGAAAAACACTTTGCCGATAACAGATACTTCCAAAAGCGACTATCTGTGATGTCCTTACATTAATACACCACTAGATGGCAATCAGTTCCTGGTGGTAGTGAGAGAAGAAGAGAAGAGGGAGTCTGCTGCACATGTGCATGTTTAGTTGTACTGTTGATACTGAGGATTTGGATTAAAGTTTCCTGAAGGAATATCTCTCTAGTCTTTCTTGTCTACATAAAGACATAACACTATCTGCACCGATTAATCAGTAACTGAGATATATATCTATCTCTCTACCTCTAATGTGTCATCACATGTTGTCAGTATTTGGGTGTTTCATTATGTTTGTAAATAAACTAAACACTCTTTTGAAAAATGATTTCTACTTGTCGTCTTTCATAAATGTACATTATTTTACAATATAAAAATATATACATGAGTGAAAATCACAAGCTTCTGAAGAACATTTGCCAGTAATTTTCAAGGATGATTTAAATGTTTTGCATCAAACATCACATGTGCATCTGTTCATACAGGTGAAGCCACAAGCAGAAGAAAAAGCTGGAAAGATGTTTGATGTTTTCACTGCCAAATCTTTCACCACACAGGTTGTGGCAGGGAAAAACTATTTTATCAAGGTAAACTCTGCCGTGTGTGTGTGTGTGTGTGTGTGTGTGTGTGTGTGTGTGTGTGTGTGTGTGTGTGTGTTTATATTCAGAGTATTTTCATTCTCTATTTGTTTTGTTTTTTAGGTCCAAGTCGGAGGGGATGAATTCGTTCATCTGAGAGTTCATAAGTCTCTCCCTCACAGTGGAGGAAAACTAGAGCTGAGGGGAGTTCAGACCTCTAAAGCGCAACATGACCCCATTGGATTTTTCTAATCAAACACAGAAATGATCATCTTATCTTCTAATGGTGTCTCACATTCTCACCCAAAACAAGTTACTCAATGATTCATGTTACAGCATTTTTATTCAAATCTACATAATTAAAGTGAAGCCAATATTCAGCCGTTCCAGTGCCTGTATATGGGAATTTTCTATGATCCACACAGCATGCAATGGTTTTCCTTACTGCACTAAACATGTAAATCATTGTGTTGTGGTGAAATAATTGCTCCTAGATATTCCTCATCACTCCAAATCTGTTTTTATAAAAGCAAATGCTACTTATGAAATAAAGGGAAATTTCATATTTCAAATGATGTCTTTGTTTTATTTACACCATTTGTGAGAATTTAACAGGAAAATATTTTTCAAAACCCAAATTGTTGTAACTGAGCATCATATCCATGTAGAAGGTGTAACTAATAATCAATACAAACCTTAAAAGCATGTTCTTAATTCAAGCATTTTTCTGCTTCTCTCTATATTTAATGTAGATCGTATCTCTTCCGATCCATTTGTGATGTTGAATTCATGAGCTGGAAACTTTTGGTAAATGTCCGTACATGTAAATATCCTACAGGCATCTTATATATTTAAGTAGTCACACTCTGTATGTAGGAAGATATTCAGTATAAACTTCAGCTTAAATTGTTTATTACTGTTAAATGATTGAAGGTAGTTTTGTAGACAAATATTCAAAGTGCCTATATATTAATTTCTTTACAAAACTGACATTTACATCGACTCAAATATAGTAATCTTTCAGCCATTACATTCATTTGTGTGTTTTCATGGTTTGATTACTATTATCATACTAAAGTGTGGAAATTATTAGTAATAAAGAATAAGTGGGTGTGTTTAATGTCTGGAACTGAATTAAGACTGTTTTGGATCAAGGAAGCTTTGGTTGAGTCACATGTCGGTCTCTGACAACCGGTTTACCAATAAAATCAGAGCTCCATTTTTGTGTATATAAAACAACAGGATGCCACATTAAAGTAAAAGGAGTTAGGAGCAATAAATTGTCACATACCAAGAGAGTCTAATAACCTTAAAGGGACAGTTCACCCAAAAATTTAAATTCTCTCATCATTTACTCACTCTCATGCCGTCCCAGATGTGAATGACTTTCTTTCTTCTGCAGAACACAAATTAAGATTTTTTTAATGATATACGGGACCCAGTGTGTGGCGATATGCATGAAGAAGAATGTGAAAGTGAAGATTGATTGTAAAACATGAATGAAATATTGTTCTTTCTCACCCACATCTATCATATCACTTCAGAAGACATTGATTTAACCGTTGGAGTTGTATGGGTTACTTTTATGCTGCTGTTATGTGCTTTATGGACCTTCAAAGTTCTGGTCACCATTCACTTGCATTGTATGGACCTACAGAGCTGAAATATTCTTCTGAAAATCTTAATTTGTGTTCAGCAGAAGAAAGAAAGTCATACGCATCTGGGATGGCATGAGGGCGAGTAAATGATGAGAACGTTTAAAATTTTGGGTGAACTGTCCCTTTAACCCTCTGGGGTCTGGGGGTGTTTGGGCCCAGGAGAAGTTTTGACATTTGTGCTTTTTTCAGTTGCTTAAACTTATTAATGGCTAAAGTCTGATAACACTATTCAGCTCTTAAACTGGGCTACAATAATATGTGAGCAACATGTTTGTATTTTTGAGAAAATAACATTTATGCATGGTTTTTGAGAAAACTAAAATGTTAAGTCACTGAAATAAGGCCATATAACACAAACTAAACATTTGTCCACAAGACTTTTGAGAACTGGATCTTGTAGCCTAGAGTGTTTGCTACAAAATGATTTGAAAACCATCCTGATCACTCATTCATACAAAACAATATAGTAATTGAACTTTTGTAAGACAATTTTAGTGTTGAAAGGCGATATGCGAGGAGGCGTGAATGATCATGAATATTGAGGTAATTTACACCTGAGGACACAAAAGACGCCTCACCTGGGACCATCAATGAGGAATGTGACAGAGAGAGAATGAATGTGAGGAGACTTAATGATCAAAATCAAGTTTTAAGTTAAAAGAAATAATCTGACTGTACATTTTCTTTAAATAAAGACTTAATTTTAGACCTACACTACCATTAAAAGAAGTATCTTCTGCTCACCAAGACTGGATTTATTTGATCCAAAATACAGTAAAAACAGTGAAGTTTTTCAAGAACAGTTTTCTATGTAAATATAATATAAAATGCCATTTGTGATCAAAGCTGAATTTTCCGCATCATTACTGCAGTCTTCAGTGTCACATGATCCTTCAGAAATCATTATAAGATGGTGATTTTCTAATATGGGCATATTTAAAGTGCATTTTACTTATTTACACCTGAACACATATTTCCAAGCACAAGCTTTGTTTATGATAATGAGGCAGCATAAACACTAGTTAAAATATTATCTAAACATTCATATCATATTTATATCATACAGAATACAATTGAAATACCTGCTTTAGCCGAAACAGCATTTAAATGTAACTAAAACTTGCTTATTAGGACATATTTCACATTTAATCTGAATCCTGGCTAGTCCCACTAGTAAAATATGTACGTTTATATAAAGTAGCATGTCAACTAATTAAAACTAAATGATTTATCCTCGGCAGGATCAAGTCTCTCTTCTTCTGACGTAAAAGTTAAATCTTCCTTAATATCCAGAAGTTTCATCGCCTGTGTATCTTTACAAACCCGCAGTAAAATGAATGAATTGTTTACATCAAACCTCTGAACACAGTTGGGGGCGTGTACATTTGCGTTGATCGTCACAGCACATTAGCATATGAATGGCGCTGTATAAGTCAAACGTGTATATTGTTAATTTGGAGACGTTACTCATTATGCCCAGTAGGTGGCAGCCTGCCTTTACTCAAGTTCATTGCAAGTATTTTCTCAGCCGTAACATAGGTTGTGTTATGAGAAAATTGGCCGAATCTAGTGTGGACTGTTGACGCTTGGTTCTTGAGAATTTACCCTGTTCTAATAATTTCTGAGTGGTTTTAGCTGGTGTGCGTCAATGACGATATTATGGAAGTAAACCTATATCAACCTGATTCTGTCTTCCTGAGTCATGACTGACATCCTGTAGCGAATGCAACATATTACCACCTGACTGAGTCATACCTACCCCTACCTAACAATATGGTCCTTCGAGCCAGATTGTGATTTGCTACAGTGACAGTATGGTTGATGAACAACAGAGAGGAACTGTTCTAGATTTGGTACGGCCAAAACGGCAGACACGTCATCCTACCCACTTTGATGATTTGAAGTGGACTATGGAAGTTATCAGCCAAGTGGCGAACATCCTCAGCACTTAAGCACAGCACGGTATGAGCGCAGGCGAAAACAGGAATCCAGTGAGAGCAAAGGAGGCACACAGCAGATGGCACATCATACTTCACCTAGAGGATCAAACCTGTCATCAGTGTCTGCATCATATCCCTACCTCACAGATTCAGGGGCAGAATTCTTTGCAGCCACACAGTATAGGACAGCTACCAGGGATCTACCTGAGGTCTATACTCCCTTTCATGAGCAATCAGATAACATTATGCCTTCCCCATACAGCACGCTTAAAAGTCGACTATGTACCAATGCTCCCCCTACCTTGGATGAAAGAACTGCAACACTTGACTTGCATGTTTCACCTTCATATGTGGTTTCTCCCGATCCTTATTCATCGCCAGCTGGGACTTCACGCTATTCCTTCCGTGGTGTGAGTTGTGGTATTAAAGACCCAAGTTATTCCCCTCAGCAGCAGAGAGCTCCCCTTGCTGAGCCACATAGTTCTACAGAAATGATGGTTCTGATTGACAGAATGATGGGCCAGTTACAGCTCATGAAAACTGAAGTTGCGTCAAAGCATGACACCCCTAGAGAACCAAAACCCAGTTATCCGCAGCCTTATAAAGAGCCACCTTCTGTGCATTATGAATATCCTGACCAACAGTGGTATGCCAATCAACCTCAGTATGGTGTTGACCGAGCTTATGGGCCATCTGACAGATTCAAGGGAAGCTACGAGCCTGTACCTAGATCAAAGGGTGATATGTACCACCAACCAAGGCCACTGCCCGTTCAAAGACCAAAGCCTTACTGGTCAGAGCCTCCTTCCATTCAGCTAAAGGGGTCAGCTGCAGAATACAGAGGTCCTAAGCCAAGCATACCTTACTTTGTGCATAAACTTCCAAGCGAGTTTGCACGTCTGAAGCTTGCTCTGCACAATCTGCTTCCTGAGGATGGGTCAGAGTTGTTTAAGTACCAAATCTTGGTAGATCATTTGAAGCTGGAAGAGGCTAGACTGATTGCAGATTCTTTTCTTAACTCTCTATATCCTTATACCGAGACAATGAACGCATTGACAGAGAAATTCGGTAAGCCTCATCAACTTGCTTTGAGTAAGATTGCTAGAGTAATGGATGCACCAGATGTCCGTCCGGGAGACCCAGAAGCCTTTGAAAGGTTTGCATTACAAATTCAAGCCCTTGTAGGACTGCTGAAATCCTTGGGACCAGATGGGGATGCTGAATTGAGGTGCGGCTCCCATGTAGTTCGCCTGCTGACCAAGTTGCCACCTGATTTAAGAACTGCCTTCAGAAGACAAATGCTGTCTAATCATGACACAACCATTACACTTTCTGAGTTCGCCAAATGGTTGCAGTCTGAATCGTGGTGTCAGAACAGTGATCTGGTGGGAAACATTCCGCCCAAGGGATGGCCAAAGCAAAGGATTGAGAAACGCAAAGTGCAAAGGCCAAGACCAGCTACTGTACTGCACGGAGCAGGCGGGCTCGCCCCAAATCCCATTTACTCTCCAGTCAAACCAGCCACTTCACCAGAGAATCAGGTGAAAAGTAAAGTCTATTGTCCCTACTGTGAGAATACAGACCATTTCCTTAGTCAGTGCCTCAACTTTCAGCAGCTCACGACGGAACAAGTGAAACAATGGATTCAAACAAGCGCTGTTGGAAGTGTGGAAGGACACATTTAGCAGCACAGTGCAATCTGAGGAAACCCTGCAACAAATGCAAAGGTAAACATTTGCTTATTCTCCATGACATCAATTACAAGTCAGTTTAAGATACTGTGCCAGTATCAAGTTCCACCGCTGAAACTTTATATCTGGACAGACCTGGATCAGATAACCGGGTCCTGCTAAAAGTAGTCAAAGTTCTGCTGAGATATAAGAACCGCACCTTGGACACTTATGCTATCCTTGACGATGGATCTGAACGCACCATATTGTTATATGCTGCAGCCCAGAAACTGAATCTGAAAGGTGATGAGGAGGAGTTATCCATTAGAACCATCCATCAGAAAGTGTCAAGACTACAAGGCTCAACAGTTTCATTCAGTATATCTCCAATGGTGCAACCACATAAGACATACCATATCAAGCAAGCCTTTACGGCTGATCAGCTGGGATTATCTCACCAATCTTACCCTATGGAGGCACTCATAAATAAGTACAAACACCTGAAGGGTCTTCCTATACAGTCCTTTGAGAAGATTCACCCACTCCTTTTGATTGGTGCCGATCAGCCTCATCTAATCACCCCAATAGAGCCAGTTCACCTTGGACCCCCTGGCGGGCCAGCCGCCATCAAGACAAGACTGGGTTGGACACTACAGGGCCCAGCTAAGCTCCTTCTGAATCCTCTTCACCCTCAGCAGGTCCTTTTCACATTAGTGTCATCCAAGCAAACAGAGCTGATGAGAAATGTCATGAAGTTATGGGAACTGGACATTCTTCCTTACCGTCCTGAGAAACTGGTCACTCGCTCCAGAGAGGATCAGGCGGCCCTTGAACTTCTGAACAAAGGAACTGTCAGAGTTGGCATGAATGGCTTCCAGAGGTATGCTACCCCCCTGTTACGTAAATCTAACATGGCTTGTCTTAACGCCCCCCAAGAAGCAGTAATGCCACACCTTCGGAGAACTGAACGTTATCTCTTGAAGGACCCTGAACGTGCAGCGTCCTATTCTGCGGAAATCAAGAAACTGGTGGAAGAAGGGTATGTGGCCAAACTGGTTCCAGACAAAGCATCACAGAGTCACGAAAGGTGGTTTATACCTCATCATATGGTCACCCATAATTACAAAAATCGACTGGTCTTCAACTGCTCGTTCCAGTACAAGGGAATGAACTTAAACTAATCCCTGGCCCTGTACTTGGTCCATCGGTCCTTGGAGTCCTGATAAGATTCAGAGAGCATTCCGTAGCTGTAAGTGGGGATGTGAAGGGGATGTTCCATCAAGTCCGACTTCTGGAACAGGACAGACCCATCCTGAGATTCCTTTGGAGAGATATGGAACGAGACAGAGAAGCGGACATTTACGAATGGCAGGTGCTCCCATTTGGCACTACTTGTAGCCCTTGCTGTGCTTCCTATGCCCTGCACAAGCATGTTCTTGATAACACCGAGTCAGGTGATTATCTACAATTCACTATACAAAGGAGCTTTTATGTTGATAACTGTCTTCAGAGCCTGAACACAGTTGATGAGGCCAGAGGGCTGATTGACCGTCTCCGAGAGCTACTGGCAAGTGGAGGATTCGACATCAGACAGTGGGCCTCAAACCAACCTAGGGTAGTAAGTCATTTACCCAAGGAAGCTCAGTCTACCAGTACCGAACTGTGGTTGTCGCAAAGGGAAACAGAAGTTCCTGAATCCACTTTAGGTCTCCACTGGCACTGCCCCACCGACACTCTAAGGTACAAGCACCATCCCCTAGAGTATGGACCGCCTACCATGCGCAATTTATATCAGATACTTGCCAGTCAATATGACCCATTGGGCTTCATAGTACCTTATACAACCAGAGCAAAAATCATAATTCAAAAACTGTGGGCTAAGCCAAGAGAATGGGACGATCCTTTATTCCCTGATGAACATTTGCAGAATTGGATGCAGTGGGAAGATGAACTCCAATATCTTTCCACTATCACCTTCGCTAGGTGCTATGTGACCCCAGAAATGGATAATGCCCCTGTTGTAAGAGAGATACATGTGTTCTGCGATGCATCAGAAAGAGCCTATTGTGCAGTCTCGTACCTGCGAACTGAGAATTGTCAAGGCAATGTACAGTTAGCATTCCTAATTGCACGCTCCAGAGTTGCACCCAAGAAACAGTTGTCAGTTCCCAGACTTGAACTCTGCGCCGCACTCTGTGGAGCTCAGTTAGCAGAGTTGCTAAGGAAAGAACTTACACTTGAGTATCGCAGAATTACCTTGTGGTCTGATTCCACCACAGTGCTGAACTGGTTGCATACAGATTCATGCCGGTTCAAAGTCTTTGTTGGCACCAGAATTGCAGAGATACAAGAAACAACAGATCCACAGGATTGGAGGTACGTGGACTCTGCTCAAAATCCTGCTGATGACCTAACAAAGGGAAAATCTCTTGAGGATCTAGCCACACCAAACAGATGGAGTAATGGACCCCCCTTCCTCTTAAAGCACTCAGATCAATGGCCCAAAAGTCCTGCTAATAGCTCCCTGGAAGGTGACTCAGAGTTGCGCAAGTCAATGTTCTGTGCCCTAAATGTAGTGACCGCCAACGCAGAAATTCCTGATGCCAGCCAGTTTACAACCTTTAGAGAATTGCTGGAAGCTACTGCACGATGTGTCCATGGGGTGGTAAATGGAGAGCCACTAGCAGCTGGAGATTTTCTACAAGCAGAAATACTTCAGTGGAGAGCATCTCAGCTAGACAGTTTCTTTGAAGACTTCCAATGCCTGAAACAAGGTAAACCTCTTCCTTCTAACAGTAAATTGCTCACCTTGTGTCCAGAACTGGACAAAGAAATGGATGTTATTCGAGTGGGGGGGAAGACTTAGATGAGCCGAAGCACTTGACATAGTAACTAAGCACCCAATCGTCCTTGACCCCAGTCATGCCCTTACCAAACTTATCATTCAATATTACGATCATCAGTTGAAACATCCAGGCCCAGAGCGAGTCCTAGCTGAAATTAGAAGGAAGTTTTGGATTGTGCGTGGTAGAGAGGCCATCCGCAATCACCAATTTAGATGCACTGACTGTCGGAGATGGAGAGCCAAACCAGAAATCCCACAAATGTCAGACTTGCCTGTAGCTCGACTTCAACTATTTAAGCCTGCATTTCACTCCACGGGAATGGATTGCTTCGGGCCCTTCTCAGTTAAGATTGGGCGGAGAGTGGAGAAAAGATGGGGAATAATTTGGAAGTGTTTGACAACTAGATGTGTCCACCTTGACATACTATCGAGTATTGACACTGATTCCTTCCTCAGGGCATTCAGGAGATTTGTAGCATGTAGAGGAACTCCCTTTGAGCTCTGGTCTGATCAAGGGACTAATTTTAAAGGAGGGGAGAGAGAGATGAATGAATCATTCAAAAGTATGACACCTGAACTACAACAACAGTTAGCAAGGCAGAAAGTCCACTTTCGTTTCAACCCACCTGCAGCTCCTCATTTTGGAGGAGCATGGGAACGTGAAATAAGATGTGTTAAATCAGCTCTGTATGCTTCTGATGGTGCTCAATCTGTTACGGAGGTGGTCCTCAGGACAGTGTTAATTGAGGTTGAGGGAATACTGAACTCCAAGCCTCTTGGATACGTATCCTCTGACATCTCGGATAAAGATCCTATTACCCCAAATCACCTTCTCATGGGGCGGCTCGATGGCTCTCTCCCACAAGATGTATATCTTCAAAGTGAAATAATCAGTCGGAAACGATGGCGCCACAGTCAGATCCTCACAGACTTATTCTGGTCTTCATTTATCAAGTACTACCTACCAAATATGCAGACTCGATCTAACTGGCAGGAAGAAGTAGAGGACATTGCCGTTGGGAACGTTGTTATGCTGGTAGACCCCCAATTGACTAGAGCTATGTGGTTGATCGGAAAGGTCACCAAGGTCAAGCCAAGTGCAGATGGGCATATCAGAACTGCAGAGGTGCTTATCAAGGGAAGAACCTATACCAGACCAGTTTCAAGGATGATTGTACTTCCTGCTATCCCTGATGACACATGCACCTCATAATTGCGGGCCATTTATCAGGGACAAATTTAATGGCTAAATTTGGGGGCGGCTGTACGGAAGGCCCTCAATGAGTCAAACATGTATATAGTTAATTTGGAGACTGTGACACTTCACTGGACTGGACAGGGGAAGCAGGACACGATAACAGGAGGGTGAACTCAAAGGTATGGGTTTTAATTTCCAAAACAAAAAGTACAATACTGAACATAAATTGTTTAGAAGAACACAGGAACGATCTCTCTATATATAAACAAAACTCTTTGGGCTCCGGTTGGCAACGCTAGACTGCCCTCCCCACTGGCGTTGTTGTGGCTCTTATATGCCGCTCTCCCCGTGCTTACTGAAATCAGAGACAGGTGTTAGACATATTTTAGCTCAGGTGCAAGCGCCCTTACCGCTCCCTCTCTCCGAACGGGCGCTTGACCACGCCCCCGCTGCCACATACCCCCACCGCCCGACTCAGGCCGGGGCGTCATCCGGCCTGCCTACCACTCCCCCCCCATTTCTGGAAAGGAAGTCGGCAACAGCCATCTGCACCCCCGGTCTGTGGACCACCTCGAACTTAAAAGGCTGGAGAGCCAGATACCAACGGGTGATCCGGGCGTTAGTATCCTTCATGCGGTGGAGCCACTGCAGTGGGGCATGATCCGAGCAGAGGGTGAAGGCCCGCCCCAGCAGGTAGTAGCGGAGTGTGAGGACCGCCCACTTGATGGCTAGACACTCCTTCTCCACGGTGCTATACTTAGTTTCCCTCAGTGAGAGCTTCCTGCTGATGTATAGCACCGGGCGCTCCTCCTCCTCCACCACCTGCGAGAGTACGGCCCCCAGCCCTCTGTCTGAAGCGTCCGTCTGTAATAGAAAAGGGAGAGAGAAGTTAGGGGAATACAAGAGCGGCCCCCCACAGAGTGCGGCTTTAATTTGTGAGAACGCCTGCTGGCACTGTTCCGACCATTGGATCGGATCTGGAGCCCCCTTTTTAGTGAGGTCAGTCAGCGGGCTGGTGACGTCCGAATAATTAGGTACGAACCTTCTGTAGTAGCCAGCCAGCCCCAGGAACTGCCTCACCCCCTTTTTGGTCTTGGGCCTAGGGCAAGTCGCAATCGCCGCGGTTTTATCAATTTGGGGCCGCACCTGGCCATGGCCCAAGTGGAACCCCAGATACCGTACCTCCACACGCCCAACCGCGCACTTCTTAGGGTTTGCAGTGAGCCCTGTCCGCCGCAGCGACTTCAGGACCGCCCTCAGGTGTTGTATATGCCGCTGCCAGTCATTACTATAGATAATAATATCGTCTATGTAGGCAGCGGCGTAAGCAGAGTGCGGCCGGAGGACACGGTCCATCAAACGCTGGAACGTGGCTGGGGCCCCGAACAAACCGAACGGAAGTGTCACAAATTGGTGTAATCCGAACGGCGTGGTGAAGGCTGTTTTTTCGCGGGATATTGGTGTCAAGGGGATCTGCCAATAACCCTTTGTTAAATCCAATGTCGAATAAAAGCGAGCAGTACCTAACCGATCGAGCAGTTCATCAACGCGGGGCATTGGATACGCGTCAAATTTAGACACCGCGTTGACTTTTCTATAATCCACACAGAACCGCACTGACCCGTCACTCTTGGGAACAAGAACGACTGGGCTGGACCAGTCGCTGTGGGATTCTTCTATTACTCCCATATCAAGCATGGCATCTAATTCGTCCCGGACAATTTTCTTTCTATGCTCGGGGAGGCGATAAGGGCGGCAACGAACGACCGCCCCTCGCTCGGTCTCGATATGGTGCTGGATGAGGTTCGTGCGACCCGGCAGGGGAGAGAATACGTCAGCAAACTCCTTCTGCAAACTGGCGACCTCTGCTCGTTGACACGGGGAGAGGTGGTCTCCACAAATGACCGGGGTATTGAAGTCTGGATTTGGATTTACCTCCGGTCCGAGCTCCGCCCTCTCCGGGACCACCGTAGCCAACGATACAGGGACCGCCTCCCTCCATAATTTAAGGAGGTTGAGGTGGTAGATTTGACGCGCATTCCCTCTGTCGCGTTCCCCTGTCGTACAGCCGGCATTGACGTTCTTGGGCCCGGAGCAAATTCTCCTGTGTTAGTTTCCCCAAAGTGTGGAGTTTTGCTCGGAGGTCAAGAATGTATTGAATTTCATTTTTGCTATTTGTAGGTCCCTCCTCCCAACCTTCTCGTAAAACATCTAAGATGCTGCGCGGGCATCGCCCGTACAATAGCTCAAATGGAGAGAAGCCGGTTGAGGCTTGCGGGACCTCTCGCACTGCAAACAACAGGGGATCGATCCATCTGTCCCAGTTTTTAGCATCCTCGTGCACGAACTTACGAATCATGTTCTTAAGGGTTTTATTAAAGCGTTCCACTAGGCCATCTGTCTGCGGATGATACACGCTAGTGCGAATCGATTTAATGCCCAATAGATCGTAAAGTTCGCGAAGTGTGCGTGACATAAACGTTGTGCCTTGATCGGTGAGGATTTCTTTTGGAATCCCCACCCGGGAGATTATTTTGAAGAGCGCCCCAGCAACACTACGTGCTGAAATGTTGCTTAGAGGCACTGCTTCCGGATATCGCGTTGCGTAATCCACTAGAACTAACACAAAGCGATGTCCGCGTGCTGTCCGCTCTAATGGCCCGACGAGGTCCATTCCAATTCTCTCGAAGGGGACCTCGATCAACGGAAGAGGGCGTAATGGCGCTTTTGGGGTGGCCGGTGGGTTTACCAGCTGGCATTCGCGGCACGCCGCACACCACCTGCGGACGTCACCGCTAATGCCCGGCCAATAAAACCGGGCTATTAGGCGGAGCAGTGTCTTTCTTTCCCCTAGATGACCTGCCATGGGATTATAATGAGCCGCTTGGAATAACATTTCCCGGCGGCTCCGTGGAATCAAAAGCTGTGTCCTATTTTCTTTAGTTTGAGTGTCCTGCGTCACTCTATACAGTCGGTCATTTATAATTGAGAAATAGGGGTATGCGAGTGCGATGTCTGGCCGGAGGCGCTGACCATCGATCACTTCCACCTGACCAAAGGCATGTTTGAGGGTTTCGTCCCGCGACTGCTCCAAAGGGAAATCCTCGCCAGGGAATTCCCTGCGAAGAGGAGGGGCGGAAGCCCCGCCCCTCTCCTCGTCATCCCGATCTGGAGCAGCCGAGGACGGACCCGGCTCCGCCTCCCCTGTCAGAGCATCGCACATCGCACATCTCCCTACTTTAGTGCAGGACCCATCCGTACAAACTCCCCCTAACACATCTTTAAATGCTGGCCAATCGGTTCCCAAAATCAGAGGATGGGTGAGGCGGGGACTAACCGCTGCCTCTACTCTATGCTTTTTTCCCCGGAATTTCATTAACAAGGTCACCATCGGGTACTTGTGAATATCCCCATGCACACACCTCACCCTCACCCGTCTAGCTATGC
Source organism: Moxostoma hubbsi (assembly GCA_032164185.1). Taxonomy (NCBI): domain Eukaryota; kingdom Metazoa; phylum Chordata; class Actinopteri; order Cypriniformes; family Catostomidae; genus Moxostoma; species Moxostoma hubbsi. The sequence continues at coordinate 3,562,551 of JAVLUX010000008.1, read as the reverse complement.
CCAAAGCCCCGGGTTGAACCAAGCGTTGATGGATGGTGGTCTGATTGCAACCGGTATCCAACAATGCTTGGTGTGTACCCCCCTGGATTCTTACCGGAATCCGGTACGCTCCAGCCCGATCGGGGGCAGCATGCGGTGGATCGGAGACCCGAACCACCGTCCCCACTTCCATCATCGGACACTGATCGCGGAAGTGGCCCGGGTCCCCGCACCTCCAACAGGCTGGCCCAGGCGCCACACCCGTACCTGCATCGGCGGACGCCCCCACCTGAGGGGGAGAGCGGCTGAATGTGGCGGGGGGGGTGTGCGATGCCACCGTGGGTCTCTGCCAGGCTCCTCGCCTGCGGGGGGCAGGAACGGACCCTGGAAGAAAGACAGAGCGAGAAGGGGGAGGGGGATGGGGAAGAGCGGAAAAAAACACAGGGGAAGGGGAGGGAGAAAGAGAGGGCTCGTCCGCCCTTGGGGTCGCCGCCATGTGGTCCTCCGCCAGCTGCACGGCTGCCTCCAGCGACGTCGGGCGGTGGCACTGGACCCACTCCGCCGTTCTCCTGGGTAGCCGCTGAGTGAATTGCTCCAGCACCACCTGATCGATGAGACCCTCGACGCCGCGGTCCCCCACTAGCAGCCACCTCCGGCAGGCATCGCGGAGCCGCTGAGCAAACGCGAACGGGCGGTCGGCTTTGTCCAGCTTCATGGCCCGGAAGAGCTGGCGATTCTCCTCGGGGCTCCGACCAACCCGTTGCATGATGGCTCTCCTCAGATCGGGGTAGGCCAGGAGGTTCGCTGTCGGCAGTTGTTGAGCCGCGAGTTGGGCTTCCCCGGACAATAATGGGATGAGGCGGGCTGCCCATTGGTCGCGCGGCCAGGCCCAGATCTCCGCCGTGCGCTCGAACAAATCGAGGAACGCCTCAGGGTCGTCCGTCGCCCCCATTTTCTGTAACATGGGAGGGGGTAACGGAGGGTGATTGTCCGGGGTCGCGGCTGTGGCGGGAGCGACCTCCCGGCTGAGGAGGCTCCGGATGGCAAGTCGGTCCTCTGCTTGAGCCCGCATGATCTCAAAGAACCGTCGATCCTGGTCCTCCCGGAGCTCAAGCAGGGAGTGCTGGTGGCTTTGATGGAGTGTAGCGAGGGACTGGAGGACTTCGGTCAGCTGGGCGGACTCTACGGGGCGACCTTCCATGACTAATTTTCCCGGCTTTCGGCACCACTGTGACACTTCACTGGACTGGACAGGGGAAGCAGGACACGATAACAGGAGGGTGAACTCAAAGGTATGGGTTTTAATTTCCAAAACAAAAAGTACAATACTGAACATAAATTGTTTAGAAGAACACAGGAACGATCTCTCTATATATAAACAAAACTCTTTGGGCTCCGGTTGGCAACGCTAGACTGCCCTCCCCACTGGCGTTGTTGTGGCTCTTATATGCCGCTCTCCCCGTGCTTACTGAAATCAGAGACAGGTGTTAGACATATTTTAGCTCAGGTGCAAGCGCCCTTACCGCTCCCTCTCTCCGAACGGGCGCTTGACCACGCCCCCGCTGCCACAGAGACGTTACTCATTATGCCCAGTAGGTGGTAACCTGCCCTTACTCAAGTTCATTGCAAGTATTTTCTCAGCCGTAACATAGGTTGTGTTATGAGAAAATTGGCCGAATCTCCGGTCTAGTGTGGACTGTTGACGCTTGGTTCTTGAGAATTTACCCTGTTCTAATAATTTCTGAGTGGTTTTAGTTGGTGTGCGTCAATGACGATATTATGGAAGTAAACCTATATCAACCTGATTCTGTCTTCCTGAGTCATGACTGACATCCTGTAGTGAATGCAACATATTACCACCTGACTGAGTCATACCTACCCCTACCTAACAGGCGCCCTCTGCTGGTGGGTGGATCACATTACAGATAATGAGATGAACCGGTAAAAACTGTGCAGCGCTTTATTTCATACAGATTACATTGCAGGAGAATATTTGTTTTACAAAAGCACAATGTTTTATTGTTATTATGAGTGTACACAAATAACAGTAGACCCTTTATAGTGTCTAATGATGTCTTACACATGTCTGTATGCCCCAAAATGACGGAGTATTTTTATTTTTATTTATTTTATTTTTTTCCCCTTTATTTATGTATCAACAAACAAACAAGGTACATCAACAAATCTCAGCAAATAACCGCAATTATTCAGCCTAAGGTTGAGCAGCTAATACAGAGAACCGAAAACTCACAGTAGAACAAATAAACAAAAAATACATAAATAAATACATTTTTTTTTTAAATCTGAGTATTTTAAGTTGTTTCTGCTGTAATGACGAAAATATCCAGCAGGACGCGCCGGTGCATCCGTCGACCCCAGAGGATTAAGAAGAGGATATTGAGAAATCATCCAGTACAGGAGGTGGCGATATGCACCTAAAAATGTCTTGTTGCAACATTACACAGAAGAAGAAGAAGTAAGTATATAAGACGAAGAAGAGCGCCTTGTTTTACAGTTATATCCTCTTAAATCAGGAGGTACTCAAGGATAAAATGATGACGCTAAACTCCGGTGTGTGCGCTCTAATGGCGGTATTATTGCTGTCTGTCTATATTGCTGAGGTGAATTCCGTCTCCTGCGTCGATCCATCCGACAACATCAAAGGGCGGAATGCAGCAGGTAAATATACGAAACATGCACTTAATATTAGTTAAATGACTGTTGCTGTTTAGAGGTCCAGTAAAGGTCCATGTCTTGAGGTAAGTTTAATCAGAGACTTTAATCAATAATGAAATATCTCCTACATGTTTGGGTCGCAGTCGACGCTTTTTTACATTTCTGTGAAGCACAACGGATGGCGGTGAACGGGACACCACAGCATATATTATTTGTGCCAAACCGTTTCCTCCAAAAGAGAGACAAAAATCCACTATTACTTTTACGCAAGAGATAAAAAAAAATAGTAAGCGCTGGATTATGACAGTCAGAAGAGTGAAAATGGCAATTTGTGTGTGTGTGTGTGTGTGTAAATGCCCCAGTGTTTGACCAGTCCTTTGTCAAGCTTTCTTTAGTTTAATGTGTTTCTTTAATAAGTCTGTTGCTTGTTTATTATGAAACTCTGCATTTGGGTTCTAGGGCCCATTGGTGGAGGGTTATCCAAGGTGAATTATGCCACTTCAGAAGTGCAGAGGATCTGTGATGAGGTAAGTCGAGACATGTTTTCATTGTGTTATGATGGTGTTTGCTGATCTGCAGGTGAACTTAATGAGCATTTATTATTAAATGATGCAAGATCACAGCTTTTATTGCATGCAGCATTGATTGACGGCAATTTAATTCGATTTTTGCAAGCTCAACAACAAAGATGAGAGAATTAAAGGGATAACTCAGTAAAATGTTATCATTTACTCACCCTCATGTTATCCCAGATGTGTATGACTTTCTTTCTTCTGCAGAACACAAATGAAGATTTTCAGAAGAATATCTCCGCTCTGTAGGTCCATATAATGCAAGCGAATGGTGATCAGAGTGTTGAAGCTCCAAAAGGAGCATAAAAGTAATTCCTAAGACTCCAGAGGTTTAATCATGGAAGTCTTCAGAAGTGATATGATGGGTGTGGGTGAGAAACCGATACATGTATTCTGTTTTTGTTTTTTTTTTTACTCTAAATTTCATCTTCCAAACAGCACTGCTGAGCACGGAGAGATCCTAAGTGTCCTTCTCTTTTTGCCGATGCACATTCTGTGCTTATTGCCACTTACTGGGCAGGGTAGAAAATTTATAGTAAAAAGGGCTTAAATTGTTTCTCACCCACACCTATTATATTGCTTCAGAAGTCATAGATTAAACCACAGGAGTCTTATGGATTACTTATGCTGTTCTTTTGGAGTTTCAAAGTCCTGGTCACCATTCACTTGCATTGTATGAACCAACAGAGTTTATATATTCTTCTAAATGTCTTGTGTTCCGCTGAAGAAAAAAATCAAACACGTCTGGGTTGGCATGAGGGTGAATAAATAATGAGAATGAAAAATTTGCATGGACGATCACTTTAAGCTCTCCAGATCTCACACAAACACAATGCTGACACATGAACATGCATGTGTGAGAAATCATCATATGATGTGTAATCAGCATTTGGGTGTAATTAAACAAGTAATTAAAATGTTAAACGAGTCATTAGAAATAACAAATAAACAAATCAAACTACTTGTTATTGCTTGTTAGATGAAGCCATATGTAGAAAGACGTCTCGGAAAGAAGTTTGCTGTTTTCTCCGCCAAATGTTTCAGCACACAGGTTGTGGCAGGAACCAACTATTTTATCAAGGTAAACTCTTTTGCCAAACATGTTTGGGAGGCTGTGAGCTCGTTATTGTGTCAGTAAATTTGCATTTGAGTCATTGATGTGGCATTCATTATTTTGTCCAGATCTATTAAATTGATCAAATACAATTCCTACTGCAGAAAACACTCGAATACACCTCTACTATGAATTCAAAAAAAATGTTTTAGTGGTGGAAATTGAGACTGAATAAATTAAAATCTCATTAAAAGCTGAAACTCGAATTAAGGAATGATGTCATGAGTAGCGCAGAATAATATTTTAGTTTCTTTACAAAAATAAGCAGTAAAACAACAGTTTAAAATATGATTGTATTTGATCGTATTTGGTATTTATTATATTTGGAAACTTTTGTTCACCAAATCAGTCAATTGTTGTAACCACTTTTGACCCCAAAAACAAAAACCGATATCAGACCCTCAAGACTGAGTGTGAAGTTGTAAAATATTTTATGAGAAGGCAAATTTGGTTCATGTCATGTGACCTTGAACTTGATATTCTTGACTCAAATTCATGATATTTGTATGTTAAAGTGTTTATAAACTTTTTTTAATTTAATGATTAAATTACACATGCATTGAAGGTGCAAGGAGAGTACGTTAATACATTTTACTTGATGTTTACACCACATTGCATTTTTAGTGTCATTTTTAAATATTTGTTTTTATAGAAAAAAATAATGAAACTACATTAGATAAATGTACTTTGTCCAAACTTATTTTTAAGAGATTTCTCATTTATTACCTCAGACAGTCTTTGTCGTGTGTGTCACTAAACCTTTCGTTCTTTGGTTTTTCTTCAGGTCCACGTTGGCGGGAAGGAATTCATCCATCTGAGAGTCTATAAATCTCTCCCTCAAAATGGAGAAAAACTAGAGCTCAGTGGAGTTCAGACCTCTAAAGTGCAGCTTGACCCCATTGTATACTTCTAAACCAACACAGACATTTCTCATCCAATCAATTTGATGCTGCACCTTTTGCAAAATAGTCGCTATTAATATTACAACACTGTTATTCAAATATACATCCAATCTATATTAAAGTGAACCCAGTATTCAGCCATTTCAGTGCCTGCCTGAGTTTTCTCTGGTCAACATGAATTTCCTGTACTATAAAGGGATTGTTGTGAAATAATTATACACCTATTTCTCCAAATCTGTTTTATATTAGAAAATGCTGCTTTAATAATGGCCTTTATGTTGATAATATGGTACATTCCAACGATGGCTCACGGTCATATGATCTTAGCCACAGAAATGAAGTGTGGCATTTCTGGGAGTTGGACTGTCAGACAACACATTTTATTACTTCTAAGTATCACATTACAGCAATGTCGAAACCAATCGTTGTTGGGGGGACATGCGAGGTGAAGGACGCCACTCCAGAGGTGCAGAAGATCTGTGAGGTAAGAGACGGACAGATTCACTTTTGTTATTGTGGTGTCAGCTGATCTGTGAGTGCGCGTGATGGGCATTTAGTAATAAATGATGTGATAAATTAATAATGTGGGATTGCTCTGATTCTTTCTGCTTATTTTGAAGTCAAAGGCAATCAAATGCACAGTAATACAGCAGTCACTGCAGACAATTAAATGTTATTTCTGCATTCTCCCAATTATAAAATGGTAAAAGAGAGAGAAATAACAATTTAAAACAAAGCTATATATATATTAAAAAAAAGCTAGGATGTTACAGGCAGGAAGTTAGGTTAGCAATTAAAGAAACGTCATGACTCGCGAGACAACCAAGATGTTCCGCCCAAAACATTTAATTCTGATTTATTAGCATTGAGTTAGAGGTCGACTGATTTTGCCGATAATTCAGGTGGTGGGAAATGCTGTTAAACGATAAATTGTCTTTTTTTTTTTTAAATCAATTAATAGAATGACAATGTTTTTCTATGGCGGACACAGAAAAATAATTAAAAATGAATAAAATCTCAGATGTGGTTTATTGTTCAACCCAAATTCCAATAATAACCAGAAAAAAATATTTGGTGCATAATGCGGGATTTGAAGTATAAATAAGCCCGAAACACACCGGGGACTCTTATTTTGAAATGCTGAAAAACACTATCAGCAACTTGTGTAGTTGTGGCAGGGACAAACTTATTAAGGTAAACTGTTAAAATTCAGTATTTTCATTCTGTTTTGTTTTTTAGGTCCTAGTCGGAGGGGATGAATTCGTTCATCTGAGTTCATAAATCTCTCCCTCACAGTGGAGGAAAACTAGAGCTGAGGGGAATTCAGACCTCTAAAGCGCACCATGACCCCATTGGATTTTTCTAATCAAACACAAATGATCATCTTATCTTCTAATGGTGTCTCACATTCTCTCACCCAAAACAAGTTACTCAACGATTCATGTTACAGCATTTATATTCAAATCTGCATAATTAAAGTGAAGCCAATATTCAGCCGTTCCAGTGCCTGTATATGGGAATTTTCTATGATCCACACAGCATGCAATGGTTTTCCTTACTGCACTAAACATGTAAATCATTGTGTTGTGGTGAAATAATTGCTCCTAGATATTCCTCATCACTCCAAATCTGTTTTTATAAAAGCAAATGCTACTTATAAAATAAAGGGAAATTTCAAATGATGTCTGTTTTATTTACACCATTTGTAAGAATTTAACAGGAAAATATTTTTCAAAACCCACATTGTTGTAACTGAGCATCATATCCATGTAGAAGGTGTAACTAATAATCAATACAAACCTTAAAAGCATGTTCTTAATTCAAGCATTTTTCTACTTCTCTATATTTAATGTAGATCGTACCTCTTCAGATTCATTTGTGATGTTGAATTTATGAGCTGGAAACTTTTGGTAAATGTCTGTACAGGTAAATATCCTACAGGCATCTTCTATATTTAAGTGGCCACACTCTGTATGTAGGAAGATATTCAGTGTAAACTTGAACTTAAATTGTTTATTACTGTTAAATGATTGAAGGTAGTTTTGTAGACAAATATTCAATGTGTCCATTTCTTTACAAAACTGACATTTACATCGGCTCAAATATAGTAATCTTTCGGCCATTACATTTGTTGTAGAAATTTTAAATACTCAGTGATCAGTAATCGTCATTGCAAAGTAATGCCCCTGTATCTAATGAATGTAAGAGGGGGGAAGATCTGCTTTTGTCAGAGACCTTGGGGAAAAGAGGTATAAAGCCCTCAGCCCTCCCCTTCTCCGTCTCACTCATGGCACAGATTATTCCGGTGTAATGACTGGGTCCTTGCAAGAATAAATAATTTTAAAAGACTGTGATTCAGAGTGTCTCTTATGCAGTGATAATGGTGGGTTAATATTTTTTTTGGTGTCAGAAGAGTGGAATTCCTTAGAAGTGCCTTCTGGACCTGAGAGCGGACGGTGTTTGGCCACCTGGACTGAGAAGTTCCAGCTCTACCTCGTAAGCTTCAGAGAGAGAGAGACCGACCGCATCAGGGCCAGGAGAAACTCCACTGGAATCAAATGAAAACGAACACGTGGCAACCCAAATATCTCTGATATGAGACTAAATTATTTTCTTTTGGTATAAGAGTGAGTGAACCATAGTGGCTGAGACTGTTTTCTGTGGTGCGAGTACAAGAGGTTCTCGAGCAGAAACTGAGACCTACGAACAGGTCAAGAGGTTTTCTAAACAGAGACTGAGTTCTCGCAAAAATGGTTTAAATAGGTTAGCTAAAATACTGAGCGCGAGAGAATGATTTTGAGTAAACCGTAATTAACAAAGCACTAGGGAGTGCACCCTTATATGATCTTGGGTTAAGAAATCAGATCTGTTGGAGATGTCCGACAGATTATTAGACGTGCGTCGAACGGTAAATCCACAGAGAAGCAGAAACAGCCAGTATGGGGAAGTCTCAAAGCAAGCTTGCCAAATTTGATACACTGGTTTTCTGTCAAATTAGAAAAAACTATGGGAGAAAATGTATGCAGGACATGGAGAAACTGATCAAATACCATGATTTCCCCAGAGAGGGAACACTGAGCACGACTAGACTGAGAGTGGTGCGAGAATCAGTTGAACAGGGCAGCGAGGCACAAAAAGGTTGTTGTGGCTGCGTTCAACATGTGTGTAAAAAATGTGAACAGACAGTGGGTTGTTGGCTTAAGGAAGCAGATAGAAGAGAACGAAAGCAAATGCAAAAAGAATTAGCATGTAGGACTGACAATGTGGAAGAAAATAAAATGTGTGAAAGATCTGTTTGTGTGTCAGCACCACCAGAACCGACTAATGAAAAGTATGTTTGTGTTTCCCCACATGCAACGGTGATTGTGCCGGCGTATAATTGTCACTATCCCGTGGCGGAGCTGAAAGCCCAAAAACTGAACCCCGACCTCGACTGCTCTCCGCCCAGAAGACAAGCACCACAAGCAGCTCCTCCCGACTCGGACAGTGAAGGAGACCTGAATTAACTTTTTTCTGAGACGATCCCCGTCACCCCTGATCCAGACAGCGCAGGGGCCAGCAAGCGGTGAAAGATATTGACAAGATCACAAGTGAAACAAGAAAAATACAGCTTCACAGCTCCGATGGTAGAGGTAGCGGGGGCTGACGGGCCGATGATGGTCTTCAGACCGTGGACGGTGACTGACCATGGCCCATTTGCCAAATCATGATGACGCAGGTGACAAGTTTGCAGATGAACTAACCACCTTTTGTCAAGATTTTAGTCCCACCACAGACTGCTGGCAGTGAAACTGGGGGCCACAAGTTGGCAAAAGGTGAGCGGAAAGATGACAAGAGCGGACATTCGGCGAAACCACGAAGACTGGGGGCACGTATCAGTTGGCTGTGGGGGAACTCGCGAAAGCCGTGAAAGAGGCATTCCCAGCATGCGTGGACACAGTAATGATCAACAGCTGTTGCCAACTGAGAGATGAGTCTGTCCGAGACTACTACACCAGACTTTTCAAGACATTTCGAAAACACAGCGGCCTGACAGAGCCAGCTGACAGAGGAAATCAACCAGGTACGTGGGAGTGCCATTTGCAAGGTTGTTTCCTGAATGGACTGAGACCTGAGGTCGTGCAGCGGTGAACACAAGTTACATTGAATGGAAGAGTGGGAGGCTGACCTCCACCCTGGCACACGCTGTGCGCACAGAGGAACAGCTGCTGACATAGAAAGACAAAGTCAAGGCAAAGGAGGAGAAAGATCTTCAGCTGGCAGTTGTGCGACTACAATCTAATGCCAGCACATCTAAACCGCAGCAGAAATGGGCCGACAAAAAGAAGAGAGGCAACAGAAACCAGCGGAAGTGGAATTGCGGCTTGTGTGGGACTGACGATCATGAGTTCAGAGAATGCACAAAATGCAAACTGTGCAAACAAGAGGGACACTGGGCTGCAGACTGTCCGGGGAAGAAAAGGGCAGACTGAAGCAAGCAGAGCGGAGAGCAGCGAGAGGGGGGGGTCGAGCTGAGGGTGATCAGCTGCCCTCTACAGAAAAGGGAAGTGAACATTCGCACACATATACATGTGGAGACAGTCTGCGACCTGTGGCATATTTTTCAACCAAACTTGATGCAGTAGCAGCAGGTCTACCACACTGTTTGAGGTCTGTGGCGGCTGCTGAACTGGCAGTACTGGCATCCAGGGAATTTGTGGGGTATTCTGATTTAACTTTGATAGTTCCACATGCAGTCTCCATGATTTTGCAAGAACAGAGAATGTCACATTTATCTACAGACCGATGGCTGAGGTACCACACAATTTTATTGGACATGCCAAACATAACTGTTAAAAGATGCACAACTTTGAATCCTGCCACACTTCTCCCCACAGAGAAGGATGGCGAGGAACATCACTGTTGTCTGTCAGCGCTTGAACAGGTGTGCACACCGCGTCCAGATCTATTAGACCACATGCTTAAGAATAAGCATGGAGACATACTGATCCTTGGCGAGAATGAGGGGATGTTTGACTTCCTCAGGCATCACTCCTCTATTCAACCTTCCTCCAACTCTTAAGAGTCCCTCCTCCACCATTGGATCCAGTCTATATATAGAACTCCGTCTACTCACTGCTGCTTTCCCCGATAACAGAATGGAAATCTCCTCCTTGAATCTCTGTTGCTGGCAATACCGAATGATGGCAATCTCTGCTTCTAATTGATCTTCCAGTGTCAGGATTCCAATCCTAGATGTCACTGTACCCCGTTGTCCTTCAGCATTATTCAATCCGTCCTGACTGGTTTCCTCTGGATGGTCAGCCACAGCAGCCTCCAACTGCCCCTTCAGGCGCCCCTTTGATAACAACATGTCCTTTAACCTGAGAAACCAGGCAACTGCTGTCTTCAGCCTCCTCCAGTCAGAAAAGTTGGCAATGAGCTGGTCAGTAGGACTAGACACGACACCCATATTGATGGCATTTGCTGTAGTCCTTTTCCTCACCTCTGGGTCATTTAAGTCCAATGACTATTCAGACACGGGTTTAGGCCAGTCTTCCTCCTGTTGCCAAAGAAATAAAGGACCTCCTAGCCACGTGCTTTTCTTCAGAAATTCCGAGACGTTCAGACCCCTCAATGCATCATCCGCTGGATTATCTTTAGAACCAATGTGTCTCCACTGTGAGGGTTCAGATATTTCTCTGATGGTCGAGATTCTGTTGGCCACAAATGTGTGGAAGCGCCTGTCCTCGTTGCTAAGGTACTTTAACACTGAAGTGCTGTCGGTCCAGAATACTGACTCCTCCAACTGGAAATCCAATTCCGCCTTTAACATTGAGTCCACTCTGACAGCAAGGACAGCCGCTGTTAACTCCAGTCGGGGAATAGTTACAGCCTTCAGTGGTGTCACTCTGGCTTTACCAAGCAGAAATGTGACCTGAATGTTGTTTTCCTGATTTAACATCCGAATGTAGGTTACCGTCCCATATCCATCTTCACTGGCATCGGCAAAGTGATGTAGTTGCGCATGCCTGACCTCTCCAAAATACACTGGCTGAATGCACCTATCCACATTAAATGCAGTCAGCAGATCCAGGTCTTTCAACCACCTTTCCCATTTGCGCAAGATATCATGTGGCAGAGCATCATCCCATGAACAACGTCTCCGACATAGTTCTTGCTGCATGAATTTAGCAAGCAAAGTGACAGGTGCCAGTACCCCAAGCGGATCGTACACTGAGCTGTTAACTGACAACATACCCCATCTAGTTAGAGGCTGTTGTTTAATCTCCATTTTGAACCTGAAAGAGTCAGTCTCCGCACCATTGTAGACCCCAAGCTCTTTCTACTGGAAGTGTATCTCGATCTAGATCCAACTCCTTAAGGTATTTAGCCCTCTGATCTACTGCTATGGCTTGCAAGACGATACGACTGTTGCTTATCCATTTCTCTAAGATGAAGCCTCCCTTTCGACACAGAGCAATTAGATCTCTTACCATCTGGATAGCTTCTTCATCTGTGGCTGAGCTCTTCAAGCAGTCATCCACATAAAAATTATGCTTAACACATTGAAGAACTTAAGCTGAAAACTCAGAATTATTATCATCAGCAGTTCTTCTCAGGGCGAAGCTTGCACAACTGGGGGACGAAACAGCGCCAAACAGGTGTACCGTCATCCTAAACTCCACAAAATCCTTACTGATGTCTCCATCTAGCCACCAGAGAAAGCGCACACCTTTCCGCTCTCACAATGTTGTTGCTGCTGAGGTACTTGCTCCGCATAGGTCTTACCAATGAGAATGTTCATATATCCTGTATACTCCTGGTGCAAGTGTTTATCTTTAAGGAACCTTTTCTTCAAACCCTCGATCCTCTGCTTAGCCACAGCAAAATTATTGGGGAGATAGACTTCCTTGTTCCTAAAGGGCAATTTCAAACAATATTTTCCATCTTGAAGTATTACCGAGTGCTCCATAGTTTCAAGAAACTTACAATCTTCTCTGGACATTTCCTTCTTTTCCATATTCTTTTCATTGAAATCGTGATTGTATTGAATGGTCAGCATCTCTTCCAGTTTGCCCACAGATATTCTCTTCACCATAGCAGCGGGAAGCTCCTCCTCCAATGCCCCGCTGTTACCATTCAGCGGACCACTAATGACCCGTCCCAGCACCATCCTAACAGCATACGGGCCATTACCGCAGCTGTTTACGACCTCCCAAGGTTCTAATACCTTGGGAGCATTGGTTCCAATTAAGAGATCAACGTTTGCTTTTATGCTTGGGATGTGTACCTTTGACAAGTACGGCCAGCTAGCCAGGTCTTCAGGCGTTACCCTGTTATCCAAAGTAACTGGCATTTTCTTTTGCGTGAGAACCTCCGGGAGCATATAGAAGCCATTGCTGTCCAGATCAGATACCTCCAAACCAGTCAACAAGAAGGCTGGAACAACAGTTTCTTGCCCCATGGTGCGCAATAAGAAATGAGTTCTTCTGCCTGTAATATTCAGCTTCTGCATTAGATCTTCCGTGCAGAATGTGGCTGAACTTCCAGGATCCAAAAAGCATAGGTGTTTATGATGCAATTTCCCTTCGCAGGTTTCACCTTTACAGGGAGAATGGACAGAACGCACTGGTCCTTACCGGCCCCTGTATGTGCACATGTTTCCTGCGAAGTTGGCTGGTTATTATATGGCTCCTCCAACTGTACCATAGCTGTAGTTTGTCTTTTAATATGCAGCATGGTGGGATGAGTTTGGCCACAAACTTTGCATGTCAAGCGCCGGTCACAATCCCTGCTCATGTGACCATGACCTAAACATGCAAAGCAAACTCCCTTTTCCCTCAAAAAATAAATCTTTTCCTTGTGCTTCTTTCCACTGAACTGTTTGCACTCTTCCAACAGGTGACTACGAGCACAGCAAAGGCATCCAGCTTTCTTTTCCGTCCCTGGAGGCAATATTCTCCCTCCGCCAAGTGCCTAGATGTTACTGTGGTGGCAACAATATTTCCAGTTACTCTGTTCCTGGGCTGGAATTTAAACCTGGTGAGAGTCTTCATACCAGCTACACCGGGTGGTGAATCCTGTATGTTGCCAAACAGAGGGTAAGAAAGAATGCTAACACGACACTCAATGACTGTAACCAAATCCTTGAAATGAGCTCTATGATTAGTTCTTTCCATTATGTCATGAGCCCTGGTCCTCTACTGCTCTCTCATTCTGAATGGCAGCTTTGCAATAATGGCTCTCATGTTAACAGGCATATCCAGTTACTGCATGTACTCGAGCTCCTCCATTACATTACGGCAGCCATGTAAAAATAAGGAGTAGGCTTGAAGTTCCTTTACATCCTCAGCTCGTATTGGTCGCCAGGCCAAAGCCCTTTCAATATAATCTGTTGCAATTTTATACTGATTACCAAAGTGCTCCTGTAGAAGACCCTTTGCCACTACATAGCCACGTTCAGGCTCCATATGTTGGCAGCTACGCACCAGTTCTTGTGGCTGCCCTCTTGTAAATTGTTCCAAATAGTACAAACAATCTGCATTTCCTGCCTTTTCTTCCACTCCTTGCTCAAAGGCCTTAATAAATGTTCTATATTGTAGAGGGTCACCTTCAAAGATGGAAATGTCTCGCGGTGGCATAGACAATGAACGCTGCTGCTGCACTAAAGTGGCTGATATTTCATTTTGCCTGCGAATGATATTAAATATGTCTCCAGGCAGATTTTGACAGATCTGAGGTCTTTGCGTTCCTTCCACGTCCCTTGCTTGAGCAGTTGTTGGTTGGCTTTGGGAATAATGCAATGTTCCCAACGTATTGCTTTCAACCCATTGATCAGTTTCCTTCCGTCGCACATCCATTGATAGTTGCTTATGCGGTAGGTATGACAAATTTGTCATGTCATTTTGTTGTTTTGATTTCTCTGCTCCAGGCTGATATTCCCTTGCCATAGGGTTTAAAACATTAACAGTTTCCTTTTGTAGGTAGGAATTCACACCATTTGACAATGCCTGAGAAGAACCTTTCAGATCAGCGGCCTGTAATACTGCCAGCATAGCATTGGATGCAGCCAGTTCAGCTTCCAAACCAAGCTGCTGTCTTTTCCTCCTCAGCTGTTGCTCCTGTTCCTCTAAAGCATGTTGCCCCTTTAAAGCTGATACACGAGCTTCCAGTGCAGCTCTATTTGCCTCCGCTTTAATCCGTGCAGAGGACGTGGTACTTGATCTACCACTGTTAACACTCCTCTGATTTGAGCGTTTACTACCAACCTGGGATACGCTGTCATTAGGATTCACATCAGTACCATCAACATTTGCAAAGTCATATCCTTCATTGCTTGAAACCCACCTTTTTGTATTAGCAATACATTCATCATTAAACAGCATTTTTTTTAAACCATATTTCATGTTTTTTATATTCCTCATGTGGCAATAAACCCAACAAAGATGCATGCATACATTTTGATTCATCACATACCTCAATCAATTCTCCAAGAGCATTCAGTACCTGTGTTTTATCACCCTTTAAGCTTGCATTTATTTTCTTAACATACTGTCTTTGTTAAGCTTAAGCTTTCTAGTATTTTGCAACCTGTCCAATTTATCAGCAAGCGCCTTTGCAGTGAGCTTCACTACCCGTTTACCAATTTGTGATTGAACACCGCTAGTCACACTACTGGGTTTACAGCTGTAACTTTAAGCACACCAGTCCCGCTAATGTCCGACGCTGCGTCACGCGTCTCCATGATAAAGAGTCAGTCACTCAAAATTTGCCGTAACAGTCAGTGAAAGGTCTATTGTCCGCCTTATCTGGCAACCAATGCATTGGATTTATGCCTTTTTTATGTGTGCACACAATTTAAATGGCCAAAAGTGTAGCGCTACACATACCTCTTGCGTTGGGCGCCTTGCGATTCTCCGATGATCCGCTGCCCGACAACCGGCTTTAGCCTCGTAGCTCCTGCGCGTCCTTTCACCAACAGCTGACTGCATCCACCAGAGTAGTTTTAATCCCAAGTCCAACAAAGCGGCTCATCCTCTTATGCCATCTCGTTGCGTCCCACACGGTCCGGATCAAGTTATGTTCCAAATGAGCAGGGTTTTTGACTAATTGTAACCGCTCAGTCTAATACTGACAGCTACTGAGGTGGTTTAGCCCAGGAATGCCCTAGCTGACGCGCTGTACCCTTGTTATTCTGTTACCATACTATCTCGGTGAAGAATCTCCAGGCTTTGTTGTGTTGCTAATTATTCCGTTTATTTGTTTTACCATGCAGAGGTAAATGTCCATTTATCCAGTTTCATCGGCAAATCATATACATATAATAAACTTGTTCAACAATCAGTTTCCAGCGCCTATGCACCACAGCAGTCAAAAACCTTTTGCCCTTCCAGGTCAAAACCCCTGCCTGTTGGCAGTTTGGATGCTTCCTTTATAACTTTAACCTCAGGTAACATTAGAGCGACACCCACTGTCCCAACAAGAAACAACACCCAATATCTAAATACACAAACACCACATTTGGCTCCTATACTCAACGTTTCTTGTTTACAGAGCATGCAAACTTTTTCCACAGGCAAGGAGAAAAACAAGTGGAAGGCGGCTGGCTGTAGGTTTAAGGAGAATGTGTGGATGAGCTGTGATGGCATGCCTTGTTTACCCAAACACTTCTTTCCTCATTATGGAAAGTTGATACACGGGTTAGACCATGTATCAAAAGCAGGAATGGTTGCACAAATGAAAGAATTGTGGTTTACAAAGGGTTTCACGATATTTGCTGAATTTTTGCAAAAAATTTGTCATTTGTAACACACACAACGTGGCAAGAGGGATAAAAATGCCTATAGTATCTCAACCACCATCAGGGGGGCCTTTTGAATATCTGATGATGGATTTCATCGAGTTAACCCGTTGTGGGAAGCAGAAATACTGCCTGGTGATGGTTGACATGTGGTCCAAATGGGTTGAGGCCTTCCCAACCTTGAAACAAGACTCGGCAGCAGTAGCGAAAGCTCTTTTAAACGAGATTGTTCCGAGATGGGGAATTCCAAGGAAAATCAGCTTTGTCAATGAAGCAATAAAGCAGGTGGGTCAGTTTTTGGGAATTGACATAAGAACACACTGCAGTTACCACGCCGCTAGTGGAGGCGCTATTGAGAGGGAGAATCAAACGATCAAGAACAAATTGGCTAAGTGCTGTGAGGAAACTGGGCTCACATGGGTTAAAGCTCTCCCAATTGTGTTGATGTACACCAGAATGAGGAAGAGAGTCAAAACAAATTTTAAGTCCATTTGAAATACTCTTTGGTAGACCACCATTCATGGGAATAGAGGGGAGGAGACAAAGGCTGCCATCAACAGATCTGTGTGAGAATGACATGTTGAATTATTGCAAAGAAATGTCTTCTCTGTTGTCCAATGTTTGTGTTCAGGTGAAAGCTGCTCCTTGGGGAAAAGAGGTATAAAAACAACTCAGCCCTCCCCTTCTCCGTCTCACTCATGGCACAGATTATTCCTGTGTAATGACTGGGTCCTTCTTGCAAGAATAAATTCTTTTAAAAGACTGTTTGATTCAGAGTGTCTCTTACGCAGTGATAATGGTGGGTTAATATTTTTTTTGCCACAACAATATAAAACAACAGGATGCCACATTAAAGATAAAGGAGATAGGAGCAATACATTGTCACATACCAAGAGTGTCTAATAACCTTAAAGGGACAGTTCACCCCAAAATTTCAATTCTCTCATCATTTACTCACTCTCATGCCATCCCAGATGTGAATGACTTTCTTTCTTCTGCAGAACACAAATTAAGGTTTTTTGAATGATATACGGGACCCAGTGTGTGGCGATATACATGAAGAATGTGAAAGTGAAGATTGATTGTAAAACATGAATTAAATATTGACATCTATCATATCACTTCAGAAGACATCGATTTAACCATTGGAGTCTGATAACACTGTATTCAGCACGAACTGGACTACAATAATATGTGAGCAACATGTGTGTACATGTCTGTATTTTTGAGAAAATAACATTTATGCATGTTTTTTTTAAAAAAAAAAATAATGTTAAGCCACTGAAATAAGGTCATATAACACAAACTAAACATTTGTCCACAAGACTTTTGAGAACTGGATCTTGTAGCCTAGAGTTTTTGCTACAAAATGATGTGTAAACCATCCTGATCACTCATTCATACAAAACAATATAGTAATTGAACTTTTGTAAGACAATTTTAGAGTTGAAAGGCGATATGCGAGGAGGCATGAATGATCATGAATATTGAGATAATTTACACTTATTTGCAAGCACAAGCTTTGTTTATGATAATGAAGCAGCATAAACACTAGATAAAATATAATCTAAACATTCATATTGTTTTTATATCATATTACATATCATATTTATATTAAACAGCATACAATTGAAATACCTGCTTTAGCTGAAACAGCATTTAAATGTAACTAAAACTTGCTTATTAGGACATATTTCAAATGTCAATACTCTGAATCTTGGCTGGCAAGTCTGGAAACAGTCCCGCTAGTAAAATATGTACGTTTATATAAAGTAGCATGTCAACTAATTAAAACTAAATGATTTATCCTCGGCTGGATCAAGTCTCTCTTCTTCTGATGAAAAAGTTAAATCTTCCTTAATATCCAGAAGCTTCATCGCCTGTGTATCGTTACAAACATGCAGTAAAATGAATGAATTGTTTACATCAAACCTCTGAACACAGTTGGGGGCGTGTACATTTGCGTTGATCGTCACAGCACATTAGCATATGAATGGCGCCCTCTGCTGGTGGGTGGATCACATTACAGATAATGAGATGAACCGGTAAAAACTGTGCAGCGCTTTATTTCATACAGATTACATTGCAGGAGAATATTTGTTTTACAAAAGCACAATGTTTTATTGTTATTATGAGTGTACACAAATAACAGTAGACCCTTTATAGTCTCTAATGAAGTCTTACACATGTCTGTATGCCCCAAAATGACGGAGTATTTTAAGTTTTTTTTGTTTGTTTGTTTCCCCCTTTATTTATGTATCCGCAAACAAACAAGGTACATCAACAAATCTCAGCAAATAACCGCAATTATTCAGCCTAAGGTTGAGCAGCTAATACAGAGAACCGAAAACTCACAATAGAACAAACAAACAAATAAACAAAAAATACATAAATAAATAAAATTTAAAAAAAAAAAATTAAAAACGGAGTATTTTAAGTTGTTTCTGCTGTAATGACGAAAATATCCAGCAGGACGCGCCGGCGCATCCGTCGACCCCAGAGGATTAAGAAGAGGATATTGAGAAATCATCCAGTACAGGAGGTGGCGATATGCACCTAAAAATGTCTTGTTGCAACATTACACAGAAGAAGAAGAAGAAGTAGTATAAAAAGACGAAGAAGCGAGACTTGTTTTACAGTTATATCCTCTTAAATCAGGAGCTACTCAAGGATAAAATGATGACGCTAAACTCCGGTGTGTGCGCTCTAATGGCGGTATTATTGCTGTCTGTCTATATTGCTGAGGTGAATTCCGTCTCCTGCGTCGATCCATCCGACAACATCAAAGGGCGGAATGCAGCAGGTAAATATACGAAACATGCACTTAATATTAGTTAAATGACTGTTGCTGTTTAGAGGTCCAGTAAAGGTCCATGTCTTGAGGTAAGTTTAATCAGAGACTTTAATCAATAATGAAATATCTCCTACATGTTTGGGTCGCAGTCGACGCTTTTTTTCCTGTGTGCGTGTGCGCGTGTGTGTGTGTGTTTGACCAGTCCTTTGTCAAGCTTTCTTTAGTTTAATGTGTTTCTTTAATAAGTCTGTTGCTTGTTTATTGTGAAACTCTGCATTTGGGTTCTAGGGCCCATTGGTGGAGGGTTATCCAAGGTGAATTATGCCACTTCAGAAGTGCAGAGGATCTGTGATGAGGTAAGTCGAGACATGTTTTCATTGTGTTATGATGGTGTTTGCTGATCTGCAGGTGAACTTAATGAGCATTTTATTAAAAGTTTGAATGGACGATCCCTTTAAGCTCTCCAGATCTCACACACAAACACAATGCTGACACATGAACTTGGATGTGTGAGAAATCATCATATGTGTAATCAGCGTTTGGGTGTAATTAAACGAGTAATTAAAATGTTAAACGAGTCATTAGAAATAACAAATAAACAAATCAAACTACTTGTTATTGCTTGTTAGATGAAGCCATATGTAGAAAGACGTCTCGGAAAGAAGTTTGCTGTTTTCTCCGCCAAATGTTTCAGCACACAGGTTGTGGCAGGAACCAACTATTTTATCAAGGTAAACTATTTTGCCAAACATGTTTGGGAGGCTGTGAGCTTGTTGTTGTGTCACTCAATTTGCATTTGAGTCATTGATGTGGCATTTATTATTTTGTCCAGATCTATTAAATTGATCAAATACAATTCCTACTGCAGAAAACACTCGAATACACCTCTACTATAAACATGTTTTTAAATACGGAGTTTAATGTCATTTTGATATTTTTCCTGGAAAGTAAAAATGTTTTAGTGGTGGAAATTGAGACTGTGAAAATTAAAAGCAGATTTTTATTACCTCCAATCTTATTTGTGATTGACACATGCATGTATTTGCTGGAAGTGTGTCTAAACCACTAAACCTTTCGTTCTTTGGTTTTTCTTCAGGTCCACGTTGGCGGGAAGGATTTCATCCATCTGAGAGTCTATAAATCTCTCCCTCAAAATGGAGAAAAACTAGAGCTCAGTGGAGTTCAGACCTCTAAAGTGCAGCTTGACCCCATTGTATACTTCTAAACCAACACAGACATTTCTCATCCAATCAATGTGATGCCGCACCTTTTGCAAAATAGTCACTATTAATATTACAACACTGTTATTCAAATATACATCCAATCTATATTAAAGTGAACCCAGTATTCAGCCATTTCAGTGCCTGCCTGAGTTTTCTCTGGTCAACATGACTTTCCTGTACTATAAAGGGATTGTTGTGAAATAATTATACACATCTTTCTCCAAATCTGTTTTATATTAGAAAATGCTGCTTTAATAATGGCCTTTGTTGATTTAATATGGTACATTCCAACGATGGCTCACGGTCATATGATCTTAGCCACAGAAATGGTGAAGTGTGGCATTTCTGGGAGTTGGACTGTCGGACAACATTTATTTTATTACTTCTAAGTATCACATTACAGCAATGTCGAAACCAATGGTTGGGGGGGGGGGACATGTGAGGTGAAGGACGCCACTCCAGAGGTGCAGAAGATCTGTGATGAGGTAAGAGATGGACAGATTCACTTTTGTTATTGTGGTGTCAGCTGATCTGTGTGTGCGCGTGATGGGCATTTAGTAATAAATGATGTGATTAATTAATAATGTGGGATTGCTCTGATTCTTTCTGCTTATTTTGAAGTCAAAGGCAATCAAATGCACAGTAATACAGCAGTCACTGCAGACAATTAAATATTATTTCTGCAATCTCCAAATGATAAAGGAGAGAAATAACAATTTAAAACAAAGCTTAAGATATATAAAAGCTAAGATGTTACAGACAGGAAGTTAGGTTAGCAATTAAAGAAACGTCATGACTCGCGAGACAACCGAGATGTCCCGCCCAAAACATTTAATGCTGATTTATTAGCATGGAGTTACAGAGGTCGACTGATTTTTGCCGATACCGATAATTCAGGTGGTGGGAAAGGCTGATAAACGACAAATTGTCTGATAGTTTTTATAATTAATAGAATGACAAAAATTGTACTATGGTGGGCACAGAAAAGTTATTCAAAATGATTAAAATCCCAGATGTGGTTTATTGTTCAACCCAAATTCCAATAATAACCAGAAAAAAATATTTGGCGCATAATGTGGGATTTGAAGTATAAATAAGCCCGAAACACACCGGGGACTCTTATTTTGAAATGCTGAAAAACACTAAGATTTTTGCCGATAACCGATACTTCCAAAAGCGACTCTGCACCGATTAATCAGTAACTGATATATATATATCTCTATCTCTCTGGCTCTACCTCTAATGAGTCATCACATGTTGTTGTCAGTATTTGGGTGTTTCATTATGTTTGTAAATAATCAAACTAAACACTATCTTTTGAAAAATGATTTCTACTTGTCGTCTTTCATAAATATACATTATTTTACAATATAAAAATATATACATGAGTGAAAATCACAAGCTTCTGAAGAACATTTGCCGGTAATTTTCAAGGATGATTTAAATGTTTTGCATCAAACATCACATGTGCATCTGTTCATACAGGTGAAGCCACAAGCAGAAGAAAAAGCTGGAAAGATGTTTGATGTTTTCACTGCCAAATCTTTCACCACACAGGTTGTGGCAGGGAAAAACTATTTTATCATTGTGTGTGTGTGTGTGTGTGTGTGTGTGTGTGTGTGTGTGTTCAGAGTATTTTCATTCTCTATTTGTTTTGTTTTTTAGGTCCTAGTCGGAGGGGATGAATTCGTTCATCAAAGTTCATAAATCTCTCCCTCACAGTGGAGGAAAACTAGAGCTGAGGGGAGTTCAGACTTCTAAAGCGCAACATGACCCCATTAGATTTTTCTAATCAAACACAGAAATGATCATCTTATCTTCTAATGGTGTCTCACATTCTCACCCAAAACAAGTTACTCAACGATTCATGTTACAGCATTTTATATTCAAATCTACATAATTAAAGTGAAGCCAATATTCAGCCGTTCCAGTGCCTGTATATGGGAATTTTCTATGATCCACACAGCATGCAATGGTTTTCCTTACTGCACTAAACATGTAAATCATTGTGTTGTGGTGAAATAATTGCTCCTAGATATTCCTCATCACTCCAAATCTGTTTTTATAAAAGCAAATGCTACTTATAAAATAAAGGGAAATTTCATATGATGTCTTTGTTTTATTTACACCATTTGTGAGAATTTAACAGGAAAATATTTTTCAAAACACATTGTTGTAACTGAGCATCATATCCATGTAGAAGGTGTAACTAATAATCAATACAAACCTTAAAAGCATGTTCTGACATTTACGTTGTCTCAAATATAGTCATCTATAGTCAGGATTCAAAATACTGGCTATTGTTGACATTACAAAAACTGCATAAACTTTTATGTGTCAGTTTTACAGGTATTTGCATGCAAAACATGCAATCCACCGTTTTTACACTAAATTTCTTGGTTGGGAACTGTATGTCCACATGTACAGTAATGTTCACATTCAAAAGCATTCCAGTAAAAAGCAAATCAGTTTTTTTTTTCCTTTACTGTTTACTACACGAGGTACAGTAGAAACACGGTATGATAGAACAGAAAAAGTTTTACAGTATTGCTTACAGTGAACAAAATATCCATGAAACACACAAGAGTATTCTGAACAAAAAAACAACAGCAAAAAGCCCAGATAAAAAGGGGGGGGGACTAAAAAAAAGCACAAAATTACTGTATCTAATCTCTGCGATTTTCAGGTTTAGGCCACATGTTTTCATCAACATCACATCTGATATTATCCAAGCTGATGCACCTGGGATAAAACCGCTTGGTATGTCGGATCCACCCGTGGCAATTGTGAACTGTGATGTCCCTACAGCCAGCATCCATGGCTTCAAGGAGGGACATCTGGTCATGTGGCTGATGGTCATAAACCTTCCACCTCTGTGCAGAAAAGAACTCCTCTATGGGGTTGAGGAAAGGTGAATAGGGTGGAAGGAAGAGACTTACCAGTCTTGGGTGGACATGGTCAAACCATGTTGTTATTGCTTGCGAATGATGGAAAGCCACATTGTCCCAGGTAATTACAAAGGTCCTCATGTTTTCGCCCTCCTGATCCTGCTCTGGAACCAGGCGCTGGTGGAGATCATTGAGAAAGGCAAGGATGCACTCGGTATTATAGGGTCCAACCTGACATCTGTGAAGGAGTAATCCTGCATTTGCAATTGCTGCACACATGGTAATGTTTGCCCCTCTCTGTCCTGGCACATCAACTGTGGCCCTTTTTCCAATTACATTTCGTCCACGTCGACGCCTTTTGGCCAGATTGAATCCTGCCTCATCAATGTATATGAAAAGGGAACAGTGTAGAGCTGCTTCATCCGCACTCTGTGTTTGGACAATGTCCGCGTAATGGTTGTGAGGCTGATGCTATCGATATTGTTAAATATCTCATGGTCCTCCACAATTCTAGTTTGAATTTCATACAGTTTTATTGCATTATTTGCAACAACCATTTCTACAATGGCAAGCTCATGATCATTATTGAGGGGCTTTCCTCTTCCCCCAGAGAGTGGAAGACGATGCATTCTTTAGAGGGACAAAAAATTCAACATATGCATTACTGTATGACCTTATTGACATGTCAAGTGAGAATAGAAACAATCCATGTAAAATGCAATACTTACCTGTTGGTTTGTTGAAAGATGCATGTAATGGAGGCAACCGTTGACCGCCTCAAATTGGGCTGCACTCTTTCACCAGCCTCTCTTAGTGAAAGACCGTGGTTGATTACATGGTCAATGATAGTGGCTTGAATTTCATCACTGACTACTGTTCTTGCAGCCCTTGGAATGCCACCACCACGCATTCTTACACCTCTAACTTGCCCTCTCCTTGGGCCTGCTCCTCTCACTGCACCTGCACCTCTTACTGCTCCTCTTACTGCACCTCTCACTGCACCTGCACCTCTTACTGCTCCTCTTACTGCTCCTCTCACTGCACCTGCACCTCTTACTGCTCCTCTTACTGCACCTCTCACTGCTCCTGCTGCTCTTACTGCACCTCTCACTGCACCTGCTCCTCTCACTGCATCTGCACCTCTTACTGCACCTGCTCCTCTCACTGCACCTGCACCTCTCACTGCACCTGCACATCTTACTGCTCCTCTTACTGCACCTCTCACTGCACCTGCTCCTCTCACTGCATCTGCACCTATTACTGCACCTCTTACTGCTCCTGCTCCTCTCACTGCACCTGCAACTCTCACTGCACCTGCACCTCTTACTGCTCCTCTTACTGCACCTCTCACTGCACCTGCTCCTCTCACTGCACCTGCACCTCTCACTGCACCTGCACCTCTCACTGCTCCTCTTAATGCACCTCTCACTGCTCATGCACACACTACATGGAGTGTGGCTTCCTCGTGGGCACTGGCTAACGACACCTCTCTAGCAGACATATGTAGGGTGGCGGGCTGTGAGATTACCCTGAGATTACCCAACATCTTCGCAAGATTTTATGCACTCTGGGTTGAGCCAGTTGTGTATACCAGTACAGTCTCCCTTTTTCAGTTGACCCACGTCTCCCTTGGCAGAGCCCTCTCTGCCCCGGTCACTGCATTTGTGGAGCTCCTCCCCTACTGCTGTGCCTCTTCTATGTGCGGCCTAAGGCCCATATGACATATTTACCACATTTCCCCCTGAAACAATAGGAATGAAAAAGAACACCTTCCTCTACGCCTATCTATTTATAATAGTCCTGCTAGTCTATGAAATCAATGTATTGTGTAGGATAAGAATAAACCTTATCCTGCTTTGAATACAAACGTCTAGGTTACGCATGTAACCTCCATTCCCTGATGGAGGGAACGAGACGTTGTGTCAAAGAAGCGACACTAGGGGTCTCTCTTGAGCACCGAATATGCCTCTGATCTATGAAAAAAGGCCAATGAGAAGTTGGCAGACAGTATTTGCATACCCCACCCCCGGACATATGGGTATAAAAGCAGGGAAATACGTCGAGTTCATTCAGGATTTTTCTGAGGAGCCAGAAATGGTCCGGCCACAACAGTGGCTCGGCTCAGCGATGTAGCCAGGAGGACACAACGTCTCGTACCCTCCATCAGGGAATGGAGGTTACATCTGTAACCTAGACATTCCCCATCTGTCGCTCACTTCACATTTGTGTCGAAGAAGCGACACTAGGGGTCCAATTTAAATCACGCCATGCACTGAGCCGTGTACGTGTACTGCTGACACAGTAGCGGGCAGGTACTTGACGTGCAAAAGCGACCAGATGTGTCAGACTGCACGTAACCTTCCCCAATGCCCCATAAATGTCGTCGGAATCCTTCTGGTTACCCTGAACAGGGGAACAAGGCGACGCTTGCCAACCTGGGAACGGGCCGAGCCTAGCCGGGCCTCTTTTCTCTCTATGTTTCTCTGCACAGAGAAAGAAACGGCTGGGGCCCTTACCAAGTGACATGCCGTCTACTGCGTTGTGGTGGGCTGCGATAGCAGTGACATACACCTTCAAGGTGGAGGGGGACAGTCTCCCCTCTAGCCTCTCCTGCAGGAATGAAAGCACTGACCGAACTGCACATCACTGTGAGTCTTCAGATCTGGAAGGACACAAATTTGCGAACAGACGCTACTTGAGGGCATAAAGCTGCCTATTATAGGGAGCTCTGTCTTGGTTGATCGTGTCTACTAGACCGCTTAAGTCTTCCGCGTCCCGTCCAGGGGCCAGACATGGAGGTTCCAGTGGTCTGGGCGTGGGTGCCAGAGGGTGCCCCGTCCCTGAGAAAGAAGGTCCTTCCTCAGGGGAATTTGCCAGGGATGTGCTGTCGCGATGAGCGTGAGATCCGAGAGCCAGGTCCGGGTGAGCCAATAAGGAGACACTAAGGTGACCTGTTCCTCGTCCTAACTGACCTTGCACAGCACCAGTGCAAGAAGGCTCACTGGGGGAAATGCGTACTTGCGCAGCCCCTGGGGCCAGCTGTGGGGGGGGCGAGAGGGGCCTCCATTAGGGAGTACCAGAGCGGGCAGTGGGAGTTGTCTTGGGAGGCAAAGAGTTCTATCTGTGCCCTGCCGAAGTGGTCCCAGATCAGCTGGACCACCACGGGGTGGAGCCTCCACCCTCCGCTGAGCGAGACCTGTCTCGACAGCGCGTCCGCCATCGTGATGCTGTCGCCCGGTATGTGAGTGGCGAGCAGCGATCTAAGTTGCGGCTGACTCCAAAGGAGGAGATGGCGGGCGAGTTTTGACATGTGACGGGAGCGTACAACGCCTTGGCAATTTATGTACGCTACCGTGGCGGTGCTGTCTGAACGGATCAAGACGTGCTTGCCCCTCAGCTGGAGAACCCTCCACAGGGCAAGGAGTACAGCCAACAACTCTAGGCAATTGATGTGCCAACGCAGTTGAGAGGCATCTGTGGTGACCACGACACATCTGGACACCTGCTGTAGGGGTCTGAGGGTGCGACATGCAAATTCTGTCTGCCAACTTGACATTGGCCTTTTCTCAAGTTCAAGTTCTGAGGTACGCGAGGCTCTCAGAAGAGACCCCTTGTGTCACTACAATCGACACAACGTCGAGTTTCCAGATTCCACCTGTCTGTGTATTTCGGCCCTGAAGAGTTCGTTCACTCAATAGCGTTTCAGAAATACTTTTGAATACTTATGAAATTATATTTAAATGTTTACAAAATACATTTTCCCTTATGTGTCTCAGTTCATTCCTGAGCCTAAAAAAAAACTTTCTCTCTTAAAATAATTGTTTTTTTCTACATTGTTTCTCAAAAAAAAGAAATAAAATAATTTCACTCTTCAAAGAAAAACTTTCTGTAGTTTGGGGTTATTTAAAATAACACTGGTGTCCACTTGTGACAATTTTTATGAAAACTATTTGCTCTAGAAAGTTTTTTATTTTTATTTTAGGTGGTGCTACTCACAAATCATACAGGGAAATTAAAAATGCACACAGCAGTCATGCTCTGTTCTCAAGAAGTTATTCTAGTGGGGATTATTGTGTCCTTCATTGTAACTCACTATTAATGATTGATTCCTACATTATGAGTTAAAGGAAAGTTCCGGGTTCAATAAAAGTTTGAATTGAAGTTCTCTTCCAAAAAAATTTGTTTTTCACTCTTCAAAAATTAAAAGAAATATATATATATATATATATTTTCATCATTCATTTTTTTTTTTTCACCTTGCGGTTCAGGACTTCCGTAGAACAGAACTAAAAAGATCATAAATGTGTATTTGCTCATGACATGCAGATAATCAGAGAACAGCCAGAAAAGATCCACACTCCCCTTACCTTCCACGACTTTATTCCACGTCACGGCCACCAAACCAGAGTTCCTATATAAGCGATAGAATATGGGCACACAATTTATGAGAGCCAATCGAACATCACATCACTGATACAAATCGGGCAGTGATGGCTCAGCAGTTGAGGCTCTGGGTTACTGACCATCCGGATACTGTTGGGGGGTTCAAGCCCCAGCACCGCCAAGGTGCCACTGTTGGGCCCTTGACCCTACCTGCTCCAGGTGTGCTGTATCATGGCTGACCCTGCACTCTTACCCCAACTTAGCTGGGATATGTGAAAACAAACACATTTCACTGTATATATGCAAAAATGTCTGTATAATGTGTGACCAAAATAAAGGCTTCTACAAATGTGTGTTTTAAAGCTTATTTTGGTGGCAATTTTTGAATCTTTAAAATATTGTGGGATTTGTTACGACAGACACTGGAGGAACATGATCATTGAAGAGACTTAAATTTGGGTTCCTTCTTCATATTAACCGATCGGAAGACTTGGAATACAACCAGAACAAATCATCACTTTATCAGAGTGAGCACAAAAAAACACAGATTAAACGTTAAACACTGCAAAATAATCCCACACTTTATTATTATTATTATTATTATTATTATTATTATTAGCACTTTCATTTTATTATAAAAATTCACAAATCAATCTCTTAAGAGATGAGATGGTCTCTTAATATTGGGTATACTTGGTTTTTCGCCATTCTGGATCGAATCTCACCAGGTCAATCCCAGAAGCTTTTAAAGTATAATCTTGATGATACAAGCATGTTTGATGCATGCGCAATACGATGGCTTTGTGATACACTTTATACAATCAACGGCAGGCATATGCACAAAATGATTTACAGTTTCAAATGTCCAGACACATTTAGGGCAGAAAAATAATAATTCTAAGAAAATCAGTACAAATACAAAAGTGTTTCAGCTCCTTCAGTGCTTGGACTCTTCATACTCTCACTTTATGTATACTTAATTTGCACCCTTTGTTATAATAACTTGGTATATTCCAGTGACACTCAGGTCATGTGTTCTTGGCCACATAAATAGTGCAGTATGTCATTGTGAGAGTTAGTCTGATTGATGACACATTGATATTTCGTCTACTCATGGATAAACAGCAGCTTGGAGGATGGAGTCAGGTGGAGCCTGCCACACCAGAGGTGCAGGACATCTGCGATAAGGTTGGAGTTTATTAAATGTTTATGGATTTGTTAGCCACTATTACAGTATCTAAAGTTCAAGGTATACATTTTTTTTAAAAGTATGTATATTCCCTAAATTTAACCCATTATGAGTTATGTGACTTGTAACTCCCTAGATGTACCACTTATTGTAGATGCAATGTATGCAAATTTAATAACAAATAAATGAATAATAATTCTTCTGAATAATCAACAGCTTCTCATGGAGTTTTTAACATAGAATCTGAACAAATCAAATACTGAGTATATCCTAATCACTTTTTAACCAACTGAATCAACTCAATCTATTTTTATTTATATTTTCAAAATATTTATTCTAGTATGACAACTACAACTAATAAAATATAGACCAACATAAAATCTGCTGTCTGTTTATTCAGGTAAAGACACAAGTTGAAGCATTCGTACCTGGAGCCGACTTCGATGTTTTCTGTGCTGTAAGCTTTGCTTATCAGATTGTGCAAGGAACAAATTATGTAATCAAGGTAAATTAGTGGGTAATATAAGATATATATATATATATATATATATATATATATATATATATATATATATATATATATATATATTTTTTTTTTTTTTTTTTTTTTTGAGATATAACAGATTTGGGTAGTTGATATATGGACATGGGCCCAAAAGTATTTCATGTCAACTAAGTACTTGCAAAGTGCTTTATATGTATTGTTGTTCATTATCTCTCTCTCTCTCTCTCTCTCTCTCTCTCTCTCTCTGTCTCTCTGTCTCTCTCTCTCTCTGTCTCAGGTGGATGTCGGAGGAAATGTATGTGTTCACGTGATGATATTTGCAGCTCTGGCTTGTTATGGAGGGGATCAGAAGGTGCTGAGAATCCAGCACCCTAAAAGCCCCAGTGACACTCTGCAACCCTTTTGAATAAGCACATACAAACATCTACAGGCGCTCTGTTGTATAGTGTAACAACACTGTAACAATATTAAACATTCTGACACTCCAGTGCCTGAGTAAATGTGTATTACTGTGAACAACAAATCAAGTCACTGTACTCAAACTGTATTGTGCTGAAGCAGCTGAACATGGACAGCATTAGTCCAAAAGAAAATTAAAGAAACTTTTCAAAATGAAAGAAAATAAAATCACACATATTTCAACACACTGGACTCTTTTATGAAACTTGTATTCTCCTGTCCAGATATTAAGTGTCAGCTTTATGCTGATGATCTTTATACATCAGTGAAGTCACCAGGAAAGGCAGCTGAGATTTTAAATGCTAACTTTGGGAATATCTCCAAAATAACCACCTCACTTTGAACAGTTTCTATGTGTTTCTCTTATAGAAAAGAAAAAGGAAAATTGCAAATTCAGATTCTTAGGAATAATTTTAGATTCTCAACTCACATTTGATAGACACATAAAGAAACTTTAAAAAAAAGATTAACTTAAAGATTAACATGCATTGTTTCAAATTACACATTTTCAAACATTTCAAAGCAGGCAGCTCAGCTTTTTATGCATGCATTGATTTTGTCTCATTTCATATTGAATTACAGTTTGGGCTCAAACAAGTGAATCCACCATAAATCATATAATGTCACTTTGCAATCAGACTTTAAAAATCATGGACAATAAACAAAATCATGTGCATCATTGCAATATAAAAAATAAAAAAATCAATAAATGACATAAAATCTTTCATTATATTGGTTGAGCGCTGGTTTAAAAGAAAATAGAGCGGTAATTTTTATTTCTCAATGACTTTTTGGTCTAATCTTTTATACAACATGTTACCAGGGTTGGGAGCAACCTTAGTATTTATTTAGCCATTTATATACTTTATTATTATTTTATTATTTACTTTTTTCTTATATGATTAGTATATATTGCTTGCATTTATAAAGCCAATCTAGGGACCTGAGATGCAACAAATTCTAATCTCTCAATTATCAACTTTGCATCCGAGACTGTTTTCTGTGTTTCAATTAAGGTCCTAGAGAGGCTGATATCTCAGTATAAAAGAATCTCGGATTTAAATGTTGCAGACAGTCACATGACATGCGAGAGCCAATGGCATGAGCCAATGGCAATGGACATAACTGACATGAAAGCTGCCAGAATGCTTGTTGAGGGGGCCATTTTTAATGTATAAATAAGACTTGGGTAAAGTATTGGAATACTTCAGACTGATATTTAAAATATCAACCTAGTCTCATAGAATACACCAGGAGCATTGCTAGGCTTGGAAGAGATAAGGGTCTTAGCCCCTTGTTCAAAATATAAAGTTATCCGGTCACATTGTCATAGCATAGAAGTTAGATATAAGATCTCAATTTCACTGAACAGTGGATAGTACCTGAATACGCATTCATATAACCTGGTTAGTTCTTTGAAACAATGACAGTTAGTTGAAACCTGCCCAGTGAAAAGAGTCCCACCTGCTGTCCATAACATGTAGTGTTAAACAGCTGCCTATAAATGCATGGGATTTAAAATCGAAAATTGATGGTCATTTCTGCATTTCAGCATTTAGTTCTCATAGGTGGGCACATTTTATGATCTGAGAAACAGACATTGACCAAAACAATAACAACTATATTCAAACGAAACACAAGATAATCCAGCCTACAGCAATTGAGATTAAATTAATTAACTACACCAAAAACCATTGCATTATGCCTATACACTTCATAAACATGATGTATTGACTCAGGTCCATCATAATGGGAAGATGGACACACAAGATTCCAATTTTGATTTATTAGGATTTATTTTTGGTTTCACTTCACTCACACTTTACAGCAAACTCAAAACACTCAGCAGGTAAAAAAAATGACATAAAATATTTTGGACACTCAGTAGGCTAGCTTAGCTTTCACAAAGAATATATTTAATTTATCTATAAGGCTAACCTTACATTTAATTTAATTTAGAATAACTAGAATAAAAGGTAAATCGTATTAATTAATTAATAATAAAAATTCCTATAATTGATATGTTCATGCTGTTCAGGTCCGAAAACTTGCCTTCCAGTGTGCAGTGCAATTTAATTGCACATACCCACTCTTGGAAGGCATCTGAGATGGCAGGAAAGGACTGGATGGCATCTTTTCTTAAGCGTAACATTTTGGCTTCCCCACATTGTCCATCAGGAAGCTAAAAGAATCAAGTCTGGCCAGGGCCTCAAGCTTCAACAAGCACAATGTGGGCACTTTTGATAACTTGGTCAGTGCATATGACAAGCATGGTTTTGAGGCTCAAGATATGTGGAATATGGATGAAACAGGGTTTACAACCATGCAAGCTCCAGAAAAGATAAATCGCTCCCGAAGGGCTGCGGCAGATTGGGGACATGACATCCAGCAATAGAGGTAGCCTAGTGACTGCTGCTGTTGCGGTCAATACGCAGGGGAATCCTATTCCACCTTTCTTTATCTTCCCTCAGAAGAAATATCATGCACACTTTATACGTGATGGACCCACTGGATCTGTTGGTGTGGCCAATGGTTCAGGATGGATGCAGGAGGAGTTTTTAGTTTTCCTGCATCATTTTGCCCACCACACAAAGCCATCACAGGAGTCCAAGGTCCTCCTTTTGTTGGATAACCATGCTTCCCATGTGACCTTCCCCGCTCACTGCACTCAGAAGTCAACCTTTATTTATAGAGCAGATTTAAAAACAACAGAAGTTGACCCAAAGTGCTTTACAGATCAAACAAACAAAATATATAAAAACAGACGGATTTAAATATATAAAACATAATAAATAAATAAATAGAAACATTTTAATACAACATCATATATTTATGCACTTCAACTTATTCAATTATCTATTCAAAAGTCATAGAGTAAAAATAGGTTTTAAAGAAGATTTAAAAATTGCTAATGACGAAGCTGACAACCAGAAGGTGAGGAGGACATGGAGGAACCTAAAATAAGAACTTCGGTTTTGCTTTCATTTATTTGTAAGAAATTGTTTGCCAGCCAATGTTTAATTTCTTTGAAGCAATTTAGGGCATTCTCAGATGAACAATTCTTGTCTACACTTGCTGGGAAATAAAATTGGGAATCATCAGCATAAGTGATAAGATATGCTGTACTTATTGAAAATAGAGCTCAAAAGGAAGCATATACAGTGAAAATAACAACGGTCCTAAGATTGACCCTTGAGGGACACCACACTGTAATTGTGCTGATGTAGAATGGAATATCCAGCTTGTAACTGGAACACTTCATCTTAGAGAATTCATCTGCTAACTGTTCTGATGTAACTGTTGAAAGCGAGTCAGGGAGCTGGACGGGGAGCAATTAGTGGTTGACAAGCTGGATGAAGACCACACAGATATCAATGTGACTATCTATGACCTACATGGCATTGTTGGCAAAGATTTGCCACAGGCGTCAATCCCTGAAAATATCACGTTTAGATGCACAGGTATGTCGCCCTACAATTTTGAAATATTTAGTGAAAAAGATTTTGCTTCAGCCTTTGTAAATGACAGGCCGGAACCAACTACTGCCTTATTGTCCACTCCTGGTCCCACTGAATATTGGTCAGCTGAATGAGTGGAAGGGATCAACACCAGAATGGGCCGTCCTCAGGCAGTGACGAACAAGCAGTGCCCCACATTTCTCTTTTATAGGATCCCTAAAGGCCTATGATTGGACAACCAATGCACCCAGAGGTGTGGTACAATAATTACAAAAAAATAACTGTGCAATGCTCTCACCGTTTGTCCCACTACAGATGGATATATCTAGGTTAGATGAGGGATGGATTGATGTGTGGATATCTATCTATCATAAATAGACCCACAAACTCTATCCATAGAAGTGTATTGAATTAATTGTGTTCAAACAGACTTTTCTAGCAAGTGTTACAGCTAACCCACTGTCTGTTACAATTAACCCCGCCCATGGGGTAAGTTGTAACAGATTCACTTCTGTCACTTTCGGTGCAATTGTACTAGAATGGTAGGTCCTAGAAACAAACTTTAAGTGTTCATTCGTAGCAGAGTATGTTGCTTGTAAAAAAATTTTTAAAAAAAAGCATGATTAATCTAAATTCATTTAGGCAAATCCAAAATGTGTTAGGTTGTGCCCCGCTCTCCCCTAAAGTGCGGGGCCTATGGCAATGTCGAATGCACGTTCCTGTCCATGTACTGCGTTCTGCCCTAAGGATGGCCCTGCATATCTAATTCAACGGCTCAGTCTCGTAGACATTCCAGAACGGCTAAAATCTCTTACAGAAATTTTGGTATAGTTTCAAGAGATGTATTTTGAGCAAGATGTGCATGTTGTAAGCTGTTGAATATAAACAAGAGGAGGTACCATGTGTTTGCAGTGTTTCCACCCTGTCTCATTTGGTGTTGAATGGGACCACACACCTGTTGGTCATTTGATTAAGCACTTAACTCCAGGTTGCACTGGGGGGGGATTGTCCCTGTAATAAGTGCACTGTAAGTCCCTTTGGATCAAAGCGTCTGCCAAATGCATTAATGTAAATGTAAATTAAGTCAGTTCTCGGTACTGCCAGTGATTATTGAAATATTGAATGAAGCAGAGATTCCCCAACACCCCAGCAAGTCTTAGCGGCACCCCAGTTTGGGAACCACTGCTATAGTGTTTGTGACCAGACAAACGCTTTTATTACCCTATCGCTTTTTAATTTTTATTATATTACCTTGTGGCCAATTCTCGCAAAATGTTCTGTACAGATTCTGCACTTACACTCATTTCAAACTATTGGTTGATTAATTTTTTTTGATTATTGGCAACCAATGGCAATTGTTTGGCCCACGCTAGAGGCCTGTTCACACCAAATCTGTGACGATTATGCTGTTAAATAACTGTCTCATTATGTTCTTTCTATGGTGCTATGCATTCTAAGGAGAGTTTTTATGCAAGTGAGATGAGTAAAGAGCATAAATATACGTGCCATTTACATTTGTACTGGTATTTTGCTACAAGTATATTACAAACAGACTCCCGAAGCCAACTACTCTTTTTGATAATGTCTGGATTAATACCTGGATAATATAACACAAGGTACTGTGATACAAATACACATGGAATAGTGTACATTAAGAGTAGCATTGTACAGAAAAAAATATGATGCATTGCCTAATATTAAAAACACTGCTCAGGCCTTTTTTTATTGAAGTTTTTGCATTACTTGGTTATATTATCCATAAGAACAATTACAATATTAATGCTAACAGGTCTAATAATTAAATCTGCAATTAGGGAAAGTGCAGGAAGGAGATCCCGTTTGGAGATGAGCAGGAACGGTTGACTCGCAAGGAGAACATGGAGATCCAGTTTGTTCATTACAGTTTTTTGTTTGTTTGTTTCAGCAGGCAAAATTTTGTAGTTTTGTGTATTGAATATACTACTAATATGCAGATATTACTAATAGGATAGATAGGCTACTAATACTGCAAAATGGAAATAATAAAACAATCTGAATATTTATGATTGACTCTTTTAATAATAAAAACAACTCTAGTAATAATAATAATAATAATAGCAGCAGCACAAAAACATTTGTCATTACATCGACGGCTGTGGCCCTTGACTTTGTATTGTTGACAGAATTCGCCCCTTGGTGAAAACTAATTGGGGAACCCTAGTGTAGGACATGTAAACCAGTGGTGTAGCCACGGGGGTGCCAGGGTGTGCATATGCCTCCCAAAACATAATTTTGGTCTAGCTCTGCAGAACTTAAGTGACCTTCTACCATGCTATATTCCAACACGTTCATTATGATTGCAATATTCTGGCCTGTTAATAGATCCTAGAATATCAAAATCCACAAAAGGAGGAAGATCCTTTGGCTCCTAAATTTGGCTCCTAAACTATGGAATAGTCTCCCTAGCACTGTTCGGGGTGCAGACACACTCACTCAGTTTAAGTCTAGACTAAAGGCTCGTCTATTTAGCCAGACATACACCTAATGTACCCCTCAACTCAAAAGTAGGCAGCTTTAGTTAGGTCTGCCACAACCAGAAACACTGATCATGATCTAGATCTCTACAATAAATTGAATGGCATCTACAATAATATTATTTTATTTGTTTCCCTGTCTCAACCTCGGGACTCCTATCCTGAGGTCACCAGAACCGGCTGGATCAAGCACCATTCCTGCTTGATGGAGTGGTGCTGGCGTAGTGGCTAGAGCACAGGGCTGCTAATCAGAAGGTCGCTGGTTCTAACCCCACCATTGTGTCCTTGAGCAAGGCACTTAACTCCAGGTTGCTCTGGGGGGATTGTCCCTGTAAGCGTCTGCCAAATGTGTAAATGTAAATGTATGATGTTGGACTTCATTGCTACGTGTTGCTGAATGATGATGACTAAATGCAGCTGGTGCCAGCCAAACATCACTTCAGTCTATTACGATGGACTTCAGAGGATGAACTGATGCCGACTCCAACCACAAGACATGGGATACTTCATATGCCATTGCCTGAACCTCAGACTTAGGATAGACCTCACCGAAATTACCGGCCAAGTTGAACTACGATGCACCTCACTGATCTCTGCCTGCATCACCTTCATCTAATGATGGACTAAACTCTTGAACTGGAATACATCGACTATCAACTAATTGCCAACAAAACCCATCATCAGCCAACTAACAAGGACAATGCATTTATGTGAACTATATGGAAAATCTGAACCTTTCCATAAAAATTCTCTGTACAAAATCACAGTAACAGAGTTGACCATTTATGACCGAACCCTATTGACAAATCTAACAAAATATAAGATGAAAACAGAGGAGAGACTTGTAATTGTTGAATTCAAATTCTGAGAGGATAATGATGTCATTATGAAAAAAGAAATATTATTATTATTATTATTATTATTATTATTTAAGGAATTATTTTTATAAGGTGAGTTATGATAGTATCAGGGATGACACATAACTTGGGGACACAGCTTTTAATCTAAAATATATATAATGTCCACTAAAACATAAAAATGTATATGGAGAGAATAAATAATAGTATTAGCTTTTATTTCCATGTAGGAAACACAGACCTGGGGACTGACCAAAAGGCATCCTCGTAAAGAAAAAAAAAAACCACTTAAAATTAAGTTGCTGGATTTTAGCTGATTTGTTAAAGGAATATTTTGTGTTCAATACAAGTTAAGCTTAATTGACAGCAACTGCGGCATAATGTTGATTACTACAAAAATTATTTAGACACGTCCTTCCTTTTCCAATAAAGCACTTTCAGTGGAAGTGAATGGGGCCTATCTGAAATGTGAAGCATATAATTTTATAAAAGCACTTACATTAATTAATCTGTTACAACTTGTGTGTTATTTGAGCTGTGAAGTTGTTTAAATAGTGTTACAGGGTTTATAGAGTATGTCGTCATGCAACAAAGTTGTACAATTTCATACAACTTTACACAGAAAAGGTTGGTAGGCCATTTTATCACACTAAATAATGTTAACATGCACATTGTTTACATCTTGTGGCAATACTTTTGAAACAGTATTTTAATGTTTGCATATTGGTCCCATTGACTTCCATTGTCGGTGCCTCACTGGAACACTAATTTTTACTTCGAAAAGGAGGGAGAGAACATATAATTATTGTGGCGCTCAATATTATGCCACAAATGCAGTTGATTGAACTTAAATGGTTTTGAACCTGGAATATTCCTTAAATAAAGTTGCCTCTAAAGCACATTATAAAAGTTACATTAAGTAATTGTTTGCATGTGTTAATGAGGGACACAAAAGGCACCAACTTTAACACTTGTGCTCCCGGGAACACGGAGAGAAGGAGAAAGCTGCTGAAGTGCACCATAGATCCAACCGCAGACAACCAGAGATAAGAGGAACGGGTGTGTGACTCGCAGCTCACTGCATATACAACCATCAGCTCCGAAGACAATTTCTAAATGGATAGACTCATTTCACCGCCTTTATACTCGTATGTCCGGGCACAGAACATGCTCAGAAAATTCTGTCTGCCAACTTCTCACTGGCCTTTTTTCATAGATCAGAGGTATAATCGGCGCTCAAGAGAGACCCTTAGTGTCTTTCCTTCGACACAACGTCGAAGTGAGCGACAGACAGGAACATGGAGAGTAATGTTGTCCAATATATAACATTGAATATAAAGTATATACGTTGAATATGTGTGTGTGTGTGTGTGTGTGTGTGTGTGTGTGTGTGTGTATATATATATATATATATATATATATATATATATAAAGTCCAAGGCACTTCTACTGAAAACAAAATGAAAAGCATTGATTTATCTTCTCACACATGGACATTAAAAAGGTTAAAAAGTTGTTAATTGTGCTACAGGGCACGTTTATTGAAGGCAGGGGCAGTTCTGTGGTCAGTGCATATTCAGTTTAGATACGCTCAACGTGCTTTTAATGCATTTTAAAATACATGGAAAATTTCTATTTTTGTCCCTTTCGTGTTCAGTTGACAATTTTGAAGCCTTCTAATGATTTGCTGTCTGTTTTAAGTTAGTTTAGAAGATAGCAAGCTTTAAATGGGCTAAATGTGCTTTTGAGAAGAAAAAAAATATTGAGAAGGCATGATCACCAAGGAGACTGCTAATGTCAAGATTAATAGTGAAAAAAAGGAGTT
The DNA here is from genome assembly GCA_032164185.1 of Moxostoma hubbsi. Lineage (NCBI taxonomy): Eukaryota > Metazoa > Chordata > Actinopteri > Cypriniformes > Catostomidae > Moxostoma > Moxostoma hubbsi. The sequence continues at coordinate 3,524,431 of JAVLUX010000008.1, read as the reverse complement.
ATATTTTGGTCTTTTCTCACCCATTTCTGATTTCTTCAGAAGACATGGTTTAAACCAGACTTAAAGGGGTCTTGACATGCTTTGTTTTTTATTAATTTAAAATGTTTCTTGGAGTTCACTTATAATATTAGTAAAGTTTTTGTTGCACATAAACAGTCATATATTTGTAGAAAATGATCATTTTCCACTTTCATTCTGACCTATGTCAGAAGCGCTCGGTTTTGGTGCTGCTTCTCCTTTAAGCTTTGACAGTAGGGCTGGGACAACGCGTCGAAGTCATCGATGACGTCGGCGCAAAAAATTAATCGACGCAAAATATGCGCGTCGATTCGTCAGACCCAAAACAAAAGATGGCGGCACCGGAGAGTATTAGCAACTCGAGTGGCTCCTCAGACTATCAGAAGTGCAAGGCAGCACACACTCATTCCTCTAAAGTATGGGAATTCTTTAATTTAAAAGGAAACAATTCCGTGATATGTCGTCTTTGCAAAATGGAGATGGCCTTCCATTCTAGCACCACGGCAATGCACCAGCACCTGAAGAGGCGCCACCCGGGAGCAGCTGCAGATGACAGAGCACCGTAAGTTTTTTTCAACTCCCCACTTTGCACTCGATGTTGGAGTAGGCTATAATACGTTGTCGACATCTAAAGTTTTCGTTTATAGCTATTAATAATGCGCTTATAGCTATGAATGTCGTGAAAAATACATAGAGGACACTGACAACGCGCTGACAGACAGAACCAAGAAGGTAACATTTAATAAAGTCTCAACTTTCAAATTTGGTCAGTCAAAGAATATTAAACCATAAATAGGCCTACTATTGTGTGGCTCTTTAATGTGTCGTGACAGATTGCCTCAGTTAAAGCTGCTCGTGAACCGATCGTCTTTTTCTTGGTTAATTTATAGCATCAAATAGGCTAAACATGAATGTAGTGTAACGCTCTTGATCAAAAGGGGCCGGATAGCTTGCCTAAATGGTTGTAGACAGGTGTAAGCAAAGACACACAAGACGTAACTGATATTCCACCATGGTGATTTATTATCAGCTGTCGTTGGTCCCACGTACACATGGGCAGTTTGCAAAACACACAGCTAACAACAACTGCGTTACTGGTTAGAAATAAAAACAGAATAAGAGCAACAGAAACACAAAATGGGCTTACACGCATACATGCGATGTTCACAGCTCACTCTTCCCATATCAACTGCCCACTCTGAGCGAGGGAGTAACAGAGTACGTGCCGTCTTAAAGGTGCAGTACCTAATTCTACTTGTTACAGTAGCCTACATCAGAAGGACTGATGTTTTAACCGCGGAAAGACATCAGTACAGTACCCTACAATCCATTATTCAAATTAAAATCCACCGACGTTAATCTTCTCTCTCCTGACTACTTTGTCGGACAAAAATGGCGTATTATGATTGATTGATCAGATCGCCTGTCAATCAAAATCCCGGCGATGTTTTTTTTAATTTTTTTATTTTATAATCGAATCGGACTGGAAAAATTAATCGTTAGATTAATCGATGCATCGTTTAAAAAATAATCGTTTATCCCAGCCCTATTTGACAGTAAACACTCACTGTTCTGATTGGCTCTCTGCATTGACTGACTTACCATCTTATTGCCTACTGCTTCTGGGCGGGGCAACGAAGGTGATAAGGTAAAGCAAGAACTCTTCTAATAGGGGAGCCTACAAGCTTAGCCTTAAATAGCATTATGTGGCGGTACACTGGTGAGGAAACAAGAGGCCGTTCTCTCTTATGATAGAGCCACGGAGGTTGTTATCTCTCTCTATATATAAAAGAAACTCTGGTAAAGTAGGCGGTGATGTGCTGTTGTCGAGGCAGTCAGATGCAAATGTTTACCACAGTGTGACATCACAATGTGGAGGAAGTAGAGAACGAATCATTTTGACAGCTTGGTTACAATAAATGCTCTTTTTGCAGGGAGGAGGAAGTTTTGAGTTCTGAAACTTACAGTATGTTTTTATAGTACAATGACCTATTGTATGTTAAAATAACTAGGAAAATTAGACTCCTCATGTCATGACCCCTTTAAAACTGATGAGAGGTGAAAGTATATTAACATCTAAAAAATTGCGAAATTACTTTGGAGGGCCAAAGCATGAAGTGCAATCATCTCACGTGTTTTCCACAGTGGGCAAAAACACCATAACACGTCATTTTCAGGGAAAGTTTGGAGCGTTATGGAAAAACGTGCTGATTGCATTTGGGGCGAGAACAGTCCAGCTGTGTTTTTATACAATTTATATCAGTTAAATTGTTCTGAGTTATGGTGTCCTGGTTTAAAATAAACAGTTAGACTTTACAATGAGGTTCCATATATTAATGCAGCAGGTATCATGAATTAACAATGAACAATATTCGTAAACAGCATTTATTAATCTTTGTTCATATTAATGAATAAAAACTCAATTGTTCATTGATAACGTATTGAGAGCTTTCAATGTAAAATATGTATAAGTATATGTTAAAATGAACATTAACCAAGATTAACAAATGCTGCAAAAGATTTGTGCATTGTTATTCATGTTAACAAATCTCGTTAACTAATGTTAATAAATGGGACCTTATTATACACTCAAATATTTTAAAGGTGCACTCAGTATGTCAAAGTATGGCTGGATGCTGCATTGTTAAAACACAGTAGTTTTCAGTTACCATTGCCATTGAAGAAATTCACTACGCACAGTAAACCAAGATTCATTTAATCCATGAATGACAGTGTGCAATTACAGGACGGTTACTGGACTGGGTAACAGGACTGCCTGGATGTCCTGGCACTCAGTGCTCTGTAGTGCCGGCCAGAGGGCAACAGTTCAAAGAGGGAATGGGCAGGGAATCATCCCTTCTGTTTTGAGCGTGTTCAGCTCTAGGTTGTTGTGTTCACACCAGACAGCCAGCTGATCAACCTTCCATCTGTATGCAGACTCGTCACCGTTGCAGATGAGGCCGATGACCGCGGTGTCACTGCAAACTCTAATAAATAATGAACTAATGTCAATAAATACTTGGTGGCATTGAAAATATTTGTTCCCCACCAACCCCTTAGAACTTAGGCTTTAATTTCGACCTAACTGGGGTATCTTAACATTTGTTCCCCCCGAGATATTCAACAAAGAATGAAAAGTGTGCCTCCTGAGACGATAGACCCAGGGACAAAGAGGTTCGCTCAGGAGCTGATAAGCAGACCACTCCGTCCCCCGGTGGAGGGCTGGGAGGAGAATCTTTGTTTTAATTTATTTCATTTGCCGCACCCCTCGGGGCTGAGGTACCCACATTCTCAATAACAGAGCTATTTCCTTTGTCTCTGGGTCACCTGGCCACCAATGCCGTTCTCACGGCACTCTGCCGCCAGATCTCAACAGTCCTGGCATGCTGGACGTGGCCCCCTCGCCTTCAGCCCCATGACTGTTCCCTGGCCGGCCGGTTCTGACGAGTCTCCACCGGACCTCCTCCTCAGTCACTAACCTGCCACTGCTGGGTGTGCGGAGCAAGGTAAGTGCTTTGAGTCGTTTCTCAGCACCAGAGCCTCGGGGCACACTTTTGCCTCCCGACACCATACTACCTGCTCCGCCCCGCTGTCCAGTTAGTGGCCCTAGCATGGAGCTTGGATGCGTGGCTTTCACTTCCCAACCTGTCATGCTGGCTGGCCAGGACCATCCGACTCTGAGAAATCGCGACCCTCTTACACAAAGATGCCTGTCCCTCCAACCTAGATGAAGAAGGGTTTCTACAGCCCTTACTTCATCGTACCCAAGAAAGGTGGCGGCTTACGACCGATCTTGGACTTGCGAGTTTTCAACTGGGCTTTGCACAAACTCCTGTTCAAAATGCTCAGCACCACTCACATCCCCGGCAACCTCAATGTGATGGTGGACCGCAACACCGCTTCCTAGTAGAGAGTGGAGGCTTCACCCCCAGTTGGTCCAGCTGATTTGGGAACGGTTTGGCAAGGCTCAGGTAGACCTGTTCGCCTCCCAGGACACCTCCCACTGCCCGCTCTGGTATGCCCAAACATAGGCTCCCCTCGGGTCAGGCACACTGGCACACAGCTGGCCCTCGGGGCTGTGCAAGAAAGCATTTCCTCCAGTGAGCCTTCTTGCACAGGTGCTGTGCAAGGTCAGGGAGGACGAGGAACAAGTCACTCTGGTGGCTCCCTATTGGTCCATCCGGGCTTGGTTCTTGGACCTCGTACTGCCTCTTGACAGCCCCTCCCTGGCAAATTCCCCTGAGGAAAGACCTTCTTTCTCAGGGAGGGGGCACGCTCTGGCATCCGCACCCAGACCTCTGGAACCTCCACGTCTGGCCCCTGGACCAGCTGATCTACCACCTGCTGTCATAGACACAATTAACCAAGCCAGAGCCCATTCTACCAGGCAACTTTATGCCCTGAAGTGGCGCTTGTTCACGAATTGGTGTTTTTCTCGGGGCGAAGACCCACAAAGGTGTGCAGTCAGGTCAGTGCTCTCATTTCTGCAGGAGAGGTTGGAGGGGAGGCTGTCCCCGTCCTCCTTGAAAGTGTATGTAGCTGCTATTGCAGCCCACCACGACGCAGTAGACGGCAAGTCTTTGGGTAAGCACGACTTGATTATTGTTGTGGTTCTTTCTTGTTTTGTGACAAACTCACTCTCAAAGACTTGGAGTTTTTGATTTCAGAAGAATAGACTTTATTACCAGACCATAAAGCTGAGTTGCCCCTGCAGAAACAACTGATGTGTCTTGAGTTTGCAATCACTTACATAGCTCTCACAAGGCATTGCTAAAACCTTTCATATCATGTTTCTATAGTGTTTTGAGCAGAAAAACATCTTTGGGAGGCCCCAACCGATCTTCCTTATCACAGGGTATATCCCCTCCTGCTCACTCTACAGAGCGCAGGATCTGTTTCTATTAATGGCACTAACAGGTCTCACTCAATCTCTCCATTCAGACATTCCCTAGCAAAAATAATAAACACTTTTTTAGTTGATCAAGTTTACACTGATAAAGCTGATAAAGCTGCACTCATATGTAAATTGTTCTCCAGACATATTTAAACAAATCAAAAACAAAACATATACATTTAGATATCAAGACATTATAGCGTTTAATTTAATATTGTCAAACATTGTGTTTTCTCATAAAATTGAATAGACAGGACTTAAAATAGACACATGCATGTGAAGTTTTCTCATTTAAGGTTTACTTTTCATATTCCAGTTAATCCTTTTTTTTAATTTCTCTTTCCCATTATCTTGAGATGTTAGCATTTCCATTGTGGCTTTCTGGTATAGGTTTACTGCTTACCAGCATACGTAAATGCAAATAAGTGTCTACTTTCCTCTGCCAGCGGAATATTGAAAAAGGTGGAGCATAAATCAATCATAGTAAAGTATTTGGCATCAGGAGGGACATTTGTCAGCAGCATGTGCAGATTTGGAACATCAGCCGGACAATTTTCTACTATATCATTGATTTCTCGTAAGTCATGAACAAGGCAAAATTTAGATTTGTTTGCTTTGATCACAGGCAAAATTGGAGTAGTACAGTAACTGTTTGTTCCCCGTCTGTCGCTCACTTCAACGTCGTGTCAAAGAAGCGACACTAGGGGTCTCTCTTGAGCGCCGAAAGATACCTCTGATCTATGAAAAAAGGCCAATGAGAGTTGGCGAACAGTATTTGCATACTGCGCCTCCGGATACGGATATAAAGGCGAGAGAAATACGCTTGTTCATTCAGTAATTTTCTTCGGAGCAGATGGTCGTGTTTATGCTGACTGCTGCGTGTAACACTGCTGATCCTGCTTCTGATCCTCTGACGCTCTGCTGCTGTTGGATTTACGGCGCACTACAGCGGCTGTTTTCTCTTCTCTGCCGGCGTGCAGTTTGCCCCTGGGCGCTTCGACAGCGCAGAGTTGAAAGAGTTCACAATATAAAGAGTTATATTTCTCATAAAGAGTTTATTTCTCTAAAAGAGCAATACATAGCGGTGTTGAACGCCCTTTTCAGGGCGCGTCTTTATAAAGATGCCATTCAACCCCTGTGTAGTTCCTGGATGCGGTAGAGTGCTCTCCGCTTCTGACGGCCACAGGCGCTGTCTCGTGTGTCTGGGCGCCGATCACACCGAGGCAGCGTTTGTGGATGGCTCATGTTCTCACTGCGAGAACATGACCATGGTAACGTTGTGGTCGCGGCTTGCTTTCAATAGAAAGCACGCCACTCCAGCCGCCCCTCGTATCGCTCCTTCTTCCCACGGGATTGAGGACGATGCGGTTGGCGCTGGAGGCGATTTGGGGAGGGCAGTGGGTGCGCTTCCGCCGGGCACGTCCCCGAGGACCACCCGCCCCCTGGCACGCTCGTTTACCTCCGTCCAGTCTCGAGGTAACGGCGACTCGCCTCCTGGCCGGTCTGCCTATCCTCTGGAGCCTGAAGCTGATGAGCTCGCCGCTCCATCGGAGAGCGCGGCATCTGATGCTGACTCCTCCCCTGGACTGCCGCCTTCGGGCCAGCAGGCCCAGGTTGAGGCGGATGCGCAGATGTCCAACATGCTTGCCCGGGCCGCCGTCGGGGTGGGGTTGGACTGGAAACCTCCACCCTCCCCACACCCGTCACGGTTGGATGACTGGTTCCTGGGGTCTGGGCGCCGCTCACAGCCACGCCCCCCCCGGTCCCATTTTTCCCGGAGGTGCATGACGAGCTGACGTCGTCATGGAGAGCCCCGCTCTCCGTCCATCAAAAGCCCTGCTCGTCCGCTCTCGCTACCCTCGACGGCGGAGAGGCCCACGGGTACACGGCAATTCCCCAGGTGGATAGGGCAGTTGCGCTCCATCTTTGTCCCGGTGACCCTACCACCTGGCGCGGGCACCCTGTACCCCCTTCCAAGGCCTGTAGGACTTCATCCTCCCTCAACAACAAAGCCTACAGCGCCGCGGGACAGGCCGCCTCTGCCTTGCACGCCATGGCCCTCCTGCAAGTCCACCGGGCCAAGGCGCTCAGAGATCTGCACGAGGGTAGCCCTGACCCCGATGTGTTGCAGGAACTGCGCTCAGCGACCGACCTCGCTCTCAGAGCCACAAAGGTCACCGCGCAGGCACTCGGGCAGGCGATGGCCACCCTTGTGGTCCAGGAACGTCATCTTTGGCTCAACCTGGTCGAGATGCGTGAGGCCGACAAAGTTCGCTTCCTCGATGCCCCTGTCTCCCAGGTTGGCCTCTTTGGCGACACCGTCGAGGACTTTGCCCAGCAGTTCTCCGCGGTGAAAAGACAGACGGAGGCCATCTCTCACATCCTGCCTCGCTGCAAACCTGCCGCCAAGGCCACTGCCCCGTCTGCTCGCCGAGGGCGTCCTCCTGCGGCTAATAAATCTGCTCCGCCTCAACCCGGGCCCAGCTCTCAGCCCCTGCGTCGAGCACACCGCAAGAAGCAGATGCCCCCCGTCTCCCGGACTCCCTCGAGGACTCGGAAGGCTCCCAGGCGGTCCTGAGACGGACGACCCAGCGACGCAGATGTTAGCTCCGGAGGTGGTAAGACCACTCCGTCCCCCGGTGGAGGGCCGGGAGGAGAATCTTTTTGTCTTAAACAATTTAATTTGCCGCCCCCCCTTAGATGGGGTTGCGGTACCCACATTCTCAGTAAAAGAGCTATTTCCTGTGTCTCTGGGTCACCTGGCCCGCAAATGCCGTTCTCACGGCACTTTGCCCTTAGATCTCGACAGTCCTGGCTTCCTGGACACGGACCACCCGTCTTCAGCCCCACGACTGTCCCCCGGCCGGCCGGTTCCGACGAGTCTAGAGGACGCCTACCCAGGACCTCCTCCTCGGTCGCTAACCTGCCCCCTGCCGGGTGTGCGGAGCAAGGTAAGTGCTTTGAGTCTTTTCTCAGCACCTCAGTCGCGGGTCGCCCCGTCGCCGCCCAATGCTGCCCTACCTGCTCCGCCCCGCTGCGAAGCCCCGCCAGGTACGTCAAAATTAATCGTCCCTTTGGTGCCCCTAGTGCAGAGGTTGGACGCGTGGCTTTCGCTTCCAAACCCGTCTCGCTGGCTGGCACGGACCATCCGACTCGGTTACGCAATTCAGTTTGCCAGGCCCCCGCCCCCCTTCATGGGCGTCCGCTTTTCCGCAGTACACGGCGAACACGCCCACTCCCTGCACACGGAAATTGCGACTCTTCTGGCCAAAGACGCGATAGAGCCTGTCCCTCCAACCGAGATGAAGAAGGGTTTCTACAGCCCTTACTTCATCGTACCCAAGAAAAGCGGCGGCTTACGACCAATCTTGGACCTGCGAGTTCTCAACCGAGCGTTGCACAAACTCCCGTTCAAAATGCTCACGCAGAAGCACATCTTAACCTGCGTCCGGCATCTAGATTGGTTCGCAGCGGTAGACCTGAAGGACGCGTACTTCCACGTCTCCATCCTGCCCCGACACCGCCCCTACCTGCGGTTTGCGTTCGAGGGCCAGGCGTATCAGTACAAAGTCCTCCCCTTCGGCCTGTCTCTGTCCCCTCGCGTCTTCACGAAAGTCGCAGAGGCAGCTCTTGCCCCGCTCCGAGAAGCCGGCATCCGCATACTCAACTACCTCGACGACTGGCTCATCCTGGCCCACTCGCGAGAGTTACTATGCGCCCACAGAGACCAGGTGCTCAGGCACCTCAGCCGTCTGGGGCTTCAGGTCAACTGGGAAAAGAGCAAGCTCACTCCAGTTCAGAGCATCTCTTTTCTCGGGATGGAGTTAGACTCGGTCTCAATGTCCGCACGCCTCACAAAGGAGCGTGCTCAGTCAGTGTTGAACTGCCTCGCCACCCTCAGGCCGGGCACAGTGGTCCCCTTAAAACGTTTCCAAAGGCTCCTGGGGCATATGGCATCCGCCGCGGCGGTCGCGCCGCTGGGCTTGATGCATATGAGACCGCTCCAACACTGGCTTCGGACCCGAGTCCCGAGACGAGCATGGCGCCGCGGCACGCACCGGGTAACAATCACACCCGCCTGCCGACAAACATTCAACCCCTGGACAGACCTCTGTTTCTTACGGGCTGGAGTACCCCTACAGCAGGTGTCCAGACGTGTCTTGGTCACAACCGACGCCTCCAGATTGGGTTGGGGCGCCGTTTGCAACGGGCACGCAGCCTCAGGCTGTTGGAAAGGGGCCCAGCTGCGTTGGCACATCAACTGCCTCGAGTTGTTGACCGTCCTCTTTGCCCTGCGGAAGTTTCTCCCGTTAATTCGGGACGAACATGTCCTAGTCAGGTCGGACAGCACCACTGCGGTCGCGTACATAAATCGCCAAGGCGGCGTACGCTCCCGTCACATGTCACAACTCGCCCGTCGTCTCCTCCTTTGGAGCCAGCACCGACTCAAGTCGCTGCGCGCCACTCACATCCCCGGCAACCTCAATGTGGTAGCGGACGCGCTGTCATGACAACGCTTGCCTGGCGGAGAGTGGAGGCTTCACCCCCACTCGGTTCAGCTGATCTGGGAACGGTTCGGCAAGGCCCAGGTAGACCTGTTTGCCTCCCAAGAAACCTCCCACTGCCCGCTCTGGTACGCCCGTTCAGAGGCTCCCCTCAGGGCAGATGCACTGGCACACAGCTGGCCGGTGGGGCTGCGCAAGTACGCATTCCCCCCAGTGAGCCTTCTTGCACAGGTGCTGTGCAAGGTCAGGGAGGACGAGGAGCAAGTCACTCTCGTGGCTCCTTACTGGCCCACCCGGGCCTGGTTCTCGGACCTCGTACTCCTCGCGACAGCCCCTCCCTGGCGAATTCCTCTGAGGAAGGACCTTCTTTCTCAGGGACGGGGCACGCTCTGGCATCCGCACCCAGACCTCTGGAATCTCCATGTCTGGTCCCTGGATGGGACGCGGAAGATCTAGCTGGTCTACCACCCACGGTCGTAGCCACGATCAACCAAGCCAGAGCCCCTTCTACCAGGCAACTCTACGCCCTGAAGTGGCGTCTGTTCGTCAATTGGTGTTCTTCCCGGGCAGAAGACCCACAGAGGTGCGCAGTTAGGTCGGTGCTCCTGTTTCTACAGGAGAGGTTGGAAGGGAGGCTGTCCCCGTCCACCTTAAAGGTGTATGTTGCCGCTATCGCAGCTCACCACGACCCAGTAGACGGCAAGTCTCTGGGCAAGCACGACTTAATCGTCAGGTTCCTAAGAGGTGCCAGGAGGTTAAACCCCTCCCGGCCAAACCTGTTCCCCTCCTGGGATCTCTCGGTGGTCCTCGCCGGTCTTCAGACATCCCCTTTCGAGCCGCTAGAATCAGCTGGACTCAGGGCCCTCTCTCTAAAGACGGCCCTGCTGATCGTGCTCGCCTCCATCAAGAGGGTCGGGGACCTGCAAGCGTTCTCTACTAACGACACTTGCCTGGAGTTCGGTCCGGCAGACACTCATGTGATCCTAAGACCTCGACCCGGCTATGTGCCCAAGGTTCCTACCACGCCCTTTAGAGATCAGGTAGTGAACCTACAAGCGCTGCCCCGGGAGGAGGCAGACCCAGCCCTCTCACTATTGTGTCCGGTACGTGCCTTGCGTGCCTACCTGGAACGCACCCAGAGCTTTAGGCGCTCTGAGCAGCTCTTTGTCTGCTTTGGAGGACAGCAGAAAGGGAACGCTGTCTCCAAACAGAGGTTGTCTCACTGGGTGGTGGAGGCCATTCAGTTGGCCTACCACACCCAGGCCGTGCCACCCCCCTTACGGGTGCGGGCCCACTCCACTAGGAGCGTGGCATCCTCATGGGCACTGGCAAGGGGCACCTCCCTAGCAGACATTTGCAGAGCTGCGGGCTGGGCAGCACCTAACACCTTCACGAGATTCTACAATCTCAGGGTTGAGTCAGTTTCGTCCCGTGTTCTCTCAGGTCCGAGCCCGTAGAACTCGGTACACGTCGACGATCTGACCGGGTGAACCGCTTGTCCCAAGCGCCGTTTCCCTCTGCCGAGGCAAAACAGTGCGCTTTTGTCCCAGAGGACCCAGGTCCCTGGTTGATTCCTCCCTAGCACCTAGCAGCAGTTCATCGGAGGAACGTGCTGGTCCAGTCCACTACGGGTACCTCCGGCTACCCCTACTGGAATAGGTGCTCCACAGATCAGGCCTCCTACGGGACTCCTCCTGTGTGTATTTCCACGGCACGGTCACCTTACGAGCTGACCCACGTCTCCCTTAGGCAGTCCTTCGTTGCCCTCCGGTCGCCGTGTTGTAGCAACTCCCCCCTCCTCGAGGTTGGATCTACCACCGCGCCATTTCCTTCCACATGCCCCAAGTGGCCATGTGATGTATTTTGCCACCTTTACCTCCCCTGTTGGGCGGGTGTGGCCTCCGCAGGGTCTTTTCCCCCTAAAAGAATAGGAATCCGGAATAAGACCCCCTTCCCTCGATGCGGTAAGGGCCCCGGCTGCTCTTGCTCTATGCCGAGAAAACATAGAGAGAAAAGAAGCCCAGCCAGGCTTGGCCCGTTCCCTAGTTGGGAGCGTCACCTTGTTCCCCCCTAGGGTAACCAGAAGGATAGCTGACGCTTTTTCGGGGCATTAGGGAAGAGTACGTGCAGCCTGAACACAGTGGGTCGCTTGGGCACGTGCAATTACCTGCCCGCTTCTGTGTCACCAGTACACGTACACGGCTCAGCGCATGGCGAGTTTTGAAGTGGACCCCTAGTGTCGCTTCTTCGACATGACGTCGAAGTGAGCGACAGACGGGGAACGTCTCGGTTACGTATGTAACCTCCATTCCCTGATGGAGGGAACGAGACGTCGTGTCTTCCCGGCCACGTCGCTGAGCCGAGCCGCTGAGATGCCCGGAACACTCCCGGCTCCTCAGAAAAATCCTGAATGAACAAGCGTATTTCTCTCGCCTTTATATCCGTATCCGGAGGCGGAGTATGCAAATACTGTTCGCCAACTCTCATTGGCCTTATTTCATAGATCAGAGGTATCTTTCGGCGCTCAAGAGAGACCCCTAGTGTCGCTTCTTCGACACGACGTCTCGTTCCCTCCATCAGGGAACGGAGGTTACATACGTAACCGAGACGTTTCTATTAATACTCCTTCTTTTACTAAACCATCTATAGAGTCTTTTATGCCTGTTTCAGCCTCAGGCCGTAAAGGGTACTGCGATTTCTTTTGGTAGACCTGCATCTAGCTTAAGTTGTATTCTTATTGGACTGGCTGAATTTACCAGTCCTACATCTGTGTCATGCTGAGACCATAACTTATTTGGTACCTGACGCTCTGAACTATTTCAAGAATTGGAGCGTCAGGTACCAAATAAGTTATGGTATCAGCATGACACAGATGTAGGACTGGTAAATTCAGCCAGTCCAATAAGAATACAACATGTGTATGGCACACAGTTTGTGTTGTTATCATCTCCGTTTGTATATTTTAAATTTTTTATTGATGACTACTTCCTGAGGAGTCCCATCAATGGAGTCCCACACAAAACTTTTATGTAATTTTTGTCAGCAGAATGAAAAATCAATGGATTTACTGTTGTTTCCCATTGGCATTGTTTAGCTTTCTTTTTTCTTTTTTTTGTTTCATCATTGGCCCCAATTTACAATTCTTCCCTAAATATAAGGATACATGTGGGGCAGAAACTATTACATTAAACCAATTTTTACAAATTCATTCTCAGTTATACTCAAAGCTGCTCCCTGTTTACCTATTATGATGTATACATTTTTCTGTTATACATCTCCTCTTCGTCTGTTCTCACTTGCCCTAACAGTTCTTTTTCACATACAGTATCTTCATCATATTTCAATTACATTTTTTCTAAAGCTGCCCATGCTTGTTCATAACAATCTAATGGCAGGATTTTCTCACTTTTTCTGAACTCTCTTTTTTCCTTCGGTCTGACTCCCAGTCCTGTTTGTCTTTCTTTTTCTATCTCCACATGTCCCTCCATCTGCATTTTTCCTAGAACCTCTACAGTACCCTTGAGTATTGGGAACTGACCTTCTGAGGGCACATATGGAGGTGGTTTGACACAAGTGCCTCATCTCCTTTTTTAATAATAGATTTTCTAGCCTGTCTTATATTTTTCAGATAATTTTCTCTTTCTGTTTTGAACAATGCTAGCACTTCTCACTCCTTCTCTCTTTTTGCTTCTCTCTTTTTATTGTTACTCTTATCTTTAGTTCCCCGTCTGTCGCTCACTTCGACGTCGTGTTGAAGAAGCGACACTAGGGGTCTCTCTTGAGCGCCGAAAGATTCCTCTGATCTATGAAAAAAGGCCAATGAGAGTTGGCGAACAGTATTTGCATACTCCGCCTCCGGATACGGATATAAAGGCGAGAGCAATACGCTCGTTCATTCAGTAATTTTCTTCGGAGCCGAAGGTCGTGTGTATGCAGTCAGCTGCGAGAAACACAACTGATCCTGCTTCTGATCCTCTGACGCTCTGCTTTGCTGTTGGATTTACGGCGCACTACAGCGGCTTTTCTCTTCACTGCCGGCGTGCAGTTTGCCCCTGGGCGCTTCGACAGCGCAGAGTTAAAAGAGTTGAAAGAGTGATTCTCTCCGTAAAAGAGTTTATTTCTCTGAAAGAGCATTACACAGCGGCGTTGAACGTCCTTTTCAGGATGCGTCTTTATAAAGATGTAATTTCCGCCCCTGTGTAGTTTCTGGATGCGGTGATTTCTCCCCACCTCTCTCGGTCATAAAACACTGTCTTGCATGTCTGGGCTACGATCACACGCAGGCAGCGTTTTATGAATGGTTTATGTTCTCAGTGCGAGAACATAGCCATGGCAACATTGCGGTCGTGTGGCTTTCTTTTGTAATGAGAGAAAGCCGTTTCAGCCGCCCCCCGCGCCTCCCTGGCATGCTTGTTTGCTTCCGTCTGAGCCCGGGATGAGCATTCTCTCCAATGGTTCATCTTCTCAGTGTGAGAACATGGCCGTTATAGCATTGCGGTCGCACGGCTTTCTTTTGTAATGAGAGAAAGCCACTTCAGCCGCCCCCCGCGCCTCGCCTCCTTCCTACGGGATTGACGCAGGCGCCACGGGAGATGAAGGCGATTCAGGGAATATGACGGGCTTTGTTCGCTGGGTAAACCCCCTCGAACCGCCCGTCTCCCCGGCACGCTTGCTTGCTTCAGAATTGGATGACATCACCACTGCATCGGAGAGCGTTACAGCGGCATTGGATGCTGATCGCTCGCCTGGGCCGCCACCTTCGGGTCTGCCGCCCAGCCTGAGCCTGACGCACGGAGATCCGCTATGCTTCCTCGGGCTGGTTGATCGGTCCCGCGGGCAGGTGCACCGCTCACAGCCACGCCCCCCATTCCTTTCTTCCCAGACGTGCACGACGAGTCGAGCAAAGCCAAGGCTTCTTCGCTCCTCCGCTCTCACTACCCTCGCGGTGGAACGGTCCCAGACCGCTTCCACTCTGCATGCCACGGCCCTTCCTGCAACCAACGCCAGGCCAAGGCGCTTCAAAACTTGCACCTTGGGTAGTCCTGTTCTTGATGTGCTGCAGGAACTGTGCTGGATGACCAACTGCGCCCCCGGGCCACAGAGGTCAGAAGCGCCGGCACTCGAACAGGCGATGGCCACCCCTTGTGGTCCAGAAACGCACCTGTGGACTGGACCTGGTCGAAATGCGGGAGGCAGACAAGGCACACCTTCTCCCATACCCCCGTCTCCCAGCTCCGTCTATTCGCACCACCATTGACGACTCTGCCCAGCAGTCCTCAGCGGTGAGGCAGACGGAGGCCACTGCACATCCTGCCCCGCCGCAAGCCTGCCGCCATGGGCCATGCCCCGTCTGCTCGCCGAGGGCGTCCTCCTGCAGCTATGAAACACCCTGCTCCGCCTCAACCCGGGCCCAGCTCTCAGCCCCAGCGTCGAGCACTCCGCAGGAAGCGGACGCCCCCATCTCACGGACCCCCTCAAGGACCCGGAAGGCTCCCAGGCTCAACCCAGGGACCAAGATGTTAGCTCCGGAGGTGGTAAGACCGCTCCGTCCCCAGTGGAGGGCCGGGAGGAGAATTTTTTGTCGAATTAGTTTTCACATTCTCATATTCTCTGTAATGAGCTATTTCCTTTTGTCTCTGGGTCACCTGGCCCACAAATGCCGTTCCCACGGCACTCTGCCACCAGATCTCAGCAGTCCCGGCTTCCTGGAAACGGACCACCCGTCTCCAGCCCCACGACTGCCCCCCCCGGCCGGCCGGTTCTGACCAGTCTAGAGGACGCCTACCCGAGACCTCCTCCTCAGTCGCTAACCCGCCCCCTGCCGGGTGTGCGGAGCAAGGTAAGTGCTTTGAGTCTTTCTCAGCACCCCAGCTGCGGGTCGCCCTGTCGCCGCCCAACGCTGCCCTACCTGCTCTGCCCGCTGCGAAGCTCCGCCGGATACGTCCAAATTAACCGTCCCCTTGGTGCCCCTAGCGCAGAGGTTGGACACGTGGCTTTCACTTCCCAACCCGTCTCGCTGGCTGGCCCGGACCATCTGACTTGGTTACGCAATTCAGTTTGCCAGGCCCCCGCCCCCTTCATGGGCGTCCGCTTTTCCGCAGTACACGGCGAACACACCCACTCTCTGCGCGCGGAAATCGCGACTCTTCTGGCCAAAGACGCGATAGAGCCTGTCCCTCCAACCGAGATGAAGAAGGGTTTCTACAGTCCTTACTTCATTGTACCCAAGAAAAGGGGCGGCTTACGACCAATCTTGGACCTTCGAGTCCTCAACCGAACGTTGCACAAACTCCCGTTCAAGATGCTCACGCAGAAACACATCTTAACCTGCGTCCGGCATCTAAATTGGTTCGCAGCGATAGACCTGAAGGACGCATACTTCCACGTCTCCATCCTGCCCCGACACCGCCCCTACCTGTGGTTTGCGTTCGGGGGCCAGGCGTATCAGTACAAAGTCCTCCCCTTCGGCCTGTCTCTGTCCCCTCGCGTCTTCACGAAAGTCGCAGAGGCAGCTCTTGCCCCGCTCCGAGAAGCCAGCATCCGCATACTCAACTACATCGACGACCGGCTCATTCTGGCCCACTCGCGAGAGTTACTATGCGCCCACAGAGACCAGGTGCTCAGGCACCTCAGCCGTCTGGGGCTTCAGGTCAACTGGGAAAAGAGCAAGCTCACCCCAGTTCAGAGCATCTCTTTTCTCGGGATGGAGTTAGACTCGGTCTCAATGTCGGCACGTCTCACCAACGAGCGTGCCCAGTCAGTGTTGAACTGCCTCGCCGCCTTCAGGCCAGGCACAGCGGTCCCCATAAAACTTTTCCAGAGGCTCCTGGACCATATGGTGTCCTCCGCGGCGGTTGCGCCGCTGGGGTTGATGCATATGAGACCGCTCCAACACTGGCTCCAGACCCGAGTCCCGAGACGAGCATGGCACCACGGCACGCACCGGGTAGCAATCACCCCCGCCTGCCGTCAGACATTCAACCCCTGGACAGACCTCTGTTTCTTACGGGCTGGAGTGCCCCTACAGCAGGTGTCCAGACGCGTCCTGGTCACGACCGACGCCTCCAGATTTGGTTGGAGCGCCGTTTGCAACGGGCACGCAGCCTCAGGCCGTTGGAAAGGGGCCCAGCTGCGTTGGCACATCAACTGCCTCGAGTTGTTGACCGTCCTTTTGGCCCTGCGGAAGTTTCTCCCGTTAATTCGGGACGAATATATCCCAGTCAGGTCGGACAGCACCACTGCGGTCGCATACATAAATCGCCAAGGCGGCGTACGCTCCCATCACATGTCACAACTAGTTCGAGCCTACTCTACTAGGAGCGTGGCATCCTCATGGGCACTGGCTAGGGGTACCTCCCTAGCAGACATTTGCAGAGCTGCGATTTGGGCAGCACCTAACACCCTTACGATCTCAGGGTTGAGTCAGTCTCGTCCCGTGTTCTCTCAAATCCGAGCCCGTAGAACTCGGTACACGTCGACGATCTGACCGGGTGAATCGCTTGTTTCCAGCGCCGTTTCCCTCGATCGAGGTAAAACAGTGCGCCTTCTTTCCCAGAGAACTTAGGTCCCTGGTTGATTTCTCCCTAGCCCTTCGGGCCCGCAGCAGTTCAGCGGAGGGACTTGCTGGTCCAGTCCACTACGGGTACCCCAGGCTACCCCTACTGGAATAGGTGCTCCACAGATCAGGCCTCCTACGGGACTCCTCCTGTGTGTACTTCTGCGGTACGGTCACCTTACGAGCTGACCCGCGTCTCCCTTAGGCAGTCTTTGGCTGCCCTCCGGTCGCCATGTTGTAGCAACTCCCCCCTCCTCGAGGCGGGATCTACCACCGTGCCATTTTTCCCACATGTGACCCAAGAGGCCATGTGATGTATTTCACCACCTTTACCTCCCCTTTCGGGTGGGTGTGGCCTCCGCAGGGTCTTTTTCCCCTAAAAGAATATTCGGGAATAAGACCCCCTTCCCTCGATGCGGTAAGGGCCCCGGCTGCTCTTGCTCTATGCCGAGAAAACATAGAGAGAAAAGAGGCCCAGCCAGGCTTGGCCCGTTCCCTAGTTGGGAGCGTCACCTTGTTCCCCCCTAGGGTAACCAAAAGGATTCTGACGCTTTTTCGGGGCATTGGGGAAGAGTACGTGCAGCCTGAGCACAGTTGGTCGCTTGTGCACGTAGAAATACCTGCCCCCTTCTGTGTCAGCAGTACACATACACAGCTCAGCGCATGGCGAGTTTTGAAGTGGACCCCTAGTGTCGCTTCTTCGAAGCGACGTCAAAGTGAGTGACAGACGGGGAACGTCTCGGTTACGTATTTAACCTCCGTTCCCTGATGGAGGGAACGAGACGTCGTGTCTTCCCGGCCACGTCGCTGAGCCGAGCCGCTGAGGTGCCCGGAACACTCCCGGCTCCTCAGAAAAATACTGAATGAACGAGCGTATTTCTCTCGCCTTTATATCCGTATCCGGAGGCGGAGTATGCAAATACTGTTCGCCAACTCTCATTGGCCTTTTTCATAGATCAGAGGTATCTTTCGGCGCTCAAGAGAGACCCTTAGTGTCGCTTCTTCGACACGACGTCTCGTTCCCTCCATCAGGGAATGGAGGTTACATACGTAACCGAGACGTTTTGTAATCTTTTATCAATGTTTCCATTTCCTCACACAAAGATGCATCAAATCTTCCTTTGGCTATTTTGTCATCAAATTTTTGGTTCTTTTTTGCCATTTGTTTGAGAGTTTATCTATAAGTTCTTTACACAATGGATATTTTAATCCTAATATGTCCACAGGAGTGACTGCCATAATTCTACCTTATGTATTATGACAACACTTATCTTTTAATACAACCTTTGTTTAAAATCCAATTACTTAGTTGAATTTAGTTTACTGCAAAACACTGGACCAGTCAACAGCTGCTTTTTCTCAGTTTATCTAATCTTTCACCAAGCTTCCTGTGTTGCCTGAATAGAGCAGTCCTTGACAAAAAAAATTCTGCCAGCCAAAAGTTAATTTTTTCCTTTCATGCTCATTTTGTTTTACAGCCGTGCTGTCTCACAGTTTTTATTATTTTCCCTATTGTTAATTTATACTGTATTACTCTTTTGCCTCATATATTGATGGACAACCACAGAAATTTCACACTTATTAACACACACCTTTATAAACACAGAGCTCACAATAACACAAAATAATTCTAGAACGCAACTATTGTACCACTCCTCTTGAGTGACCTGCTCCTCGGGATTTATATACATACGCCTTTTAATTCCTCAACCTATGAGACAACTGTACTGTTATCCTTCAAGGCCCTCTTAACAGTAGAAAACAATTTATCTCAAACAAATTCTCACTGTCATCCATCAAGGCCCACTTGACAGTAGAAAACTATTTATTTTAAATCTCACTGTCATCCCTCAAGTCCCACTTGATTGTAGAAAATCAATTTATTTTAAATCTCACTGTCATCCATCAAGGCCCATTTGACAGTAGAAAACTATTTATTTTAAATCTCACTGTCATCCCTCAAGTCCCACTTGACAGTAGAAAACTATTTATTTTAAATCTCACTGTCATCCATCAAGGCCCATTTGACTGTAGAAAACAATTTATTGCATGCAATTATTTCTTCTGGATTCAAAACCCTTTATTTATTTTTTAATTTTCCTTACTTAAATTTGGAAGAGCTTTTGTGGTAAGCAACACAAACTATTATATAAGCGAAACGCTTACCTTTTAAGGTGGCCACCTTTTTTGTGTTGCTTGTCCAGTCAACCTGATGCTGTGGTCACTTCTGCCCTGTTCCGTCCTGCCGGGGTCGCCATTTGTTGCGGTTCTTTCTTGTTTTGTGACAAACTCACTCTCAAAGACTTGGAGTTTTTGATTTCAGAAGAATAGACTTTATTACCAGACCATAAAGCCGAGTTGCCCCTGCAGAAACAACTGATGTGTCTTGAGTTTGCACTCACTTACATAGCTCCCACAAGGCGTGGCTAAAACCTTCTATATTATGTTTCTATAGTGTTTTGAGCAGAAAATATATCTTTGGGAGGCCCCAACTGATCTTCCTTATCTTCAAACCAGAAGGCTTCAGTTAAATCCTGTGAGCAATTTTCACACTATGTAAAGACACTTTACTAAGAGGGGGCCTCAACATATATGATCTTTAGCTTCAAAAGAAGTAAATAGGAAACATCTGCAAGTCATTTATGTGTGAGTGTCCATGCACCTCTGACATTCCATTCCCAGACCTTTATGCTGAACCACTCATATACACAAAAACATATGACCAACAGATATAAATGGCTATATTTACATTTGATTACACTTCATTAATTTATATTTAACTTGATTAAAAATACACCACATTATCAGGTTCCTGAGAGGCGCCCGGAGGTTGAATCCCTCCCGGCCAAACCTGTTCCCCTCCTGGGATCTCTCAATGGTCCACTCGGGCTGTCAGAGACCCCCCTTCAAGCTGCTATAATCAGTTGGACTCAGGACCCTCTCTCTAAAGACGGCCCTGCTGGTCGCGCTCGCTTCCATCAAGAGGGTCTGGGACCTATATGCATTCTCTGTCAGCGACACTTGCCTGGATTTTGGTCCGGCAGACGCACATGTCATCCTAAGACCGTGACCCGGCTACATGCCCAAGGTTCCTACCACGCCCTTCAGAGACCAGGTAGTGAACCTGCAAGTGCTGCCCTGGGAGGAGACAGACCCATCCCCTTCCTTGCTGTGTCCGGGATGTGCTTTGCATACCTACTTGGACCACACATAGAGCTTTATTCTGAGCAGCTCTTTGTCTGCTTCGGTGGACAGTGGAAAGGGATCACTGTCTCCAAACAGAGGCTCTTCCACTGGGTGGTGGACGCCATTTCATTGGCCTAACAAACCCAGGCCGTGCCCCCCCTCCCCCCCCTTTGTGGGTTTGAGCACACTCAACAAGGAGTGTTGCATCCTCATGGGCACTGGCCAGAGGCACCTCCCTGGCAAACATATGCAGAGCAGCGGGTTGGGCAACACCTAATACCTTTGCGAGATTCTACAATCTCAGGGTAGAGTCAGTCTCATCCCATGTTTTCTCAGGTCCGAGCTAGTAGAACTCGGTAACACGCTGATGGACTGACTGGGTGAATCACTTGCAGCGCCTTTTCCCTCGGTTAAAGTAATACCATGCAATTTTTTCCCAGGAGATCGCACTCACTCGGCTCCCTGGTTAATTCCTCCCTGCCTCTCTGGGTCCGCAATTCGGCGGAGGAATTCGACGACTCAATCCACTGTGGGTACTCAAATCTACCCTGTACTGGAATAGATGCTCCGCAGGTCAGGGCTCCTACGTGGACTTCCCCACTGTGTGTATTTTCCATAGTACAGCCCCCTTACGAGTGGGTCCACATTTCCCTTGGGCAGTTCCCGCTGCTCCCCGGTCGCCGTGTCTGTAGCAACTCCTCCATCCGAAGAGGCGGAATCTACCACCACGTCCATTTCCCACATGTGACCTAAAAGCCCATGTGGTGTATTTACCATGTTTACCTCCCCCTCTCTGGCAGGTGTGGTCTCCGCAGTGTCTTTTCCCTGAAACTGGGTAAAACCCCCTTCCCTGGTGCGTGTAAGGGCCCCAGCTGTTGACTCTATGTGAGGATCATAGAGAGAAAAGAGGCCCGGCTAGGCTCGGTCCGTTCCTAGGTCGGCAAGCGTCGCCTCGTTCCCCTGTCTAGGGTAACTATAAGGATTCCGGCGACTTTGTGGGGCATTGGGGAAGGGTACGTGCAGTCTGATACAGCTGGTCGTTTTGGCACGTCAAGTACTTGCCCACTCCTGTGTCAGCACTACACGTACATGGCTCAGCGCAAGGCGTGATTTAAATTGGACCCCTAGTATTGCTTCTTTGACACAACGTTGAAGTGAGCGACAGACAGAGAACGTCTAGGTTACGGATGTGTCCTCCAGGCCACATCGCTGAGCCGAGCCACTGTTGTTTCTGGTTCCTCAGAAAAATCCTGAATGGACAGACTCATTTCCTCGCCTTTATACCTGTATGTCCGGGGGCAGGACATGCAAATTCTGTCTGCTAACTTCTCATTGGCCTTTTTTCATAGATCAGAGGTATAATCGGCACTCAAGAGAGACCCCTAGTGTTGCTTCTTCAACACAACATCTCATTCCCTCCATCAGGGAACGGAGGTTACAACAGTAACAGATGTTGCCATGTGTTACATATCTTTAAAAAAATATTTTGATAAAAGCTTGTCAATAAATCACTAAAAAGTTTTTTTTTATTAGGAGTGACACTTTAAGGTATGACATTTACATTTACATTTATGCATTTGGCAGACACTTTTATACAAAGCGACTTACAGTGCACTTATTACAGGGACAGTCACCATGGAACAACCTGGAGTTAAGTGCCTTGCTCAAGGACAAAATGGTGGTGGCTGTGGGGATTGAACCATCAACCTTCTGATTAACAGTTATGTGCGTTAGACCACTACTCTCTCTCTCTCTCAGGTGGATGTCAAAGTAAATGTATGCGTTCACATGATGGTATTTACAGCTCTGCCTTGCGAAGGATGGGAGCTGAAAGTAAATGTGCATTAGTGTGAACAACAAATCAAGTCACTGTACTCAAACTGTATTGTGCAGAAGCAGTTGAACATGGACAGCATGTTTCTTGAAAAGAAAATTTTCAAAATGAAAGAAATTAAAATCACACATATTTCAACACACTGGACTCTTTTAAGAAACTTGTATTCTCCTGCAATGTTTTTAAAGATATATTTAATATTTAGACTGTCTGTAACTCTATTGTTTTGATGCTTTAAGGTGTTTTACCTTCTAAGTCAGTTACTTTTATAAGTTCTAAGGTTTGCTTGACACCCTTGAGGGGTGATCCATGAACTAATATTGTCCCTTTAACGTGCTTAGGCGTAGAAGTGAATATTTTTTCCTACTGTAATTGCTAAACTATAAAATAGACATAAATTAAAAATATTTTTGAAAAACATGTTTAAAATTATGTACTCACATGAGATGAAGCCTCAAGTTATATCAGTCTTAAAGAAAAAGCTGCTTTACTTATTAATTCATGTTGAGATGAGATCGCACGACCAGCTGAATATTGCCGGCTTTATCTCAATAATCCACTGTAATTAAACGCTTTTACTCATGGAATAAATTGATCATGACTGACTGTGAATAAAGCATTTTTTCAATGGTATAATATATGACATTAAAACTTTTGTTCTTGTGTGATGCTGCATCTACACCACCTGTAGATGTCAGCACAACTTAAAAATATTATAGACTGCACCTTTAAGCCCATACAGGCTGTTCCATGACAACCTGCTCTCACACTCAAGGTATAAAATACTGCTATTGGGAACAGTGAAACTAAAGGTTTTAATCGCTTAAAATCTTCCCCCACTGTGAAGGCAGTCTCACCTTATTCAAAAGATACAGGTGAAACTCGAAAAATTAGAATATCGCGCAAAAGTTCATTCATTTCAGTAATACAACTTAAAAGGTGAAACTAATATATTATATAGACTCATTACAAGCAAAGTAAGATATTTCAAGCCTTTATTTGATATAATTTTTATGATTATGGCTTACAGCTTATGAAAACCCCAAATTCAGAATCTCAGAAAATTAGAATATTGTGAAAAGGTTCAGTATTGTAGGCTCAAAGTGTCACACTCTAATCAGCTAATTAATCCAAAACACCTGCAAAGGGTTCCTGTGCCTTTAAATGGTCTCTCAGTCTGGTTCAGTTGAATTCACAATCATGGGGAAGACTGCTGACCTGACAGTTGTGCAGAAAACCATCATTGACACCCTCCACAAGGAGGGAAAGCCTCAAAAGGTAATTGCAAAAGAAGTTGGATGTTCTCAAAGTGCTGTATCAAAGCACATTAATAGAAAGTTAAGTGGAAGGGAAAAGTGTGGAAGAAAAAGGTGCACCAGCAGCAGGGATGACCGTAGCCTGGAGAGGATTGTCAGGAAAAGGCCATTCAAATGTGTGGGGGAGTTTCACAAGGAGTGGACTGAGGCTGGAGTTACTGCATCAAGAGCCACCACACACAGACGGGTCCTGGACATGGGCTTCAAGTCGTATTCCTCTTGTCAAGCTGCTCCTGAACAACAAACAATGTCAGAAGCGTCTCAATGCAAATTTTGCATCTCATTTGGAAACCAAGGTCCCAGAATCTGGAGGAAGAATGGAGAGGCACACAATCCAAGATGCTTGAAGTCCAGTGTGAAGTTTCCACAGTCTGTGTTGGTTTGGGGAGCCATGTCATCGGCTGGTGTTGGTCCACTGTGCTTTATTAAGTCCAGAGTCAACGCAGTCATCTACCGGGACATTTTAGAGCACTTCATGCTTCCTTCAGCAGACAAGCTTTATGGAGATGCTGACTTCATTTTCCAGCAGGACTTGGCACCTGCCCACACTGCCAAAAGTACCAAAACCTGGTTCATTGACCATGGTATTACTGTGCTTGATTGGCCAGCAAACTCGCCTGACCTGAACCCCATAGAGAATCTATGGGGCATTGCCAAGAGAAAGATGAGAGACATGAGACCAAACAATGCAGAAGAGCTGAAGGCCGCTATTGAAGCATCTTGGTCTTCCATAACACCTCAGCAGTGCCACAGGCTGATAGCATCCATGCCACGCCGCATTGAGGCAGTAATTAATGCAAAAGGGGCCCAAACCAAGTACTGAGTACATATGCATGCTTATACTTTTCAGAGGGCCGACATTTCTGTATTTAAAATCCTTTTTTTTTTTTTTTATTGATTTCATGTAATATTCTAATTTTCTGAGATTCTGAATTTGGGGTTTTCATAAGCTGTAAGCCATAATCATAAAAATTATATCAAATAAAGGCTTGAAATATCTTACTTTGCTTGTAATGAGTCTATATAATATATTAGTTTCACCTTTTAAGTTGAATTACTGAAATTAATGAACTTTTGCACGATATTCTAATTTTTCGAGTTTCACCTGTATAACAAATGGTAACAAAATGCACAAGAGCCAATGGAACGTGACATCACTGACATCAAATCAGTGTGTCTTCTCAACACTTCAAACGAGTGTGGGATTTGTTCCGAGTATTTAACCCAGAATGCAATTAATTTTTTTTATCATAAATAGGTTTATCATAAGAGAGGTGTATTCAAATCATTTTATATGAATTGCATTTTTATGTTCTGAACTGTAAAATCCATCACACGTCCATCAAGTCTCTAATCCAGTCAGGGTTTGTGTTATTTGATGCTCGAGTTTGGGAGGTAAGGGGAGTGTGGATCTTTTCTGGCTGTTCTCCGATTATCTGCATGTCATGAGCAAATACACATTTATGATCTTTTTTAGTTCTGTTCTACGGAAGCCCTGAACTGCAAGGTGAACAAAAAGAAATCATGATGAAAATAATATATATATATATTGAAGAGTGATGAGTGAATTTTTTTTAAGAGAGAAAATAAAAAAAAAATAAAAACATTTTTGGAAGGGAACTTCAATTCAAACTTTTATTGAACCCGGAACATTCCTTTAACTCATAATGTAGGAATCAATCATTACTAGTGAGCTACAATGAAGGACACAATAAGCCCCACTAGAATAACTTCTTGAGAACAGAGCATGACTGCTGTGTGCATTTTTGATTTCCCTGTATGATTTGTGAGTAGCACCACCTAAAAAACAACAAAAAATAAAAAACATTCTAGAGCAAATAGTTTTCATAAAAATTGTCACAAGTTGACAGCAGGACTGTTATTTTAAATAACCCCAAGATACAGAATTTTTATTTATTTTTTTAATCTAAAGGTTTCTGTCCAGGAGTGCTGATTATACATGGTTTTTTGAGATGTTACAGACATTTCAGCTTATTTTCTATCAAGCTGAATAAATCTTATTCAAATTGGTCAGCATCATCCAATCACAGCCAATCATTTTAATATACAGTATATATATGTATGTATATATATATTGTTTTTTTTTAAATAAAAACATTATGAATTCTGAATCTTTGTACTGATTATCATTGTCCCGTGTCTGCCAAATATGTTGAGTGATCCAAACATCATCTGGAGCCTGAAACTGAACTTTTGATCAGATTTTAGGAGTGAATGCCCTTCGCTGCAAAGAAAGCTATAGGATGCTCCCTATTTAGTGAATGACTTAACCTCCAGCGTGCACTGGTCTCAGAACAGTTCGAAATGCACCTTACTTTAATCTTAACTCCAAATAAATCATCTGAAAACAACATTTTTCAGCTTTTGAATGAATACATTTATTCTCAATGTGAAAATACACAGTGAATATACAGCCATGCATTTACTAATGTTAATGAACTGAACCGTATTGTACAGTGATAACAAAATAGAATATAAGAAAATGATATGTAATAAGTATAAGTCCAAAAGGCAGATTGGGTGGAATGTGATATGCTTTAAAGCTTCAAGGAAATAAAAAATAGAGATGTGGTAATGAGCAGGTCAGAGATTCCAAGTAAGAAAAGGGCAGATTATTGACACAAGATAACTACACTCCTTTGTGGTCAGGCATTCCATTTAGTTGCATTTAACGGACAAGAAAATATGGCATGATCAAACATGATTCAGAGTTCCAAGGTATTCGAATATGAAGTTGTCATTTTCGTCATTGCCAAAAACCAAACTGTAACCCATAATGCACAAATCATCTTGCTAATGTAGGACAAGTAGATATGCGATATGCATTGCAAAATTATAATTTATTTGTAAATATTTGCTGACTCATCGTTGCCCTTGACTTTTTGAAAAATATTCTGTGGCCTTATAGAAAACACCCCGACATATTAGATGTACTAGTTTTATTTATTTTTGCCTACAGAGGATTGTGCTAAAAATCAGCTCATCTTTCCCCAATCTCCCTTACATGATCATTTCTGTGTACCACCTGATCGCATATCTACTTGCCCTACATTAGCAAGATGATTTGTGCATTATGGCTTACAGTTTGGTTTTTGGCAATGACAAAAAGGACAACTTCATATTAGAATACCTTGGAACTCTGAATCATGTTTTATGATGCCATATTTCTTGTCCGTTAAACTAAACTAAACTAAACTAAACTAAACTAAACTAAACTAAATGGAATGCCTGAGCACAAAGGAGTGTAGTTATCTTGTGTCAATAATCTGCCCTTTTCTTACTTGGAATCTCTGACCTGCTCATTACCACATCTCTATTTTTTATTTCCTTAAAGCTTTAAAGCATATCACATTCCACCCAATCTGCCTTTTGGACTTATACTTATTACTTCTAATTTTCTTATATTCTATTTTGTTATCACTGTACAATACGGTTCAGTTCATTAACATTAGTAAATGCATGTCTGTATATTCACTGTGCATTTTCACATTGAGAATAAATGTATTCATTCAAAAGCTGAAAAATGTTGTTTTCAGATTATTTATTTGGAGTTAAGATTAAAGTAAGGTGCATTTCGAACTGTTCTGAGACCAGTGCAGACAGACAGCACGCTGGAGGTTAAGTCATTCACTAAATAGGGAGCATCCTATAGCTTTTCTTTTCAGCAAAATGGATTCACTCCTAAAATCTGATCAAAAGTTCAGTTTCAGGCTGAAGATGATGTTTGGATCACTCAACATGTTTGGCAGACACGGGACAATGATAATCAGTACATAGATTCAGAATTCATAATGTATCATTTTATTTTAACATGATTGGCTGTGATTGGATGATCTGGACATTACTTTGAATAAGATTTATTCAGCTTTATAGAAAATAAGCTGTAATGTCTGTAACATCTCAAAAACCATGTATAATAACCACTCCTGGACACAAACTCTTGGATAAAAAAGAAGAAAAAAGAAAAACTTTCTGTAGCTTGGGGTTATTTTAAATAACTTAGTCCTGCTGTCCACTTGTGACAATTTTCATGACAGCTATTTGCTCTAGAATGTTTTTTATTTTTTGTTGTTTATTTGTTGGTGCTACTCACAAATCATACAGGGAAATCAAAAATGCACACAGCAGTCATGCTCTGTTCTCAAGAAGTTATTCTAGTGGGGCTTATTGTGTCCTTTATTGTAACTCACTAGTAATGACTGATTCCTACATTATGAGTTAAAGGAATGTTCCGGGCTCAATAAAAGTTTGAATTGAAGTTCTCTTCCAAAAAAATTAGTTTTTCACTCTTCAAAAATTAAAAGAAAAATATATATATATTTTCATCATTAATTTTTTTTTTTTTTTCCACCTTGCAGTTCAGGGCTTCTGTAGAACAGAACTAAAAAGATAATAAATGTGTATTTGCTCATGACATGCAGATAATCAGAGAACAGCCAGAAAAGATCCACACTCCCCTTACCTTCCACGACTTTATTCCACGTCACGGCCACCAAACCAGAGTTCCTATAGAAGCGATAGAATATGGGCACACAATTTATGAGAGCCAATCGAACATCACATCACTGACACAAATCGGGCAGTGGTGGCTCAGCGGTTGAGGCTCTGGGTTACTGACCATCCGGATACTGTCGGGGGGTTCAAGCCTCAGCACTGCCAAGGTGCCACTGTTGGGCCCTTGACCCTACCTGCTCCAGGTGTGCTGTATCATGGCTGACCCGGCACTCTTACCCCAACTTAGCTGGGATATGTGAAAACAACCACATTTCACTGTATATATGCAAAAATGTCTGTATAATGTGTGACCAAAATAAAGGCTTCTACAAATGTGTATTTTAAAGCTTATTTAGGTGGCAATTTTTGAATCTTTAAAATATTGTAGGATTTGTTACGACAGAAGCTGGAGGAACATGATCATTGAAGAAAGACTTAAATTTGGGTTTCTTCTTCATATTAACCGATCGGAAGACTTGGAATACAACCGGAACGAACCGTCACTTTATCAGAGCGAGCACAGAAAAACACAGATTAAACATTAAACACTGCAAAATAATCCCACACTTTATTATTATTATTATTATTATTATTATTATTATTAGCACTTTCATTTTATTATAAAAATTCACAAATCAATCTCTTAAGAGATGAGATGGTCTCTTAATATTGGGTATACTTGGTTTTTCGCCATTCTGGATCGAATCTCACCAGGTCAATCCCAGAAGCTTTTAAAGTATAATCTTGATGATACAAGCATGTTTGATGCATGCGCAATACGATGGCTTTGTGATACACTTTATACAATCAACGGCAGGCATATGCACAAAATGATTTACAGTTTCAAATGTCCAGACACATTTAGGGCAGAAAAAGAATCATTATAAGAAAATCAGTACAAATACAAAAGTGTTTCAGCTCCTTCAGTGCTTGGACTCTTAATTCATACTCTCACTTTATGTATACTTAATTTGCACCCTTTGTTATAATAACTTGGTATATTCCAGTGACGGCTCAGGTCATGTGTTCTTGGCCACATAAATAGTGCAGTATGTCATTAAGAGAGTTAGTCTGATTGATGACACATTGATATTTCGTCTACTCATGGATAAACAGCAGCTTGGAGGATGGAGTCTGGTGGAGTCTGCCACACCAGAGGTGCAGGACATCTGCGATAAGGTTGGAGTTTATTAAATGTTTATGGATTTGTTAGCCACTATTACAGTATCTAAAGTTCAAGGTATACATTTTTTTTAAAAGTATGTATATTCCCTAAATTTAACCCATTATGAGATATGTGACTTGTAACTCCCTAGATGTACCACTTATTGTAGATGCAATGTATGCAAATTTAATAACAAATAAATGAATAATAATTCTTCTGAATAATCAACAGCTTCTCATGGAGTTTTTAACATAGAATCTGATCAAATCAAATACTGAGTATATCCTAATCACTTTTTAACCAACTGAATCAACTCAATCTATTTTTATTTATTTTTCAAAATATTTCTTCTAGTATGACAACTACAACTAATAAAATATAGACCAACATAAAATCTGCTGTCTGTTTATTCAGGTAAAGACACAAGTTGAAGCAATCGCAAAAAACAACTTTGATGTTTTCTCTGCTGTAAAATTTGCTTATCAGATTGGAAACAAAATGAATTATGTAATCAAGGTAAGTTAGTAGTTTTGTTTGTTTGTTTGTTTGTTTGTTTTGGAAAGCTTGCAATATCTGGGTTGTTGATGCATAACATGTCGATGTACTGTAATTTTTATTTTTTCTTACAGATATAACATAGTTGGGTAGTTGATATATATTGGCATGAACTTTTTACATCAAGATTTTAGGTTAAAATCTCTATATTTAGATTTTTAGATGAAATAAACGGTCATTATTTAAGTTTTTCACCATATTTAACCAACTTTATTATTTCACTTGTTCATTTTAAATGGTTCGGCAGTTCTAAATTCATATGAAGTTGTAAAAGCTGCATGCAATAATAATGAGCAAAATGTGTTTTAAAATGTTTTAGATTAGAGTACAGCAGGACATGTCAACTTTCTAAAAGTAATTCATGTCAAGTACGTATCTACTTACTTTCAAAGTGCTTTATATGTATTGTTGTTCATTATGTCTGTCTCTCTCTCTCTCTCTCTCTCTCTCTCTCTCTCTCTCTCTCTCTCTCTCTCTCTCTGTCTCAGGTGGATGTCGGAGGAAATGTATGTGTTCATGTGATGGCAACAGCAGCTCTGCCTTGTTATGCAGAGGAGCTGAAGGTGCTGAGAATCCAGCACCCTAAAAGCCCCAGTGACCCTCTGCAACCCTTTTGAATAAGCACATACAAACATCTACAGGCGCTCTGTTGTATAGTGTAACAACACTGTAACAATATTAAACATTCTGACACTCCAGTGCCTGTGTAAATGTGTATTACTGTGAACAACAAATCAAGTCACTGTACTCAAACTGTATTGTGCTGAAGCAGCTGAACATGGACAGCATTAGTCCAAAAGAAAATTAAAGAAACTTTTCAAAAAGAAAGAAAATAAAATCACACATATTTCAACACACTGGACTCTTTTATGAAACTTGTATTCTCCTGCAATGTTTTTAAAGATATATTTAAAATGTAGTCTTTAGCTCTTTTGTTTTGCTCCTTTTAGGAGATTTACCTTTTAATCAGTTACTTTTATAAGTTATAATGTTTGTGTTGAGGGGTGATCCATTAACTACTTGCACCATTTGAGGAACTTAGAAGTGCATTAAGTGATATGTTTTCCTTCTTTACGCCCCAGCACTCTACGGAAACTGTAAATTGATATTTATTGGAAAATATAAGCTGTTCTTTAGACCAGCGGCATGTTGTGGGAGCAGTTTTTATTGACCTGAAAAAGGCATTCGACACAGTTATTCATGCTATTCTTTTGTCAGAATTGACTAATTTTTATTATAATAAACAAACATCTGAGTGGTTTGTGTCTTACCTAGAAAAAAAAGGGTGTGATATTTGAGCAGGAACAATGATCTTTTATTAACAATAATCTAGGAATACCCCAAGGTTCAACATTAGGTTCATTTCATTTTTAGTTTATTTATTAATGATTTGCCAAGTTGCTGCCCAGATATTAAGTGTCAGCTTTATGCTGATGATCTTTATACATCAGTGAAGTCACCAGGAAAGGCAGCTGAGATTTTAAATGCTAACTTTGGGAATATCTCCAAAATAACCACCTCACTTTGAACAGTTTCTATGTGTTTCTCTTATAGAAAAGAAAAAGGAAAATTGCAAATTCAGATTCTTAGGAATAATTTTAGATTCTCAACTCACATTTGATAGACACATAAAGAAACTTTAAACAAAAGATTAACTTAAAGATTAACATGCATTGTTTCAAATTACACATTTTCAAACATTTCAAAGCAGGCAGCTCAGCTTTTTATGCATGCAATGATTTTGTCTCATTTCATATTGAATTACAGTTTGGGCTCAAACAAGTGAATCCACCATAAATCATATAATGTCACTTTGCAATCAGACTTTAAAAATCATGGACAATAAACCAAATCATGTGCATCATTGCGATATAAAAAATAAAAAAATCAATAAATGACATAAAATCTTTCATTATATTGGCTGAGCTCTGGTTTAAAAGAAAATAGAGCGGTAATTTTTATTTCTCGATGACTTTTTGGTCTAATCTTTTATACAACATGTTACCAGGGTTGGGAGCAACCTTAGTATTTATTTAGCCATTTATTTACTTTATTATTATTTTATTATTTACTTTTTTCTTATATGATTATTATATATTGCTTGCATTTATAAAGCCAATCTAGGGACCTGAGATGCAACAAATTCTAATCTCTCAATTATCAACTTTGCATCCGAGACTGTTTTCTGTGTTTCAATTAAGGTCCTAGAGAGGCTGATATCTCAGTATAAAAGAATCTCGGATTTAAATGTTGCAGACAGTCACATGACATGCGAGAGCCAATGGCATGAGCCAATGGCAATGGACATAACTGACATGAAAGCTGCCAGAATGCTTGTTGAGGGGGCCATTTTTAATGTTTAAATAAGACTTGGGTAAAGTATTGGAATACTTCAGACTGATATTTAAAATATCAACCTAGTCTCATAGAATACACCAGGAGCATTGCTAGGCTTGGAAGAGATAAGGGTCTTAGCCCCTTGTTCAAAATATAAAGTTATCCGGTCACATTGTCATAGCATAGAAGTTAGATATAAGATCTCAATTTCACTGAACAGTGGATAGTACCTGAATACGCATTCATATAACCTGGTTAGTTCTTTGAAACAATGACAGTTAGTTGAAACCTGCCCAGTGAAAAGAGTCCCACCTGCTGTCCATAACATGTAGTGTTAAACAGCTGCCTATAAATGCATGGGATTTAAAATCGAAAATTGATGGTCATTTCTGCATTTCAGCATTTAGTTCTCATAGGTGGGCACATTTTATGATCTGAGAAACAGACATTGACCAAAACAATAACAACTATATTCAAACGAAACACAAGATAATCCAGCCTACAGCAATTGAGATTAAATTAATTAACTACACCAAAAACCATTGCATTATGCCTATACACTTCATAAACATGATGTATTGACTCAGGTCCATCATAATGGGAAGATGGACACACAAGATTCCAATTTTGATTTATTATGATTTATTTTTGGTTTCACTTCACTCACACTTTACAGCAAACTCAAAACACTCAGCAGGTAAAAAAAATGACATAAAATATTTTGGACACTCAGTAGGCTAGCTTAGCTTTCACAAAGAATATATTTAATTTATCTATAAGGCTAACCTTACATTTAATTTAATTTAGAATAACTAGAATAAAAGGTAAATCGTATTAATTAATTAATAATAAAAAATTCCTATAATTGATATGTTCATGCTGTTCAGGTCCGAAAACTTGCCTTCCAGTGTGCAGTGCGATTTAATTGCACATACCCACTCTTGGAAGGCATCTGAGATGGCAGGAAAGGACTGGATGGCATCTTTTCTTAAGCGTAACATTTTGGCTTCCCCACATTGTCTATCAGGAAGCTAAAAGCAACAAGTCTGGCCAGGGCCTCAAGCTTCAACAAGCACAATGTGGGCACTTTTGATAACTTGGTCAGTGCATATGACAAGCATGGTTTTGAGGCTCAAGATATCTGGAATATGGATGAAACAGGGTTTACAACCATGCAAGCTCCAGAAAAGATAAATCGCTCCCGAAGGGCTGCGGCAGATTGGGGACATGACATCCAGCAATAGAGGTAGCCTAGTGACTGCTGCTGTTGCGGTCAATACGCAGGGGAATCCTATTCCACCTTTCTTCATTCTTCCCTCAGAAGAAATATCATGCACATTTTATCCGTGGTGGACCCACTGGATCTGTTGGTGTGGCCAATGGTTCAGGATGGATGCAGGAGGAGTTTATAGTTTTTCCTGCATCATTTTGCCCACCACACAAAGCCGTCGCAGGAGTCCAAGGTCCTCCTTTTGTTGGATAACCATGCTTCCCATGTGACCTTCCCTGCTCACTGCACTCACAAGTTATTTATAAGAGCACATTTAAAAACAACAGAAGTTGACCCAAAGTGCTTTACAGATCAAACAAACAAAATATATAAAAACAGACGGATTTAAATATATAAAACATAATAAATAAAACAAAAATTGAAATTTGTCCATTTATCTGTCCTTGTGAACAAAAATAAATGTCAGTGTTTGACACACAGTCTCTTGTACGTTTTTTACGTGTGGATCTAGAATATATTGACGTATTGCTACTCCATCTTTGCATATCCATCGATGATAGACCAAAAGATGGATGGATAAACAGACCTGTTTGGATACATTTCCATCCATTCATGATATAGATGGAAAGACAGATAAATATCCACACATACTTATCTATCCATCCCACTATCATGGATGGAAAGATCGATATATAGATGGATATGGGAGGACAAAACTAGTATAGCTGATTACAGAATGGCAAAATACAGCAATTTTGGTATAGTTTCAAGAGATGTATTTTGAGCAAGATGTGCATGTTGTAAGCTGTTGAATATAAACAAGAGTAGGGACCACGTGTTTGCAGTGTTTCTACCCTGTCTCATTTGGTGGTGAATGGGACCACACACCTGTTGGTCATTTGATTAAGCACTTAACTCCAGGTTGCACTGGGGGGGGATTGTTCCTGTAATAAGTGCACTGTAAGTCCCTTTGGATCAAAGCGTCTGCCAAATGCATAAATGTAAATGTAAATTAAGTCAGTTCTCGGTACTGCCAGTGATTATTGAAATATTGAATGAAGCAGAG
This sequence comes from Moxostoma hubbsi, assembly GCA_032164185.1. Lineage (NCBI taxonomy): Eukaryota > Metazoa > Chordata > Actinopteri > Cypriniformes > Catostomidae > Moxostoma > Moxostoma hubbsi. The sequence continues at coordinate 3,490,254 of JAVLUX010000008.1, read as the reverse complement.
ATTCCCCAAAACCCCAGCCAGTCATAGCGACACCCCAGTTTGGGAACCACTGCTATAGTGTTTGTGATCAGACAAACGCTTTTATTACCCTATCGCTTTTTTAATTTTTATTATATTACCTTGTGGCCAATTCTCGCAAAATGTACTGTACAGTTTCTGCACTTATACTCATTTCAAACTATTGGTTGATGAATTTGTATTAATTTGGCCCACGCTAAAGGCCTGTTCACACCAAATCTGTGACGATTATGCTGTTAAAGCATTCACTTACCTAATTTGGTAAAACTGTCTCATTATGTTCTTTCTATGGTGTTATGCATTCTAAGGAGTATTTTATTTGTGTTTTTATACAAGTGAGATGAGTAAAGAGCATAAATATACGTGCCATTTACATTTGTACTGGTATTTTGCTACAAGTATATTCCAAACAGACTCCCGAAGCCTACTACACTTTTTGATAATATCTGGATTAATACCTGGATAATATAACACAAAGTACTGTGATACAAATACACATGGAATAGTGCACATTACGAGTAACATTGTACAGAAAAAAATATGATGCATTGCCTAATATTAAAAACACTGCTCAGGCCTTTTTTTTATTGAAATTATTGCATTACTTGGTTATATTATCCATAAGAACAATTACAATATTAATGCTAACAGGTCTAATAATTAAATCTGCAATTAGGGAAAGTGCAGGAAGGAGATCCCGTTTGGAGATGAGCAGAACGGTTGACTCGCAAGGAGAACATGGAGATCCAGTTTGTTCATTACAATTTTTTGTTTGTTTGTTTCAGCAGGCAAAATTTTGTAGTTTTGTGATTTGAATATACTACTAATATGCAGATATTACTACTAGGATAGATAGGCTACTAATACTGCAAAATGGAAATAATAAAACAATCTGAATATTTATGATTGACTCTTTTAATAATAAAAACAACTCTAGTAATAATAATAATAATAGCAGCAGCACAAAAACATTTGTCATTACATCGACGGCTGTGGCCCTTGACTTGTACTGTTGACAATTCGTCCCTTGGTGAAAACTAATTGGGGAACCCTAGTGTAGGACATGTAAACCAGTGGCACAGCCACGGGTGTGCCAGGGTGTGCATATGCCTCCCAAAACATCATTTTGGTCTAGCTCCGCAGTACTTAAGTGTCCTTCTGTCACGCTATATTCCATCACGTTCATTACGATTGCAATATTCTGGCCTGTTAATAGTTCCTAGAATATAAAAATCCACAAAAGGAGGGAGATCCTTTTCATATTTGGCTCCTAAACTATGGAATAGTCTCCCTAGCACTGTTCGGGATGCAGACACACTCACTCAGTTTAAGTCTAGACTAAAGGCTCGTCTATTTAGCCAGGCATACACCTAATTTACCCCTCAACTCAAAAGTAGTCAGCTTTAGTTAGGTCTGCCACAACCAGAAACAGTGATCGTGATCTAGATCTCTGCAATAAATTGAATGGCATCTACGCTAATATTAATTTTATTTGTGTCCTTGTCTCAACCTCGGGACTCCTATCCTGAGGTCACCAGAACCGGCTGGATCCAGCACCATTCCTGCTTGATGTTGGACTCCACTGCTATGTGTCACTGTGTGATGATGACTAACTGCAGCCGGTGCCAGCCAAACGTCACTTCAGTCTATTATGATGGACTTCAGAGGATGAACTGATGCCGACTCCAACCACAAGACATGGGATACTTCATATGCCATTGCCTGAACCTTGGACTTAGGAAAGACCTTACAGAAATTACCGGCCAGGTTGAACTACGATGCACCTCACTGATCTCTGCCTACATCACCTTCATCTAATGATGGACTAAACTCTTGAACTATCAACAAATTGCCAACAAAAGCCTTCATCAGCCAACTAACAAGGATAATGCATGTATGTGAACTTTATGGAAAGATATAAATCCTTCATTTGTTTAAGTCATTATAAATTAACACTTGGTTAAAAATTATTTAGAGCTCAAAAGAAATTCATGTGCTTCAAGTTTTCCCTTGGGACACCCAAAGCCTTGTTTCTGGCTACGCCACTGATGTAAACAAAGAAAAAGCATGTTGAATTTTCAATATTATGTCAAATGTATAGACCGCCTTCATGAATGGGCGGCTGTGGCTCAAGTGGTAGAGCGGGTTGGCCGCTAATCACAGGGTTGGTGGTTCAAATCCTGGCCCACATGACTCCACATGCTGAAGTGTCCTTGGCAAGACACTGAACCCCAAGTTGCTCCCAATGGCAGGCTAGTGCCTTTGGTGTATGAATGTATGGGTGAATGAGTCACAGTGTAAAGTGCTTTGAATACCGTTAAGGTTAAAAAGGCGCTATATAAGTGCAGACAATTTACCATAAACGATTGACCTATAGCTCCAAGTGTTTAACAAATCATTGAGTTTGTTGGAAAAACAAATAACTTACAGCCTATAACACATCTTCATCTTAATTTTAGATTGGTTCATTGCCATGGAGTTTATGGTGACAAAGTCACCATCTGAAGTGTGTGGGTAGCAGAGGTGTGCCTATTTTTGGATAATATATTTCAATTGTCTGCACTTTGTTTTCATGGAATTAAGACAGCCACTCTGTGTCATAAACAATGCAATATTTACTGCGCTTTTGCAAAAATATATAGAGACGACATATGAAATATTATGTATAACACATCTTTGGTTTGTGCTGTCATTTTAACACTTTTGCTGTTTGCATTCCTTCACTGAGCTGAAGTGTCACTGGACTGGTGAATCATTGTGAAGTTTCGGCCTCGACCCTCGCCGCTTACTGAACTTCACGCTGAAGCCACTCGTTATATCCACCTGCATAATGACGAGCCCTGAGAGACACAAAAAGAGACTCCGTAAAACAAAGATTTGAATAGACATTGCACTTACAAAGAACAACTTCTAACTATGAAATACTGTAGTGCATCAAGTGCATTTCCTTGACATTTTTTCAAGCCTTGAAATCAACATTTTAAAATGTAGTGATATTGCCAGCTTCCAGCACTGATGTGTCACGCCATTGGTTCTCGTTTTGCACGTCCCATTGACGGCAATCCATTAGTATTAAGTGGGATGACAAATTTGATTTGAGAGCAGCAGTGGAGGGGAAGATTTTCTGTGAATAACAACTTAAATTTTGATCAGTTCCTCTCACAAAGCTGGGTTATTCTAAGAAATCGGTGCTGTTTCCATTTCAAAAAATTGAAATTAAAGAAAAAAATGTCTTTAAGTGTACACATTAATAAATTGCATTGTGCCATTTAAATATATATATATATATAATTTTTGTAATATATGTTGTGATATACTGTAGCTATGCCTTTAAAAAGGTAACAGGCTTGCCAGTTTTACATTTCATTAAGCCAGTACTTGATGCATGCTCTGTGTTTTAAGAAAGAGAATTTAATGCGGATATTTCAACAAACTTCCCCTATTTAATTATCAGTTTAAATGTATTCATTAATTAATCATCACAATTCTCTGAACAAAATCACAGTAACAGCTGACTATTTATGAATGTACCCTATTGACAAACCTAACAAAATATAAGATAAAGTGATAAAAACAGAGGAGAGACTTTTAATGTTGATTACCACAAAAATAATTTTGACTCGCCCTTTTCAAGCAAAAATCGAGGTTCCAGTAAAAGACTTTCAATGGAAGTGAATGGGGCCTATTTCAAATGTGAAGCTTATAATTTTATAAAAGCACTTACATTAATTAATCTGTTAAAACGTGTGTGTTATTTGAGCTGTAAAGTTGTTTAAATAGTGTTATAGGGTTTATAGAGTACGTCGTCATGGCAACAAAGTTGTAAAATTTGATACAACTTTACACAGAAAAGGTTGGTAGGCCACTAAATAATGTTAACATGGCACATTGTTTACATCTTGTGGCAATACTTTTGAAACAGTATTTTAATGTTTGCATATTGGTCCCATTGACTTCCATTGTCGGTGCCTCACTGGAACACCAATTTTTACTTAGAAAAGGAGGGAGAGAACATATAATTATTGTGGTACTCAATATTATGCCACAAATGCAGTTGATTGAGCTTAAATGGTTTTGAACCTGGAATATTCCTTAAATAAAGCCTATAAAGCACATTATAAAAGTTATATAAAGTAATGGTTTACGTGTTAATGAGGGACACAAAAGGCACCAACTTTAACACTTGTGCTGTGTTGAAGTTTTTTACCTAATTTGGTGTTCAAAAATGACTGGCCTATAATCACCAAATATTGGATTAAATCTTTTTGTCAAGTTGTTTTCTTTCATTTAGCACATGTTTTGTATTTGTATAGAACTTATTGATCGTAGGCCTCATTGACCTGAACTTATGCACCGCAGTTTTTGAGTGAAAACAGATTTATTTGTGGATAATTTTGGCAATATTAAATAAAATATGGAAACATTCTGTACTATTTATCACACTAGTCAGCTTTAATATTTAACCAGGAATTTGTTTTTTTTTTTATGATTCAACTTTGTACAAAATGGTTCAAAGTCAAACTTCTGGTGTTCAAAGTCAAAAATGATCGGTCAATGATGCCTACGATCAATAAATTCCAAAAAGAAATACAAAACATGTGCTAAATGAAAGAAAACAACTTGACAAAAAGATTTAATCCAATATTTGGTGATAATATGACATGATGACAGATTTATAAGCACTTTTAATAGGCCGGTCATTTTTGACCGGGAACACTACAAGAGTAACAAGGTGAAAAAAAAAAAAAATATATATATATATATATATATGTTATATATTATATTATCAAAAAAAATTGGGAAGTTGTGATACCCTGTGTCAGTATGTTTTAGTCCAATATAATAACATTAACTAGCATTTCAGGCAAATGAAAATCCTCATCGGGTCAAAATGACCCACATGATGCACATTCAACACAACATGAGGGTAAACACAATGACCCAGATATTGTATCGCTATCGACTAGTGCATAAGCCACATGGACATGGACTATTTATATTGTCCTTTTAGAAACTTGACAGCCACTGGTCACTATACACTTTCATTGTTTGGAAAAGAGCTGCATGAAGATTCTTTGCAAGTTCTCCTTTTGTCTTCCACGGAAAAAAATAACAGCATACAAGTTTGTAACAACATGGGAGTGAGTTAATATTGAGTGAATTTTCATGTTTGGGTGAACTATTACTTTGGATTAAGAACAAAAGATGTGAATATACAGTACAAGGTTGTTTTGCTGTATTGCTCATTTGGAAGTAGCTTTGGGGGGGGGGGGGGGGGGGGGGGGGGGGGGGGGGCATCTGCTAAATTACTAAATGTATATTTAAATGTGTGTGTTTAGAATCCATACCTTGTGTAGTCCAGAGCCCATGCTGTCTTCAGTGCAGTGAGGCTGCGTCGCCCCCTTTGACAATACAGCACAAAGTCTGAGTCCTCTATTTGAGGCTTGGCAACCCCATAACGCTCTCTAAATCGATGTGGGCTCAGTCTGAGGGCCTGCTCCACCTCTGCCACTACAATAACGAAATATATTAGCAGTATTAGATAGTATACCTGAAATTACATTGTGGGGAGCAGTCTAACTAAATAATGCCTTAATGAAAATGTTTACAATTGCAGAACAGAGTTCTGTGGTATTTAGAGTGAGGGGATGGACAATATCATTCGTTTTTTAGGGTTAGGGTTAGTGTATGTGTGCAAAAAGGTGTGCAAAATGTGACTTACAAGGAATGTTGGTGGCTCCTGGGATGAAACCTCCTTCAGCTCGTCTGGTTCACGCACATCGTAGAGCTGGACACGTCAGTGGACAACATGTTCTTCAACTGCTCATACGTTGACGACACCATCTGACACACACACACACACACACACACACACAATGTCCGTTTCTATTCTATCCAATGACTTATAACTACATCTGAGACCCGGCATTATCTTTGTGTGTACTGTAGAGGACATTTTTTAGGGACTTTCTCTGAGGACCGTACATACCACGGTTTAAAGTAGCGATGCACTGATATATCAGCCAATAAAATCAATTACCAGGCAATTGCTTAAAACAGCCATATACAAGACAATGATTTAACAGGCTAGCAAGCCTATTAAAATAGGGGCGACTGAGGCGACTGGGGTTGATTGGCACATTTTCATTCTTTGGTTGAATATCTTGGGAGGAACAAATGTTAAGATACCCCAGTGAGGTAGAAATTTAAAGCCGTAAGTTCTAAGGGGTTGAGAGGGAACAAATATTTTCAATGCCACCAAATATTTATTGACATTAGTTAATTATTTATTGGAGTTTGCAGTGACACCGCGGTCATCGGCCTCATCTGCGACGGTGACGAGTCTGCATACAGATGGGAGGTTGATCAGCTGAGCTGTCTGGTGTGATCACAACAACCTAGAGCTGAACACGCTCAAAACAGAGGGATGATTCCCTGCCCATGTCCCTCTTTGAACTGTTGCCCTCTGGCCGGCGCTACAGAGCACTGAGTGCCAGGACATCCAGGCAGTCCTGTTACCCAATCCAGTAACCGTCCTGTTATTGCACACTTTCATTCATGGATTAAATTAAGTAAATTAGTGATTGGTTTGTGGGCTAAAGCACATAACTGGTAATCGGAAGGTTGCTGGTTTGATCCCCACAGCCACCACCATTGTGTCCTTGAGTAAGGCACTTAACTCCAGGTTGCTCCGGGGGGATTTGTCCCTGTAATAAGGGCTTTGGATAAAAGCGTCTGCAAATGCATGAATGTAAATGTAATGAATCTTGGTTTACTGTGCGTAGTGAATTTCTTCAATGGCAATGGTAACTGAAAACTACTGTGTTTGAACAATGCAGCATCCAGCCATACTTTGACATACTGAGTGCACCTTTAAAATATTTAAGTGTACAATAAGGTCCCATTTATTAACGAGATTTGTTAACATGAATAACAATGAACAATCATTAGCAGCATTTGTTAATCTTGGTTAATGTTCATTTTAAACATATGCTAATACATATTTTAAATTGAAAGCTCTCAATACGTTATCAATGACAACAATTGAGTTTGTATTCATTATATGAACAAAGATTAATAAATGCTGTTTACGAATATTGTTCATTGTTATTTCATGAGACCTGCTGCGTTATCTCATTGTAAAGTGTTACTGTTTATTTTAAACCAGGACACCAAAACTCAGCACAATTTAACTGATATAAATTGTATAAAAATGAAAGTATAGTATAAAATATTTCCATATTATAGAGGTATTAATTAATTAATAAAAAACTAAAGTATCAACCAACCCCACTCGCACTCGTTTAGTACATGATGTCAGCCAGAAATATTATGACAGATTTACAAATCTTGTATCAAAACATAACTATCCCACCACTATGAACTAAAACTCATATATATATATATATATATATATATTAAACATCTTTCTCTGTATTATTTCTAGAAACTTTTTTAGAAGAGAGATTACATTTTTTTTAGCAGAGATTTAATTTTTGTTTTGACAAAAAATAAAAGTGTGTTCACTTTAACAGATTATCAGAGTAAGTCAAAAAATTCAGATGAATAAATCACCAAGGGCGTAGCCAGGAAATTAATTTTGGGTGGGCTTCAGTAAAAATGGATGGGCCAAGTTTTCGCCCAACTTTATTTTACCCAATTTTATTTAACAACAGAGAAGCAGCGCACTAAAACAGTTCTTTCACACATCCGAAATCATAAATAATGCATTTTTTAATTGTATTTATTTATTTATTTATTTATTAAATACCGGCCCTTTTCTCCCCAATTTGGCATGGTCAATTCCCAATGCGCTCCGAGTCCTCGTGGTGGCGTTGTGACTTGCCTTAATCCGGGTGGCGGAGGACGAATCTCAGTTGCATCCACCTCTGGGACCATCAATCCATGCATTTTATCACGTGGCTTGTTGAGCACGTTACCGTGGAGACGTAGCATGTGTTGAAGGCTTCACGCTATCCTCCACGGCATCCACGCACAACTCCACCACACGCCCCACCGAGAGCGAGAACCACATTATAGTGACCACGAGGAGGTTACCCCATGTGACTCTACCCTCCCTAGCAACCGGGACAATTTGGTTGCTTAGGAGACCTGCTGAGTCACTCAGCATGCCTGGATTCGAACTCGTGACTCCAGGTTGATAGTCAGTGTCGTTACTTGCTGAGCTACCCAGGCCTCAAATGTATGCATTTTTTAAACTATTTTATAAATATATATATTTGAAGTCAAAGAATAATCTGGGTGGTCCTGGGCCCAACCTTGGCAACGCCACTGTTAATTACAGAATTACCAGAAAGCACAGGGTCTCAGAAGGATATGGGCCCTAAAATGTATTCTAGACCTCATGTTTTAGGCAGATGGTGATTTGGGTCCAAAGGTGTTTCAGTTTATAATCTCTGTAGCCTAATATCCTCACATTCCGAGACAATTTCTAGTTATGATGACATTCGGTAACATTCACTTTTTAAATATGTCATGCAAAATGTTTCATCTCAAAAAGATGTGAGATATGACCAAGTCCATCGTTCACCAGATGATTGCAACACTCTGAGTCCCACTGCGTCACTTCTGTACGTGCAGACCCGCATGGTACATTTCATAATACATGTTACATTCACCAGGTTCAATAAATGCATGGAACTTTCCTTTGTCGCACAAACAGTGAGAGTTGGAGTGTTTACCTGTATTTTGAGGTTCATCGTGAGATGTGTCGGTCCACTTATCGCAGCTGTCAGATCCGCTGGCGCAGAAGTCCGAATTCTCCTCCGCGGTAACAGAAAGCGATAATAGCGCCAGTTAGAGCGCACACCCTGACAGCAGGTACATCACTTTATTTATGAGTCTCTTGTGATCTTAAGAGGATATAAGTACTGTAAAGTACAGTCTATAAGTACAGGTACAACAACAGAGTCTAACTTCAACAGGCCTATAGCAGCGTATTAATAATAGTTCTGACAGGCTTGAATGGAACCGTTTTGATGCATATTTCACAGATACCGCCCCAGATTACCACACATTAGGGAGATTATCACACAGATCAGATTGTCCGATAACAGTTTGCTATAAGACATATATAGGGTATTCCTGTATGTGGCGCATTTCGGCTCAAAAGCCGAATCCTCCGCTGAGCCGCTTTCATTTTTAGATGTGCTCACTGAAAAGTGTAATCGTTTTAATCGTTTCATTCAAATAATTAGTATCTGACATAAAATATAAATCTGTCCTATGAATCTCTATACATTAATATAAAAAAGGTTATCTAGTCATTAGAAACTACTTTGATTAGCCCACCGCTGATCACCGCTGAGATAAGTAACAGGTACCACGTGACAACGCCGACTTTTTTTTTTTTTAAGATTTTTAATTAAAAATACACTGTAAAGATTGCATATTAAAGGAATATTCCGGGTCAATACAAGTTGAGCTCAATCCACAGCATTTGTGGCATAATGTTTATTACCACACCAAAAAAGTTATTTAGACTATTCAAATCAAATCACTTTATTGTCACACTACTGTGTACACGAGTGCAACAGGTGAAATTCTTGTGTGCAGTTCCGAGCAACATAGCAGTCATGACAGTGACGAGACATAAACCACTTTACAATACAACATATTTACACAACACAATTTACATAACAAATGTACACATAATTACACAACATAGTACTGATATACAATCTACAGTAAACAATACACAAAATATAGAATACACATACACTAGATAGGGGTATATAAAAATATATATACACTGAGTGAATTGGGGAGAATATATTGACAGTCCCAGTATGTGATACAAGATGAAGATTAATATTCCCTCCTTTTCTTAAAAAAAAAAAAAAAAAAAAAACATACATACATACATACATACAAAAAAGCAAAAGTCTGGGTTCCGTGAAGCGCTTACAATATAAGTGAATGGGGTCAATCTGTAAATGTTAAAATACAGTTTCAAAAGTATAGGGGGTTAATTAATTATAAAAGAAAATTATATATCATTAATTGTTTGGCAGTAAATTACTGTCAGTAGGTCTAGACCGCTGCTAGAACATTACATACCCAGCACTATAACGTGGCGCCTGTTACTTTTCTCAGCGCTGGTGTAACGGGAGCCAGCTGGTATGCTAGAAGCTGTAGCCTTTTACCTCCTTGGTAGTGCATCCGCTTCCCATGCCAGCTGATTTTTGAAGGTCCAAATTCACAGACAGTCATTCAAACGTAATCGATACGACTCCAGCTATTACATTAATGTCATCGTGCGATACGATTGCTTTTGGTGCAAAAATATACTTATTTTAAGTACATTTTAACTGTAATCCAATGCTTCAGGAGGAGGGTGGAGTCCAAGTTGGTCCCTCGTGTGGCGTGTTCGCGTTGCCATGGATACTGAGGTAATCTCACATTCTCCACTTGGTTTAGACATCCAGGTTGAGCACACAAATGCACTACAGATCTAAACCAAAATCAACCAGCTACTGTACAGCGTTCCTCCTTCTCACTTGTAAACAGCGCTGTTGTGACTGCACCCTGCATCAGTTCTCCCGTGTTTCAAATGCTAACGTGATTACGTCACACACGTGTACCGCTACCATCTGGAAGCATGATTTAGAGTTAAAAAATGTACTTACATTATGATCTTTTTTTGCATCAAAAGCAATGGTGTTGCTTTAGAAGACATTAATTTAACAACTTGTGTCATATGATGAAGTTTATGCTGACTGTCTGTGATTTTTTGGACCTTCAAAAGAGAAATTACCATCCACTTGCATTTTTAAGGACCTTCTGAGCTGAGATGTGTTTTTTATTTTTCTTCAAATGTGTTCTGGTGAAGAACAAAAGTCATACACAACTGGAATGTCGTGGGGGTGAGTAATATAATGGGATAACTGCCATTTTGGGGTGAACTATCACTTTAAACAGCTTTACCTCTGAAATGCTACACAAATTTTTAACAGAAAAAATTAATGTAAGTGCTTTTATGAAATTATAAGCTTCACATTACTAACCTTGAGTTTTGCTTGTTTTAAGAAGAAAAAAGGAGCGACAAGTAAAAATATATATTTTTTTAAGATGCAAATGCTGTCGATGAATGTTTCTTTAAACCAACGTTATGGGCCAATAAGCCCCGCCTATTTTGACTGTACTTTCATGCTTATAGCTCTACCCACATACATGATTTCTAATATGACGTTATAGCAGTTCTCTGTTTTCATTGGCTGTGAGAGACGGTGACGCTAAGGACGATCCCATTATCTCCTAGACTGCAGTAGTAAACGGGTAATTAATCAAGACACTCACAAATGTATGAATGCATAACCTCGGTCTTCATGAATGTATAACAATAAGCCGTTTTTGACGTTCGAAAATGTGCCCTTCGCCTCAGATTAAACTAAAAACACTGGGAGGGGAGAGAAACATGAGTTACAAGAAATCGATGACGTCATAATAAATAAATGTGTTAAACATTTCAACTACTCTTTTATATATGAGCATGATCTATTATGGTCATATAACAATGTTTTTTTTTTTAATAGATATAATTACTGTCGTATAGCTCATCACGCTAATACACCCCACCCCCCCCCCCCCCCCCCCCCCCACCACCCACCCCCCCCCCCCCCCCCCCCCCCCCCCCCCCCCCCTCCACTTGTTGATAATATGGTACATTCCAACGATGGCTCACGGTCATATGATCTTAGCCACATAAATAGTGAAGTGTGGCATTTTCAGACAACTTTATTACTTCTAAATATCACACATTATAGCAATGTCGAAACCAATCGTTGTTGGGGGGACATGTGAGGTGAAGGACGCCACTCCAGAGGTGCAGAAGATCTGTGATCAGGTAAGAGACGGACAGATTCACTTTTGTTTTTGTGGTGTCAGCTGATCTGTGTGTGCGCGTGATGGGCATTTAGTAATAAATGATGTTATAAATTAATTAATAATGTGGGATTGCTTCTGATTCTTTCTGCTTATTTTAAAGTCAAAGGCAATCAAATGCACAGTAATTCAGCAGTCATTGCAGACAATTAAATATTATTTCTGCAATCTCCAAATGATAAAATAGTAAAAGAGATAGAAATAACAACGATTTAAAACAAAGCTTAATATATAAAAACTAAGCTAAAATGTTAAAGGCAGGAAGTAAGATTAGCAATTAAAGAAAAATGCACTTTTTTTTTCTTTTCTTTTTTTGTTATGTGTTTCACAATACGTCATGACTCACGAGACAACCGAGATGTCCCGCCCAAAACATTTAATGCTGATTTATTAGCATTGAGTTATAGAGGTCGACTGATTTAGCAGATACCGATAATTAAGGTGGTGGGAAAGGCTGATAAACGACAAATTGTCTGATAGTTTTTATAATCAATTAATAGAATGACAAAAAAAAAAAAATACGATGGTGGTCACAGAAAAATTATTCAAAATGATTAAAAACCCAGATGTGGTTTATTGTTCAAACCCAAATTCCAATAATAACCAGAAAAAAATATTTGGTGCATAATGCGGGATTTGAAGTATAAATAAGCCCGAAACACACCGGGGACTCTTATTTTGAAATGCTGAAAAACACGATCAGCAACTATTGTATAGATTGCAAAGATTTTTGCCGATAACCGATACTTCCAAAAGCGACTATCTGCACCGATTAATCAGTAACTGATATATATATATATATATATATATATATATATATATATATATATATATATATATATATATATATCTCTACCTCCTAATGAGTGATCACATGTTGTCAGTATTTGGGTGTTTCATTATGTTTGTAAATAAACTAAACACTCTTTTGAAAAATGATTTCTACTTGTCTTTCATAAATATACATTATTTTACAATATAAAAATATATACATGAGTGAAAATCACAAGCTTCTGAAGAACATTTGCCGGTAATTTTCAAGGATGATTTAAATGTTGTGCATCAAACATCACATGTGCATCTGTTCATACAGGTGAAGCCACAAGCAGAAGAAAAAGCTGGAAAGAAGTTTGCTGTTTTCACTGCCAAATGTTTCACCACACAGGTTGTGGCAGGGACAAACTATTTTATCAAGGTAAACTCTGCCGTGTGTGTGTGTGTGTGTGTGTTTATATTCAGAGTATTTTCATTCTCTATTTGTTTTGTTTTTTAGGTCCAAGTCGGAGGGGATGAATTCGTTCATCTGAGAGTTCATAAATCTCTCCCTCACAGTGGAGGAAAACTAGAGCTGAGGGGAATTCAGACCTCTAAAGCACAACATGACCCCATTGGATTTTTCTAATCAAACACAGAAATGATCATCTTATCTTCTAATGGTGTCTCACATTCTCACCCAAAACAAGTTACTCAACGATTCATGTTACAGCATTTATATTCAAATCTACATAATTAAAGTGAAGCCAATATTCAGCCGTTCCAGTGCCTGTATATGGGAATTTTCTATGATCACACAGCATGCAATGGTTTTCCTTACTGCACTAAACATGTAAATCATTGTGTTGTGGTGAAATAATTGCTCCTAGATATTCCTCATCACTCCAAATCTGCATTTATAAAAGCAAATGCTACTTATAAAATAAAGGGAAATTTCAAATGATGTTTTGTTTTATTTACACCATTTGTGAGAATTTAACAGGAAAATATTTTTCAAGACACAAATTGTTGTAACTGAGCATCATATCCATTTAGAAGGTGTAACTAATAATCAATACAAACCTTAAAAGCATGTTCTCTGACATTTAGTTGTCTGAAATAAAGTCATCTTTCAGCCACTACTTTCGTGTGTGTGTGTGTTTTCATGGTTTGATTACTATTATCATACTAAAGTGTGGAAATTATTAGTAATAAAGAATAAGTGGGTGTGTTTAAATGTCTGGAACTGTAATTACTGCTGTATTATTTTCAATCGCTAACAAGCGCTTACCCATACTTCAGATACTTTTTCTAAACTCTTAACACAGACTCACACCTACAAAACACAATTGGCCAAATGGATAATTTTCTTCTCAAACACATTTTGTTAAATATATACTAACTCTTCATTTCAAAATAGAACATCTTTCTCTGCACACACTAACTTTACCAAAACACTGGAAATCTGACTCAAAATGAAATTATTCTGTCAAAGAATAACACTTGATTTCACTTCACAAGGTACATGCAGTCAAAGTACACCAGGATTCAAAATACTGGCTATTGTTGACATTACAAAAACTGCATAGACTTTTATGTGTCAGTTTTACAGGTATTTGCATGCAAAACATGCAATCCACCGTTTTTACACTAAATTTCTTGGTTGGGAACTATGTCCACATGTACAGTAATGTTCACATTCAAAAGCATTCCAGTAAAAAGCAAATCAGTTTTTTTTTTCCTTTACTGTTTACTACACGAGGTACAGTAGAAACACGGTATGACAGAACAGAAAAAGTTTTACAGTATTGCTTACAGTGAACAAAATATCCATGAAACACAAGAGCATTCTGAACTAAAAAACAACAGCAAAAAGCCCAGATAAAAAGGGGGGGAACTAAAAAAAAGCACAAAATTACTGTAGCTAATCTCTGCGATCTTCAGGTTTAGGCCACATGTTTTCATCAACATCACATCTGATATTATCCAAGGTGATGCACCTGGGATAAAACCGCTTGGTATGTCGGATCCACCCTTGGCAATCGTGAACTGTGATGTCCCTGCAGCCAGCATCCATGGCTTCAAGGAGGGACATCTGGTCATGTGGCTGATGGTCATAAACCTTCCACCTCCATGCAGAGAAGAACTCCTCTATGGGGTTGAGGAAAGGTGAATAGGGTGGAAGGAAGAGACTTACCAGTCTTGGGTGGACATGGTCAACCATGTTGTTATTGCTTGCGAATGATGGAAAGCCACATTGTCCCAGGTAATTACAAAGGTCCTCATGTTTTCACCCTCCTGATCCTGCTCTGGAACCAGGCGCTGGTGGAGATCATTGAGAAAGGCAAGGATGCGCTCGGTATTATAGGGTCCAACCTGACATCTGTGAAGGAGTAATCCTGCATTTGCAACTGCTGCACACATGGTAATGTTTGCCCCTCTCTGTCCTGGCACATCAACTGTGGCCCTTTTTCCAATTACATTTCGTCCACGTCGACGCCTTTTGGCCAGATTGAATCCTGCCTCATCAATGTATATGAATTCATGAGGGGCCTGGTTGGCCTCCAATTCCATAACTCTCTGAAACAACGTTTATGTAAATCATGTCATTACTGTATACCATACTGTACTGTAACCTAGTACTGTGTAGGTTACCTACTTGCGAAGTGCAAAGCTTATAGAACTGGACATTGAATTGAATATACACTATACCTGGACATATTGTCGTCGTAGCTCCTTGACTCTCTCACTGTTCCTCTCAAAGGGAACCGTGTAGAGCTGCTTCATCCGCACTCTGTGTTTGGACAATGTCCGCGTAATGGTTGTGAGGCTGATGCTATCGATATTGTTAAATATCTCATGGTCCTCCACAATTCTAGTTTGAATTTCATGCAGTTTTATTGCATTATTTGCAACAACCATTTCTACAATGGCAAGCTCATGATCATTATTGAGGGGCTTTCCTCTTCCCCCAGAGAGTGGAAGACGTTGCATTCTTTAGAGGGACAAAAAATTCAACATATGCATTACTGTATGACCTTACTGACATGTCAAGTGAGAATAGAAACAATCCATGTAAAATGCAATACTTACCTGTTGGTTTGTTGAAAGATGCATGTAATGGAGGCAACCGTTGACCGCCTCAAATTGGGCTGCACTATTTCACCAGCCTCTCTTAGTGAAAGACCGTGGTTGATTACATGGTCAATGATAGTGGCTTGAATTTCATCACTGACTACTGTTCTTGCAGCCCTTGGAATGCCACCACCACGCATTCTTACACCTCTAACTTGCCCTCTCCTTGGGCCTGCTCCTCTCACTGCACCTGCACCTCTTACTACTCCACTTACTGCACCTCTCACTGCACCTCTCACTGCACCTGCTCCTCTCACTGCATCTGCACCTCTTTCTACTCCTGCTCCTCTCACTGCACCTGCACCTCTTACTGCTCCTCTTACTGCACCTCTCACTGCACCTTCACCTCTCACTGCTCCTGCTCCTCTCACTGCTCCTGCTCCTCTTACTGCTCCTCTTACTGCATCTGCCCCTCTTATTGCACCTCTCACTGCACCTTCACCTCTCACTGCTCCTGCTCCTCTTACTGCTCCTCTTACTGCATCTGCCCCTCTTATTGCACCTCTCACTGCACCTGCACCTCTCACTGCATCTCTCACTGCTCCTGCACCTCTCACTGCTCCTGCTCCTCTTACTGCTCCTCTCACTGGATCTGCCCCTCTTACTGCACCTCTCACTGCACCTGCACCTCTCACTGCATCTCTCACTGCTCCTGCACCTCTTACTGCTCCTCTCACTGCACCTGCTCCTCATACTGCATCTCTCACTGCTCCTGCTCCTCTTACTGCACCTCTCACTGCATCTGCTCCTCTCACTGCACCTCTCACTGCACCTGCTCCTCTCATTGCAGCTGCACCTCTTACTGCACCTCTCACTGCACCTGCTCCTCTCACTGCACCTCTCACTGCACCTGCTCCTCTCACTGCATCTGCACCTCTTTCTGCACCTCTCACTGCACCTGCTCCTCTCACTGCATCTCTCACTGCTCCTGCACCTCTTACTGCACCTCTCACTGCACCTGCTCCTCTCACTGCATCTGCTCCTCTTACTGCATCTCTCACTGCTCCTACACCTCTCACTGCACCTGCTTCTCTCACTGCACCTGCACCTCTCACTAATCATCTCACTGCACCTGCACCTTTCACTGCACCTGCACCTCTTACTGCACCTCTCACTGCACTTGCACCTCTCACTGCTCCTGCTCTTCTTACTGCTCCTCTTACTGCACCTCTCACTGCACCTGCTCCTCTCACTGCTCCTACACCTCTCACTGCACCTGCTCCTCTCACTGCATCTCTCACTGCTCCTACACCTCTCACTGCACCTGCTCCTCTCACTGCACATGCACCTCTTACTGCACCTCTCACTGCACCTGCTCCTCTCACTGCATCTGCACCTCTTACTGCACCTCTCACTGCACCTGCTCCTCTCACTGCATCTCTCACTGCTCCTGCACCTCTTACTACACCTCTCACTGCACCTGCTCCTCTCACTGCATCTGCACCTCTTACTGCACCTCTCACTGCACCTGCTCCTCTCACTGCATCTCTCACTGCTCCTACACCTCTCACTGCACCTGCTCCTCTCACTGCATCTGCACCTCTTACTGCACCTCTCACTGCACCTGCTCCTCTCAAAGCATCTCTCACTGCTCCTGCACCTCTCACTGCTCTTGCACCTCTCACTGCTCCTGCACCTCTCACTGCATCTCTCACTAGGCCTGCTCTACTCCCTGGGCCCCTTGCTCTTTCTCTTCCTCGTCCAGACATTACAGTGTTTGTCTTTTTCTGTTTCTGTTTCCATAAACATCACTCCTCAAAGTCCTTCTTTTACTGTATAGGTGTCAATGTAATAGAAAAAAATAACCCCTGCCACTGAGTCTAAGCCAGACTGGAATCAGCTCTGGTTGGCCCAATTTACCCAACATAAATCAGCAGTGTGTCAATTATTCAATTGTTTGTTTATTATCAGCTGAGATATATTGTTTTTGAACTGATATCATTGCAGAAGCAGAGGTTTTTATACTGTATCTAAGGTTTGGAATATTGTTTTTACTATTGTGGGATGGTATGTGTTAACATTTGTAAATACTACAAAAACAATCCATTATTTTGTTGGGAGGTATAGTTTGTCTGTTAAGAAAATGTAAGCATTGTAGAAATGTGTTCACTGACTGCATATTGTGTGAAAACGACATGAAATGTGTGAATGGTATGGCCACAAAAGACCGATGCTGTGCTAATTGTGTGTTTAGAAAATGTGACAACGGGTTGGACAAACGCTTGTTAGCGACTGAAAAAAACTGTAAGACTGTTTTGGATCAAGGAAGCTTTGGTTGAGTCACATGTCGGTCTCTGACAACCGGTTTACCAATAAAATCAGAGCTCCTTTTTTGTGTATATAAAACAACAGGATGCCACATTAAAGTTAAAGGAGTTAGGAGCAATAAATTGTCACATACCAAGAGAGTCTAATAACCTTAAAGGGACAGTTCACCCAACCATTTTAATTCTCTCATCATTTACTCACTCTCATGCCGTCCCAGATGTGAATGACTTTCTTTCTTCTGCAGAACACAAATTAAGATTTTTTTAATGATATACGGGACCCAGTGTGTGGCGATATGCATGAAGAATGTGAAAGTGAAGATTGATTGTAAAACATGAATGAAATATTGTTCTTTCTCACCCACATCTATCATATCACTTCAGAAGACATTGATTTAACCGTTGGAGTCGTGTGGGTTACTTTTATGCTGCCGTTATGTGCTTTATGGACCTTCAATGTTCTGGTCACCATTCACTTGCATTGTATGGACCTACAGAGCTGAAATATTCTTCTAAAAATCTTAATTTGTGTTCAGCAGAAGAAAGAAAGTCATACGCATCTGGGATGGCATGAGGGCGAGTAAATGATGAGAACGTTTTAAATTTTGGGTGAACTGTCCCTTTAACCGTCTGGGGTCTGGGGGTGTTTGGGCCCAGGAGAAGTTTTGACATACCTTAACATTTGTGCTTTTTTCAGTTGCTTAAAAATGTATGATGACACTGTATTCAGCACAAACTGGGCTACAATAATATGTGAGCAACATGTTTGTATTTTTGAGAAAATAACGTTTATGCATGGTTTTTGAAAAAACAAAAATGTTAAGTCACTGAAATAAGGTCATATAACACAAACTAAACATTTGTCCACAAGACTTTTGAGAACTGGATCTTGTAGCCTAGAGTTTTTGCTACAAAATGATGTGAAAACCATCCTGATCACTCATTCATACCAAACAATATAGTAATTGAACTTTTGTAAGACAATTTTAGTGTTGAAAGGCGATATGCGAGGAGGCGTGAACGATCATGAATATTGAGGTAATTTACACCTGAGGACACAAAAGACGCCTCACCTGGGACCATCAATGAGGAATGTGACAGAGAGAGAATGTGAGGAGACTTAATGATCAAAATCAAGTTTTAATTTAAAAGAAGTAATCTGACTATATATTTTCTTTACATAAAGACTTAATTTTAGACCTACACTACCGTTAAAAGAAGTCTCTTCTGTTCACCAAGACTGCATTTATTTGATCCAAAATACAGTGAAGTTTTTACAATTTAAAAGAACAGTTTTCTATTTGAATATGTTGTAAAATGCAATTTGTGATTAAAGCTGAATTTTCCGCATCATTACTGCAGTCTTCAGTGTCACATGATCCTTCAGAAATCATTATAAGATGGTGAATTTCTAATATGGGCATATTTAAAGTGCATTTTACTTATTTACACCTGAACACATATTTGCAAGCACAAGCTTTGTTGATGATAATGAAGCAGCATAAACACTAGTTAAAATATAATCTAAACATTCATCTTGTTTTTATATCATATTACATATCATATTTATATTAAACAGCATACAATTGAAATACCTGCTTTAGCTGAAACAGCATTTAAATGTAACTAAAACTTGCTTATTAGGACATATTTCAAATGTCAATACTCTGAATCTTGGCTGGCAAGTCTGGAAACAGTCCCACTAGTAAAATATGTACGTTTATATAAAGTAGCATGTCAACTAATTAAAACTAAATGATTTATCCTCGGCTGGATCAAGTCTCTCTTCTTCTGATGAAAAAGTAAATCTTCCTTAATATCCAGAAGCTTCATCGCCTGTGTATCGTTACAAACATGCAGTAAAATGAATGAATTGTTTACATCAAACCTCTGAACACAGTTGGGGGCGTGTACATTTGCGTTGATCGTCACAGCACATTAGCATATGAATGGCGCCCTCTGCTGGTGGGTGGATCACATTACAGATAATGAGATGAACCGGTAAAAACTGTGCAGCGCTTTATTTCATACAGATTACATTGCAGGAGAATATTTGTTTTACAAAAGCACAATGTTTTATTGTTATTATGAGTGTACACAAATAACAGTAGACCCTTTATAGTCTCTAATGATGTCGTACACATGTCTGTATGCCCCAAAATGACGGAGTATTTTAATATATATATATATATATTTTTTTTCCCCCATAATTTATGTATCAACAAACAAGGTACATCAACAAATCTCAGCAAATAACCGCAATTATTCAGCCTAAGGTTGAGCAGCTAATACAGAGAACCGAAAACTCACAATAGAACAAACAAACCATTAAACAAAAAATACATAAATAAATAAAGTATTAAGTATTTTAAGTTGTTTCTGCTGTAATGACGAAAATATCCAGCAGGACGCGCCGGTGCATCCGTCGACCCCAGAGGATTAATAAGAGGATATTGAGAAATCATCCAGTACAGGAGGTGGCGATATGCACCTAAAAATGTCTTGTTGCAACATTACACAGAAGAAGAAGAAGAAGAAGAAGGTATAAAAGACGAAGAAGAGCGACTTGTTTTTATAGTTATATCCTCTTAAATCAGGAGCTACTCAAGGATAAAATGATGACGCTAAACTCCGGTGTGTGCGCTCTAATGGCGGTATTATTGCTGTCTGTCTATATTGCTGAGGTGAATTCCGTCTCCTGCGTCGATCCATCCGACAACATCAAAGGGCGGAATGCAGCAGGTAAATATACGAAACATGCACTTAATATTAGTTAAATGACTGTTGCTGTTTAGAGGTCCAGTAAAGGTCCATGTCTTGAGGTAAGTTTAATCAGAGACTTTAATCAATAATGAAATATCTCCTACATGTTTGGGTCGCAGTCGACGCTTTTTTACATTTCTGTGAAGCACAACGGATAGCGGTGAACGGGACACCACAGCATATATTATTTGTGCCAAACCGTTTCCTCCAAAAGAAAAAGACAAAAATCCACTATTACTTTCCCCAAGAGATAAAAAATAGAAAGTGCTGGATTATGATAGTCAGAGTGAAAAATGGCAATTTGTTTGGTTGTCAATCTTCGTTCTCGTGTGTGTGTGTGTGTGTGTGTGCCCCAGTGTTTGACCATTCCTTTGTCAAGCTTTCTTTAGTTTAATGTGTTTCTTTAATAAGTCTGTTGCTTGTTTATTATGAAACTCTGCATTTGGGTTCTAGGGCCCATTGGTGGAGGGTTATCCAAGGTGAATTATGCCACTTCAGAAGTGCAGAGGATCTGTGATGAGGTAAGTCGAGACATGTTTTCATTGTGTTATGATGGTGTTTGCTGATCTGCAGGTGAACTTAATGAGCATTTATTAAAAGTTTGAATGGACGATCCCTTTAAGCTCCAGATCTCACACAAACACAATGCTGACACATGTACATGGGTGTGAGAAATCATCATCATATGTGTAATTAAACGAGTCATTAAATGTAATTTAAAATGTTAAACGAGTCATTAGAAGTAACAAATGAACCAATTAAACTACTTATTGCTTGTTAGATGAAGCCATATGTAGAAAGACGTCTCGGAAAGAAGTTTGCTGTTTTCTCCGCCAAATGTTTCAGCACACAGGTTGTGGCAGGAACCAACTATTTTATCAAGGTAAACTCTTTTGCCCAACATGTTTGGGAGGCTGTGAGCTCGTTATTGTGTCATAGTCCATTTGCATTTGAGTCATTGATGTGGCATTCATTATTTTGTCCCGATCTATTAAATTGATCAAATACAATTCCTACTGCAGAAAACACTCGAATACACCTCTACTATAAACATGTTTTTAAATACGGAGTTTAATGTCATTTTGATATTTTTCCTGGAAAGTAAAAGTGTTTTAGTGGTGGAAATTGAGACTGTGAAAATTAAAAGCAGATTTTTATTACCTCCAATCTTATTTGTGATTGACACATGCATGTATTTGCTGGAAGTGTGTCTAAACCACTAAACCTTTCGTTCTTTGGTTTTTCTTCAGGTCCACGTTGGCGGGAAGGAATTCTTCCATCTGAGAGTCTATAAATCTCTCCCTCAAAATGGAGAAAAACTAGAGCTCAGTGGAGTTCAGACCTCTAAAGTGCAGCTTGACCCCATTGTATACTTCTAAACCAACACAGACATTTCTCATCCAATCAATGTGATGCTGCACCTTTTGCAAAATAGTCACTATTAATATTACAACACTGTTATTCAAATATATATCCAATCTATATTAAAGTGAACCCAGTATTCAGCCATTTCAGTGCCTGCCTGAGTTTTCTCTGGTCAACATGACTTTCCTGTATTATAAAGGGATTGTTGTGAAATAATTACACATTTCTCCAAATCTGTTTTATATTAGAAAATGCTGCTTTAATAATGGCCATTTGTTGATTTAATATGGTACATTCCAACGATGGCTCACGGTCATATGATCTTAGCCACAGAAATGGTGAAGTGTGGCATTTCTGGGAGTTGGACTGTCAGACAACACGTTTATCTTATGTAAGTATCGCACATGACAGCAATGTCGAAACCAATGGTTGGGGGGGGGGGGGGGGGGGACATGTGAGGTGAAGGATGCCACTCCAGAGGTGCAGAAGATCTGTGAGGTAAGAGACGGACAGATTCACTTTTGTTATTGTGGTGTCAGCTGATCTGTGTGTGCGCGTGATGGGCATTTAGTAATAAATGATGTGATTAATAATGTGGGATTGCTCTGATTCTTTCTGCTTATTTTGAAGTCAAAGGCAATCAAATGCACAGTAATACAGCAGTCATTGCAGACAATTAAATGTTATTTCTGCAATCTCCAAATGATAAAATGGTAAAGGAGAGAAATAACAATTTAAAACAAAGCTTAATATATAAAAGCTAAGATGTTACAGACAGGAAGTTAGGTTAGCAATTAAAGAAACGTCATGACTCACGAGACAACCGAGATGTCCCGCCCAAAACATTTAATGTTGATTTATTAGCATTGAGTTATAGAGGTTGAATGATTTTTGCCAATACCGATAATTAAGGTGGTGGGAAAGGCTGATAAACGAGGAATTGTCTGATAGTTTTTATAATTAATAGAATGACAAAATTACTATGGTAGGCACAAATTATTCAAAGTGATTAAAATCCCAGATGTGGTTTATTCAACCCAAATTCCAATAATAACCAAAAAATATTTGGTGCATAATGCGGGATTTGAAGTATAAGTATATAAATGACTATCAGCAACGATTGCAAAGATTTTTGCCGATAACCGATACTTCCAAAAGTGACTATCTGCACTGATTAATCAATAACTGAGATATATATATATATAAGCTCTCACATGTGCATCTGTTCATACAGGTGAAGCCACAAGCAGAAGAAAAAGCCGGAAAGAAGTTTGTTTTCACTGCCAAATCTTTCACCACACAGGTTGTGGCAGGGACAAACTATTTTATCAAGGTGTGTGTGTGTGTGTTCAAATTCAGAGTATATTCATTCTGTTTTTTTTAGGTCCCAGTCGGAGGGGATGAATTAGTTCATCTGAGAGTTCATAAATCTCTCCCTCACAGTGGAGGAAAACTAGAGCTGAGGGGAATTCAGACCTCTAAAGCGCAACATGACCCCATTGGATTTTTCTAATCAAACACAGAAATGATCATCTTATCTTCTAATGGTGTCTCACATTCTCACCCAAAACAAGTTACTCAACGATTCATGTTACAGCATTTATATTCAAATCTACATAATTAAAGTGAAGCCAATATTCAGCCGTTCCAGTGCCTGTATATGGGAATTTTCTATGATCCACACAGCATGCAATGGTTTTCCTTACTGCACTAAACATGTAAATCATTGTGTTGTGGTGAAATAATTGCTCCTAGATATTCCTCATGACTCAAACTGTTTTTATAAAAGCAAATGCTACTTATAAAATAAAGGGAAATTTCATATTTCAAATGATGTCTTTGTTTTATTTACACGCTTTGTAAGAATTTAACAGGAAAATATTTTTCAGGTCATATAACACAAACTAAACATTTGTCCACAAGACTTTTGAGAACTGGATCTTGTAGCCTAGAGTTTTTGCTACAAAATGATTTGTAAACCATCCTGATCACTCATTCATACAAAACAATATAGTAATTGAACTTTTGTCAGACAATTTTAGTGTTGAAAGGCGATATGCGAGGAGGCGTGAACGATCATGAATATTGAGGTAATTTACACCTGAGGACACAAAAGACGCCTCACCTGGGACCATCAATGAGGAATGTGAGAGAGAGAGAATGTGAGGAGACTTAATGATCAAAATCAAGTTTTAATTTAAAAGAAGTAATCTGACTATATATTTTCTTTACATAAAGACTTAATTTTAGACCTACACTACCGTTAAAAGAAGTCTCTTCTGCTCACCAAGACTGCATTTATTTGATCCAAAATACAGTGAAGTTTTTACAATTTAAAAGAACAGTTTTCTATTTGAATATGTTGTAAAATGCAATTTGTGATCAAAGCTGAATTTTCCGCATCATTACTGCAGTCTTCAGTGTCACATGATCCTTCAGAAATCATTTTAAGATGCTGATTTTCTAATATGGGCATATTTAAAGTGCATTTTACTTATTTACACCTGAACACATATTTGCAAGCACAAGCTTTGTTGATGATAATGAAGCAGCATAAACACTAGTTAAAATATAATCTAAACATTCATCTTGTTTTTATATCATATTACATATCATATTTATATTAAACAGCATATAATTTAAATACCTGCTTTAGCTGAAACAGCATTTAAATGTAACTAAAACTTGCTTATTAGGACATATTTCAAATGTCAATACTCTGAATCTTGGCTGGCAAGTCTGGAAACAGTCCCACTAGTAAAATATGTACGTTTATATAAAGTAGCATGTCAACTAATTAAAACTAAATGATTTATCCTCGGCTGGATCAAGTCTCTCTTCTTCTGATGAAAAAGTTAAATCTTCCTTAATATCCAGAAGCTTTATCGCCTGTGTATCATCACAAACATGCAGTAAAATGAATGAATTGTTTACATCAAACCTCTGAACACAGTTGGGGGCGTGTACATTTGCGTTGATCGTCACAGCACATTAGCATATGAATGGCGCCCTCTGCTGGTGGGTGGATCACATTACAGATAATGAGATGAACCGGTAAAAACTGTGCAGCGCTTTATTTCATACAGATTACATTGCAGGAGAATATTTGTTTTACAAAAGCACAATGTTTTATTGTTATTTTGAGTGTACACAAATAACAGTAGACCCTTTATAAAATATCCAGCAGGACGCGCCGGCGCATCCGTCGACCCCAGAGGATTAATAAGAGAATATTGAGAAATCATCCAGTACAGGAGGTGGCGATATGCACCTAAAAATGTCTTGTTGCAACATTACACAGAAGAAGAAGAAAAAGAAGAAGAAGAAGAAGAAGGTATAAAAGACGAAGAAGAGCGCCTTGTTTTACAGTTATATCCTCTTAAATCAGGAGGTACTCAAGGATAAAATGATGACGCTAAACTCCGGTGTGTGTGCTCTAATGGCGGTATTATTGCTGTCTGTCTATATTGCTGAGGTGAATTCCGTCTCCTGCGTCGATCCATCCGACAACATCAAAGGGCGGAATGCAGCAGGTAAATATACGAAACATGCACTTAATATTAGTTAAATGACTGTTGCTGTTTAGAGGTCCAGTAAAGGTCCATGTCTTGAGGTAAGTTTAATCAGAGACTTTAATCAATAATGAAATATCTCCTACATGTTTGGGTCGCAGTCGACGCTTTTTTACATTTCTGTGAAGCACAACGGATAGCGGTGAACGGGACACCACAGCATATATTATTTGTGCCAAACCGTTTCCTCCAAAAGAAAAAGACAAAAATCCACTATTACTTTCCCCAAGAGATCAAAAAATAGAAAGTGCTGGATTATGACAGTCAGAAGAGTGAAAATGGCAATTTGTGTGTGTGTGTGTGTGTGTGTGTGTGTGTGTGTGTGCGCCAGTGTTTGACCATTCCTTTGTCAAGCTTTCTTTAGTTTAATGTGTTTCTTTAATAAGTCTGTTGCTTGTTTATTATGAAACTCTGCATTTGGGTTCTAGGGCCCATTGGTGGAGGGTTATCCAAGGTGAATTATGCCACTTCAGAAGTGCAGAGGATCTGTGATGAGGTAAGTCGAGACATGTTTTCATTGTGTTATGATGGTGTTAGCTGAACTTCAGGTGAACTTAATGAACATTTATTAAAAGTTTGAATGGACGATCCCTTTAAGCTCTCCAGATCTCACACAAACACAATGCTGACACATGAACTTGGATGTGTGAGAAATCATCATCATATGTGTAATCAGCCTTTGGGTGTAATTAAACGAGTAATTAAAATGTTAAATGAGTCATTAGAAATAACAAATAAATCAAACTACTTGTTATTGCTTGTTAGATGAAGCCATATGTAGAAAGACGTCTCGGAAAGAAGTTTGCTGTTTTCACCGCCAAATGTTTCAGCACACAGGTTGTGGCAGGAACCAACTATTTTATCAAGGTAAACTATTTTGCCCAACATGTTTGGGAGGCCGTGAGCTCGTTATTGTGTCACTCAATTTGCATTTGAGTCATTGATGTGGCATTCATTATTTTGTCCAGATCTATTAAATTTAATCAAAAATACAATTCCTACTGCAGAAAACACTTGAATACACCTCTAATATAAACAGGTTTTTAAATACGGAGTTTAATGTCATTTTGATATTTTTCCTGGAAAGTAAAAATGTTTTAGTGGTGGAAATTGAGACTGTGAAAATTAAAAGCTATTTTTATTACCTCCGACAATCTTATTTGTGATTGACACATGCATGTATTTGCTGGAAGTGTGTCTAAACCACTAAACCTTTCGTTCTTTGGTTTTTCTTCAGGTCCACGTTGGCGGGAAGGAATTCATCCATCTGAGAGTCTATAAATCTCTCCCTCAAAATGGAGAAAAACTAGAGCTCAGTGGAGTTCAGACCTCTAAAGTGCAGCTTGACCCCATTGTATACTTCTAAACCAACACAGACATTTCTCATCCAATCAATGTGATGCTGCACCTTTTGCAAAATAGTCACTATTAATATTACAACACTGTTATTCAAATATACATCCAATCTATATTAAAGTGAACCCAGTATTCAGCCATTTCAGTGCCTGCCTGAGTTTTCTCTGGTCAACATGACTTTCCTGTATTATAAAGGGATTGTTGTGAAATAATTATACACATTTCTCCAAATCTGTTTTATATTAGAAAATGCTGCTTTAATAATGGCCTTTATGGTGATTAATATGGTACATTCCAACGATGGCTCACGGTCATATGATCTTAGCCACAGAAATGGTGAAGTGTGGCATTTCTGGGAGTTGGACTGTCAGACAACACATTTATTTTATTTCTTTTAAGTATCACATTACAGCAATGCCGAAACCAATGGTTTGGGGGGACATGCGAGGTGAAGGACGCCACTCCAGAGGTGCAGAAGATCTGTGAGGTAAGAGACGGACAGATTCATGTGTGTGGGTGGGGTCCTAGTCGGAGGGGATGAATTCGTTCATCTGAGAGTTCATAAATCTCTCCCTCACAGTGGAGGAAAACTAGAGCTGAGGGGAATTCAGACCTCTAAAGCACAACATGACCCCATTG
Source organism: Moxostoma hubbsi (assembly GCA_032164185.1). Classification (NCBI taxonomy): domain Eukaryota; kingdom Metazoa; phylum Chordata; class Actinopteri; order Cypriniformes; family Catostomidae; genus Moxostoma; species Moxostoma hubbsi. The sequence goes on along the minus strand of JAVLUX010000008.1, from coordinate 3,462,482 downwards.
GATTTTTCTAATCAAACACACAAATGATCATCTTATCTTCTAATGGTGTCTCACATTCTCACCCAAAACAAGTTACTCAATGATTCATGTTACAGCATTTATATTCAAATCTACATAATTAAAGTGAAGCCAATATTCAGCCGTTCCAGTGCCTGTATATGGGAATTTTCTATGATCCACACAGCATGCAATGGTTTTCCTTACTGCACTAAACATGTAAATCATTGTGTTGTGGTGAAATAATTGCTCCTAGATATTCCTCGTCACTCAAACTGTTTTTATAAAAGCAAATGCTACTTATAAAATAAAGGGAAATTTCATATTTCAAATGATGTCTGTTTTATTTACGCGCTTTGTAAGAATTTAACAGGAAAATATTTTTTCAAGACACAAATTGTTGTAACTGAGCATCATATCCATGTAGAAGGTGTAACTAATAATCAATACAAACCTTAAAAGCATGTTCTCTGACATTTAGTTGTCTGAAATAAAGTCATCTTTCAGCCACTATCATGTGTGTGTTTTCATGGTTTGATTACTATTATCATACTAACAGGGCCGTGCACAGACATTTTGAGGGGCAGGGGCTCAAGTGGAAAAAAAGGGCACTTCTCATAATTACTTTTTTTTTTTTTTTTTAAACAAAAAAGAATATATATTAACACAACTCTTACTACTTTTTTTAAAAATAATTTAAAGTTAAATCCTCAAACTCATGCAACGGTTTCATTTTCAAAAGATGTCTACAAAATAATCAGTTCACACAGAAACCATGGGCGTGTTTTACTAATAATTTGTTTATTTTTGCACAAGGCGGCACTACATTTTAATTATTTTGGTGTTATCAGAATACATAACACTTTAAAATCAACACAAATATTCACTCTAAACTGAAGAGGGATGTTGCTGCTTGATTTTACTGAAAAAAAATCACTGCAAAAATGATTGACAAAATACAAAAATACAGCAACTTAATAACATTATTACAAAAAAGGTCTTCTACTTCAAAATAAAATCTGTTACTTCCATTCCCTGGTTGTCTCTCCTTCCTCCCTTACAGCGGCAACCTTCTGGGGGCCATGTCGCTGTAGATGTTTATTACTTCACTGTGGTTTACAGGAATATCTTTCTCAATAGCCAGGAGGAGATCAGAAAGCCTCTCTTCTGTGCATAGGCTTCTGAGTGTGTCTTTAACCAGTTTGAGCTTGGAAAATGACCTCTCCACTGTTGCTGTTGACACTGGAATTGTTGCATAAGTTCTTATCATTTCCACCAGTGTTGGAAAGATGTCCTGTCCACTGTTGTCTCTGTGTTTTTAACATCTCCTTCATGGTGGATGTGTTTGGGAAATGTCTTTTCCTCGATTTACTGAAGCCTATATGTAAAACTACTGTCTATGTGTACAACGCATTTGCAGCTGCACATCGCGGGCGTCGTTACACGTCAGAGCCCGCCAAGAGGGCGTGCGTGGCCTCAGATAGTCCCCGAATTTGCCATTATAGCAGGTCTTCGTTCATTCATAGTCTGTCTGTCTGACATATATTAGAAGCCTGTGTATATCTGTCATTGATTTGCACTGAATTGATTCTCAAAAATACGGAACAAAGTGCGTTCCATATCACTTCAATACGGAACAAGACTTTTATGTGTCAAATACGGGAAGATTCCGTATTATATACGGAACGGTTGGCAACCCTACATGAGGCATGCGGTTAACTATATTTGTCTTTGGCTAATCAGCAGTATCGAGGCACTGGTAGTTTAATCTTTTGTTCATCGTCAGTCACTCACCTCAACACAAGCTAAGAAAAACACTGCTGTGCTGAGACTGGGGCCGCTGCTGCTGCTGCCTGCAGGTGTGTGTGTGATGTGCGCCGCTGCGCAGAGACGCGGGGGGGATGGGGGGATGGGAGAGAGAGAGAGAGAGAGAGAGAGAGAGAGGGAGCGCTTCAGAACTCCTGACCTGATATTAGATACACTTTTCAATAAAAATATTTGTTTGACAGGGAAGCTGTGCGCAAACAGGAATATATATTATTTTTTCAAAAAAAAAAAAAAAAAAAAACCACCCCAGAAAAAGGGCACTTTCTCTCCAGGAATAAAAAGGGCAGGTGCTCAAGCCCCCTTTGATGTCTATGTGTGCACGTGCCTGCATACTAAAGTGTGGAAATTATTAGTAATAAAGAATAAGTGGGTGTGTTTAAATGTCTGGAACTGTAATTGCTGCTGTATTATTTTCAATCGCTAACAAGCGCTTGCCCATACTTCAGATACTTTTTCTAAACTCTTAACACAGACTCACACCTACAAAACACAATTGGCCAAATGGATAATTTTCTTCTCAAACACATTTTGTTAAATATATACTAACTCTTCATTTCAAAATAGAACATCTTTCTCTGCACACACTAACTTTACCAAAACACTGGAAATCTGACTCAAAATGAAATTATTCTGTCAAAGAATAACACTTGATTTCACTTCACAAGGTACATGCAGTCAAAGTACACCAGGATTCAAAATACTGGCTATTGTTGACATTACAAAAACTGCATAGACTTTTATGTGTCAGTTTTACAGGTATTTGCATGCAAAACATGCAATCCACCGTTTTTACACTAAATTTCTTGGTTGGGAACTATGTCCACATGTACAGTAATGTTCACATTCAAAAGCATTCCAGTAAAAAGCAAATCAGTTTTTTTTTTCCTTTACTGTTTACTACACGAGGTACAGTAGAAACACGGTATGACAGAACAGAAAAAGTTTTGCAGTATTGCTTACAGTGAACAAAATATCCATGAAACACAAGAGCATTCTGAACTAAAAAACAACAGCAAAAAGCCCAGATAAAAAGGGGGGGAACTAAAAAAAAGCACAAAATTACTGTATCTAATCTCTGCGATCTTCAGGTTTAGGCCACGTTTTCATCACATCTGATATTATCCAAGGTGATGCACCTGGGATAAAACCGCTTGGTATGTCGGATCCACCCTTGGCAATCGTGAACTGTGATGTCCCTGCAGCCAGCATCCATGGCTTCAAGGAGGGACATCTGGTCATGTGGCTGATGGTCATAAACCTTCCACCTCCATGCAGAGAAGAACTCCTCTATGGGGTTGAGGAAAGGTGAATAGGGTGGAAGGAAGAGACTTACCAGTCTTGGGTGGACATGGTCAACCATGTTGTTATTGCTTGCGAATGATGGAAAGCCACATTGTCCCAGGTAATTACAAAGGTCCTCATGTTTTCACCCTCCTGATCCTGCTCTGGAACCAGGCGCTGGTGGAGATCATTGAGAAAGGCAAGGATGCGCTCGGTATTATAGGGTCCAACCTGACATCTGTGAAGGAGTAATCCTGCATTTGCAATTGCTGCACACATGGTAATGTTTGCCCCTCTCTGTCCTGGCACATCAACTGTGGCCCTTTTTCCAATTACATTTCGTCCACGTCGACGCCTTTTGGCCAGATTGAATCCTGCCTCATCAATGTATATGAATTCATGAGGGGCCTGGTTGGCCTCCAATTCCATAACTCTCTGAAACAACGTTTATGTAAATCATGTCATTACTGTATACCATACTGTACTGTAACCTAGTACTGTGTAGGTTACCTACTTGCGAAGTGCAAAGCTTATAGAACTGGACATTGAATTGAATATACACTATACCTGGACATATTGTCGTCGTAGCTCCTTGACTCTCTCACTGTTCCTCTCAAAGGGAACCGTGTAGAGCTGCTTCATCCGCACTCTGTGTTTGGACAATGTCCGCGTAATGGTTGTGAGGCTGATGCTATCGATATTGTTAAATATCTCATGGTCCTCCACAATTCTAGTTTGAATTTCATGCAGTTTTATTGCATTATTTGCAACAACCATTTCTACAATGGCAAGCTCATGATCATTATTGAGGGGCTTTCCTCTTCCCCCAGAGAGTGGAAGACGTTGCATTCTTTAGAGGGACAAAAAATTCAACATATGCATTACTGTATGACCTTACTGACATGTCAAGTGAGAATAGAAACAATCCATGTAAAATGCAATACTTACCTGTTGGTTTGTTGAAAGATGCATGTAATGGAGGCAACCGTTGACCGCCTCAAATTGGGCTGCACTATTTCACCAGCCTCTCTTAGTGAAAGACCGTGGTTGATTACATGGTCAATGATAGTGGCTTGAATTTCATCACTGACTACTGTTCTTGCAGCCCTTGGAATGCCACCACCACGCATTCTTACACCTCTAACTTGCCCTCTCCTTGGGCCTGCTCCTCTCACTGCACCTGCACCTCTTACTACTCCACTTACTGCACCTCTCACTGCACCTCTCACTGCACCTGCTCCTCTCACTGCATCTGCACCTCTTTCTACTCCTGCTCCTCTCACTGCACCTGCACCTCTTACTGCTCCTCTTACTGCACCTCTCACTGCACCTTCACCTCTCACTGCTCCTGCTCCTCTCACTGCTCCTGCTCCTCTTACTGCTCCTCTTACTGCATCTGCCCCTCTTATTGCACCTCTCACTGCACCTTCACCTCTCACTGCTCCTGCTCCTCTTACTGCTCCTCTTACTGCATCTGCCCCTCTTATTGCACCTCTCACTGCACCTGCACCTCTCACTGCATCTCTCACTGCTCCTGCACCTCTCACTGCTCCTGCTCCTCTTACTGCTCCTCTCACTGGATCTGCCCCTCTTACTGCACCTCTCACTGCACCTGCACCTCTCACTGCATCTCTCACTGCTCCTGCACCTCTTACTGCTCCTCTCACTGCACCTGCTCCTCATACTGCATCTCTCACTGCTCCTGCTCCTCTTACTGCACCTCTCACTGCATCTGCTCCTCTCACTGCACCTCTCACTGCACCTGCTCCTCTCATTGCAGCTGCACCTCTTACTGCACCTCTCACTGCACCTGCTCCTCTCACTGCACCTCTCACTGCACCTGCTCCTCTCACTGCATCTGCACCTCTTTCTGCACCTCTCACTGCACCTGCTCCTCTCACTGCATCTCTCACTGCTCCTGCACCTCTTACTGCACCTCTCACTGCACCTGCTCCTCTCACTGCATCTGCTCCTCTTACTGCATCTCTCACTGCTCCTACACCTCTCACTGCACCTGCTTCTCTCACTGCACCTGCACCTCTCACTAATCATCTCACTGCACCTGCACCTTTCACTGCACCTGCACCTCTTACTGCACCTCTCACTGCACTTGCACCTCTCACTGCTCCTGCTCTTCTTACTGCTCCTCTTACTGCACCTCTCACTGCACCTGCTCCTCTCACTGCTCCTACACCTCTCACTGCACCTGCTCCTCTCACTGCATCTCTCACTGCTCCTACACCTCTCACTGCACCTGCTCCTCTCACTGCACATGCACCTCTTACTGCACCTCTCACTGCACCTGCTCCTCTCACTGCATCTGCACCTCTTACTGCACCTCTCACTGCACCTGCTCCTCTCACTGCATCTCTCACTGCTCCTGCACCTCTTACTACACCTCTCACTGCACCTGCTCCTCTCACTGCATCTGCACCTCTTACTGCACCTCTCACTGCACCTGCTCCTCTCACTGCATCTCTCACTGCTCCTACACCTCTCACTGCACCTGCTCCTCTCACTGCATCTGCACCTCTTACTGCACCTCTCACTGCACCTGCTCCTCTCAAAGCATCTCTCACTGCTCCTGCACCTCTCACTGCTCTTGCACCTCTCACTGCTCCTGCACCTCTCACTGCATCTCTCACTAGGCCTGCTCTACTCCCTGGGCCCCTTGCTCTTTCTCTTCCTCGTCCAGACATTACAGTGTTTGTCTTTTTCTGTTTCTGTTTCCATAAACATCACTCCTCAAAGTCCTTCTTTTACTGTATAGGTGTCAATGTAATAGAAAAAAATAACCCCTGCCACTGAGTCTAAGCCAGACTGGAATCAGCTCTGGTTGGCCCAATTTACCCAACATAAATCAGCAGTGTGTCAATTATTCAATTGTTTGTTTATTATCAGCTGAGATATATTGTTTTTGAACTGATATCATTGCAGAAGCAGAGGTTTTTATACTGTATCTAAGGTTTGGAATATTGTTTTTACTATTGTGGGATGGTATGTGTTAACATTTGTAAATACTACAAAAACAATCCATTATTTTGTTGGGAGGTATAGTTTGTCTGTTAAGAAAATGTAAGCATTGTGGAAATGTGTTCACTGACTGCATATTGTGTGAAAACGACATGAAATGTGTGAATGGTATGGCCACAAAAGACCGATGCTGTGCTAATTGTGTGTTTAGAAAATGTGACAACGGGTTGGACAAACGCTTGTTAGCGACTGAAAAAAACTGTAAGACTGTTTTGGATCAAGGAAGCTTTGGTTGAGTCACATGTCGGTCTCTGACAACCGGTTTACCAATAAAATCAGAGCTCCTTTTTTGTGTATATAAAACAACAGGATGCCACATTAAAGTTAAAGGAGTTAGGAGCAATAAATTGTCACATACCAAGAGAGTCTAATAACCTTAAAGGGACAGTTCACCCAACCATTTTAATTCTCTCATCATTTACTCACTCTCATGCCGTCCCAGATGTGAATGACTTTCTTTCTTCTGCAGAACACAAATTAAGATTTTTTTAATGATATACGGGACCCAGTGTGTGGCGATATGCATGAAGAATGTGAAAGTGAAGATTGATTGTAAAACATGAATGAAATATTGTTCTTTCTCACCCACATCTATCATATCACTTCAGAAGACATTGATTTAACCGTTGGAGTCGTGTGGGTTACTTTTATGCTGCCGTTATGTGCTTTATGGACCTTCAATGTTCTGGTCACCATTCACTTGCATTGTATGGACCTACAGAGCTGAAATATTCTTCTAAAAATCTTAATTTGTGTTCAGCAGAAGAAAGAAAGTCATACGCATCTGGGATGGCATGAGGGCGAGTAAATGATGAGAACGTTTTAAATTTTGGGTGAACTGTCCCTTTAACCGTCTGGGGTCTGGGGGTGTTTGGGCCCAGGAGAAGTTTTGACATACCTTAACATTTGTGCTTTTTTCAGTTGCTTAAAAATGTATGATGACACTGTATTCAGCACAAACTGGGCTACAATAATATGTGAGCAACATGTTTGTATTTTTGAGAAAATAACGTTTATGCATGGTTTTTGAAAAAACAAAAATGTTAAGTCACTGAAATAAGGTCATATAACACAAACTAAACATTTGTCCACAAGACTTTTGAGAACTGGATCTTGTAGCCTAGAGTTTTTGCTACAAAATGATGTGAAAACCATCCTGATCACTCATTCATACCAAACAATATAGTAATTGAACTTTTGTAAGACAATTTTAGTGTTGAAAGGCGATATGCGAGGAGGCGTGAACGATCATGAATATTGAGGTAATTTACACCTGAGGACACAAAAGACGCCTCACCTGGGACCATCAATGAGGAATGTGACAGAGAGAGAATGTGAGGAGACTTAATGATCAAAATCAAGTTTTAATTTAAAAGAAGTAATCTGACTATATATTTTCTTTACATAAAGACTTAATTTTAGACCTACACTACCGTTAAAAGAAGTCTCTTCTGTTCACCAAGACTGCATTTATTTGATCCAAAATACAGTGAAGTTTTTACAATTTAAAAGAACAGTTTTCTATTTGAATATGTTGTAAAATGCAATTTGTGATTAAAGCTGAATTTTCCGCATCATTACTGCAGTCTTCAGTGTCACATGATCCTTCAGAAATCATTATAAGATGGTGAATTTCTAATATGGGCATATTTAAAGTGCATTTTACTTATTTACACCTGAACACATATTTGCAAGCACAAGCTTTGTTGATGATAATGAAGCAGCATAAACACTAGTTAAAATATAATCTAAACATTCATCTTGTTTTTATATCATATTACATATCATATTTATATTAAACAGCATACAATTGAAATACCTGCTTTAGCTGAAACAGCATTTAAATGTAACTAAAACTTGCTTATTAGGACATATTTCAAATGTCAATACTCTGAATCTTGGCTGGCAAGTCTGGAAACAGTCCCACTAGTAAAATATGTACGTTTATATAAAGTAGCATGTCAACTAATTAAAACTAAATGATTTATCCTCGGCTGGATCAAGTCTCTCTTCTTCTGATGAAAAAGTAAATCTTCCTTAATATCCAGAAGCTTCATCGCCTGTGTATCGTTACAAACATGCAGTAAAATGAATGAATTGTTTACATCAAACCTCTGAACACAGTTGGGGGCGTGTACATTTGCGTTGATCGTCACAGCACATTAGCATATGAATGGCGCCCTCTGCTGGTGGGTGGATCACATTACAGATAATGAGATGAACCGGTAAAAACTGTGCAGCGCTTTATTTCATACAGATTACATTGCAGGAGAATATTTGTTTTACAAAAGCACAATGTTTTATTGTTATTATGAGTGTACACAAATAACAGTAGACCCTTTATAGTCTCTAATGATGTCGTACACATGTCTGTATGCCCCAAAATGACGGAGTATTTTAATATATATATATATATATTTTTTTTCCCCCATAATTTATGTATCAACAAACAAGGTACATCAACAAATCTCAGCAAATAACCGCAATTATTCAGCCTAAGGTTGAGCAGCTAATACAGAGAACCGAAAACTCACAATAGAACAAACAAACCATTAAACAAAAAATACATAAATAAATAAAGTATTAAGTATTTTAAGTTGTTTCTGCTGTAATGACGAAAATATCCAGCAGGACGCGCCGGTGCATCCGTCGACCCCAGAGGATTAATAAGAGGATATTGAGAAATCATCCAGTACAGGAGGTGGCGATATGCACCTAAAAATGTCTTGTTGCAACATTACACAGAAGAAGAAGAAGAAGAAGAAGGTATAAAAGACGAAGAAGAGCGACTTGTTTTTATAGTTATATCCTCTTAAATCAGGAGCTACTCAAGGATAAAATGATGACGCTAAACTCCGGTGTGTGCGCTCTAATGGCGGTATTATTGCTGTCTGTCTATATTGCTGAGGTGAATTCCGTCTCCTGCGTCGATCCATCCGACAACATCAAAGGGCGGAATGCAGCAGGTAAATATACGAAACATGCACTTAATATTAGTTAAATGACTGTTGCTGTTTAGAGGTCCAGTAAAGGTCCATGTCTTGAGGTAAGTTTAATCAGAGACTTTAATCAATAATGAAATATCTCCTACATGTTTGGGTCGCAGTCGACGCTTTTTTACATTTCTGTGAAGCACAACGGATAGCGGTGAACGGGACACCACAGCATATATTATTTGTGCCAAACCGTTTCCTCCAAAAGAAAAAGACAAAAATCCACTATTACTTTCCCCAAGAGATAAAAAATAGAAAGTGCTGGATTATGATAGTCAGAGTGAAAAATGGCAATTTGTTTGGTTGTCAATCTTCGTTCTCGTGTGTGTGTGTGTGTGTGTGTGTGTGTGTGTGTGTGTGTGTGTGTGCCCCAGTGTTTGACCATTCCTTTGTCAAGCTTTCTTTAGTTTAATGTGTTTCTTTAATAAGTCTGTTGCTTGTTTTATTATGAAACTCTGCATTTGGGTTCTAGGGCCCATTGGTGGAGGGTTATCCAAGGTGAATTATGCCACTTCAGAAGTGCAGAGGATCTGTGATGAGGTAAGTCGAGACATGTTTTCATTGTGTTATGATGGTGTTTGCTGATCTGCAGGTGAACTTAATGAACATTTATTAAAAGTTTGAATGGACGATCCCTTTAAGCTCCAGATCTCACACAAACACAATGCTGACACATGTACATGGGTGTGAGAAATCATCATCATATGTGTAATTAAACGAGTCATTAAATGTAATTTAAAATGTTAAACGAGTCATTAGAAGTAACAAATGAACCAATTAAACTACTTATTGCTTGTTAGATGAAGCCATATGTAGAAAGACGTCTCGGAAAGAAGTTTGCTGTTTTCTCCGCCAAATGTTTCAGCACACAGGTTGTGGCAGGAACCAACTATTTTATCAAGGTAAACTCTTTTGCCCAACATGTTTGGGAGGCTGTGAGCTCGTTATTGTGTCATAGTCCATTTGCATTTGAGTCATTGATGTGGCATTCATTATTTTGTCCCGATCTATTAAATTGATCAAATACAATTCCTACTGCAGAAAACACTCGAATACACCTCTACTATAAACATGTTTTTAAATACGGAGTTTAATGTCATTTTGATATTTTTCCTGGAAAGTAAAAATGTTTTAGTGGTGGAAATTGAGACTGTGAAAATTAAAAGCAGATTTTTATTACCTCCAATCTTATTTGTGATTGACACATGCATGTATTTGCTGGAAGTGTGTCTAAACCACTAAACCTTTCGTTCTTTGGTTTTTCTTCAGGTCCACGTTGGCGGGAAGGAATTCTTCCATCTGAGAGTCTATAAATCTCTCCCTCAAAATGGAGAAAAACTAGAGCTCAGTGGAGTTCAGACCTCTAAAGTGCAGCTTGACCCCATTGTATACTTCTAAACCAACACAGACATTTCTCATCCAATCAATGTGATGCTGCACCTTTTGCAAAATAGTCGCTATTAATATTACAACACTGTTATTCAAATATACATCCAATCTATATTAAAGTGAACCCAGTATTCAGCCATTTCAGTGCCTGCCTGAGTTTTCTCTGGTCAACATGACTTTCCTGTATTATAAAGGGATTGTTGTGAAATAATTACACATTTCTCCAAATCTGTTTTATATTAGAAAATGCTGCTTTAATAATGGCCATTTGTTGATTTAATATGGTACATTCCAACGATGGCTCACGGTCATATGATCTTAGCCACAGAAATGGTGAAGTGTGGCATTTCTGGGAGTTGGACTGTCAGACAACACGTTTATCTTATGTAAGTATCGCACATGACAGCAATGTCGAAACCAATGGTTGGGGGGGGGGGGGGGGGGGACATGTGAGGTGAAGGATGCCACTCCAGAGGTGCAGAAGATCTGTGAGGTAAGAGACGGACAGATTCACTTTTGTTATTGTGGTGTCAGCTGATCTGTGTGTGCGCGTGATGGGCATTTAGTAATAAATGATGTGATTAATAATGTGGGATTGCTCTGATTCTTTCTGCTTATTTTGAAGTCAAAGGCAATCAAATGCACAGTAATACGGCAGTCATTGCTGACAATTAAATGTTATTTCTGCAATCTCCAAATGATAAAATGGTAAAGGAGAGAAATAACAATTTAAAACAAAGCTTAATATATAAAAGCTAAGATGTTACAGACAGGAAGTTAGGTTAGCAATTAAAGAAACGTCATGACTCACGAGACAACCGAGATGTCCCGCCCAAAACATTTAATGTTGATTTATTAGCATTGAGTTATAGAGGTCGAATGATTTTTGCCAATACCGATAATTAAGGTGGTGGGAAAGGCTGATAAACGAGGAATTGTCTGATAGTTTTTATAATTAATAGAATGACAAAATTACTATGGTAGGCACAAATTATTCAAAGTGATTAAAATCCCAGATGTGGTTTATTCAACCCAAATTCCAATAATAACCAAAAAATATTTGGTGCATAATGCGGGATTTGAAGTATAAGTATATAAATGACTATCAGCAACGATTGCAAAGATTTTTGCCGATAACCGATACTTCCAAAAGTGACTATCTGCACTGATTAATCAATAACTGAGATATATATATATATAAGCTCTCACATGTGCATCTGTTCATACAGGTGAAGCCACAAGCAGAAGAAAAAGCCGGAAAGAAGTTTGTTTTCACTGCCAAATCTTTCACCACACAGGTTGTGGCAGGGACAAACTATTTTATCAAGGTGTGTGTGTGTGTGTTCAAATTCAGAGTATATTCATTCTGTTTTTTTTAGGTCCCAGTCGGAGGGGATGAATTAGTTCATCTGAGAGTTCATAAATCTCTCCCTCACAGTGGAGGAAAACTAGAGCTGAGGGGAATTCAGACCTCTAAAGCGCAACATGACCCCATTGGATTTTTCTAATCAAACACACAAATGATCATCTTATCTTCTAATGGTGTCTCACATTCTCACCCAAAACAAGTTACTCAACGATTCATGTTACAGCATTTATATTCAAATCTACATAATTAAAGTGAAGCCAATATTCAGCCGTTCCAGTGCCTGTATATGGGAATTTTCTATGATCCACACAGCATGCAATGGTTTTCCTTACTGCACTAAACATGTAAATCATTGTGTTGTGGTGAAATAATTGCTCCTAGATATTCCTCATGACTCAAACTGTTTTTATAAAAGCAAATGCTACTTATAAAATAAAGGGAAATTTCATATTTCAAATGATGTCTTTGTTTTATTTACACGCTTTGTAAGAATTTAACAGGAAAATATTTTTCAGGTCATATAACACAAACTAAACATTTGTCCACAAGACTTTTGAGAACTGGATCTTGTAGCCTAGAGTTTTTGCTACAAAATGATTTGTAAACCATCCTGATCACTCATTCATACAAAACAATATAGTAATTTAACTTTTGTCAGACAATTTTAGTGTTGAAAGGCGATATGCGAGGAGGCGTGAACGATCATGAATATTGAGGTAATTTACACCTGAGGACACAAAAGACGCCTCACCTGGGACCATCAATGAGGAATGTGAGAGAGAGAGAATGTGAGGAGACTTAATGATCAAAATCAAGTTTTAATTTAAAAGAAGTAATCTGACTATATATTTTCTTTACATAAAGACTTAATTTTAGACCTAGACTACCGTTAAAAGAAGTCTCTTCTGCTCACCAAGACTGCATTTATTTGATCCAAAATACAGTGAAGTTTTTACAATTTAAAAGAACAGTTTTCTATTTGAATATGTTGTAAAATGCAATTTGTGATCAAAGCTGAATTTTCCGCATCATTACTGCAGTCTTCAGTGTCACATGATCCTTCAGAAATCATTATAAGATGCTGATTTTCTAATATGGGCATATTTAAAGTGCATTTTACTTATTTACACCTGAACACATATTTGCAAGCACAAGCTTTGTTGATGATAATGAAGCAGCATAAACACTAGTTAAAATATAATCTAAACATTCATCTTGTTTTTATATCATATTACATATCATATTTATATTAAACAGCATATAATTTAAATACCTGCTTTAGCTGAAACAGCATTTAAATGTAACTAAAACTTGCTTATTAGGACATATTTCAAATGTCAATACTCTGAATCTTGGCTGGCAAGTCTGGAAACAGTCCCACTAGTAAAATATGTACGTTTATATAAAGTAGCATGTCAACTAATTAAAACTAAATGATTTATCCTCGGCTGGATCAAGTCTCTCTTCTTCTGATGAAAAAGTTAAATCTTCCTTAATATCCAGAAGCTTTATCGCCTGTGTATCATCACAAACATGCAGTAAAATGAATGAATTGTTTACATCAAACCTCTGAACACAGTTGGGGGCGTGTACATTTGCGTTGATCGTCACAGCACATTAGCATATGAATGGCGCCCTCTGCTGGTGGGTGGATCACATTACAGATAATGAGATGAACCGGTAAAAACTGTGCAGCGCTTTATTTCATACAGATTACATTGCAGGAGAATATTTGTTTTACAAAAGCACAATGTTTTATTGTTATTTTGAGTGTACACAAATAACAGTAGACCCTTTATAAAATATCCAGCAGGACGCGCCGGCGCATCCGTCGACCCCAGAGGATTAATAAGAGAATATTGAGAAATCATCCAGTACAGGAGGTGGCGATATGCACCTAAAAATGTCTTGTTGCAACATTACACAGAAGAAGAAGAAAAAGAAGAAGAAGAAGAAGAAGGTATAAAAGACGAAGAAGAGCGCCTTGTTTTACAGTTATATCCTCTTAAATCAGGAGGTACTCAAGGATAAAATGATGACGCTAAACTCCGGTGTGTGCGCTCTAATGGCGGTATTATTGCTGTCTGTCTATATTGCTGAGGTGAATTCCGTCTCCTGCGTCGATCCATCCGACAACATCCAAGGGCGAAATGCAGCAGGTAAATATACGAAACATGCACTTAATATTAGTTAAATGACTGTTGCTGTTTAGAGGTCCAGTAAAGGTCCATGTCTTGAGGTAAGTTTAATCAGAGACTTTAATCAATAATGAAATATCTCCTACATGTTTGGGTCGCAGTCGACGCTTTTTTACATTTCTGTGAAGCACAACGGATAGCGGTGAACGGGACACCACAGCATATATTATTTGTGCCAAACCGTTTCCTCCAAAATAAAAAGACAAAAATCCACTATTACTTTCCCCAAGAGATCAAAAAATAGAAAGTGCTGGATTATGACAGTCAGAAGAGTGAAAATGGCAATTTGTGTGTGTGTGTGTGTGTGTGTGTGTGTGTGCGCCAGTGTTTGACCATTCCTTTGTCAAGCTTTCTTTAGTTGAATGTGTTTCTTTAATAAGTCTGTTGCTTGTTTATTATGAAACTCTGCATTTGGGTTCTAGGGCCCATTGGTGGAGGGTTATCCAAGGTGAATTATGCCACTTCAGAAGTGCAGAGGATCTGTGATGAGGTAAGTCGAGACATGTTTTCATTGTGTTATGATGGTGTTAGCTGAACTTCAGGTGAACTTAATGAACATTTATTAAAAGTTTGAATGGACGATCCCTTTAAGCTCCCCAGATCTCACACAAACACAATGCTGACACATGAACTTGGATGTGTGAGAAATCATCATCATATGTGTAATCAGCCTTTGGGTGTAATTAAACGAGTAATTAAAATGTTAAATGAGTCATTAGAAATAACAAATAAATCAAACTACTTGTTATTGCTTGTTAGATGAAGCCATATGTAGAAAGACGTCTCGGAAAGAAGTTTGCTGTTTTCACCGCCAAATGTTTCAGCACACAGGTTGTGGCAGGAACCAACTATTTTATCAAGGTAAACTATTTTGCCCAACATGTTTGGGAGGCCGTGAGCTCGTTATTGTGTCACTCAATTTGCATTTGAGTCATTGATGTGGCATTCATTATTTTGTCCAGATCTATTAAATTTAATCAAAAATACAATTCCTACTGCAGAAAACACTTGAATACACCTCTAATATAAACAGGTTTTTAAATACGGAGTTTAATGTCATTTTGATATTTTTCCTGGAAAGTAAAAATGTTTTAGTGGTGGAAATTGAGACTGTGAAAATTAAAAGCTATTTTTATTACCTCCGACAATCTTATTTGTGATTGACACATGCATGTATTTGCTGGAAGTGTGTCTAAACCACTAAACCTTTCGTTCTTTGGTTTTTCTTCAGGTCCACGTTGGCGGGAAGGAATTCATCCATCTGAGAGTCTATAAATCTCTCCCTCAAAATGGAGAAAAACTAGAGCTCAGTGGAGTTCAGACCTCTAAAGTGCAGCTTGACCCCATTGTATACTTCTAAACCAACACAGACATTTCTCATCCAATCAATGTGATGCTGCACCTTTTGCAAAATAGTCACTATTAATATTACAACACTGTTATTCAAATATACATCCAATCTATATTAAAGTGAACCCAGTATTCAGCCATTTCAGTGCCTGCCTGAGTTTTCTCTGGTCAACATGACTTTCCTGTATTATAAAGGGATTGTTGTGAAATAATTATACACATTTCTCCAAATCTGTTTTATATTAGAAAATGCTGCTTTAATAATGGCCTTTATGGTGATTAATATGGTACATTCCAACGATGGCTCACGGTCATATGATCTTAGCCACAGAAATGGTGAAGTGTGGCATTTCTGGGAGTTGGACTGTCAGACAACACATTTATTTTATTTCTTTTAAGTATCACATTACAGCAATGCCGAAACCAATGGTTGGGGGGGACATGCGAGGTGAAGGACGCCACTCCAGAGGTGCAGAAGATCTGTGAGGTAAGAGACGGACAGATTCATGTGTGTGGGTGGGGTCCTAGTCGGAGGGGATGAATTCGTTCATCTGAGAGTTCATAAATCTCTCCCTCACAGTGGAGGAAAACTAGAGCTGAGGGGAATTCAGACCTCTAAAGCGCAACATGACCCCATTGGATTTTTCTAATCAAACACACAAATGATCATCTTATCTTCTAATGGTGTCTCACATTCTCACCCAAAACAAGTTACTCAATGATTCATGTTACAGCATTTATATTCAAATCTACATAATTAAAGTGAAGCCAATATTCAGCCGTTCCAGTGCCTGTATATGGGAATTTTCTATGATCCACACAGCATGCAATGGTTTTCCTTACTGCACTAAACATGTAAATCATTGTGTTGTGGTGAAATAATTGCTCCTAGATATTCCTCGTCACTCAAACTGTTTTTATAAAAGCAAATGCTACTTATAAAATAAAGGGAAATTTCATATTTCAAATGATGTCTGTTTTATTTACGCGCTTTGTAAGAATTTAACAGGAAAATATTTTTTCAAGACACAAATTGTTGTAACTGAGCATCATATCCATGTAGAAGGTGTAACTAATAATCAATACAAACCTTAAAAGCATGTTCTCTGACATTTAGTTGTCTGAAATAAAGTCATCTTTCAGCCACTATCATGTGTGTGTTTTCATGGTTTGATTACTATTATCATACTAACAGGGCCGTGCACAGACATTTTGAGGGGCAGGGGCTCAAGTGGAAAAAAAGGGCACTTCTCATAATTACTTTTTTTTTTTTTTTTAAACAAAAAAGAATATATATTAACACAACTCTTACTACTTTTTTTAAAAATAATTTAAAGTTAAATCCTCAAACTCATGCAACGGTTTCATTTTCAAAAGATGTCTACAAAATAATCAGTTCACACAGAAACCATGGGCGTGTTTTACTAATAATTTGTTTATTTTTGCACAAGGCGGCACTACATCATTTTAATTATTTTGGTGTTATCAGAATACATAACACTTTAAAATCAACACAAATATTCACTCTAAACTGAAGAGGGATGTTGCTGCTTGATTTTACTGAAAAAAAATCACTGCAAAAATGATTGACAAAATACAAAAATACAGCAACTTAATAACATTATTACAAAAAAGGTCTTCTACTTCAAAATAAAATCTGTTACTTCCATTCCCTGGTTGTCTCTCCTTCCTCCCTTACAGCGGCAACCTTCTGGGGGCCATGTCCCTGTAGATGTTTATTACTTCACTGTGGTTTACAGGAATATCTTTCTCAATAGCCAGGAGGAGATCAGAAAGCCTCTCTTCTGTGCATAGGCTTCTGAGTGTGTCTTTAACCAGTTTGAGCTTGGAAAATGACCTCTCCACTGTTGCTGTTGACACTGGAATTGTTGCATAAGTTCTTATCATTTCCACCAGTGTTGGAAAGATGTCCTGTCCACTGTTGTCTCTGTTTTTAACATCTCCTTCATGGTGGATGTGTTTGGGAAATGTCTTTTCCTCGATTTACTGAAGCCTATATGTAAAACTACTGTCTATGTGTACAACGCATTTGCAGCTGCACATCGCGGGCGTCGTTACACGTTAGAGCCCGCCAAGAGGGCGTGCGTGGCCTCAGATAGTCCCCGAATTTGCCATTATAGCAGGTCTTCGTTCATTCATAGTCTGTCTGTCTGACATATATTAGAAGCCTGTGTATATCTGTCATTGATTTGCACTGAATTGATTCTCAAAAATACGGAACAAAGTGCGTTCCATATCACTTCAATACGGAACAAGACTTTTATGTGTCAAATACGGGAAGATTCCGTATTATATACGGAACGGTTGGCAACCCTACATGAGGCATGCGGTTAACTATATTTGTCTTTGGCTAATCAGCAGTATCGAGGCACTGGTAGTTTAATCTTTTGTTCATCGTCAGTCACTCACCTCAACACAAGCTAAGAAAAACACTGCTGTGCTGAGACTGGGGCCGCTGCTGCTGCTGCCTGCAGGTGTGTGTGTGATGTGCGCCGCTGCGCAGAGACGCGGGGGGGATGGGAGAGAGAGAGAGAGAGAGAGAGAGGGAGCGCTTCAGAACTCCTGACCTGATATTAGATACACTTTTCAATAAAAATATTTGTTTGACAGGGAAGCTGTGCGCAAACAGGAATATATATTATTTTTTCAAAAAAAAAAAAAAAAAAAAAAAACCACCCCAGAAAAAGGGCACTTTCTCTCCAGGAATAAAAAGGGCAGGTGCTCAAGCCCCCTTTGATGTCTATGTGTGCACGTGCCTGCATACTAAAGTGTGGAAATTATTAGTAATAAAGAATAAGTGGGTGTGTTTAAATGTCTGGAACTGTAATTACTGCTGTATTATTTTCAATCGCTAACAAGCGCTTGCCCATACTTCAGATACTTTTTCTAAACTCTTAACACAGACTCACACCTACAAAACACAATTGGCCAAATGGATAATTTTCTTCTCAAACACATTTTGTTAAATATATACTAACTCTTCATTTCAAAATAGAACATCTTTCTCTGCACACACTAACTTTACCAAAACACTGGAAATCTGACTCAAAATGAAATTATTCTGTCAAAGAATAACACTTGATTTCACTTCACAAGGTACATGCAGTCAAAGTACACCAGGATTCAAAATACTGGCTATTGTTGACATTACAAAAACTGCATAGACTTATGTGTCAGTTTTACAGGTATTTGCATGCAAAACATGCAATCCACCGTTTTTACACTAAATTTCTTGGTTGGGAACTTTATGTCCACATGTACAGTAATGTTCACATTCAAAAGCATTCCAGTAAAAAGCAAATCAGTTTTTTTTTTCCTTTACTGTTTACTACACGAGGTACAGTAGAAACACGGTATGACAGAACAGAAAAAGTTTTGCAGTATTGCTTACAGTGAACAAAATATCCATGAAACACAAGAGCATTCTGAACTAAAAAACAACAGCAAAAAGCCCAGATAAAAAGGGGGGGAACTAAAAAAAAGCACAAAATTACTGTATCTAATCTCTGCGATCTTCAGGTTTAGGCCACATGTTTTCATCAACATCACATCTGATATTATCCAAGGTGATGCACCTGGGATAAAACCGCTTGGTATGTCGGATCCACCCTTGGCAATCGTGAACTGTGATGTCCCTGCAGCCAGCATCCATGGCTTCAAGGAGGGACATCTGGTCATGTGGCTGATGGTCATAAACCTTCCACCTCCATGCAGAGAAGAACTCCTCTATGGGGTTGAGGAAAGGTGAATAGGGTGGAAGGAAGAGACTTACCAGTCTTGGGTGGACATGGTCAACCATGTTGTTATTGCTTGCGAATGATGGAAAGCCACATTGTCCCAGGTAATTACAAAGGTCCTCATGTTTTCACCCTCCTGATCCTGCTCTGGAACCAGGCGCTGGTGGAGATCATTGAGAAAGGCAAGGATGCGCTCGGTATTATAGGGTCCAACCTGACATCTGTGAAGGAGTAATCCTGCATTTGCAACTGCTGCACACATGGTAATGTTTGCCCCTCTCTGTCCTGGCACATCAACTGTGGCCCTTTTTCCAATTACATTTCGTCCACGTCGACGCCTTTTGGCCAGATTGAATCCTGCCTCATCAATGTATATGAATTCACGAGGGGCCTGGTTGGCCTCCAATTCCATAACTCTCTGAAACAACGTTTATGTAAATCATGTCATTACTGTATACCATACTGTACTGTAACCTAGTACTGTGTAGGTAACCTACTTGCGAAGTGCAAAGCTTATAGAACTGGACATTGAATTGAATATACACTATACCTGGACATATTGTCGTCGTAGCTCCTTGACTCTCTCACTGTTCCTCTCAAAGGGAGCTGCTTCATCCGCACTCTGTGTTTGGACAATGTCCGCGTAATGGTTGTGAGGCTGATGCTATCGATATTGTTAAATATCTCATGGTCCTCCACAATTCTAGTTTGAATTTCATGCAGTTTTATTGCATTATTTGCAACAACCATTTCTACAATGGCAAGCTCATGATCATTATTGAGGGGCTTTCCTCTTCCCCCAGAGAGTGGAAGACGATGCATTCTTTAGAGGGACAAAAAATTCAACATATGCATTACTGTATGACCTTATTGACATGTCAAGTGAGAATAGAAACAATCCATGTAAAATGCAATACTTACCTGTTGGTTTGTTGAAAGATGCATGTAATGGAGGCAACCGTTGACCGCCTCAAATTGGGCTGCACTCTTTCACCAGCCTCTCTTAGTGAAAGACCGTGGTTGATTACATGGTCAATGATAGTGGCTTGAATTTCATCACTGACTACTGTTCTTGCAGCCCTTGGAATGCCACCACCACGCATTCTTACACCTCTAACTTGCCCTCTCCTTGGCCCTGCTCCTCTCACTGCACCTGCACCTCTTACTGCTCCTCTTACTGCACCTCTCACTGCACCTGCACCTCTTACTGCTCCTCTCACTGCACCTCTCACTGCACCTGCTCCTCTCACTGCATCTGCACCTCTTACTGTACCTGCTCCTCTCACTGCACCTGCACCTCTTACTGCTCCTCTCACTGCACCTGCACCTCTCACTGCACCTGCACCTCTCACTGCATCTGCACCTCTCACTGCTCCTCTTACTGCACCTCTCACTGCACCTTCACCTCTCACTGCTCCTGCTCCTCTTACTGCTCCTCTTACTGCATCTGCCCCTCTTACTGCACCTCTCACTGCACCTGCACCTCTCACTGCATCTCTCACTGCTCCTGCACCTCTCACTGCTCCTGCTCCTCTTACTGCTCCTCTCACTGGATCTGCCCCTCTTACTGCACCTCTCACTGCACCTGCACCTCTCACTGCATCTGCTCCTCTTACTGCATCTCTCACTGCTCCTACACCTTTCACTGCACCTGCTTCTCTCACTGCACCTGCACCTCTCACTAATCATCTCACTGCACCTGCACCTTTCACTGCACCTGCACCTCTTACTGCACTTGCACCTCTCACTGCTCCTGCTCTTCTTACTGCTCCTCTTACTGCACCTCTCACTGCACCTGCTCCTCTCACTGCACCTGCTCCTCTCACTGCTCCTACACCTCTCACTGCACCTGCTCCTCTCACTGCACCTGCACCTCTTACTGCACCTCTCACTGCACCTGCTCCTCTCACTGCACCTGCACCTCTTACTGCACCTCTCACTGCACCTGCTCCTCTCACTGCATCTCTCACTGCTCCTGCACCTCTTACTACACCTCTCACTGCACCTGCTCCTCTCACTGCATCTCTCACTGCTCCTACACCTCTCACTGCACCTGCTCCTCTCACTGCATCTGCACCTCTTACTGCACCTCTCACTGCACCTGCTCCTCTCAAAGCATCTCTCACTGCTCCTGCACCTCTCACTGCTCTTGCACCTCTCACTGCTCCTGCACCTCTCACTGCATCTCTCACTAGGCCTGCTCTACTCCCTGGGCCCCTTGCTCTTTCTCTTCCTCGTCCAGACATTACAGTGTTTGTCTTTTTCTGTTTCTGTTTCCATAAACATCACTCCTCAAAGTCCTTCTTTTACTGTATAAGTGTCAATGTAATAGAAAAAAATAACCCCTGCCACTGAGTCTAAGCCAGACTGGAATCAGCTCTGGTTGGCCCAATTTACCCAACATAAATCAGCAGCGTGTCAATTATTCAATTGTTTGTTTATTATCAGCTGAGATATATTGTTTTTGAACTGATATCATTGCAGAAGCAGAGGTTTTTATACTGTATCTAAGGTTTGGAATATTGTTTTTACTATTGTGGGATGGTATGTGTTAACATTTGTAAATACTACAAAAACAATCCATTATTTTGTTGGGAGGTATAGTTTGTCTGTTAAGAAAATGTAAGCATTGTGGAAATGTGTTCACTGACTGCATATTGTGTGAAAACGACATGAAATGTGTGAATGGTATGGCCACAAAAGACCGATGCTGTGCTAATTGTGTGTTTAGAAAATGTGACAACGGGTTGGACAAACGCTTGTTAGCGACTGAAAAAAACTGTAAGACTGTTTTGGATCAAGGAAGCTTTGGTTGAGTCACATGTCGGTCTCTGACAACCGGTTTACCAATAAAATCAGAGCTCCTTTTTTGTGTATATAAAACAACAGGATGCCACATTAAAGTTAAAGGAGTTAGGAGCAATAAATTGTCACATACCAAGAGAGTCTAATAACCTTAAAGGGACAGTTCACCCAACCATTTTAATTCTCTCATCATTTACTCACTCTCATGCCGTCCCAGATGTGAATGACTTTCTTTCTTCTGCAGAACACAAATTAAGATTTTTTTAATGATATACGGGACCCAGTGTGTGGCAATATGCATGAAGAAGAATGTGAAAGTGAAGATTGATTGTAAAACATGAATGAAATATTGTTCTTTCTCACCCACATCTATCATATCACTTCAGAAGACATTGATTTAACCGTTGGAGTCGTGTGGGTTACTTTTATGCTGCCTCTGTGTGCTTTATGGACCTTCAATGTTCTGGTCACCATTCACTTGCATTGTATGGACCTACAGAGCTGAAATATTCTTCTAAAAATCTTAATTTGTGTTCAGCAGAAGAAAGAAAGTCATACGCATCTGGGATGGCATGAGGGCGAGTAAATGATGAGAACGTTTTAAATTTTGGGTGAACTGTCCCTTTAACCGTCTGGGGTCTGGGGGTGTTTGGGCCCAGGAGAAGTTTTGACATACCTTAACATTTGTGCTTTTTTCAGTTGCTTAAAAATGTATGATGACACTGTATTCAGCACAAACTGGGCTACAATAATATGTGAGCAACATGTTTGTATTTTTGAGAAAATAACGTTTATGCATGGTTTTTGAAAAAACAAAAATGTTAAGTCACTGAAATAAGGTCATATAACACAAACTAAACATTTGTCCACAAGACTTTTGAGAACTGGATCTTGTAGCCTAGAGTTTTTGCTACAAAATGATGTGAAAACCATCCTGATCACTCATTCATACCAAACAATATAGTAATTGAACTTTTGTAAGACAATTTTAGTGTTGAAAGGCGATATGCGAGGAGGCGTGAACGATCATGAATATTGAGGTAATTTACACCTGAGGACACAAAAGACGCCTCACCTGGGACCATCAATGAGGAATGTGAGAGAGAGAGAATGTGAGGAGAATTAATGATCAAAATCAAGTTTTAATTTAAAAGAAGTAATCTGACTATATATTTTCTTTACATAAAGACTTAATTTTAGACCTACACTACCGTTAAAAGAAGACTCTTCTGCTCACCAAGACTGCATTTATTTGATCCAAAATACAGTGAAGTTTTTACAATTTAAAAGAACAGTTTTCTATTTGAATATATTGTAAAATGCAATTTGTGATCAAAGCTGAATTTTTCGCATCATTACTGCAGTCTTCAGTGTCACATGATCCTTCAGAAATCATTATAAGATGGTGATTTTCTAATATGGGCATATTTAAAGTGCATTTTACTTATTTACACCTGAACAGATATTTGCAAGCACAAGCTTTGTTGATGATAATGAAGCAGCATAAACACTAGATAAAATATAATCTAAACATTCATCTTGTTTTTATATCATATTACATATCATATTTATATTAAACAGCATATAATTTAAATACCTGCTTTAGCTGAAACAGTCCCACTAGTAAAATATGTACGTTTATATAAAGTAGCATGTCAACTAATTAAAACTAAATGATTTATCCTCGGCTGGATCAAGTCTCTCTTCTTCTGATGAAAAAGTAAATCTTCCTTAATATCCAGAAGCTTCATCGCCTGTGTATAGTTACAAACACGCAGTAAAATGAATGAATTGTTTACATCAAACCTCTGAACACAGTTGGGGGCGTGTACATTTGCGTTGATCGTCACAGCACATTAGCAAATGAATGGCGCCCTCTGCTGGTGGGTGGATCACATTACAGATAATGAGATGAACTGGTAAAAACTGTGCAGCGCTTTATTTCATACAGATTACATTGCAGGAGAATATTTGTTTTACAAAAGCACAATGTTTTATTGTTATTATGAGTGTACACAAATAACAGTAGACCCTTTACAGGTGAAACTCGAAAAATTAGAATATCGTGCAAAAGTTAATTAATTTCAGTAATTCAACTTAAAAGGTGAAACTAATATATTATATAGACTCATTACAAGCAAAGTAAGATATTTCAAGCCTTTATTTGATATAATTTTTATGATTATGGCTTACAGCTTATGAAAACCCCAAATTCAGAATATTACATGAAATCAATAAAAAAAAGGATTTTAAATACAGAAATGTCGGCCCTCTGAAAAGTATAATCATGCATATGTACTCAGTACTTGGTTTGGGCCCCTTTTGCATTAATTACTGCCTCAATGCGGCGTGGCATGGATGCTATCAGCCTGTGGCACTGCTGAGGTGTTATGGAAGACCAAGATGCTTCAATAGCGGCCTTCAGCTCTTCTGCATTGTTTGGTCTCATGTCTCTCATCTTTCTCTTGGCAATGCCCCATAGATTCTCTATGGGGTTCAGGTCAGGCGAGTTTGCTGGCCAATCAAGCACAGTAATACCATGGTCATTGAACCAGGTTTTGGTACTTTTGGCAGTGTGGGCAGGTGCCAAGTCCTGCTGGAAAATGAAGTCAGCATCTCCATAAAGCTTGTCTGCTGAAGGAAGCATGAAGTGCTCTAAAATGTCCCGGTAGACGGCTGCGTTGACTCTGGACTTAATAAAGCACAGTGGACCAACACCAGCCGATGACATGGCTCCCCAAACCAACACAGACTGTGGAAACTTCACACTGGACTTCAAGCATCTTGGATTGTGTGCCTCTCCATTCTTCCTCCAGATTCTGGGACCTTGGTTTCCAAATGAGATGCAAAATTTGCTCCAAATGTGGAATCTGAGAGCGCTTGAGACGCTTCTGACATTGTTTGTTGTTCAGGAGCAGCTTGACAAGAGGAATACGACTTGAAGCCCATGTCCAGGACCCGTCTGTGTGTGGTGGCTCTTGATGCAGTAACTCCAGCCTCAGTCCACTCCTTGTGAAACTCCCCCACACATTTGAATGGCCTTTTCCTGACAATCCTCTCCAGGCTACGGTCATCCCTGCTGCTGGTGCACCTTTTTCTTCCACACTTTTCCCTTCCACTTAACTTTCTATTAATATGCTTTGATACAGCACTTTGAGAACATCCAACTTCTTTTGCAATTACCTTTTGAGGCTTTCCCTCCTTGTGGAGGGTGTCAATGATGGTTTTCTGCACAACTGTCAGGTCAGCAGTCTTCCCCATGATTGTGAATTCAACTGAACCAGACTGAGAGACCATTTAAAGGCTCAGGAACCCTTTGCAGGTGTTTTGGATTAATTAGCTGATTAGAGTGTGACACTTTGAGCCTACAATACTGAACCTTTTCACAATATTCTAATTTTCTGAGATTCTGAATTTGGGGTTTTCATAAGCTGTAAGCCATAATCATAAAAATTATATCAAATAAAGGCTTGAAATATCTTACTTTGCTTGTAATGAGTCTATATAATATATTAGTTTCACCTTTTAAGTTGAATTACTGAAATTAATGAACTTTTGCACGATATTCAAATTTTTCGAGTTTCACCTGTATAGTCTCTAATGATGTCTTACACATGTCTGTATGCCCCAAAATGACGGAGTATTTTAATATATATATTTTTTTCCCCATAATTTATGTATCAACAAACAAACAAGGTACATCAACAAATCTCAGCAAATAACCGCAATTATTCAGCCTAAGGTTGAGCAGCTAATACAGAGAACCGAACACTCACAATAGAACAAACAAACAAATAAAAAAAATACATAAATAAATAAATAAATTTTTTTTTTAAAAAATGAGTATTTTAATTTGTTTCTGCTGTAATGACGAAAATATCCAGCAGGACGCGCCGGTGCATCCGTCGACCCCAGAGGATTAAGAAGAGGATATTGAGAAATCATCCAGTACAGGAGGTGGCGATATGCACCTAAAAATGTCTTGTTGCAACATTACACAGAAGAAGAAGAAGAAGAAGAAGAAGAAGTAGGTATAAAAGACGAAGAAGAGAGCCTTGTTTTACAGTTATATCCTCTTAAATCAGGAGCTACTCAAGGATAAAATGATGACGCTAAACTCCGGTGTGTGCGCTCTAATGGCGGTATTATTGCTGTCTGTCTATATTGCTGAGGTGAATTCCGTCTCCTGCGTCGATCCATCCGACAACATCAAAGGGCGAAATGCAGCAGGTAAATATACGAAACATGCACTTAATATTAGTTAAATGACTGTTGCTGTTTAGAGGTCCAGTTAAGGTCCATGTCTTGAGGTAAGTTTAATCAGAGACTTTAATCAATAATGAAATATCTCCTACATGTTTGGGTCGCAGTCGACGCTTTTTTACATTTCTGTGAAGCACAACGGATAGCGGTGAACGGGACACCACAGCATACATTATTTGTGCCAAACCGTTTCCTCCAAAAGAAAAAGACAAAAATCCACTATCTCTTTCCCCAAGAGATAAAAAATAGAAAGTGCTGGATTATGACAGTCAGAAGAGTGAAAAATGGCAATTTGTTTGGTTGTCAATCTTCGTTCACTTTCTTTCTTGATTGTTCTCCAGCTGTCGTGTGTGTGTGTTCGCGCCCCAGTGTTTGACCAGTCCTTTGTCAAGCTTTCTTTAGTTTAATGTGTTTCTTTAATAAGTCTGTTGCTTGTTTTATTATGAAACTCTGCATTTGGGTTCTAGGGCCCATTGGTGGAGGGTTATCCAAGGTGAATTATGCCACTTCAGAAGTGCAGAGGATCTGTGATGAGGTAAGTCGAGACATGTTTTCATTGTGTTATGATGGTGTTTGCTGATCTGCAGGTGAACTTAATGAGCATTTATTAAAAGTTTGAATGGACGATCCCTTTAAGCTCCAGATCTCACACACAAACGCAATGCTGACACATGAACATGCATGTGTGAGAAATCATCATATGTGTAATCAGCCTTTGGGTGTAATTAAATGTAATTAATGTTAAACGAATCATTAGAAATAACAAATGAACCAATTAAACTACTTGTTATTGCTGCTTAGATGAAGCCATATGTAGAAAGACGTCTCGGAAAGAAGTTTGCTGTTTTCTCCGCCAAATGTTTCAGCACACAGGTTGTGGCAGGAACCAACTATTTTATCAAGGTAAACTCTTTTGCCAAACATGTTTGGGAGGCTGTGAGCTCGTTATTGTGTCAAAGTCAATTTGCATTTGAGTCATTGATGTGGCATTCATTATTTTGTCCAGATCTATTAAATTGATCAAATACAATTCCTACTGCAGAAAACACTCGAATACACCTCTACTATAAACATGTTTTTAAATACGGAGTTTAATGTCATTTTGATATCTTTCCTGGAAAGTAAATGTTTTAGTGGTGGAAATTGAGCTAATTTTATTACCTCAAATCTTATTTGTGATTGACACATGCATGTATTTGCTGGAAGTGTGTCTAAACCACTAAACCTTTCGTTCTTTGGTTTTTCTTCAGGTCCACGTTGGCGGGAAGGAATTCATCCATCTGAGAGTCTATAAATCTCTCCCTCAAAATGGAGAAAAACTAGAGCTCAGTGGAGTTCAGACCTCTAAAGTGCAGCTTGACCCCATTGTATACTTCTAAACCAACACAGACATTTCTCATCCAATCAATGTGATGCTGCACCTTTTGCAAAATAGTCACTATTAATATTACAACACTGTTATTCAAATATATATCCAATCTATATTAAAGTGAACCCAGTATTCAGCCATTTCAGTGCCTGCCTGAGTTTTCTCTGGTCAACATCCCTTTCCTGTACTATAAAGGGATTGAGAAATAATTATACACATTTCACCAAATCTGTTTTATATTAGAAAATGCTGCTTTAATAATGGCCTTTATGTTGATTTAATATGGTACATTCCAATGATGGCTCACGGTCATATGATCTTAGCCACAGAAATGAAGTGTGGCATTTCTGGGAGTTGGACTGTCAGACAACACTTATATTGTTACTTCTAAGCAGGGTGGGAAATTAGCACCCGCCACCCGCCGAGGGCGGGTACTTTTTCAATGTGGCGGGTCACTTTGCCGTGTATACCAGCCACAGTGGCGGGTGGATTATAATAATGCTGCGTTCGCACCAAAAGCGAATACAGTTTGCAAAAATTCGCATCCACCGAGGGACCAGGACAGGACCACCAGACGCGCGTAAACGCGTCTTTACGTTGACTTAACATTGAATGTATTAAGTAGTAACCAATAAACAAGCTGCGAGTGATTTCATTGTACGGATTGGACAGCCTTTGTCAAAGAATGCGGTTGCTAAGTAACAATAATACACTTTTTTCGAGTAACTCTTTTGATTGGTTTTCAGCGCTGTGTGTCACGGCGCTGAAGATACCGTTATACTGTATAACTTATACACATAGCTAAGCTGAGAATAAATTTTTTTTAAAGTGTGTATATACATAGCTGAGCTGAGCTGGTGCAGAAGAAAGGGAAATTATTTTTAAAAATGTGGCGACATATTCCCGGTGTTAGGAGGCCCGCAGCGGAGTCAGCAGTTATAAATGAACAACTACAAACTTAGGGCGAAGTAAAGAAAACGAAAAGGTACTTTTCTAACAAGTGGCGCATTGATGACCAAGGGAAACCGAGGGAATGGTTATCCTACCTTCCCGACGACCAGTCTATGCACTGCACTTACTGTCGAACCTACGCGTCAGCAGAAAATGTAAATAATTCGTTCGTAAGAGGGACGTCTAATCTTAAATTAGAGGCAATAAAAGACCACGAGTCTTCCAAGTCGCATATTAAGTGCACTGCCATACAGCTGGCGAAGACGGGACCCCAGGAGCAAAAGTGGCTGGTAAAAAATATAAGTGGCTGGTAAAATTGGGCATCCACCAGCCACTGTGGCTGGTGGACAAAAAAGTTAATTTCCCACCCTGCTTCTAAGTATCACATTACAGCAATGTCGAAACCAATGGTTGGGGGGGGGGGGACATGCTCAAGATGGTGCCGAGTATGGCTGCTCCGTCAAAACGCTGCAGTTTATTGTTTTTGTCTTGGATGTTGTCTGCCTTTTGTGTACGCTTCCCACAAGCAATAAGACTTTTGAACACACAATCTCTCACGATCACCAATCTGCACTTTATTAATCTTCATTCTGTCAAATGTTCTCGCTCCCAATTCAATTAGTGTATTTATACCCTTATCTAGTGTGTGTATTCTACATTGTGTGTGTTGTGTACTTTTGATATGTAAGTTGTGTAAATGTGTGGTTTATGTCTCGTCACTGTCATTACTGCAATGTTGCTCGGAACTGCACACAAGACTTTCACCTGCTGTTGCACTCGTGTACACAGTGTGACAAAGTGATTTGAAGGACGCCACTCCAGAGGTGCAGAAGATCTGTGAGGTAAGAGATGGACAGATTCACTTTTGTTATTGTGGTGTCAGCTGATCTGTGTGCGCGTGATGGGCATTTAGTAATAAATGATGTGATTAATAATGTGGGATTGCTCTGATTCTTTCTGCTTATTTTGAAGTCAAAGGCAATCAAATGCACAGTAATACAGCAGTCATTGCAGACAATTAAAAAGAAATGTGGTAGTAGAAAGACATGCGTTCAGAAAATGAGTACAGCGAACAGATGAAACAATTGTGCAATACATTGCTGCATTGAGGATTTGGATTAAAGTTTCCTGAAGGAATATCTCTTTAGTCTTGTCTACATAAAGACATAACAAATTGGCTACTACTTGTGAGTTTGCTGATAATTTAGATGATATGCTGCGTGACCAGCTTGTTGAAAACATTGCTAACCCTCGCATTCGTGAAAGATTATTAGTGGAATCTAAATTGACTCTGGAGACCGCAATTACAATCGCTACACAGCTAGAGGCTGCTGATGCTCAGGCGAAATCAATGATTACAAATAATTCTGCCTCAGTACAAGCTGTACACGCTACTCCTGCATTCGACAGCTACCCATTGCCACATATGGAAGAGATGATGACATTACTGCAAGGTGCATCTGTGTTTTCGACTATAGATTTGGAAAGTGCATATCATCAGGTATCGCTTCATGAAGACAGCAGGGACCTGACAGCATTCATTACACATGAGGGCCTCTTCAGATTCCGGAGGGTACCTTATGGGTTGGCGTCTGCTCCATCTGCTTTTCAGAAAATGATTGTTGTCATTCTAAAAGGAATTAAGAATGTTGCAAACTACCTAGATGACATCATCGTCTGGGGACGTTCACAACAGGAGCATGATCAAGCGCTAAAAGATGTGCTGCAACGTCTCAAAGATGCTGGATTGATGCTAAATGAGTCCAAGTGTCAATTCAGAAAGCAGAGCTTGACATTTTTAGGACACGTAGTGACTGCACAAGGTATTCAACTGGATCAGGAACATCTCTCTGCAATAGTCAATGCACCTGCACCATCAGATGCTGTTCAGTTACGCTCTCTGCTGGGACTCCTCTCATGGTACAATAAGTTTATTCCCAATTTCGCTACAGTAGTGGCGCCTCTGCGTGCATGCCTGAGGGACGACAGTGGATTTCACTGGTCTAATGAAGCTCAACAAAGCTTAGCTGAAGTCAAAGAGCTACTTGTACACAGTCCTGCTCTTGCACTATTTGACCCGGGACTGTCAGTGGTCATTTCTACTGACGCGTCTGATTACGGATTAGGTGCTGTCTTTTCACAAATAGCCACTGATGGTCAAGAAATTACTGTCGCGTTCACATCCAGAACGCTCACCCCAGCTGAACAGAAATACTCCACTGTTGTGGAGGAGGCTCTGGCCTGTGTTTGGGCAGTAGAGAAGTGGAGGACATACTTATGGGGTCGCAGATTTACCTTGCGGACTGACCATCAAGCATTAACTACACTGCTGACCACAAAAGGGAATGATAGAGCTGGAATGCGCATAGCTCTGTGGGCTGCTCGGTTGCTCTGTTTTAATTACACAGTTCAGTACCGTGCTGGATCTGAAAACCACACTGCAGATTGTTTGTCTCACCTGCCCCTGCCTCTTACTTCAAATGCAGAGTCGGATACAGAACCTGAGTTTGTTGCTTTACTGTCCACCGGTCCAACTGCCATATCTCAGGATGAATTTGCTGCTGCCTCTGCTCGTTGTCCTGAACACTCTGCACTGCGTACACAAATTGTGCGTGGTTGGCCTCCATCTCCTGCTGCTTTGGATCATGTTCTACGTCCGTACTACAAACTAAGACATGAATTCAGTGTGCAGACTGATTTTTTTTTTTTTTTTTTTTTTGTTCAGAGGCACTCGGCTGGTGGTACCTGGTGAATTGCGTGAGTCACTGGTTCGCATTGCACATGAGGGTCATCAGGGAATTGTAAGAACAAAACAACGCCTACGTGAAATGTATTGGTGGCCCAAAATGGACGCACTTGTGGCAGACAAAATCACAGCCTGTCAGTTATGCCTTTCTTTGGACAAGACTGCCAAAGCTTCTGTTGTGCCACTCCAGCCTGTTCCTTTGCCTTCTACACCCTGGGAAAAACTGGCGATTAGACATTGTGGGCCCTTTCGAAACTGCTGTCTGGGACTGTCGATATGCTCTGACACTCACTGACTATTATAGTAAATGGCCTGAGGTAGCCTTTACTGCGTCTGTGGCAACAAAACAGGTAATTTCATTTCTTACCTCTGTCTTTAGTAGACACGGCAATCCGACAACTCTAGTAAGTGACAATGGGCCTCAGTTCACTTCATCAGAGTTTGCTGCATTCCTGAAGGAGAGAAACATTAAACACATTCGTACTTCGGTATATCACCCTGCTGCAAATGGAGCTATTGAACGTTTCCACAGAGTGCTTAAAAGTACGATTCATTCAGCCATTCTACAATCCGCACCATGGAAAGTAACAGTGACTGACTTCTTGCAAATTTACCGTGCTACACCACATGCTGTGACAGGTGTTTCCCCTTTTGAATTACTCCATGGAAGGAAAATGCGCACCCGCCTCAATGTTATGAGACCTCCACCTTCTTGTAATGAGCATACACAAATGCAGAAGCGTGTTTCAGCACGGCAGGATGTCATGAAGTCTCGCTTTGATCATAAGAATCGGGTACGTCATTCTTCTTTCCGAAAAGGGGATAAAGTGCGCATAAAGAAGCCAGTACACGTACCAAAAGCTCATCCAAAATTCACTCCTCCAGTTGAAATCAAGGAAAAAATTGGCCCTTACACTTACATCTTGGAGGATGGAAAGAAGTGGCATACGTCATGTCTCGCGCCCATGCCGACTAATGCACTGGATAATTTTCGCCAATGCTGAAAACTTGCTTCCGTCTCATACTCCATTGTCTGAGAATTCAGTGCCTTCGGATGCTCGTGCGCTAGATAAACGTCAAAGACGTGAGCCAGTTTGGTTAAAAGACTATGTCTATTAGTCACAGAAATTGACTAATTAAAAAAAAAAAAATACTTCATGAACATTGAAGTTCTGTTATAATGTTCATATTGTTTATTGTTGGTGTTTCTTTGCATTTAATGTACTGTTTACTGATTCACATACATGTGGAATTGTTGACATAACAAATTTGATTTGGGTTTCATGCCCATTGTTGACTACAGAAAGAATTCATTTAAGTAAAAGGGGAATATGTGATGTCCTTACATTAATACACCACTAGATGGCAATCAGTTCCTGGTGGTAGTGAGAGAAGAAGAGAAGAGGGAGTCTGCTGCACATGTGCATGTTTAGTTGTACTGTTGATACTGAGGATTTGGATTAAAGTTTCCTGAAGGAATATCTCTCTAGTCTTTCTTGTCTACATAAAGACATAACACTATCTGCACCGATTAATCAGTAACTGATATATACACTACCGTTCAAAAGTTTGGGGTCACTTGTCTGAAATTTTTCTCATGATCTTAAAAATCTTTTGATCTGAAGACATTTGCTTAAATGATTGAAATTAGTTTTAGAGACAAAAATATAATTGTGCCAATATATTAATTTATTTAATTACAAAACTAAAATTTTATTTAAAAGAAAAAATATGTTTTTGAAATGGATGACCGAATAATTAAGAAAAACATCCACTAAGTGCCCTGCATATAGATGGGAACTCCTTCAATACTGTTTAAAAAGCATCCCAGGGTGATACCTCAAGAAGTTGGTTGAGAAAATATCAAGAGTGCATGTCTGCAAATTCTAGGCAAAGTGTGGCCACTTTTAAGATGCTAAAATATAACACAGTTTTGGGTTGTTTAGTCACAGCATAATTCCCAAATTTTCATTTCTGTTATTCCATAGTTTTGATGACTTTACT
The DNA here is from genome assembly GCA_032164185.1 of Moxostoma hubbsi. NCBI lineage: Eukaryota > Metazoa > Chordata > Actinopteri > Cypriniformes > Catostomidae > Moxostoma > Moxostoma hubbsi. The sequence goes on along the minus strand of JAVLUX010000008.1, from coordinate 3,429,149 downwards.
ATTATTATAAAATGTGAAAAAAAATAAAAATAATAATAATAAATAAAGAATGAGTAAATGACCCCAAACTTTTGAACGGTAGTGTATATCTCTACCTCTAATGAGTCATCACATGTTGTTGTCAGTATTTGGGTGTTTCATTATGTTTGTAAATAATCAAATTAATCGCTCCTTTGAAAAATGATTTCTACTTGTCGTCTTTCATAAATATACATTATTTTACAATATAAAAATATATACATGAGTGAAAATCACAAGCTTCTGAAGAACATTTGCCGGTAATTTTCAAGGATGATTTAAATGTTTTGCATCAAACATCACATGTGCATCTGTTCATACAGGTGAAGCCACAAGCAGAAGAAAAAGCTGGAAAGATGTTTGATGTTTTCACCGCCAAATCTTTCACCACACAGGTTGTGGCAGGGACAAACTTTTTTTTTTATCAATGTGTGTGTGTGTTCAAATTCAGTATTTTCATTATCTATTTGTTTTGTTTTTTAGGTCCTAGTCGGAGGGGATGAATTCGTTCATCTGAGAGTTCATAAATCTCTCCCTCACAGTGGAGGAAAACTAGAGCTGAGTGGAGTTCAGACTTCTAAAGCGCACCATGACCCCATTGGATTTTTCTAATCAAACACAGAAATGATCATCTTATCTTCTAATGGTGTCTCACATTCTCTCACCCAAAACAAGTTACTCAACGATTCATGTTACAGCATTTTTATTCAAATCTGCATAATTAAAGTGAAGCCAATATTCAGCCATTCCAGTGCCTGTATATGGGAATTTTCTATGATCCACACAGCATGCAATGGTTTTCCTTACTGCACTAAACATGTAAATCATTGTGTTGTGGTGAAATAATTGCTCCTAGATATTCCTCATCACTCCAAATCTGTTTTTATAAAAGCAAATGCTACTTATAAAATAAAGGGAAATTTCATATTTCAAATGATGTCTTTGTTTTATTTACACCCTTTGTAAGAATTTAACAGGAAAATATTTTTCAAAACCCAAATTGTTGTAACTGAGCATCATATCCATGTAGAAGGTGTAACTAATAATCAATACAAACCTTAAAAGCATGTTGCTCTTAATTCAAGCATTTTTCTACTTCTCTCTATATTTAATGTAGATCGTATCTCTTCAGATCCATTTGTGATGTTGAATTCATGAGCTGGAAACCTTTGGTAAATGTCCGTACATGTAAATATCCTACAGGCATCTTATATATTTAAGTGGCCACACTCTGTATGTAGGAAGATATTCAGTGTAAACTTGAGCTTAAATTGTTTATTACTGTTAAATTATTGAAGGTAGTTTTGTAGACAAATATTCAATGTGTCTATATATTCATTTCTTTACAAAACTGACATTTACATCGGCTCAAATATAGTAATCTTTCGGCCATTACATTTGTTGTAGAAATTTTAAATACTCAGTGATCAGTAATCGTCATTGCAAAGTAATGCCCCTGTATCTAATGAATGTAAGAGGGGGGAAGATCTGCTTTTGTCAGAGACCTTGGCGAAAAGAGGTATAAAGCCCTCAGCCCTCCCCTTCTCCGTCTCACTCATGGCACAGATTATTCCTGTGTAATGACTGGGTCCATCTTGCAAGAATAAATCATTTTAAAAGACTGTTTGATTCAGAGTGTCTCTTATGCAGTGATAATGGTGGGTTAATATTTTTTTGGTGTCAGAAGAGTGGAATTCCTTAGAAGTGCCTTCTGGACCTGAGAGCGGACGGTGTTTGGCCACCTGGACTGAGAAGTTCCAGCTCTACCTCGTAAGCTTCAGAGAGAGAGAGACCGACCGCATCAGGGCCAGGAGAAACTCCACTGGAATCAAATGAAAACGAACACGTGGCAACCCAAATATCTCTGATATGAGACAACTAAATTATTTTCTTTTAGTACAAGAGTGAGTGAACCATAGTGGCTGAGACTGTTTTCTGTGGTGCAAGTACAAGAGGTTCTCGAGCAGAAACTGAGACCTACGAACAGGTCACGAGGTTTTCTAAACAGAGACTGAGTTCGCGCAAAAATGGTTTAATTAGGTTAGCTAAAATACTGAGCGCGAGAGAATGATTTTGAGTAAACCGTAATCAACAAAACACTAGGGAGTGCACCCTTATATGATCTTGGGTTAAGAAATCAGATCTGTTGGAGATGCCCGACAGATTATTAGATGTGCGTCGAACGGTAAATCCACAGAGAAGCAGAAACAGCCAGTATGGGGAAGTCTCAAAGCAAGCTTGCCAAATTTGATACACTGGTTTTCTGTCAAATTAGAAAAAACTATGGGAGAAAATGTATGCAGGACATAGAGAAACTGATCAAATACCATGATTTCCCCAGAGAGGGAACACTGAGCACGACTAGACTGAGAGTGGTGCGAGAATCAGTTGAACAGGGCAGCGAGGCACAAAAAGGTTGTTGAGGCTGCGTTCAACATGTGTGTAAAAAATTTGAACAGACAGTGGGTTGTTGGCTTAAGGAAGCAGATAGAAGAGAACGAAAGCAAATGCAGAAAGAATTAGCATGTAGGACTGACAATGTGGAAGAAAATAAAATGTGTGAAAGATCTGTTTGTGTGTCAGCACCACCAGAACCGACTAATGAAAAGTATGTTTGTGTTTCCCCACATGCAACGGCGATTGTGCCGGGGTATAATTGTCACTATCCCGTGGCGGAGCTGAAAGCCCAAAAACTGAACCCCGACCTCGACTGCTCTCCGCCCAGAAGACAAGCACCACAAGCAGCTCCTCCCGACTCGGACAGTGAAGGAGACCTTAATTAACTTTTTTCTGAGACGATCCCCGACATCCCTGATCCAGACAGCGCAGGGGCCAACAAGCGGTGAAAGATATTGACAAGATCACAAGTGAAACAAGAAAAACACAGCTTCACAGCTCCAATGGTAGAGGTAGCGGGGGCTGACGGGCCGATGATGGTCTTCAGACCGTGGACGGTGACTGACCATGGCCCATCTGCCAAATCATGATGACGCAGGTGACAAGTTTGCAGATGAACTAACCACCTTTTGTCAAGATTTTAGTCCCACCACACAGGAACTGAAAAGACTGCTGGCAGTGAAACTGGGGGCCACAAGTTGGCAAAAGGTGAGCGGAAAGATGACAAGAGCGGACATTCGGCGAAACCACGGAGACTGGGGGCACGTATCAGTTGGCTGTAGGGGAACTCGCGAAAGCCGTGAAAGAGGCATTCCCAGCACGCGTGGACAAAGTAATGATCAACAGCTGTTGCCAACTGAGAGATGAGTCTGTCCGAGACTACTACACCAGACTTTTCAAGACATTTCGAAAACACAGCGGCCTGACAGAGCCAGCTGACAGAGGAAATCAACCAGGTACGTGGGAGTGCCATTTGCAAGGTTGTTTCCTGAATGGACTGAGACCTGAGGTCGCGCAAGCGGTGAACGCAAGTTACATTGAATGGAAGAGCGGGAGGCTGACCTCCACCCTGGAACACGCTGTGCACACAGAGGAACAGCTGTTGACAAAGAAAGACAAAGTCAAGGCAAAGGAGGAGAAAGATCTTCAGCTGGCAGTTGTGCGACTACAATCTAATGTCAGCACATCTAAACCGCAGCAGAAATGGGCCGACAAAAAGAAGAGAGGCAACAGAAACCAGCAGAAGTGGAATTGCGGCTTGTGTGGGACTGACGATCATGAGTTCCGAGAATGCACGAAATGCAAACTGTGCAAACAAGAGGGACACTGGGCTGCAGACTGTCCGGGGAAGAAAAGGGCAGACTGAAGCAAGCAGAGCGGAGAGCAGCGAGAGGGGGGGTCGAGCTGAGGGTGATCAGCTGCCCTCTACAGAAAAGGGAAGTGAACATTTTTTTAACCACACACACACATACATGTGGAGACAGTCTGCGACCTGTGGCATATTTTTCAACCAAACTTGATGCAGTAGCAGCAGGTCTACCACACTGTTTGAGGTCTGTGGCGGCTGCTGAACTGGCAGTACTGGCATCCAGGGAATTTGTGGGGTATTCTGATTTAACTTTGATAGTTCCACATGCAGTCTCTATGATTTTGCAAGAACAGAGAATGTCACATTTATCTACAGACCGATGGCTGAGGTACCACACAATTTTATTGGACATGCCAAACATAACTGTTAAAAGATGCACAACTTTGAATCCTGCCACACTTCTCCCCACAGAGAAGGATGGCGAGGAACATCACTGTTGTCTGTCAGCGCTTGAACAGGTGTGCACACCGCGTCCAGATCTATTAGACCACATGCTTAAGAATAAGCATGGAGACATACTGATCCTTGGCGAGAATGAGGGGATGTTTGACTTCCTCAGGCATCGCTCCTCTATTCAACCTTCCTCCAACTCTTAAGAGTCCCTCCTCCACCATTGGATCCAGTCTATATATAGAACTCTGTCTACTCACTGCTGCTTTCCCCGATAACAGAATGGAAATCTCCTCCTTGAATCTCTGTTGCTGGCAATACCGAATGATGGCAATCTCTGCTTCTAATTGATCTTCCAGTGTCAGGATTCCAATCCTAGATGTCACTGTACCCCGTTGTCCTTCAGCATTATTCAATCCGTCCTGACTGGTTTCCTCTGGATGGTCAGCCACAGCAGCCTCCAACTGCCCCTTCAGGTGCCCCTTTGATAACAACATGTCCTTTAACCTGAGAAACCAGGCAACTGCTGTCTTCAGCCTCCTCCAGTCAGAAAAGTAGGCAATGAGCTGGTCAGTAGGACAAGACACGACACACACATTGATGGCATTTGCTGTAGTCCTTTTCCTCACCTCTGGGTCATTTAAGTCCAATGACCATTCAGACACAGGTTTAGGCCAGTCTTCCTCCTGTTGCCAAAGAAATAAAGGACCTCTTAGCCACGTGCTTTTCTTCAGAAAGTCTGAGACGTTCAGACCCCTCGATGCATCATCCGCTGGATTATCTTTAGAACCAATGTGTCTCCACTGTGAGGGTTCAGATATTTCTCTGATGGTCGAGATTCTGTTGGCCACAAATGTGTGGAAGCGCCTGTACTCGTTGCTAAGGTACTTTAACACTGAAGTGCTGTCGGTCCAGAATACTGACTCCTCCAACTGGAAATCCAATTCCGCCTTTAACATTGAGTCCACTCTGACAGCAAGGACAGCCGCTGTTATCTCCAGTCGGGGAATAGTTACAGCCTTCAGTGGTGTCACTCTGGCTTTAACAAGCAGAAATGTGACCTGAATGTTGTTTTCCTGATTTAACATCCGAATGTAGGTTACCGTCCCATATCCATCTTCACTGGCATCTGCAAAGTGATGTAGTTGCGCATGTCTGACCTCTCCAAAATACACTGGCTTAATGCACCTATCCACATTAAATGCAGTCAGCAGATCCAGGTCTTTCAACCACCTTTCCCATTTGCACAAGATATCATGTGGCAGAGCATCATCCCATGAACAATATCTCCGACATAGTTCTTGCTGCATGAATTTAGCAAGCAAAGTGACAGGTGCCAGTACCCCAAGCGGATCGTACACTGAGCTGTTAACTGACAACATACCCCGTCTAGTTAGAGGCTGTTGTTTAATCTCCATTTTGAACCTGAAAGAGTCAGTCTCCACGCACCATTGTAGACCCAAAGCTCTTTCTACTGGAAGTGTATCTCGATCTAGATCCAACTCCTTAAGGTCTTTAGCCCTCTGATCTTCTGCTATGGCTTGTAAGACGATACGACTGTTGCTTATCCATTTCTCTAAGATGAAGCCTCCCTTTCGACACAGAGCAATTAGATCTCTTACCATCTGGATAGCTTCTTCATCTGTGGCTGAGCTCTTCAAGCAGTCATCCACATAAAAATTATGCTTAACACATTGAAGAACTTCAGCTGAAAACTCAGAATTATTATCATCAGCAGTTCTTCTCAGGGCGTAGCTTGCACAACTGGGGGACGAAACAGCGCCAAACAGGTGTACCGTCATCCTAAACTCCACAAAATCCTTACTGATGTCTCCATCTGGCCACCAGAGAAAGCGCAGAAAGTCTCTGTCTCCCTCGGCAACCCTCACCTTGTGGAACATGGCTTGAATATCACCCATGAAAGCCACGGATTCCCGTCTAAAGCGAGTTAGAACTCCTAGCAGCGAGCTGGTGAGGTTAGGACCCTGCAAGAGCTCACTGTTTAGTGAGACCCACATGCTAAACCACATGAAGGGAACCTTTTCTCGAATGGTGGACACCATGGTGAGGAATATACCACACCTTTCCGCTCTCACAATGCTGTTGCTGCTGAGGTACTTGCTCCGCATAGGTCTTACCAATGAGATTGTTCATATATCCTGTATACTCCTGGTGTAAGTGTTTATCTTTAAGGAACCTTTTCTTCAAACCCTCGATCCTCTGCTTAGCCACTGCAAAATTATTGGGGAGATAGACTTCCTTGTTCCTAAAGGGCAATTTCAAACAATATTTTCCATCTTGAAATATTGCCGAGTGCTCCATAGTTTCAAGAAACTTACAATCTTCTCTGGACATTTCCTTCTTTTCCATGTTCTTTTCATTGAAATCGTGATTTGTATTGAATGGTCAGCATCTCTTCCAGTTTGCCCACAGATATTCTGTTCACCATAGCAGCGGGAAGCTCCTCCTCCAACGCCCCGCTGTTGCCATTCAGCGGACCACTAACGACCCATCCCAGCACCGTCCTAACAGCATACGGGCCATTCCCGCAGCTGTTGATGACCTCCCAAGGTTCTAATACCTTGGGAGCATTGGTTCCAATTAAGAGATCAACGTTTGCTTTTATGCTTGGGATGTGTACCTTTGACAAGTACGGCCAGCTAGCCAGGTCTTCAGGCGTTACCCTGTTATCCAAAGTAACTGGCATTTTCTTTTGCGTGAGAACCTCCGGGAGCATATAGAAGCCATTGCTGTCCAGATCAGATACCTCCAAATAAGAAATGAGTTCTTCTGCCTGTAATATTCAGCTTCTGCATTAGATCTTCCGTGCAGAACGTGGCTGAACTTCCAGGATCCAAAAAAGCATAGGTGTTTATGATGCAATTTCCCTTCGCAGATTTCACCTTTACAGGGAGAATGGACAGAACGCACTGGTCCTTACCGGCCCCTGTATGTGCACATGTTTCCTGCGAAGTTGGCTGGTTATTATATGGCTCCTCCAACTGTACCATAGCTGTAGTTTGTCTTTTAATATGCAGCACGGTGGGATGAGTTTGGCCACAAACTTTGCATGTCAAGCGCCGGTCACAATCCCTGGTCATGTGACCATGACCTAAACATGCAAAGCAAACTCCCTTTTCCCTCAAAAAATAAATCTTTTCCTTGTGCTTCTTTCCACTGAACTGTTTGCACTCTTCCATCAGGTGACTACGAGCACAGCAAAGGCATCCAGCTTTCTTTTCCTTCCCTGGAGGCAATATTGGCTCCTTTTCTCCCTCCGCCAAGTGCCTAGATGTTACTGTGGTGGCAACAATATTTCCAGTTACTCTGTTCCTGGGCTGGAATTTAAACCTGGTGAGAGTCTTCATACCAGCTACACCGGGTGGTGAATCCTGTATGTTGCCAAACAGAGGGTAAGAAAGAATGCTAACATGACACTCAATGAATGTAACCAAATCCTTGAAATGAGCTCTATGTTTAGTTCTTTCTATTATGTCATGAGCCCTGGTCCTCCACTGCTCTCTCATTCTGAATGGCAGCTTTGCAATAATGGCTCTCATGTTAACAGGCATATCCAGTTCCTGCATGTACTCGAGCTCCTCCATCACATTACGGCAGCCACGCAAAAATAAGGAGTAGGCTTGAAGTGCCTTTACATCCTCAGCTCGTATTGGTCGCCAGGTCAAAGCCCTTTCAATATAAGCTATTGCAATTTTATACTGATTACCAAAGTGCTCCTGTAGAAGACCCTTTGCCACTACATAGCCACATTCAGGCTCCATATGTTGGCAGCTATGCACCAGTTCTTGTGGCTGCCCTCTTGTAAATTTTTCCAAATAGTATAAACAATCTGCATTTCCTGCCTTTTCTTCCACTCCTTGCTCAAAGGCCTTAATAAATGTTCTATATTGTAGAGGGTCACCTTCAAAGATGGAAATGTCTCGTGGTGGCAGAGACAATGAATGCTGCTGCTGCACTAAAGTGGCTGATATTTCATTTTGCCTGCGCATGACATTAAGTATGTCTCCAGGCGGATTTTGACAGATCTGAGGTCTTTGCGTTCCTTCCACGTCCCTTGCTTGAGCAGTTGTTGGTTGGCTTTGGGAATAATGCAATGTTCCCAACGTATTGCTTTCAACCCATTGATCAGTTTCCTTCCATCGCACATCCATTGATAGTTGCTTATGCAGTAGGTATGACAAATTTGTCATGTCATTTTGTTGTTTTGATTTCTCTGCTCCAGGCTGATATTCCCTTGCCATAGGGTTTAAAACATTAACAGTTTCCTTTTGTAGGTAGGAATTCATACCATTTGACAATGCCTGAGAAGAACCTTTCAGATCAGCGGCCTGTAATACTGCCAGCATAGCATTGGATGCAGCCAGTTCAGCTTCCAAACCAAGCTGCTGTCTTTTCCTCCTCAGCTGCTGCTCCTGTTCCTCTAAAGCATGTTGCCCCTTTAAAGCTGATACACGAGCTTCCAGTGCAGCTCTATTTGCCTCCGCTTTAATCCGTGCAGAGGACGTGGTACTTGATCTACCACTGCTAACACTCCTCTGATTTGAGCGTTTACTACCAACCTGGGAAACGCTGTCATTAGGATTCACGTCAGTACCATCAACATTTGCAAAGTCATATCCTTCATTGCTTGAAACCCACCTTTTTGTATTAGCAATACATTCATCATTAAACAGCATTTTTGCTTTAAATCATATTTCATGTTTTTCATATTCCTCATGTGGCAATAAACCCAACAAAGATGCATGCATACATTTTGATTCATCACATACCTCAATCAATTCTCCAAGAGCATTCAGTACCTGTGTTTTATCACCCTTTAAGCTTGCATTGATTTTCTTAACACACTGGCTTTAAGCTTAAGCTTTCTAGTATTTTGCAACCTGTCTAATTTATCAGCAAGCGCCTTTGCAGTGAGCTTCACTACCCGTTTACCAATTTGTGATTGAACACCGCTAGTCACACTACTGGGTTTACCAGCTGTAACTTTAAGCACACCAGTCCCGCTAATGTCCGACGCTGCGTCACGCGTCTCCATGATAAAGAGTCAGTCACTCAAAATTTGCCGTAACAGTCAGTGAAAGGTCTATTGTCCGCCTTATCTGGCAACCAATGCATTGGGTTTATGCCTTTTTTATGTGTGCACACAATTTAAATGGCCAAAAGTGTAGCGCTACACATACCTCTTGCGTTGGGCGCCTTGCGATTCTCCGATGATCCGCTGCCCGACAACCGGCTTTAGCCTCGTAGCTCCTGCGTGTCCTTTCACCAACAGCTGACTGCATCCACCAGAGTAGTTTTAATCCCAAGTCCAACAAAGCGGCTCATCCTCTTATGCCATCTCGTTGCGTCCGGTTCAAGCTAAGTTCCAAATGAGCAGGGTTTTTGACTAATTGTAACCGCTCAGTCTAATACTGACAGCTACTGAGGTGGTTTAGCCCAGGAATGCCCTAGCTGACACGCTGTACCCTTGTTATTCTGTTACCATACTATCTCGGTGAAGAATCTCCAGGCTTTGTTGTGTTGCTAATTATTCCGTTTATTTGTTTTACCATGCAGTGGTAAATGTCCATTTATCCAGTTTCATCGGCAAATCATATACATATAATAAACTTGTTCAACAATCAGTTTCCAGTGCCTATGCGCCACAGCGGTCAAAAACCTTTTGCCCTTCCAGGTCAAAACCCCTGCCTGTTGGCAGTTTGGATGCTTCCTTTATAACTTTAATCTCAGGTAACATAAGAGCAACACCCACTGTCCCAACCAGAAACAACACCCAATATCTAAATACACAAACACCACATTTGGCTCCTATACTCAACGTTTCTTCTTGTTTACAGAGCATGCAAACTTTTTCCACAGGCAAGGAGAAAAACAAGTGGAAGGCGGCTGGCTGTAGGTTTAAGGAGAATGTGTGGATGAGCTGTGATGGCATGCCTTGTTTACCCAAACACTTCTTTCCTCATTATGGAAAGTTGATACACGGGTTAGACCATGTATCAAAAGCAGGAATGGTTGCGCAAATGAAAGAATTGTGGTTTACAAAGGGTTTCACGATATTTGCTGAATTTTTGCAAAAAATTTGTCATTTGTAACACATAACGTGGCAAGAGAGATAAAAACGCCTATAGTATCTCAACCACCATCAGGGGGGCCTTTTGAATATCTGATGATGGATTTCATCGAGTTAACCCCTTGTGGGAAGCAGAAATACTGCCTGGTGATGGTTGACATGTGGTCCAAATGGGTTGAGGCCTTCCCAACCTCGAAACAAGACTCGGCAGCAGTAGCAAAAGCTCTTTTAAACGAGATTGTTCCGAGATGGGGAATTCCAAGGAAAATCAGCTTTGTCAATGAAGCAATAAAGCAGGTGGGTCAGTTTTTGGGAATTGACATAAGAACACACTGCAGTTACCACGCTGCTAGTGGAGGCGCTATTGACAGGGAGAATCAAACGATCAAGAACAAATTGGCTAAGTGCTGTGAGGAAACTGGGCTCACATGGGTTAAAGCTCTCCCAATTGTGTTGATGTACACCAGAATGAGGAAGAGAGTCAAAACAAATTTTAAGTCCATTTGAAATACTCTTTGGTAGACCACCATTCATGGGAATAGAGGGGAGGAGACAAAGGCTGCCATCAACAGATCTGTGTGAGAATGACATGTTGAATTATTTCAAAGAAATGTCTTCTCTGTTGTCCAATGTTTGTGTTCAGGTGAAAGCTGCTCCTTGGGGAAAAGAGGTATAAAAACAACTCAGCCCTCCCCTTCTCCGTCTCACTCATGGCACAGATTATTCCTGTGTAATGACTGGGTCCTTCTTGCAAGAATAAATTCTTTTAAAAGACTGTTTGATTCAGAGTGTCTCTTACGCAGTGATAATGGTGGGTTAATATTTTTTTTGCCACAACAATATAAAACAACAGGATGCCACATTAAAGATAAAGGAGATAGGAGCAATACATTGTCACATACCAAGAAGGTCTAATAACCTTAAAGGAACAGTACACCCCAAAATGTCAATTCTCTCATCATTTACTCACTCTCATGCCGTCCCAGATGTGAATGACTTTCTTTCTTCTGCAGAACACAAATTAAGATTTTTTGAATGATATACGTGACCCAGTGTGTGGAGATATGCATGAAGAAGAATGTGAAAGTGAAGATTGATTGTAAAACATGAATGAAATATTGTTCTTTCTCACCCACATCTATCATATCACTTCAGAAGACATCGATTTAACCATTGGAGTCTGATAACACTGTATTCAGCACGAACTGGACTACAATAATATGTGAGCAACATGTGTGTACATGTCTGTATTTTTGAGAAAATAACATTTATGCATGTTTTTTTTTTTTTAAATAATAATTTTAAGCCACTGAAATAAGGTCATATAACACATACTAAACATTTGTCCACAAGACTTTTGAGAACTGGATCTTGTAGCCTAGAGTTTTTGCTACAAAATGATGTGAAAACCATCCTGATCACTCATTCGTACCAAACAATATAGTAATTGAACTTTTGTAAGACAATTTTAGTGTTGAAAGGCGATATGCGAGGAGGCGTGAATGATCATGAATATTGAGATAATTTACACCTGAGGACACAAAAGACGCCTCACCTGGGACCATCAATGAGGAATGTGATAGAGAGAGAATGTGAGGAGACTTAATGATCAAAATCAAGTTTTAAGTTAAAAGAAATAATCTGTACATTTTCTTTAAATAAAGACTTAATTTTAGACCTACACTACCATTAAAAGAAGTCTCTTCTGCTCACCAAGACTGCATTTATTTGATCCAAAATACAGTTAAAAGTGATATTTTTACCATTTAAAACAACAGCTTTCTATTTGAATATATTGTAAAATGCAATTTGTGATCAAAGCTGAATTTTCAGCATCATTACTGCAGTCTTGAGTGTCACATGATCCTTCAGAAATCATTATAAGATGGTGATTTTCTAATATGGGCATATTTAAAGTGCATTTTACTTTTTTACACCTGAACAGATATTTGCAAGGCACAAGCTTTGTTGATGATAATGAAGCAGCATAAACACTAGATAAAATATAATCTAAACATTCATCTTGTTTTTATATCATATTACATATCATATTTATATTAAACAGCATACAATTGAAATACCTGCTTTAGCTGAAACAGCATTTAAATGTAACTAAAACTTGCTTATTAGGACATATTTCAAATGTCAATACTCTGAATCTTGGCTGGCAAGTCTGGAAACAGTCCCGCTAGTAAAATATGTACGTTTATATAAAGTAGCATGTCAACTAATTAAAACTAAATGATTTATCCTCGGCTGGATCAAGTCTCTCTTCTTCTGATGAAAAAGTTAAATCTTCCTTAATATCCAGAAGCTTCATTGCCAGTGTATCGTTACAAACACGCAGTAAAATGAATGAATTGTTTACATCAAACCTCTGAACACAGTTGGGGGCGTGTACATTTGCGTTGATCGTCACAGCACATTAGCATATGAATGGCGCCCTCTGCTGGTGGGTGGATCACATTACAGATAATGAGATGAACCGGTAAAAACTGTGCAGCGCTTTATTTCATACAGATTACATTGCAGGAGAATATTTGTTTTACAAAAGCACAATGTTTTATTGTTATTATGAGTGTACACAAATAACAGTAGACCCTTTATAGTCTCTAATGATGTCTTACACATGTCTGTATGCCCCAAAATGACGGAGTATTTTAATATATATATATATATATATTTTTTTTCCCCCATAATTTATGTATCAACAAACAAACAAGGTACATCAACAAATCTCAGCAAATAACCGCAATTATTCAGCCTAAGGTTGAGCAGCTAATACAGAGAACCGAAAACTCACAATAGAACAAACAAACCATTAAAAAAAAATACATAAATAAATAAATATTTTTTTTAAAAAACGGAGTATTTTAAGTTGTTTCTGCTGTAATGACGAAAATATCCAGCAGGACGCGCCGGCGCATCCGTCGACCCCAGAGGATTAATAAGAGAATATTGAGAAATCATCCAGTACAGGAGGTGGCGATATGCACCTAAAAATGTCTTGTTGCAACATTACACAGAAGAAGAAGAAGAAGAAGGTATAAAAGACGAAGAAGAGCGACTTGTTTTACAGTTATATCCTCTTAAATCAGGAGGTACTCAAGGATAAAATGATGACGCTAAACTCCGGTGTGTGCGCTCTAATGGCGGTATTATTGCTGTCTGTCTATATTGCTGAGGTGAATTCCGTCTCCTGCGTCGATCCATCCGACAACATCAAAGGGCGGAATGCAGCAGGTAAATATACGAAACATGCACTTAATATTAGTTAAATGACTGTTGCTGTTTAGAGGTCCAGTAAAGGTCCATGTCTTGAGGTAAGTTTAATCAGAGACTTTAATCAATAATGAAATATCTCCTACATGTTTGGGTCGCAGTCGACGCTTTTTTACATTTCTGTGAAGCACAACGGATAGCGGTGAACGGGACACCACAGCATATATTATTTGTGCCAAACCGTTTCCTCCAAAAGAAAGACAAAAATCCACTATTACTTGTCCACAAGAGATAAAAAATAGAAAGTGCTGGATTATGACAGTCAGAAGAGTGAAAATGGCAATTTGTTTGGTTGTGTGTGTGTGTGTGTGTGTGTGTGTGTGTGTAAATGCCCTAATGTTTGACCATTCCTTTGTCAAGCTTTCTTTAGTTTAATGTGTTTCTTTAATAAGTCTGTTGCTTGTTTTATTATGAAACTCTGCATTTGGGTTCTAGGGCCCATTGGTGGAGGGTTATCCAAGGTGAATTATGCCACTTCAGAAGTGCAGAGGATCTGTGATGAGGTAAGTCGAGACATGTTTTCATTGTGTTATGATGGTGTTTGCTGATCTGCAGGTGAACTTAATGAGCATTTATTAAAAGTTTGAATGGACGATCCCTTTAAGCTCCAGATCTCACACACAAACACAATGCTGACACATGAACTTGGATGTGTGAGAAATCATCATATGTGTAATCAGCGTTTGGGTGTAATTAAATGAGTTAAAATGTTAAACGAGTCATTAGAAATAACAAATAAACAAATCAAAGTACTTGTTGTTGCTTGTTAGATGAAGCCATATGTAGAAAGACGTCTCGGAAAGAAGTTTGCTGTTTTCTCCGCCAAATGTTTCAGCACACAGGTTGTGGCAGGAACCAACTATTTTATCAAGGTAAACTCTTTTGCCAAACATGTTTGGGAGGCTGTGAGCTTGTTGTTGTGTCAGTAAATTTGCATTTGAGTCATTGATGTGGCATTCATTATTTTGTCCAGATCTATTAAATTGATCAAAAATACAATTCCTACTGCAGAAAACACTCGAATACACCTCTACTATAAACAGGTTTTTAAATACGGAGTTTAATGTCATTTTGATATTTTTCCTGGAAAGTAAAAATGTTTTAGTGGTGGAAATTGAGACTGAAAATTAAAAGCTAATTTTTATTACCTCCAATCTTATTTGTGATTGACACATGCATGTATTTGCTGGAAGTGTGTCTAAACCACTAAACCTTTCGTTCTTTGGTTTTTCTTCAGGTCCACGTTGGCGGGAAGGAATTCATCCATCTGAGAGTCTATAAATCTCTCCCTCAAAATGGAGAAAAACTAGAGCTCAGTGGAGTTCAGACCTCTAAAGTGCAGCTTGACCCCATTGTATACTTCTAAACCAACACAGACATTTCTCATCCAAACAATGTGATGCCGCACCTTTTGCAAAATAGTCGCTATTAATATTACAACACTGTTATTCAAATATATATCCAATCTATATTAAAGTGAACCCAGTATTCAGCCATTTCAGTGCCTGCCTGAGTTTTCTCTGGTCAACATGACTTTCCTGTACTATAAAGGGATTGTTGTGAAATAATTACTCAGATATTTCTCCAAATCTGTTTTATATTAGAAAATGCTGCTTTAATGGCCTTTTGTTGATTAATATGGTACATTCCAACGATGGCTCACGGTCATATGATCTTAGCCACAGAAATGGTGAAGTGTGGCATTTCTGGGAGTTGGACTGTCGGACAACATTTATTTTATTACTTCTAAGCAATTTTATTTTATTACTACATTACAGCAATGTCGAAACCAATGGTTGGGGGGGACATGCTCAAGATGGTGCCGAGTATGGCTGCTACGTCACAGGCTCCGTCAAAACACTGTTTATTGTTTACTTTTTTTTTTTTCTTGGATGTTTGTCTTTATTGTGTACGCTGCTTCCCACAAGCAATAAGGCTTTTGAACACATGAACTCTCACGATCAGCACTGCACTTTATTAATCCTCATTCTGTCAAATATATTCTCGCTCCCAATTCAATTAGTGTGTATATATTTATACCCTTATCTAGTGTGTGTATTCTACATTGTGTGTATTGTGTACATTGTTATGTAAATATGTGGTTTATGTCTTGTCACTGTCATTACTGCAATGTTGCTCGGAACTGCACAAGACTTTCACCTGCTGTTGCACTCGTGTACACAGTGTGACAAAGTGATTTGAAGGACGCCACTCCAGAGGTGCAGAAGATCTGTGAGGTAAGAGACGGACAGATTCACTTTTGTTATTGTGGTGTCAGCTGATCTGTGAGTGCGCGTGATGGGCATTTAGTAATAAATGATGTGATAAATAATGTGGGATTGCTCTGATTCTTTCTGCTTATTTTGAAGTCAAAGGCAATCAAATGCACAGTAATACAGCAGTCATTGCAGACAATTAAATGTTATTTCTGCAATCTCCAAATGATAAAATGGCAAAAGAAATAGAAATAACAATTTAAAACAAAGCTATATATATTATATAAAAGCTAAGATGTTACAGGCAGGAAGTTGGGTTGGCAATTAAAGAAACGTCATGACTCGCGAGACAACCGAGATGTCCCGCCCAAAACATTTAATGCTGATTTATTAGCATTGAGTTATAGAGGTCGACTGATTTTTGCCAATACCGATAATTAAGGTGGTGGGAAAGGCTGATAAAGGCTGAGTTTTTGTAATAAATTAATAGAATGACAAATTACTATGGTAGGCACAAATTATTTAAAATCCCAGATGTGGTTTATTCAACCCAAATTCCAATAATAACCGAAAGATATTTGGTGCATAATGCGGGATTTGAAGTATAAATATGTATATAAATAACTATCAGCAACTATTGTACAGATTGCAAAGATTTTTGCCGATAACTAAAAAAAAAAGCGACTATCTGCACCGATTAATCAGTAACTGATATATATATATATATATATATATAATATCTCGCTCTACCTCTAATGAGTCATCACATGTTGTTGTCAGTATTTGGGTGTTTCATTATGTTTGTAAATAATCAAACTAAACACTCTTTTGAAAAATGATTTCTACTTTCATAAATATACATTATTTTACAATATAAAAATATATACATGAGTGAAAATCACAAGCTTCTGAAGAACATTTGCTAGTAATTTTCAAGGATGATTTAAATGTTTTGCATCAAACATCACATGTGCATCTGTTCATACAGGTGAAGCCACAAGCAGAAGAAAAAGCCGGAAAGATGTTTTTCACCGCCAAATCTTTCACCACACAGGTTGTGGCAGGGACAAACTTTTTTTTTTATCAAGGTAAACTGTGTGTGTGTTCAAATTCAGAGTATTTTCATTCTCTGTTTTTTTTAGGTCCTAGTCGGAGGGGATGAATTCGTTCATCTGAGAGTTCATAAATCTCTCCCTCACAGTGGAGGAAAACTAGAGCTGAGGGGAATTCAGACCTCTAAAGCACAACATGACCCCATTGGATTTTTCTAATCAAACACAGAAATGATCATCTTCTAATGGTGTCTCACATTCTCACCCAAAACAAGTTACTCAACGATTCATGTTACAGCATTTATATTCAAATCTACATAATTAAAGTGAAGCCAATATTCAGCCGTTCCAGTGCCTGTATATGGGAATTTTCTATGATCACACAGCATGCAATGGTTTTCCTTACTGCACTAAAAATGTAAATCATTGTATTGTGGTGAAATAATTGCTCCTAGATATTCCTCATCACTCCAAATCTGTTTTTATAAAAGCAAATGCTACTTATAAAATAAAGGGAAATTTCATATTTCAAATGATGTTTTGTTTTATTTACACCCTTTGTAAGAATTTAACATTAAAATATTTTTCAAGACACAAATTGTTGTAACTGAGCATCATATCCATTTAGAAGGTGTAACTAATAATCAATACAAACCTTAAAAGCATGTTCTGACATTTACGTTGTCTCAAAGTCATCTTTCAGCCATTACTTTCATTTGTGTGTTTTCATGGTTTGATTACTATTATCATACTAAAGTGTGGAAATTATTAGTAATAAAGAATAAGTGGGTGTGTTTAAATGTCTGGAACTGTAATTACTGCTGTATTATTTGCAATCGCTAACAAGCGCTTACCCATACTTCAGATACTTTTTCTAAACTCTTAACAGACTCACACCTACAAAGCACAATTGGCCAAATGGATAATTTTCTTCTCAAAAACACATTTAGTTAAATATATACTAACTCTTCATTTCAAAATAGAACATCTTTCTCTGCACCCACTAACTTTACCAAAACACTGGAAATCTGACTCAAAATGAAATTATTCTGTCAAAGAATAACACTTGTTTTCACTTCAAGGTGCATGCCGTCAAAGTACACCAGGATTCAAAATACTGGCTATTGTTGTCCATCCATCCATCTTCAACCGCTTATCCGAAGTCGGGTCGCGGGGGCAGCAGCTCCAGCAGGGGGCCCCAAACTTCCCTATCCCGAGCCACATTAACCAGCTCTGACTGGGGGACCCCGAGGCGTTCCCAGGCCAGTGTGGAGATGTAATCTCTCCACCTAGTCCTGGGTCTTCCCCGAGGCCTCCTCCCAGCTGGACGTGCCTGAAACACCTCCCTAGGGAGGCGCCCAGGGGGCATCCTTACCAGATGCCCAAACCACCTCAACTGACTCCTTTCCACGCAAAGGAGCAGCGGCTCTACTCCGAGCTCCTCGCGGATGACTGAGCTCCTCACCCTATCTCTAAGGGAGAAGCTCACCACTCTTCTGAGGAAGCCCATTTCGGCCGCTTGTACTCGCGACCTAGTTCTTTCGGTCATGACCCAACCTTCATGACCATAGGTGAGGGTAGGAACAAAAATTGACCGGTAGATCGAGAGCTTTGCCTTCCGGCTCAGCTCTCTTTTCATGACAACGGTGCGATAGAGCGAATGCAATACCGCCCCCGCTGCCCCGATTCTCCGGCCAACCTCCCGCTCCATTGTCCCCTCACTCGTGAACAAGACCCCAAGGTACTTGAACTCCTTCACTTGGGGCAATACCTCCTTCCCCACCCGGAGTACGCACTCCATCGGTTTCCTACTGAGAACCATGGCCTCAGATTTAGAGGTGCTAATCCTCATCCCAGCCACTACACACTCGACTGCCAAGCGGTCCAGTGAGAGCTGAAGGTCACGGACCGATGATGACATGAAGACCACATCATCTGCAAAAAGTAGAGATGAGATCCCCAGCTCACCGAACCGCATACCTTCCCCACCCCGACTACGTCTCGATATCCTGTCCATGAATACCACAAACAGGATTGGTGACAAAGCTCAGCCTCGGCGGAGACCAACCCCCACATAGAACGAGCTCGACTTCGTGCCGAGGACCCGGACACAGCTCTCGCTTTGGACGTACAGGGATTGGATCGCCCTAAGAAGGGACCCCCCCCCACCCCATACTCCCGAAGCACCTCCCACAGTCTCTCCCGGGGGACCCGGTCATACGCCTTCTCCAGATCCACAAAACACATGTAGACCGGATGGGCATACTCCCAGGCCCCCTCCAGAATCCTTGGGAGAGTAAAGATCTGGTCCGTCGTTCCACGGCCAGGACGGAACCCGCATTGTTCCTCTTCAATCTGAGGTTCGACAATTGGCCGCACCCTCCTCTCCAGCACTTTGGAGTAAACTTTACCAGGGAGGCTGAGAAGTGTGATACCCCTGTAGTTGGCACACACTCTCTGGTCCCCCTTTTTGAAGAGAGGAACCACCACCCCGTTCTGCCTCATCCATGACACCCCCTCCACATCCAAAGCTTTCAGCATTTCTGGTCGGATCTCATCAATCCCCGGGGCTTTGCCACTGCGGAGTTGTTTGACTACCTCAGTGACCTCCCCCAGGGAAATAGAATCTGATCCCCCATCAGCCTCCGGCTCTGCCTCTAGCATAGGGATAGAGTAGGGATTTAGGAGTTCTTCAAAGTGTTCCTTCCACCGCCCAATTACCTCCTCGGTTGAGGTCAACAGCGTCCCATCTTTGCTGTATACAGCTTGGATGGTTCCTTGTTTTCCCCTCCTAAGGTGGCGGATGGTTTTCCAGAAGCACTTTGGTGCGGACCGAAAGTCCTTCTCCATGGCTTCTCCGAACTTTTCCCACACCCACTGCTTTGCCTCCCTCACGGCTGAGGCCGCAGCCCTTCGGGCCTGTCGGTACCTTGCAACTGCCTCCGGAGACCTCCGGGACAACAAATCCCGGAAGGCCTCTTTCTTCAGTCGGACAGCTTCCCTGACCACCAGTGTCCACCACGGTGTTCGAGGGTTACCACCCCTTGAGGCACCTAAAACCTTGAGGCCGCAGCTCTCCACCACGGCTTCGGCAAGGGAAGCTTTGAACATTGCCCACTCCGGTTCAATGTCCCCAACCTCCGCAGGGATGCCTGAAAAACTCCGCCGGAGGTGTGAGTTGAAGATCTCGCGGACAGGGACCTCCTCCAAACGTTACCAGTTCACCCGCACTACTCGCTTGGGCTTCCCAGGTCTGTCCAGAGTCTTTCCCCACCCCCTGATCCAACTCACCACCAGATGGTGATCAGTTGACAGCTCTGCCCCTCTCTTCACCCGAGTGTCCAAAACATATGGCCTCAGATCTGATGACACGATTACAAAATCGATCATCGATCTTCGGCCTAGGGTGCTCTGGTACCACGTACACTTATGAGCATCCTTATGTTCGAACATGGTGTTTGTTATAGATAATCCATGACTAGCACAGAAGTCCAATAACAAACATCCACTCGTGTTCAGATCGGGGAGGCCGTTCCTCCCAATCATGCCTTTCCAGGTGTCCCTGTCATCTCCCACGTGCGCGTTGAAGTCACCCAGCATCACTATGGAGTCCCCTACTGGGGCCCTATTCAGGACTCCATTCAGGGTCTCCAAGAAGGCTGAATACTCTGTACTGCTGTTCGGTGCATATGCACAGACAACAGTCAGAGTTTTCCCCCCCACAACCCGTAGGCGAAGGGAGGCGACCCTCTCGTCCACCGGGGTAAACTCCAACATAGCGGCACTCAGCCGGGGACTTGTGAGTATCCCCACACCTGGCCGTCACCTCACACCATGGGAAACTCCAGAGAAGAATAGAGTCCATCCCCTATCCAGGAGTACGGATCCAGAGCCACAACTGTGTGTCGAAGTAAGCCCCACCAGATCAAACTGGTAACGCTCCACCTCTCTCACCAGTTCCAGCTCCTTCCCCCCCAGTGTGGTGATGTTCCACGTCCCTAGAACTAGCCTTTGCTGCCCGGGTCTGGTCCGTCGAGACCCACAGCCTTCACTGCCACCCATATGGCAGCGCACCTGACTCCTGCGGTTTCTCCAATGGGTGGTGGGCCCAAGGGATGTAGAGGGGGGTGTCACGTTGCTTCTTCGGGCTGTGCCCGACCGGGCTCCGTGACAAGCCCGGCCACCAGGCGCTCGCCAACGAGCCCTCCATCTGTGCCTGGCTCCAGACGGGGGCCCCGGGCTTCCTCCGGGCAGGGTAACTCCTCCTCTTGCCGTTTTTTTCATGGAATCTTTGTGAACCATTCTTAGTCTGGCTATTGTTGACATTACAAAAACTGCATAGACTTTTATGTGTCAGTTTTACAGGTATTTGCATGCAAAACATGCAATCCACCATTTTTACACTAAATTTCTTGGTTGGGAACTGTATGTCCACATGTACAGTAATGTTCACATTCAAAAGCATTCCAGTAAAAAGCAAATCAGTTTTTTTTTTCATTTACTGTTTACTACACGAGGTACAGTAGAAACACGGTATGACAGAACAGAAAAAGTTTTACAGTATTGCTTACAGTGAACAAAATATCCAGGAAACACACAAGAGCTTTCTGAACAAAAAAAACAACAGCAAAAAGCCCAGATAAAAGAGGGGGAAACTAAAAAAAAGCACAAAATTACTGTATCTAATCTCTGCGATCTTCAGGTTTAGGCCACATGTTTTCATCAACATCACATCTGATATTATCCAAGGTGATGCACCTTGGATAAAACCGCTTGGTATGTCGGATCCACCCTTGGCAATCATGAACTGTGATGTCCCTGCAGCCAGCATCCATGGCTTCAAGGAGGGACATCTGGTCATGTGGCTGATGGTCATAAACCTTCCACCTCCATGCAGAAAAGAACTCCTCTATGGGGTTGAGGAAAGGTGAATAGGGTGGAAGGAAGAGACTTACCAGTCTTGGGTGGACATGGTCAACCATGTTGTTATTGCTTGCGAATGATGGAAAGCCACATTGTCCCAGGTAATTACAAAGGTCCTCATGTTTTCACCCTCCTGATCCTGCTCTGGAACCAGGCGCTGGTGGAGATCATTGAGAAAGGCAAGGATGCGCTCGGTATTATAGGGTCCAACCTGACATCTGTGAAGGAGTAATCCTGCATTTGCAATTGCTGCACACATGGTAATGTTTGCCCCTCTCTGTCCTGGCACATCAACTGTGGCCCTTTTTCGAATTACATTTCGTCCATGTAGACGCCTTTTGGCCAGATTGAATCCTGCCTCATCAATGTATATGAATTCACGAGGGGCCTGGTTGGCCTCCAATTCCATAACTCTCTGAAACAAAGTTTATGTAAATCATGTCATTACTGTATACCATACTGTACTGTAACCTAGTACTGTGTAGGTAACCTACTTGCAAAGTGCAAAGCTTATAGAAATGGACATTGAATTGAATATACACTATACCAGGACATATTGTCATCGTAGCTCCTTGACTCTCTCACTGTTCCTCTCAAAGGGAACAGTGTAGAGCTGCTTCATCCACACTCTGTGTTTGGACAATGTCCGCGTAATGGTTGTGAGGCTGATGCTATCGATATTGTTAAATATCTCATGGTCCTCCACAATTCTAGTTTGAATTTCATGCAGTTTTATTGCATTATTTGCAACAACCATTTCTACAATGGCAAGCTCATGATCATTATTGAGGGGCTTTCCTCTTCCCCCAGAGAGTGGAAGACGATGCATTCTTTAGAGGGACAAAAAATTCAACATATGCATTACTGTATGACCTTATTGACATGTCAAGTGAGAATAGAAACAATCCATGTAAAATGCAATACTTACCTGTTGGTTTGTTGAAAGATGCATGTAATGGAGGCAACCGTTGACCACCTCAAATTGGGCTGCACTCTTCCACCAGCCTCTCTTAGTGAAAGACCGTGGTTGATTACATGGTCAATGATAGTGGCTTGAATTTCATCACTGACTACTGTTCTTGCAGCCCTTGGAATGCCACCACCACGCATTCTTACACCTCTAACTTGCCCTCTCCTTGGCCCTGCTCCTCTCACTGCACCTGCACCTCTTACTGCTCCTCTTACTGCACCTCTCACTGCTCCTGCTCCTCTTACTGCACCTCTCACTGCACCTCTCACTGCACCTGCTCCTCTCACTGCACCTCTTACTGCTCCTGCTCCTCTCACTGCACCTGCACCTCTTACTGCTCCTCTTACTGCACCTCTCACTGCACCTGCTCCTCTCAGAGCACCTCTCACTGCACCTGCTCCTCTCACTGCACCTGCACCTCTCACTGCATCTGCACCTCTTACTGCTCCTCTTACTGCACCTCTCACTGCACCTGCACCTCTCACTGCACCTCTCACTGCTCCTGCTCCTCTTACTGCTCCTCTTACTGCATCTCATACTGCTCCTGCTCCTCTTACTGCTCCTCTCACTGCATCTGCACCTCTTACTGCACCTCTCACTGCACCTGCACCTCTCACTGCATCTCTCACTGCTCCTGCACCTCTTACTGCTCCTCTCACTGCACCTGCTCCTCTTACTGCATCTCTCACTGCATCTGCTCCTCTCACTGCATCTGCTCCTCTCACTGCACCTCTCACTGCTCCTGCTCCTCTTACTGCACCTCTCACTGCACCTGCTCCTCTCACTGCATCTGCACCTCTTACTGCACCTCTCACTGCACCTGCTCCTGCACCTCTTACTGCACCTCTCACTGCACCTGCTCCTCTCACTGCATCTGCACCTCTTACTGCACCTCTCACTGCACCTGCTCCTCTCACTGCATCTGCACCTCTTACTGCACCTCTCACTACACCTGCTCCTCTCAAAGCATCTCTCACTGCTCCTGCACCTCTCACTGCACCTCTCACTGCTCCTGCACCTCTCACTGCATCTCTCACTAGGCCTGCACCTCTCACTGCATCTCTCACTGCTCCTGCTCCTCTCACTGCATCTGCACCTCTTACTGCACCTCTCACTACACCTGCTCCTCTCAAAGCATCTCTCACTGCTCTTGCACCTCTCACTGCTCCTGCACCTCTCACTGCATCTCTCACTGGGCCTGCTCTACACCCTGGGCCCCTTGCTCTTACTCTTCCTCGTCCAGACATTACAGTGTTTGTCTTTTTCTGTTTCTGTTTCCAAAAACATCACTCCTCAAAGTTCTTCTTTTACTGTATAAGTGTCAATGTAATAGAAAAAAATAACCCCTGCCACTGAGTCTAAGCCAGACTGGAATCAGCTCTGGTTGGCCCAATTAACCCAACATAAATCAGCAGTGTGTCAATTATTCAATTGTTTGTTTATTATCAGCTGAGATATATTGTTTTTGAACTGATATCATTGCAGAAGCAGAGGTTTTTATACTGTATCTAAGGTTTGGAATATTGTTTTTACTATTGTGGGATGGTATGTGTTACAGTTTTTTCCATTGGTTTGGCTCATTTCTTGAAACAGAAATTACATTCTCAAAACAACATGGAAAAACCTCCAAACCACTTGGCAATTGTTCACAACAGAATTGAATTTCTCATTCATTTCATCAAATGTCTCGTTACATCTTTGCAAATGATTAAGTACAGGTAGCCTACATTTAGCACAATTTCCAAGTGAATAGATCTTGTTGATCTAAACTGATTGTTGATTCTCAGTCTAATGGTTGTTCGCTCCAAAACGTATCAGCGTCATTTCACTGTATAAGTCATCACATGCACAATAGTCTGTTCAATTGTCAAAATTAGTCAAGAACATAATACCATGAATACCATATATGAATCCCTTGGAATATTTGATAAATTTATTACAGCAATTGACAGTCAGGTGAAACTAGAACTTGACTAACGAAGGAGGAGTTTCACACATCTCAGATGACCAATCAAACAGTATGTTTAGTTACCTGAAAGGTGCTGTCCATGACTGTGAATGCTGCCAAACATGTAGCCTATGTAAAGAGCTTGACCAAGCAGGACCAGTACAATTTCTGAACATGGAGGCACCTGGCCAAGTAAATGAACAAGGGCAACTGCCTGCTCGAGGAAGAGGAAGAGGAAGAGGAGGAGGAGGAGTAAGGGTGGTGGAATAGGGGGAAGAGGCCGAGGAGCACGAAGACACCATGCTGGTAAATGAAATTCGGGCCACATTTATAGACCATGTCATCAACCATGGCCTCACAATGGCGGTGGCAGGTCGTCGAGTGCAGCCTAATGTGCCTCGCTCTACAGTCTCCTCCATCATCCAAACCTTTCGCAGGGAATACAGGTATGTAGTCAGTCAATGATGGAATTATATGTTGTATAGGACAGGACACTGTGCATAGAGCAAGAAATATATTTATTTACACATTTACCTATTCATTTAGTGTGTGTGTGTGTGTGTGAGATAGGCCTACAGTAATATCTTACCTCATGGGATGTTATGATATAAAAAATGACAAGAAAAACATTGGAGAAAATAAACTATGGAATAATTTATTTTCTACAGTATTGATGATACAGTTTACAGTAGTATTCCAGTCACTGTGCAGTGATGCATTAGAATTGTGGTAAAGTTACTGTAAGTAAAACAACAATACAATTACATAGGTAACTCATTCTGTAAGAAATACATAAGGTATACATTACGAATGGAGTGTTGTCCTTTGAATTCTATGTCTAGGATTGGACGACAACCTTGCACGGGTGGCAGAGGAAAACTTCTCAATGAACAACAAGAACAAGAGATCTGTAACATGGTGATGGCAAATAATGCCATCACATTGAGACAGATCCGTGCTGCAACCCTACAAGACAATGCCATATTCCAAAATGTCAACTCTATAAGCATCTCCACAATAGACCGGATATTGAAGAAGCATCAGATGACAATGAAGCAAATTTACAGGTTACCATTTGAGAGGAACTCTGATAGAGTGAAAGAGCTGTGGTACCAGTATGTACCAGTATGTCAGTTACTGGTTGTCCATCATTATAACCTTTTTACAATTAAGCAGTGGTTCCCAAACTTTTTTTGGCTTCAGTACCCACTTTACCTGATTTGTGTATCCAGGTATTCCAGGTATGAAAGTATTTGATTTATCTGACTTCAACATTTCGCCTAAAAACTGCAGCTTACTGTATGATGTATTTATCATTATAATCCTTATTTTGAAGAATATAACATACAATAAGAAAAGGGGTCAAAGAGCTGCAATTAGTGCCTCCCATGTAAATCTAATACTGTGGGTTTTACTGTAGCATTTCAGTAAGTCTAGTCATTGATGATTTTCCCCCTCCCCTTTCTGTCAAATACCCCCTGTAGTACCTCTGCATAGGGGTACATGTACCCCAGGTTTGGAACCACTGGAGTAGTGGCCAGGAGTATATTGAACTTGTGAAGAACATAGAACATTCCTATGTAATTGTCTGTAACTGTAGTATATGACTCTTCTGTATGACTGATTTGATGTTTTCTTTTTTACGCTATTGTAGAGAATAATGGCATTGGAAGGAAATGAGACCCATCACATCCTTGTGTTTGTGGATGAAGCAGGCTTCAACCTGGCCAAGGGCCGAAGACGTGGCCGTAATATTATTGGCCACCGGTCCACGGTGGATGTCCCAGGCCAGCGAGGGGGCAATATATGCCATATCTGAGAATGGTGTGGCCACTCACATCCCCAGTCTTGGCCCATACAATACACAGAAGCTCCTCATCTTCTTGGACCGCCTTCATTTAGATTTGATTCCTGAAAATGAGAGAGGTCTCGCAGGGCCTCACCTACCACAATATGTCATTGTATGGGACAATGTGAATTTCCACCGTAGCCCGCTCATCAGGGCCTGGTTCACTACTCATCCAAGGATGGTCATGGTGTTCCTACCACCTTACTCTCCTTTCCTCAATCCTATTGAGGAGTATTTCTCTGCTTGGAGGTGGAGAGTTTATGAGCATCGGGTTCAAGATCAGAGGTCCCTGCTCCATGCAATGGACGCTGCGTGTGAGGATATTACAGGAGATCAGTGTAGGGGATGGTTGCGACATGCACGCAGTTTCTTCCCTCGTTGCATCGCAAGGGAGAATATACGCTGTGATGTGGACGAGAATCTGTGGCCAGACAGACAGCAGCGTGTGGATGGCCAGGAGGGTGAGGACGGTGGCCAGGAGAGGGAGGGTGAGGACAGCGACCTGTGAAACTCCAGCTTTATTTACAGCACTGTAGGCTGCATATCATTTTCATTGTTTTTTGTTTTTATGTGTTTATATTACAGTATATTATGCTGTATACATTTTCTTTTTACTCTGATGTATGGAAGTTACTTTATGTGTGTGAATGATAATGGTTACAATTTCCTTGGCAGTATGAGTGCAATGTGTGATGTCAAACCTTGGAGGCTACTCTTACCCTAAAATCTTATTTCTTTTTTTCAGTTTTATACACAATTGTATTCTGTTAGCTAGACAAAAACAGTACAGTAACCATTGTCAATGAAGGACTGGGCTAAGACTGAAAGGTGGACATGAGGGATATTTCAATGGTCCTGTGCCATATTGACAAAACATCTAAACATTTTGACTTGCAGTGCTTACACAATGCCAAAGGGACGAAGCATTTTGGGGGCACTGACTGTTTAAATGAGAAGGAAATTTAGTTTTGAAGCATGAGTAAACAGTTTTGGGAGAGATATGAGCATTTGCAAGTGAGCTATAGTGTTGTGCTGAACCGTAAGACTGTTTTGCCAAATGATCTTAGAGGTTTGAGAATGTAGTTTTCCGGGGGCGCGGCCTGCTGTCGACCCTGTGCTCACCGTTTGTTTGTTTATGATTCGTTTTTACTTGCTAAAACAGCATCTTAAATATCTCTTAAAATAGCATTTCACCATGGATATTATTGTCATGAAAATCGTTTTACTATGGATACTACTCTGCTTATCGGCATTTGGAATTGGGGATTGTTTATCAGGCCGTCAAGTCTACCTCACCTACACCCGTGAGCACCTGCTCTCCCTACGAGCAATCGGTGCAGCTCCACCAACCCTCCCTGTCGACTGTATGGAAATCCGTCGGCCTGCCGAATGGTCAGAGAGGAGGAAGAAAGTAAGGGAAAAAAAGCGAGGCTCAAGAGGAGGTGTGAGGCACCGACTTTGGAGACGCGGTAATAGATTCCCATTGCCCGTCATTACTTTGACCAATGTTCGATCGGTAAGCAATAAACTTAATAAACTGGCATTGAGAGCAGAACATGATTGTGAATTTAGACAGAGCAACCTTGTGTGTTTGACGGAATCATGGCTTAAAGACTATCATGATACTCCAACCCTGCCCGGGTACTCCACCATAAGAGCAGATAGAAATGAACGTAGCTCACGCAAGTCAATCGGAGGAGGGCTGTGTTTATTTGTTGACAATCGCTGGGCTACACAGTATTGCGTTCGGGAGCAAGTGTGCACACCGGACTATGAACTATTGACTGTAACTTTCCGACCATTCTACCTGCCGCGAGAGTTCAGTCAAATTACTATTATTCTTGTGTATGTGCCCGGACCGAATGACGCAGCAGCGGGTGAAAAAATAACAGAGAGCTATAATGATGCACTCGCCCGCTCTGTAGATCAGCCTGTCTTTGTCCTTGGGGATTTCAACTCATGTAACTTGTTTACTCATCTGCCCACTGCTCATCAATATGTTGAGTGTCCTACACGGTTAAATCGGACCCTTGATCGCTGTTATGGAAATATCCCTGAGGCATATAAAGCAATGTGCAGACCACCTCTAGGCAAATCCGATCATAACATAATTCATCTTTTGCCTAAATACAAAGCTATGCTCAAAAGGATGAATCCAGTTATTAAACAGATACAGACGTGGTCTGGATCAAACAAAGATCAACTTAGGGACTGTTTTGACAACACAAACTGGGACATCTTCTTCGAATCATGTCAGGATGGGAATGAACTTACGGACATTTTAACATCATACATTAAGTTTTGTGAGGACTGTGTGTCTGAAACAAAGTCTATTAGAATTTTCCCAAATAACAAACCCTGGGTTTCCAAACAATTAAAAACCTGCCTTAATGAAAGAAAAATTGCCTTCTGTTCAGGCAACATGGAATTAGTGCAGGAAAAAAGGAAACAATTAAGGGGGGATATCCTTAAGGCAAAAATAGAATATAAAAACAAAATAGAGAGTAAATTTTTTAGCGGGAATATAAAACAGGCCTGGCAGGGCTTAAATATTTTAATGGGGAAAAATTGTACTAAAAGCAATAGTCCTGTAGTCTGCAGTCAAAGTACTGCAGATGAAATGAACATGTTCTTCTGCAGGTTTGATACTGTGGATGATAAGGATGAGTGTGATGACATTTGTAAAAATCTTCCCATAGGTTCACCAATACTTCTCACAGAAGATGCTGTTGCAAAAAGCCTCTCTAAATTAAAACCGAACACAGCCACCGGCCCAGATGGCCTAAAAGCCCGCTTACTTAAAGACTGTGCCCCACAATTAAAAGGTGTTTTTTTAAAGCTGTTTAATTTTCTTTTAGTTGCAGGTGTACCTACATCTTGGAAATATTCTTTAATAAGGCCGATACCTAAAAAGCCTGGTGCAAGTAAGCCTGAAGATTTTCGACCTATAGCCATCACCTCCATATTATGTAAAACAATGGAGAGAGTTCTGGTAAATCTTATGACCTCCCAAGTAACCAGTGTATTAGATCCGCTGCAGTTCGCTTATAGAAATAATAGAGGGACAGATGATGCTGTGCTGGTCCTTTTAGACTCTATTTCAAAACAACTTGCACTCCCTAAAGGGTATGCTAGTGTTTTATTTATAGATTTTAGTGCAGCATTTAATTCTATGAAGTTGCATATTCTCCTGCAAAGACTAGTTAATATTAATATAGATAACAGCCTGATTCTCTGGATCAGAGACTTTCTCTCTTGTCGTCCTCAGAGGGTAAATGTAAATTGCTTTTTGTCTGGAGTGCGTAGCATTAGTACAGGCTGCCCACAAGGCAGCGTTCTTTCACCTATGCTTTTTTCCCTATTTACAAATGATTTTAATATAAATAGTAGCACATTTAAATTGATAAAATATGCAGATGATATGGCCTTAGTAGGACTCTTACTAAAAACGAATTCTTTGGATGAAGCATCTTACCTTGCACATGTAAAGGCTCTTGAAGCATGGTGCAATGAAAGCGAGCTAGAAATTAATGTGGCTAAGACAAATGAGCTACTTTTTAGCAAAAAACTAGACATAATAACTGAGCCAGTTGTACTTAATGGTCAAGCAGTTGAAATTGTGGAAACTTTTAAATATCTAGGCACGGTTCTTGATAACCACCTGAGTTTTATCGATAATACAGAATTTATCTTTAAGAAATGTTACCAACGACTCAGTCTCCTTAGAAGACTGAACTGCCTGGGTGTCAGTGCTCAGATCACTGAGCTAGTGTACATTACACATATTGAAAGTGTTTTAACTTTTCACCTCTCTGCTTGGTTTGACCATTTAAACTGCAAGCTAAAGAATAAGCTGAACAGGATAGTGTCAATGGCTAGTAAAATAGTAGGAAAACCACAAAAACCACTGTCCCAAATATACATTGACAGAACGAGGAATAAGGCTAGGAAAATCACTGCAGATGTTACTCATCCCCTTTCTAGTGAGTTTGAACTAATGAAGTCTGGGAGGCGCTTTAGAGTGCCTCTGGCTAAAAGCTCTTTTAAAAGATCTTTCATTCCAAATGCCATTTGTATTCTAAACCAAACAAAGTAATGACTATAAATGAGTTGCTATTTTTGTGTAGCTATTTTTAAGTATATTTATTTTTAATAAGATGTGTTTTTAATTCATTTTATTAATCGAGTAATTTTCTTTCCTTTTTTTTTTTTTTTTTTTTTTATGTCTGAGGCAATATTTGTATGATTATCTGTTTTTGTATGTTGCGGTGAGCCAAAGAAAAATTTCCACCCCGGTGGACAATAAAGATTTATTCTATTCTATTCTATTCTATTCTAATTTCTGTTTCAAGAAATGAGTCAAACCAATGGAGAAAAACTGTAACATTTGTAAATACTACAAAAACAATCCATTATTTTGTTGGGAGGTATAGTTTGTCTGTTAAGAAAATGTAAGCATTGTGGAAATGTGTTCACTGACTGCATATTGTGTGAAAACGACATGAAATGTGTGAATGGTATGGCCACAAAAGACCGATGCTGTGCTAATTGTGTTAAGAGTTTAGAAAATGTGACAACTGGTTTGACAAACGCTTGTTAGCGACTGAAAAAAACTGTAAGACTGTTTTGGATCAAGGAAGCTTTGGTTGAGTCACATGTCGGTCTCTGACAAGCGGTTTACCAATAAAATCAGAGCTCCTTTTTTGTGTATATAAAACAACAGGATGCCACATTAAAGATAAAGGAGTTTGGAGCAATAAATTGTCACATACCAAGATAGTCTAATAACCTTAAAGGGACAGTTCACACAACCATTTTAATTCTCTCATCATTTGCTCACTCTCATGCCGGCCCAGATGTGAATGACTTTCTTTCTTCTGCAGAACACAAATTAAGATTTTTTTTAATGATATACATATTGTAAAATGCAATTTGTGATCAAAGCTGAATTTTCCGCATCATTACTGCAGTCTTCAGTGTCACATGATACATCAGAATTCATAAGATGGTGATTTTCTAATATGGGCATATTTAAAGTGCATTTTACTTATTTACACCTGAACACATATTTCCAAGCACAAGCTTTGTTGATGATAATGAAGCAGCATAAACACTAGTTAAAATATAATCTAAACATTCATCTTGTTTTTATATCATATTACATATCATATTTATATCATACAGAATACAATTGAAATACCTGCTTTAGCTGAAACAGCATTTAAATGTAACTAAAACTTGCTTATTAGGACATATTTCAAATGTCAATACTCTGAATCCTGGCTAGTCCCACTAGTAAAATATGTACGTTTATATAAAGTAGCATGTCAACTAATTAAAACTAAATGATTTATCCTCGGCTGGATCAAGTCTCTCTTCTTCTGATGAAAAAGTTAAATCTTCCTTAATATCCAGAAGTTTCATCGTCTGTGTATCATCACAAACACGCAGTAAAATGAATGAATTGTTTACATCAAACCTCTGAACACAGTTGGGGGCGTGTACATTTGCGTTGATCGTCACAGCACATTAGCATATGAATGGCGCCCTCTGCTGGTGGGTGGATCACATTACAGATAATGAGATGAACCGGTAAAAACTGTGCAGCGCTTTATTTCATACAGATTACATTGCAGGAGAATATTTGTTTTACAAAAGCACAATGTTTTATTGTTATTATGAGTGTACACAAATAACAGTAGACCCTTTATAGTCTCTAATGATGTCTTACACATGACTGTATGACCCAAAATGACGGAGTATTTTAAGTTGTTTTTATTTTTATTTTTTTTATGCGGTTGACGCGGAAATCCGAATTATTTTTTATTTTTATTTAATTTTTGCCTTTATTTATGTATGAGCAAACAAACAAGGTACATCAACAAATCTCAGCAAATAATCGGAATTATTCAGCCTAAGGTTGAGCAGCTAATACAGAGAACCGAAATCTGACAATAGAACAAACAAACAAATAAATAAAAAATACATAAATAAATAATAATAATAATAAAAAAAACGGAGTATTTTAAGTTGTTTCTGCTGTAATGACGAAAATATCCAGCAGGACACGCTGGTGCGTCAGTCGACCCCAGAGGATTAAGAAGAGAATATTAGGGGGCAAATCAACATGGCGGAGTGAGCGGTTTAGTTTCAAGCAGGCTCTGAAGGAAAATTAGTTTTTCAAGTCCAAACTCTACTTAAAGGAAATATCAACCAAACCATATTGTGACAGAAGTGACTTTTATTCGTTTTTGACAAACTATTGATCTTTTTGAAGAATAAATTGCACAGAAATTTCGAACTAACGCCTACCGGAAAGAATGGAAAAACTTGGTGAAGCTAGTAGCGTCGACCATGACTACGGCACTATTGCGCTGAGGGATATGAGTGAAACGAGTGAAGATGAAGTCCAAGAAATGGAGCAATCTTCTGTTAATCTTGCGGACGACCAAACTCCTGTAAATAGTCCGCAACCCAAAAAGGTGAAGAAGAGAGGCGCGAAGGAAAGGGAGGAGAATGCAAATAGCTTTACGCGAGCTATTGAGTCTGTGATGAAAAGATTTGACGGTCTAGATGGGAAGCTGGAAAACCTTGAAGTGAGGATGAATAATGTTCAAGAAGCTCTGAAAAAGTTTGAAGCCCTAGAAGTCAAACTACAGAACATCGAAGAACGCACCGTCACCATTAAACGAGCCACGGATGAAAATAAAGAAAACATCGAGAAGCTACAAAGACAAGTTGAGTCCCTGGCTGCACAAAACAAATCCCTGAAGTTAAAGGTGTTGGAAGCTGCGAGATACAAGAGGAGATGGAACCTCAGGCTCTTGGGGTTACCTGAGAAGGAAGATGAGAAGATCAGAGACGAAGTCATAGGTATCCTTACGAGAGTGGTCCCCATGTCTGTGGACGAGCTCCGTCGAATGTTGACACCGTTCACCGTTTGCGAATAAAAGGTGCAATGAACAACAACATGCCAAGACCCATCATTATGCAGTTTGTTTCGCGAACGGTGAAGGAAGACGTGTGGAAGATGTCGAGGGAAGCCAGAGTGTGCAGAGAGAAGAAGATCATCTTTAAAAAGGACTTTTCCAAAGAAGATCGGGAGGCGAGGGAGAAGCTGTGGCCACGGGTGGATGAAGCCAGGCGCCACGGGAAGAAGGCTTTTTTGAAGGAAGGATACGCGATCATTGATTGGAAAAAGGTTTATCCTTGATGCATATATGGTACGTTCCACAATGTTGATTGGAAAAATAATCACACGTTTTCCAAGTTGCTGTTTCTTCTGTTGTTATGGGCTGTTGAATAGACTGGGAAAAACACTTATTGATATGATTAAATAGCCCAAGTTTTTTTGACTGAAACATTTGGAGGTTTGGTTTGAGACCTAATATACTTTGGACAAAATTGCTCATTCCTGCTCTTTTGTTAATTCAAGAGCGTTTTCATTAGGCACTATCTATATATTTTTTAGTGTTCAATGTTGTTTTGTTTACTTACAAAGCGCAAAAATCTTACAAAGCGCAAGGCACTTTTTTTTATTTTGTAAAGAACTTAAGGCAAATGTAATTTTTTTACGGGAAACTCATTCGGGTACAGCAGATGAAAAATTTTGGAAACAGCAGTGGGGGGATAATGTTTTATATTCTCATGGTACCAATTATTCGGCAGGTGTTATGATACTTTGTAATAGGTTTACAGGAAAAGTAATTAGTCACGAAGGAGATAAAGATGGCCACTGGCTGATTGCAGCTATTGAAATATATGACCAAAAAATGATTGTGCTTTCAATTTACGGATATAATATCAAAGTGAACAATAGAAGTATGTTAGAGAAATTGGGTAGGCTAGTGCCAGAGTGGAAAGCTGTTCATATGACAGATAAAGTTGTTATGGGAGGTGATTTCAACATTGCTCCAAATTCTTGGTTGGATAGACTACCTCCCAGAGGCCAACAACCTGAAAATAATGAAGTACTACACAATTTTTGTATTGAAACTAATACTTTTGACTATTGGCGATTGAATAACCCTACAAAATTGGATTATACATGGATTAGTGCTTCAAACGGGAACCAACGGTCAAGGCTAGATTACTGGCTAATCTCACATTCAATAAGTAATAATGTTCAGAAATGTGAGATTATTACATCTCCGCTCACTGATCACTGTTTAATAAGCTTATCCTTGTTAGTAACCAAACAACCACGGTCTTCGGGTAATATATGGAAACTAAACAACAGACTTTTATCAAATGATGGTGTAAAACAGATCAAATTCACGAGCAAGGAAGAGGCGAGAAACCGGCTTAACATATAAACTAAAGGTTTAATGAAGAACTCAAAAGACAAACACATAAGATAACGGACGTCCGTAATTGAGCTCTCTCTCTCGATCGTCGTCTGCGAGTGGTCTTTATCCCTCTTGACGGCGTAATTAGCCTAATACGGGACCGGGCGTGCGTAATCACGCGCCGGTCCCGCCCTCCACCATGCCACACTCCTCCCCTGTTCTTTCAGGCTGGGGACCCCCGGCCTGACGTACATCCCCTGGGGGGGGGGCGCGCCTCCCACGCGGTCTGCCGGCAGGTCATCCCCATTAACCTGGACGAGGGAGGGGGCAAGGGGAGGGAAACAAAAAACAACAATTAAAAATGGGGGGGAGGGTTCCTGCACTGGGCGGTACCTCCCCTCCCACAAACACCATAATTTAAAAAAGAGGGGCAACAATTAAAAATGGGGGGGGGGGAGGTTCCTGCACTGGGCGGTACCTCCCCACCCACGAACACCATAATTTAAAAAAAAAGAGGGAAAAAGGCCAACGCAGAGCGGTAGCGAGAGAGAGAGGAGAGAGCGATTAATAAAAATAATAATAAAAAAAAAACACCTAACTTACCGGTTCTCTGATACGCCGTAGCTCGTTCCTCAGCCACTCCTCCACCCTCTATTGAACGGCAGCCGCGCCTCTCCAGGCGGATTCGAGGCAGTCCTCAGCCCCTGGCGGACGGAACGCCCCGCCGCGTTCTCGGGGAGCCGAAGGGGACTCCCCCGCCCCTGGCAGCGGTTCTCCCGCTCCAGGCGGTCGGTCGCGATCCCCTCCCCGCTCGCGGACGGCGGTCTTCCCTCGACCCCTCCGCTTTTCAGCGGCTGGTAGGTTCATCCTCCGCCCCTGGCAGCGGCCCTGACCGCTCCAGGCGGTCGGCTATAGGAGCCCCTTCTCCCCTCGCGGTCGGCGGCCATTCCTCCGCGTCCAGGCGGCTGGGCTCCTCGTCCCCCGGCAGATGGCCGCGGCTGCTTCTTTGGGGTAGTGCGAGAACTCCGCTACGGCGCATCCCTCTTCCTTCCCGGGTTTCGGCACCAATGTAAAACAGATCAAATTCACGGGCAAGGAAGAGGCGAGAAACCGGCTTAACATATAAACTAAAGGTTTAATGAAGAACTCAAAAGACAAACACATAAGATAACGGACGTCCGTAATTGAGCTCTCTCTCTCGATCGTCGTCTGCGAGTGGCCTTTATCCCTCTTGACGGCGTAATTAGCCTAATACGGGACCGGGCGTGCGTAATCACGCGCCGGTCCCGCCCTCCACCGTGCCACAGATGGTTTTTGCAAACAAATAAAATCCTTCTGTATAAAAGTAAAAGGTATGGATATGTCAAATAAAGGGAAGTGTGAATGGTTTAAATTTGAAACAAAGAGGTTGGCAATTGAAACGGGAAAAAGCATATCAAGAACAAGTAAACTAAAACACAAAGAAATACTGAAAAGGATTAACTTACTCTGTGGTAAAACTAATGCTTCGGAGGAAGAACTGACAGAGTTGAACTCCCTCCAAAAACAGCTTGATGAAATTTATTTAGAAAAAGCAAGTGGAGCCTTTGTACGATCCAGGGCTAAATGGATCAAAGAAGGTGACACATCATATTTCTATGGTTTAGAAAAGTCTAGGCAGGCTAAAAAAAGAATCTGCAAATTAACAAAAAATGACACAGTCATAGAAGACCCTAGCCAAATACAGGAGGAAGTTCAACTCTTTTACTCTGACTTGTATAGCTCAAATCTCCATAAAGAGGAGTGTGAATCCTTTTTTACTCTTATTAAGAGCAATATTAAAAGGATTGGGGAGAATGACAAAAAAAAGGCTAGAAGGCAAAATAAATATGCAAGAAATAAAAAATGCCCTGAAAAAAATGAAAAAGTGTTTTCAAGATGTTCGGCGGGTTAAACTTTCTGTTGAAATGTGACTTTGAAATTTCTAAAATACCTTTTAAATTATCTGAGTTTCACAAACAGGTTTTGCATCATTGGAAGATGGTATTTACCCATAACTTTACCCCTCACTGTGCCACCTTGTGGAATAATAGAGTAATTGTATCAAACAAAAAGTTTTTGTTCAACCAGCACTGGTTTGACCAAGGCATTATCTTTGTACATGACATTTTGGATATAAACGGTGAAATCTTACAGTTACCAGATTTTAAAAACAAATCTAATAATACATGTGCCCTCCCTGGGGGAGGTCACTGAGGTAGTCAAACAACTCCGCAGTGGCAAAGCCCCGGGGATTGATGAGATCCGACCAGAAATGCTGAAAGCTTTGGATGTGGAGGGGGTGTCATGGATGACACGCCTCTTCAACATTGCGTGGAAATCTGGGACAGTGCCTAAGGAGTGGCAGAACAGGGTGGTGGTTCCCCTCTTCAAAAAGGGGGACCAGAGAGTGTGTGCCAACTACAGGGGTATCACACTTCTCAGCCTCCCTGGTAAAGTTTACTCCAAGGTGCTGGAGAGGAGGGTGCGGCCGATTGTCGAACCTCGGATTGAAGAGGAACAATGCGGGTTCCATCCTGGCCGTGGAACGACGGACCTGGAGAAGGCGTATGACCGGGTCCCCCGGGAGAGACTGTGGGAGGTGCTTCGGGAGTATGGGGTGGGGAGGGTCCCTTCTTAGGGCGATCCAATCCCTGTACGTCTGAAGCGAGAGCTGTGTCCGGGTCCTCGGCACAAAGTCGAGTTCGTTCTATGTGGGGGTTGGTCTCCGCCAAGGCTGCGCTTTGTCACCAATCCTGTTTGTGATATTCATGGACAGGATATCGAGACGTAGTCGGGGTGAGGAAAGTGTGCGGTTCGGTGGGCTGGGGATTTCATCGCTGCTTTTTGCAGATGATGTGGTCTTCATGTCATCATCGGTCCGTGACCTTCAGCTCTCTCTGGATCGTTTGGCAGTCGAGTGTGAAGCGGCTGGGATGAGGATTAGCACCTCTAAATCTGAGGCCATGGTTCTCAGCAGGAAACCGATGGAGTGCGTACTCCGGGTAGGGAAGGGAGGTATTGCCCCAAGTGAAGGAGTTCAAGTACCTCAGGGTCTTGTTCACGAGTGAGGGGACAATGGAGCGAGAGGTTGGCCGGAGAATCGGGGCAGCGGGGGCGGTATTGCACTCGCTCTATCGCACCGTTGTCACGAAAAGAGAGCTGAGCCGGAAGGCAAAACTCTCGATCTACCGGTCAATTTTTGTTCCTACCCTCACCTATGGTCATGAAGGATGGGTCATGACCGAAAGAACTAGGTCACGAGTACAAGCGGCCGAAATGGGCTTCCTCAGAAGGGTGGCGGGCTTCTCCCTTAGAGATAGGGTGAGGAGCTCAGTCATCCGTGAGGAACTCGGAGTAGAGCCGCTGCTCCTTTGCGTGGAAAGGAGTCAGTTGAGGTGGTTTGGGCATCTGGTAAGGATGCCCCCTGGGTGCCTCCCTAGGGAGGTGTTTCAGGCACGTCCAGCTGGGAGGAGGCCTCGGGGAAGACCCAGGACTAGGTGGAGAGATTACATCTCCACACTGGCCTGGGAACGCCTCGGGGTCCCCCAGTCAGAGCTGGTTAATGTGGCTCGGGATAGGGAAGTTTGGGGCCCCCTGCTGGAGCTGCTTCCCCCGCGACCCGATTTCGGATAAGCGGTTGAAGATGGATGGATGGATGGATGGATGGATGGATGTAATAATATTCAATGTTCTCTTAAAGAATATAGGAAGATCTGTAAATCTATCCCAGTGAATTTGATACAGCTGATAAAAAGCACAATTAGTTTTTTTTAATGTCCAAATCAAGCTTGCAAACTTAACGATAGGAGAATTAAACATTATGGACAAAAAATGTGACAACAAATATTTAAATAAAGCTTTCATAGAATATATATATCATGATTATGATAGGAAGACAAAACATAAAATATTAGATAATCCAATAATTACAGAAAAACACTGGAAATTTATGAAATGGCCAATTGCACCCAAAGTAAAAGAAATGCAATTTAAAATTCTTCACAACTACTATCCATCTGCGGAGACACTGAGGGGTAGATTTGGTTTTGAAGTTGACCCTTGCGACTTTTGTCATGAAAACCCAAAACGAACAGAACATTTATTCTTCCTTTGCTCAGTTAGTAGGAAGTTCTGGCAAGATGTCCATAGCTGGTTGAGTAATAAAATTAGTGACCTTGAACAATTTACAATCGAAGATATTCTTATTTATAATTCTAAAATGACGAGGGACATTTCACTTTTGATTAACCTTATCATCATTATGGGTACATACCACATTCATAAAAATAAATGGAAAAAACAATTGCCAAATGTAAACTGTTTTAAAAATGAATTTCGTATGTTATTATCCTCCTTGAACCTTGTAAAAAATTCTAAACGAACTGTAGAAGCTAGTTGTTATGCTGCTGAAATGTTTTTGATCCTGTAATATTATTTAGTTGAGAACAATGCCTTATTTTACTTATTTATTTATGTATTTATTTTTCATTGTCAATCTGTATTTTCTTGATGCCTTGCCTGTGTTGTTGTTTTTTTTTTTTTTTGCTGTTGTCTCCACGAGAGTTTGTAATAAACAATAAATAAAAAAAAAAATGTCATGAAAAAAAAAAAGAAAAAACCTCTGAACACAGTTGGGGGCGTGTACATTTGCGTTGATCGACACAGCACATTAGCATATGAATGGCGCCCTCTGCTGGTGGGTGGATCACATTACAGATAATGAGATGAACTGGTAAAAACTGTGCAGCGCTTTATTTCATACAGATTACATTTGCAGGAGAATATTTGTTTTACAAAAGCACAATGTTTTATTGTTATTATGAGTGTACACAAATAACAGTAGACCCTTTATAGTCTCTAATGATGTCTTACACATGTCTGAATGCCCCAAAATGACGGAGTATTTTAAGTTGTTTCTGCTGTAATGACGAAAATATCCAGCAGGACGCGCCGGCGCATCCGTCGACCCCAGAGGATTAATAAGAGAATATTGAGAAATCATCCAGTACAGGAGGTGGCGATATGCACCTAAAAATGTCTTGTTGCAACATTACACAGAAGAAGAAGAAGTAAGTATATAAGACGAAGAAGCGAGACTTGTTTTACAGTTATATCCTCTTAAATCAGGAGGTACTCAAGGATAAAATGATGACGCTAAACTCCGGTGTGTGCGCTCTAATGGCGGTATTATTGCTGTCTGTCTATATTGCTGAGGTGAATTCCGTCTCCTGCGTCGATCCATCCGACAACATCAAAGGGCGAAATGCAGCAGGTAAATATACGAAACATGCACTTAATATTAGTTAAATGACTGTTGCTGTTTAGAGGTCCAGTAAAGGTCCATGTCTTGAGGTAAGTTTAATCAGAGACTTTAATCAATAATGAAATATCTCCTACATGTTTGGGTCGCAGTCGACGCTTTTTTACATTTCTGTGAAGCACAACGGATAGCGGTGAACGGGACACCACAGCATATATTATTTGTGCCAAACCGTTTCCTCCAAAAGAAAAAGACAAAAATTCACTATTACTTGTCCACAAGAGATAAAAAATAGAAAGTGCTGGATTATGACAGTCAGAAGAGTGAAAATGGCAATTTGTTTGGTTGTCAATCTTCGTTTACGTTCTTTCTTTGTGTGTGTGTGTGTGTGTGTGTTTGTGTGTGTGTGTGTGTGTGTGCCCCAGTGTTTGACCAGTCCTTTGTCAAGCTTTCTTTAGTTTAATGTGTTTCTTTAATAAGTCTGTTGCTTGTTTATTATGAAACTCTGCATTTGGGTTCTAGGGCCCATTGGTGGAGGGTTATCCAAAGTGAATTATGCCACTTCAGAAGTGCAGAGGATCTGTGATGAGGTAAGTCGAGACATGTTTTCATTGTGTTATGATGGTGTTTGCTGATCTGCAGGTGAACTTAATGAGCATTTATTAAAAGTTTGAATGGACGATCCCTTTAAGCTCCAGATCTCACACACAAACACAATGCTGACACATGAACTTGGATGTGTGAGAAATCATCATATGTGTAATCAGCATTTGGATATAATTAAACGAGTAATTAAAATGTTAAACGAGTCATTAGAAATAACAAATAAACAAATCAAACTACTTGTTATTGCTTGTTAGATGAAGCCATATGTAGAAAGACGTCTCGGAAAGAAGTTTGCTGTTTTCTCCGCCAAATGTTTCAGCACACAGGTTGTGGCAGGAACCAACTATTTTATCAAGGTAAACTCTTTTGCCAAACATGTTTGGGAGGCTGTGAGCTCGTTATTGTGTCACTCAATTTGCATTTGAGTCATTGATGTGGCATTCATTATTTTGTCCAGATCTATTAAATTGTTCAAAAATACAATTCCTACTGCAGAAAACACTTGAATACACCTCTACTATAAACATGTTTTTAAATACGGAGTTTAATGTCATTTTGATATTTTTCCTGGAAAGTAAAAATGTTTTAGTGGTGGAAATTGAGACTGTGAAAATTAAAAGCAGATTTTTATTACTTCCGACAATCTTATTTGTGATTGACACATGCATGTATTTGCTGGAAGTGTGTCTAAACCACTAAACCTTTCGTTCTTTGGTTTTTCTTCAGGTCCACGTTGGCGGGAAGGAATTCATCCATCTGAGAGTCTATAAATCTCTCCCTCAAAATGGAGAAAAACTAGAGCTCAGTGGAGTTCAGACCTCTAAAGTGCAGCTTGACCCCATTGTATACTTCTAAACCAACACAGACATTTCTCATCCAAACAATTTGATGCTGCAGCTTTTGCAAAATAGTCACTATTAATATTACAACACTGTTATTCAAATATATATCCAATCTATATTAAAGTGAACCCAGTATTCAGCCATTTCAGTGCCTGCCTGAGTTTTCTCTGGTCAACATGACTTTCCTGTACTATAAAGGGATTGTTGTGAAAGAATTATACACACATTTCTCCAAATCTGTTTTATATTAGAAAATGCTGCTTTAATAATGGCCTTTATGTTGATTAATATGGTACATTCCAACGATGGCTCACGGTCATATGATCTTGGCCACAGAAATGAAGTGTGGCATTTCTGGGAGTTGGACTGTCGGACAACACTTATTTTATTACTTCTAAGTATCACATTACAGCAATGCCGAAACCAATGGTTGGGGGGGACATGCGAGGTGAAGGACGCCACTCCAGAGGTGCAGAAGATCTGTGAGGTAAGAGACGGACAGATTCACTTGTTATTGTGGTGTCAGCTGATCTGTGAGTGCGCATGATGGGCATTTAGTAATAAATGATGTGATTAATAATGTGGGATTGCTCTGATTCTTTCTGCTTATTTTGAAGTCAAAGGCAATCAAATGCACAGTAATACAGCAGTCATTGCAGACAATTAAATGTTATTTCTGCATTCTCCCAATTATAAAATATTAAGATGGAAATAACAACGATTTAAAACAAAGCTTAATATATATAAATCTAAGCTAAGATGTTACAGGCAGGAAGTTAGTTTAACAATTAAAGAAATGTGTTTTTTTTTTTTTCTTATGTGTTTCGCAACCGAGATGTCCCGCCCAAAACATTTAATTCTGATTTATTAGCATTGAGTTAGAGGTCGACTGACTTTGCCGATAATTCAGGTGGTGGGAAATGCTGTTAAACGATAAATTGTCTTTTTTTTTTTTAATAATCTAATAGAATGACAATGTTTTTCTATGGCGGACACAGAAAAATAATTAAAAATGAATAAAATCTCAGATGTGGTTTATTGTTCAACCCAAGTTCCAATAATAACCAGAAAAAAATATTTAGTGCATAATGCGGGATTTGAAGTATAAATAAGCCCGAAACACACCGGGGACTCTTATTTTGAAATGCTGAAACACTATCAGCAACTCTTGTGTAGTTGTGGCAGGGACAAACTTATTAAGGTAAACTGTGTGTTCAAATTCAGTATTTTCATTATCTATTTGTTTTGTTTTTTAGGTCCTAGTCGGAGGGAATGAATTCGTTCATCTGAGAGTTCATAAATCTCTCCCTCACAGTGGAGGAAAACTAGAGCTGAGGGGAGTTCAGACCTCTAAAGCGCACCATGACCCCATTGGATTTTTCTAATCAAACACAGAAATGATCATCTTATCTTCTAATGGTGTCTCACATTCTCACCCAAAACAAGTTACTCAATGATTCATGTTACAGCATTTATATTCAAATCTGCATAATTAAAGTGAAGCCAATATTCAGCCGTTCCAGTGCCTGTATATGGGAATTTTCTATGATCCACACAGCATGCAATGGTTTTCCTTACTGCACTAAAAATGTAAATCATTGTGTTGTGGTGAAATAATTGCTCCTAGATATTCCTCATCACTCCAAATCTGTTTTTATAAAAGCAAATGCTACTTATGAAATAAAGGGAAATTTCAAATGATGTTTTATTTACACCATTTGTAAGAATTTAACAGGAAAATATTTTTCAAAACACGTTGTAACCGAGCATCATATCCATTTAGAAGGTGTAACTAATAATCAATACAAACCTTAAAAGCATGTTGTTCTTAATTCAAGCATTTTTCTACTTCTCTCTATATTTAATGTAGATCGTATCTCTTCAGATCCATTTGTGATGAATTTATGAGCTGGAAACCTTTGGTAAATGTCCGTACATGTAAATATCCTACAGGCATCTTATATATTTAAGTGGCCACACTCTGTATGTAGGAAGATATTCAGTGTAAACTTGAGCTTAAATTGTTTATTACTGTTAAATGATTGCAGGTAGTTTTGTAGACAAATATTCAATGCGTCCATTTCTTTACAAAACTGACATTTACATCGGCTCAAATATAGTAATCTTTCGGCCATTACATTTGTTGTAGAAATTTTAAATACTCAGTAATCGTCATTGCATAGTAATGCCCCTGTATCTAATGAATGTAAGCGGGGGGAAGATCTGCTTTTGTCAGAGACCTTGGGGGAAAAGAGGTATAAAGCCCTCAGCCTTCTCCATCTCACTCATGGCACAGATTATTCCGGTGTAATGAATTTATTCTTGCAAGAATAAATAATTTTAAAAGACTGTTTGATTCAGAGTGTCTCTTATGCAGTGATAATGGTGGGTTAATATTTTTTTGGTGTCAGAAGAGTGGAATTCCTTAGAAGTGCCTTCTGGACCTGAGAGCGGACGGTGTTTGGCCACCTGGACTGAGAAGTTCCAGCTCTACCTCGTAAGCAGAGAGAGAGAGACCGACCGCATCAGGGCCAGGAGAAACTCCACTGGAATCAAATGAAAACGAACACGTGGCAACCCAAATATCTCTGAT
Source organism: Moxostoma hubbsi (assembly GCA_032164185.1). Classification (NCBI taxonomy): domain Eukaryota; kingdom Metazoa; phylum Chordata; class Actinopteri; order Cypriniformes; family Catostomidae; genus Moxostoma; species Moxostoma hubbsi. Next base: position 3,385,034 of record JAVLUX010000008.1, on the reverse strand, counting down.
ATGAGACTAAATTATTTTCTTTTGGTATAAGAGTGAGTGAACCATAGTGGCTGAGACTGTTTTCTGTGGTGCGAGTACAAGAGGTTCTCGAGCAGAAACGGAGACCTACGAACAGGTCAAGAGGTTTTCTAAACAGAGACTGAGTTCTCGCAAAAATGGTTTAATTAGGTTAGCTAAAATACTGAGCGCGAGAGAATGATTTTGAGTAAACCGTAATTAACAAAGCACTAGGGAGTGCACCCTTATATGATCTTGGGTTAAGAAATCAGATCTGTTGGAGATGTCCGACAGATTATTAGACGTGCGTCGAACGGTAAATCCACAGAGAAGCAGAAACAGCCAGTATGGGGAAGTCTCAAAGCAAGCTTGCCAAATTTGATACACTGGTTTTCTGTCAAATTAGAAAAAACTATGGGAGAAAATGTATGCAGGACATAGAGCAACTGATCAAATACCATGATTTCCCCAGAGAGGGAACACTGAGCACGACTAGACTGAGAGTGGTGCGAGAATCAGTTGAACAGGGCAGCGAGGCACAAAAAGGTTGTTGTGGCTGCGTTCAACATGTGTGTAAAAAATTTGAACAGACAGTGGGTTGTTGGCTTAAGGAAGCAGATAGAAGAGAACGAAAGCAAATGCAGAAAGAATTAGCATGTAGGACTGACAATGTGGAAGAAAATAAAATGTGTGAAAGATCTGTTTGTGTGTCAGCACCACCAGAACCGACTAATGAAAAGTATGTCTGTGTTTCCCCACATGCAACGGCGATTGTGCCGGGGTATAATCGTCACTATCCCGTGGCGGAGCTGAAAGCCCAAAAACTGACCCCGACCTCGACTGCTCTCCGCCCAGAAGACAAGCACCACAAGCAGCTCCTCCCGACTCGGACAGTGAAGGAGACCTGAATTAACTTTTTTCTGAGACGATCCCCGACATCCCTGATCCAGACAGCGCAGGGGCCAACAAGCGGTGAAAGATATTGACAAGATCACAAGTGAAACAAGAAAAACACAGCTTCACAGCTCTGATGGTAGAGGTAGCGGGGGCTGATGGGCCGATGATGGTCTTCAGACCGTGGACGGTGACTGACCATGGCCCATCTGCCAAATCATGATGACGCAGGTGACAAGTTTGCAGATGAACTAACCACCTTTTGTCAAGATTTTAGTCCCACCACAGACTGCTGGCAGTGAAACTGGGGGCCACAAGTTGGCAAAAGGTGAGCGGAAAGATGACAAGAGCGGACATTCGGCGAAACCACGAAGACTGGGGTCACGTATCAGTTGGCTGTGGGGGAACTCGCGAAAGCCGTCAAAGAGGCATTCCCAGCACGCGTGGACACAGTAATGATCAACAGCTGTTGCCAACTGAGAGATGAGTCTGTCCGAGACTACTACACCAGACTTTGAGACATTTCGAAAACACAGCGGCCTGACAGAGCCAGCTGACAGAGGAAATCAACCAGGTACGTGGGAGTGCCATTTGCAAGGTTGTTTCCTGAATGGACTGAGACCTGAGGTCGTGCAAGTGGTGAACGCAAGTTACATTGAATGGAAGAGCGGGAGGCTGACCTCCACCCTGGCACATGCTGTGCGCACAGAGGAACAGCTGCTGACATAGAAAGGCAAAGGAGGAGAAAGATCTTCAGCTGGCAGTTGTGCGACTACAATCTAATGCCAGCACATCTAAACCGCAGCAGAAATGGGCCGACAAAAAGAAGAGAGGCAACAGAAACCAGCGGAAGTGGAATTGCGGCTTGTGTGGGACTGACGATCATGAGTTCAGAGAATGCACAAAATGCAAACTGTGCAAACAAGAGGGACACTGGGCTGCAGACTGTCCAGGGAAGAAAAGGGCAGTCTGAAGCAAGCAGAGCGGAGAGCAGCGAGAGGGGGGGGGTCGAGCTGAGGGTGATCAGCTGCCCTCTACAGAAAAGGGAAGTGAACATTTTTTTAACCACACACACACATACATGTGGAGACAGTCTGCGACCTGTGGCATATTTTTCAACCAAACTTGATGCAGTAGCAGCAGGTCTACCACACTGTTTGAGGTCTGTGGCAGCTGCTGAACTGGCAGTACTGGCATCCAGGGAATTTGTGGGGTATTCTGATTTAACTTTGATAGTTCCACATGCAGTCTCTATGATTTTGCAAGAACAGAGAATGTCACATTTATCTACAGACCGATGGCTGAGGTACCACACAATTTTATTGGACATGCCAAACATAACTGTTAAAAGATGCACAACTTTGAATCCTGCCACACCTCTCCCCACAGAGAAGGATGGCGAGGAACATCACTGTTGTCTGTCAGCGCTTGAACAGGTGTGCACACCGCGTCCAGATCTATTAGACCACATGCTTAAGAATAAGCATGGAGACATACTGATCCTTGGCGAGAATGAGGGGATGTTTGACTTCCTCAGGCATCGCTCCTCTATTCAACCTTCCTCCAACTCTTAAGAGTCCCTCCTCCACCATTGGATCCAGTCTATATATAGAACTCCGTCTACTCACTGCTGCTTTCCCCGATAACAGAATGGAAATCTCCTCCTTGAATCTCTGTTGCTGGCAATACCGAATGATGGCAATCTCTGCTTCTAATTGATCTTCCAGTGTCAGGATTCCAATCCTAGATGTCACTGTACCCCGTTGTCCTCAGCATTATTCAATCCGTCCTGACTGGTTTCCTCTGGATGGTCAGCCACAGCAGCCTCCAACTGCCCCTTCGGGCGCCCCTTTGATAACAACATGTCCTTTAACCTGAGAAACCAGGCAACTGCTGTCTTCAGCCTCCTCCAGTCAGAAAAGTAGGCAATGAGCTGGTCAGTAGGACTAGACACGACACCCATATTGATGGCATTTGCTGTAGTCCTTTTCCTCACCTCTGGGTCATTTAAGTCCAATGACCATTCAGACACGGGTTTAGGCCAGTCTTCCTCCTGTTGCCAAAGAAATAAAGGACCTCCTAGCCACGTGCTTTTCTTCAGAAAGTCCGAGACGTTCAGACCCCTCAATGCATCATCCGCTGGATTATCTTTAGAACCAATGTGTCTCCACTGTGAGGGTTCAGATATTTCTCTGATGGTCGAGATTCTGTTGGCCACAAATGTGTGGAAGCGCCTGTCCTCGTTGCTAAGGTACTTTAACACTGAAGTGCTGTTGGTCCAGAATACTGACTCCTCCAACTGGAAATCCAATTCCGCCTTTAACATTGAGTCCACTCTGACAGCAAGGACAGCCGCTGTTAACTCCAGTCGGGGAATAGTTACAGCCTTCAGTGGTGTCACTCTGGCTTTACCAAGCAGAAATGTGACCTGAATGTTGTTTTCCTGATTTAACATCCGACTGTAGGTTACCGTCCCATATCCATCTTCACTGGCATCGGCAAAGTGATGTAGTTGCGCATGCTTGACCTCTCCAAAATACACTGGCTTAATGCACCTATCCACATTAAATGCAGTCAGCAGATCCAGGTCTTTCAACCACCTTTCCCATTTGCGCAAGATATCATGTGGCAGAGCATCATCCCATGAACAATGTCTCCGACATAGTTCTTGCTGCATGAATTTAGCAAGCAAAGTGACAGGTGCCAGTACCCCAAGCGGATCATACACTGAGCTGTTAACTGACAACATACCCCATCTAGTTAGAGGCTGTTGTTTAATCTCCATTTTGAACCTGAAAGAGTCAGTCTCTGCACCATTGTAGACCCAAAGCTCTTTCTACTGGAAGTTTATCTCGATCTAGATCCAACTCCTTAAGGTCTTTAGCCCTCTGATCTTCTGCTATGGCTTGCAAAACGATACGACTGTTGCTTATCCATTTCTCTAAGATGAAGCCTCCCTTTCGACACAGAGCAATTAGATCTCTTACCATCTGGATAGCTTCTTCATCTGTGGCTGAGCTCTTCAAGCAGTCATCCACATAAAAATTATGCTTAACACATTGAAGAACTTCAGCTGAAAACTCAGAATTATTATCATCAGCAGTTCTTCTCAGGGCGTAGCTTGCACAACTGGGGGACGAAACAGCGCCAAACAGGTGTACCGTCATCCTAAACTCCACAAAATCCTTACTGATGTCTCCATCTGGCCACCAGAGAAAGCGCACACCTTTCTGCTATCACAATGCTGTTGCTGCTGAGGTACTTGCTCCGCATAGGTCTTACCAATGAGAATGTTCATATATCCTGTATACTCCTGGTGCAAGTGTTTATCTTTAAGGAACCTTTTCTTCAAACCCTCGATCCTCTGCTTAGCCACAGCAAAATTATTGGGGAGATAGACTTCCTTGTTCCTAAAGGGCAATTTCAAACAATATTTTCCATCTTGAAGTATTGCCGAGTGCTCCATAGTTTCAAGAAACTTACAATCTTCTCTGGACATTTCCTTCTTTTCCATATTCTTTTCATTGAAATCGTGATTGTATTGAATGGTCAGCATCTCTTCCAGTTTGCCCACAGATATTCTGTTCACCATAGCAGCGGGAAGCTCCTCCTCCAACGCCCCGCTGTTACCATTCAGCGGACCACTAATGACCCATCCCAGCACCGTCCTAACAGCATACGGGCCATTCCCGCAGCTGTTGACGACCTCCCAAGGTTCTAATACCTTGGGAGCATTGGTTCCAATTAAGAGATCAACATTTGCTTTTATGCTTGGGATGTGTACCTTTGACAAGTACGGCCAGCTAGCCAGGTCTTCAGGCGTTACCCTGTTATCCAAAGTAACTGGCATTTTCTTTTGCGTGAGAACCTCCGGGAGCATATAGAAGCCATTGCTGTCCAGATCAGATACCTCCAAACCAGTCAACGAGAAGGCTGGAACAACAGTTTCTTGCCCCATGGTGCGCAATAAGAAATTAGTTCTTCTGCCTGTAATATCCAGCTTCTGCATTAGATCTTCCGTGCAGAACGTGGCTGAACTTCCAGGATCCAAAAAGCATAGGTGTTTATGATGCAATTTCCCTTCGCAGATTTCACCTTTACAGGGAGAATGGACAGAACGCACTGGTCCTTACCGGCCCCTGTATGTGCACATGTTTCCTGCGAAGTTGGCTGGTTATTATATGGCTCCTCCAACTGTACCATAGCTGTAGTTTGTCTTTTAATATGCAGCACGGTGGGATGAGTTTGGCCACAAACTTTGCATGTCAAGCGCCGGTCACAATCCCTGCTCATGTGACCATGACCTAAACATGCAAAGCAAACTCCCTTTTCCCTCAAAAAATAAATCTTTTCCTTGTGCTTCTTTCCACTGAACTGTTTGCACTCTTCCAACAGGTGACTACGAGCACAGCAAAGGCATCCAGCTTTCTTTTCCGTCCCTGGAGGCAATATTCTCCCTCTGCCAAGTGCCTAGATGTTACTGTGGTGGCAACAATATTTCCAGTTACTCTGTTCCTGGGCTGGAATTTAAACCTGGTGAGAGTCTTCATACCAGCTACACCGGGTGGTGAATCCTGTATGTTGCCAAACAGAGGGTAAGAAAGAATGCTAACACGACACTCAATGACTGTAACCAAATCCTTGAAATGAGCTCTATGTTTAGTTCTTTCCATTATGTCATGAGCCCTGGTCCTCCACTGCTCTCTCATTCTGAATGGCAGCTTTGCAATAATGGCTCTCATGTTAACAGGCATATCCAGTTCCTGCATGTACTCGAGCTCCTCCATTACATTACGGCAGCCATGTAAAAATAAGGAGTAGGCTTGAAGTGCCTTTACATCCTCAGCTCGTATTGGTCGCCAGGCCAAAGCCCTTTCAATATAATCTGTTGCAATTTTATACTGATTACCAAAGTGCTCCTGTAGAAGACCCTTTGCCACTACATAGCCACGTTCAGGCTCCATATGTTGGCAGCTACGCACCAGTTCTTGTGGCTGCCCTCTTGTAAATTGTTCCAAATAGTACAAACAATCTGCATTTCCTGCCTTTTCTTCCACTCCTTGCTCAAAGGCCTTAATAAATGTTCTATATTGTAGAGGGTCACCTTCAAAGATGGAAATGTCTCGTGGTGGCAGAGACAATGAATGCTGCTGCTGCTGCACTAAAGTGGCTGATATTTCATTTTGCCTGCGCATGACATTAAGTATGTCTCCAGGCGGATTTTGACAGATCTGAGGTCTTTGCGTTCCTTCCACGTCCCTTGCTTGAGCAGTTGTTGGTTGGCTTTGGGAATAATGCAATGTTCCCAACGTATTGCTTTCAACCCATTGATCAGTTTCCTTCCATCGCACATCCATTGATAGTTGCTTATGCAGTAGGTATGACAAATTTGTCATGTCATTTTGTTGTTTTGATTTCTCTGCTCCAGGCTGATATTCCCTTGCCATAGGGTTTAAAACATTAACAGTTTCCTTTTGTAGGTAGGAATTCATACCATTTGACAATGCCTGAGAAGAACCTTTCAGATCAGTGGCCTGTAATACTGCCAGCATAGCATTGGATGCAGCCAGTTCAGCTTCCAAACCAAGCTGCTGTCTTTTCCTCCTCAGCTGCTGCTCCTGTTCCTCTAAAGCATGTTGCCCCTTTAAAGCTGATACACGAGCTTCCAGTGCAGCTCTATTTGCCTCCGCTTTAATCCGTGCAGAGGACGTGGTACTTGATCTACCACTGCTAACACTCCTCTGATTTGAGCGTTTACTACCAACCTGGGATACGCTGTCATTAGGATTCACGTCAGTACCATCAACATTTGCAAAGTCATATCCTTCATTGCTTGAAACACACCTTTTTGTATTAGCAATACATTCATCATTAAACAGCATTTTTGCTTTAAACCATATTTCAAGTTTTTTATATTCCTCATGTGGCAATAAACCCAACAAAGATGCATGCATACATTTTGATTCATCACATACCTCAATCAATTCTCCAAGAGCATTCAGTACCTGTGTTTTATCACCCTTTAAGCTTGCATTGATTTTCTTAACACACTGGCTTTGTTAAGCTTAAGCTTTCTAGTATTTTGCAACCTGTCCAATTTATCAGCAAGCGCCTTTGCAGTGAGCTTCACTACCCGTTTACCAATTTGTGATTGAACACCGCTAGTCACACTACTGGGTTTACCAGCTGTAACTTTAAGCACACCAGTCCCGCTAATGTCCGACGCTGCGTCATGCGTCTCCATGATAAAGAGTCAGTCACTCAAAATTTGCCGTAACAGTCAGTGAAAGGTCTATTGTCCGCCTTATCTGGCAACCAATGCATTGGGTTTATGCCTTTTTTATGTGTGCACACAATTTAAATGGACAAAAGTGTAGCGCTACACATACCTCTTGCGTTGAGCGCCTTGCGATTCTCCGATGATCCGCTGCCCGACAACCGGCTTTAGCCTCGTAGCTCCTGCGCGTCCTTTCACCAACAGCTGACTGCATCCACCAGAGTAGTTTTAATCCCAAGTCCAACAAAGCGGCTCATCCTCTTATGCCATCTCGTTGCGTCCCACATGGTCCGGTTCAAGCTAAGTTCCAAATGAGCAGGGTTTTTGACTAATTGTAACTGCTCAGTCTAATACTGACAGCTACTGAGGTGGTTTAGCCCAGGAATGCCCTAGCTGACGCGCTGTACCCTTGTTATTCTGTTACCATACTATCTCGGTGAAGAATCTCCAGGCTTTGTTGTGTTGCTAATTATTCCGTTTATTTGTTTTACCATGCAGAGGTAAATGTCCATTTATCCAGTTTCATCGGCAAATCATATACATATAATAAACTTGTTCAACAATCAGTTTCCAGCGCCTATGTGCCACAGCGGTCAAAAACGTTTTGCCCTTCCAGGTCAAAACCCCTGCCTGTTGGCAGTTTGGATGCTTCCTTTATAACTTTAACCTCAGGTAACATTAGAGCGACACCCACTGTCCCAACAAGAAACAACACCCAATATCTAAATACACAAACACCCTATACTCGACGTTTCTTGTTTACAGAGCATGCAAACTTTTTCCACAGGCAAGGAGAAAAACAAGTGGAAGGCGGCTGGCTGTAGGTTTAAGGAGAATGTGTGGATGAGCTGTGATGGCATGCCTTGTTTACCCAAACACTTCTTTCCTCATTATGGAAAGTTGATACACGGGTTAGACCATGTATCAAAAGCAGGAATGGTTGCACAAATGAAAGAATTGTGGTTTACAAAGGGTTTCACGATATTTGCTGAATTTTTGCAAAAAACGTGTCATTTGTAACACACATAACGTGGCAAGAGGGATAAAAACGCCTATAGTATCTCAACCACCATCAGGGGGGCCTTTTGAATATCTGATGATGGATTTCATCGAGTTAACCCCTTGTGGGAAGCAGAAATACTGCCTGGTGATGGTTGACATGTGGTCCAAATGGGTTGAGGCCTTCCCAACCTCGAAACAAGACTCGGCAGCAGTAGCGAAAGCTCTTTTAAATGAGATTGTTCTGAGATGGGGAATTCCAAGGAAAATCAGCTCGGACAATGGGACACACTTTGTCAATGAAGCAATAAAGCAGGTGGGTCAGTTTTTGGGAATTGACATAAGAACACACTGCAGTTTCCACGCCGCTAGTGGAGGCGCTATTGAGAGGGAGAATCAAACGATCAAGAACAAATTGGCTAAGTGCTGTGAGGAAACTGGGCTCACATGGGTTAAAGCACTCCCAATTGTGTTGATGTACACCAGAATGAGGAAGAGAGTCAAAACAAATGTTAAGTCCATTTGAAATACTCTTTGGTAGACCACCATTCATGGGAATAGAGGGGAGGAGACAAAGGCTGCCATCAACAGATCTGTGTGAGAATGACATGTTGAATTATTGCAAAGAAATGTCTTCTCTGTTGTCCAATGTTTGTGTTCAGGTGAAAGCTGCTCCTTGGGGAAAAGAGGTATAAAAACAACTCAGCCCTCCCCTTCTCCGTCTCACTCATGGCACAGATTATTCCTGTGTAATGACTGGGTCCTTCTTGCAAGAATAAATTCTTTTAAAAGACTGTTTGATTCAGAGTGTCTCTTACGCAGTGATAATGGTGGGTTAATATTTTTTTTGCCACAACAATATAAAACAACAGGATGCCACATTAAAGATAAAGGAGATAGGAGCAATACATTGTCACATACCAAGAGTGTCTAATAACCTTAAAGGGACAGTACACCCCAAAATTTCAATTCTCTCATCATTTACTCACTCTCATGCCGTCCCAGATGTGAATGAATTTCTTTCTTCTGCAGAACACAAATTAAGATTTTTTGAATGATTTACGGGACCCAGTGTGTGGCGATATGCATTAAGAATGCAAATCACAGAAGAAGAAGAATGTGAAAGTGAAGATTGATTGTAAAACATGAATTAAATATTGACATCTATCATATCACTTCAGAAGACATCGATTTAACCATTGGAGTCTGATAACACTGTATTCAGCACGAACTGGACTACAATAATATGTGAGCAACATGTGTGTACATGTCTGTATTTTTGAGAAAATAACATTTATGCATGTTTTTTTTTAAAATAATAATAATTTTAAGCCACTGAAATAAGGTCATATAGCACATACTAAACATTTGTCCACAAGACTTTTGAGAACTGGATCTTGTAGCCTAGAGTTTTTGCTACAAAATGATGTGTAAACCATCCTGATCACTCATTCATACAAAACAATATAGTAATTGAACTTTTGTAAGACAATTTTAGTGTTGAAAGGCGATATGCGAGGAGGCGTGAATGATCATGAATATTGAGGTAATTTACACCTGAGGACACAAAAGACGCCTCACCTGGGACCATCAATGAGGAATGTGACAGAGAGAGAATGTGAGGAGACTTAATGATCAAAATCAAGTTTTAAGTTAAAAGATTCTGACTATATATTTTCTTTACATAAAGACTTAATTTTAGACCTACACTACCGTTAAAAGAAGTCTCTTCTGCTCACCAAGACTGCATTTATTTGATCCAAAATACAGTGAAGTTTTTACAATTTAAAAGAACAGTTTTCTATTTGAATATATTGTAAAATGCAATTTGTGATCAAAGCTGAATTTTCCTCATCATTACTGCAGTCTTCAGTGTCACATGATCCTTCAGAAATCATTATAAGATGGTGATTTTCTAATATGGGCATATTTAAAGTGCATTTTACTTATTTACACCTGAACACATATTTGCAAGCACAAGCTTTGTTGATGATAATGAAGCAGCATAAACACTAGTTAAAATATAATCTAAACATTCATCTTGTTTTTATATCATATTACATATCATATTTATATTAAACAGCATACAATTGAAATACCTGCTTTAGCCGAAACAGCATTTAAATGTAACTAAAACTTGCTTATTAGGACATATTTCAAATGTCAATACTCTGAATTCTGGCTGGCAAGTCTGGAAACAGTCCCGCTAGTAAAATATGTACGTTTATATAAAGTAGCATGTCAACTAATTAAAACTAAATGATTTATCCTCGGCTGGATCAAGTCTCTCTTCTTCTGATGAAAAAGTTAAATCTTCCTTAATATCCAGAAGTTTCATCTTCTGTGTATCATCACAAACAGGCAGTAAAATGAATGAATTGTTTACATCAAACCTCTGAACACAGTTGGGGGCGTGTACATTTGCGTTGATCGTCACAGCACATTAGCATATGAATGGCGCCCTCTGCTGGTGGGTGGATCACATTACAGATAATGAGATGAACCGGTAAAAACTGTGCAGCGCTTTATTTCATACAGATTACATTGCAGGAGAATATTTGTTTTACAAAAGCACAATGTTTTATTGTTATTATGAGTGTACACAAATAACAGTAGACCCTTTATAGTCTCTAATGATGTCTTACACATGTCTGTATGCCCCAAAATGACGGAGTATTTTAATATTTTTTTTGTTTGTTTTTTCCCCCCTTTATTTATGTATCAACAAACAAACAAGGTACATCAACAAATCTCAGCAAATAACCGCAATTATTCAGCCTAAGGTTGAGCAGCTAATACAGAGAACCGAAAAATCACAATAGAACAAACAAACAAATAAACAAAAAATACATAAATAAATAAATAATTTTTTTAAAAAAACGGAGTATTTTAAGTTGTTTCTGCTGTAATGACGAAAATATCCAGCAGGACGCGCCGGCGCATCCGTCGACCCCAGAGGATTAATAAGAGAATATTGAGAAATCATCCAGTACAGGAGGTGGCGATATGCACCTAAAAATGTCTTGTTGCAACATTACACAGAAGAAGAAGAAGAAGGTATAAAAGACGAAGAAGAGAGACTTGTTTTACAGTTATATCCTCTTAAATCAGGAGCTACTCAAGGATAAAATGATGACGCTAAACTCCGGTGTGTGCGCTCTAATGGCGGTATTATTGCTGTCTGTCTATATTGCTGAGGTGAATTCCGTCTCCTGCGTCGATCCATCCGACAACATCAAAGGGCGGAATGCAGCAGGTAAATATACGAAACATGCACTTAATATTAGTTAAATGACTGTTGCTGTTTAGAGGTCCAGTAAAGGTCCATGTCTTGAGGTAAGTTTAATCAGAGACTTTAATCAATAATGAAATATCTCCTACATGTTTGGGTCGCAGTCGACGCTTTTTTACATTTCTGTGAAGCACAACGGATAGCGGTGAACGGGACACCACAGCATATATTATTTGTGCCAAACCGTTTCCTCCAAAAGAAAAAGACAAAAATCCACTTACTTTTCCTTTAGAGATAAAAAAATAGAAAGTGCTGGATTATGACAGTCAGAAGAGTGAAAATGGCAATTTGTTTGGTTGTCAATCTTCGTTCACTTTCTTGATTTTGTGTGTGTGTGTGTGTGTGTGTTTGACCAGTCCTTTGTCAAGCTTTCTTTAGTTTAATGTGTTTCTTTAATAAGTCTGTTGCTTGTTTATTATGAAACTCTGCATTTGGGTTCTAGGGCCCATTGGTGGAGGGTTATCCAAGGTGAATTATGCCACTTCAGAAGTGCAGAGGATCTGTGATGAGGTAAGTCGAGACATGTTTTCATTGTGTTATGATGGTGTTTGCTGATCTGCAGGTGAACTTAATGAGCATTTATTAAAAGTTTGAATGGACGATCCCTTTAAGCTCTCCAGATCTCACACAAACACAATGCTGACACATGAACATGCATGTGTGAGAAATCATCATATGTGTAATCAGCGTTTGGGTGTAATTAAACGAGTAATTAAAATGTTAAACGAGTCATTAGAAATAACAAATAAACAAATCAAACTACTTGTTATTGCTTGTTAGATGAAGCCATATGTAGAAAGACGTCTCGGAAAGAAGTTTGCTGTTTTCACCGCCAAATGTTTCAGCACACAGGTTGTGGCAGGAACCAACTATTTTATCAAGGTAAACTCTTTTGCCAAACATGTTTGGGAGGCTGTGAGCTCGTTATTGTGTCATAGTCCATTTGCATTTGAGTCATTGATGTGGCATTCATTATTTTGTCCAGATCTATTAAATTGATCAAATACAATTCCTACTGCAGAAAACACTCGAATACACCTCTACTATAAACCTGTTTTTAAATACGGAGTTTAATGTCATTTTGATATTTTTCCTGGAAAGTAAAAATGTTTTAGTGGTGGAAATTGAGACTGTGAAAATTAAAAGCAGATTTTTATTACCTCCAATCTTATTTGTGATTGACACATGCATGTATTTGCTGGAAGTGTGTCTAAACCACTAAACCTTTCGTTCTTTGGTTTTTCTTCAGGTCCACGTTGGCGGGAAGGAATTCATCCATCTGAGAGTCTATAAATCTCTCCCTCAAAATGGAGAAAAACTAGAGCTCAGTGGAGTTCAGACCTCTAAAGTGCAGCTTGACCCCATTGTATACTTCTAAACCAACACAGACATTTCTCATCCAATCAATGTGATGCCGCACCTTTTGCAAAATAGTCACTATTAATATTACAACACTGTTATTCAAATATACATCCAATCTATATTAAAGTGAACCCAGTATTCAGCCATTTCAGTGCCTGCCTGAGTTTTCTCTGGTCAACATGACTTTCCTGTATTATAAAGGGATTGTTGTGAAATAATTATACACATATTTCTCCAAATCTGTTTTATATTAGAAAATGCTGCTTTAATAATGGCCATTTGTTGATTTAATATGGTACATTCCAACGATGGCTCACGGTCATATGATCTTAGCCACAGAAATGGTGAAGTGTGGCATTTCTGGGAGTTGGACTGTCGGACAACATTTATTTTATTACTTCTAAGTATCACATTACAGCAATGTCGAAACCAATGGTTGGGGACATGCTCAAGATGGCGCCGAGTATGGCTGCTGCATCACGGGCTCCGTAAAAACGCTGCAGTTTATTGTTTTTGTTTACTTTTTTTTTGTCTGTCTTATTGTGTACGCTTCTTCCCACAAGCAATACGACTTTTGAACACACGATCAACAATCAGCACTGCACTTTATTAATCTTCTGTCAATATATTCTCGCTCCCAATTCAATTAGTGCATATGTATTTATACCCTTATCTAGTGTATGTGTATTCTGTATTGTGTACTTGATATGTAAATTGTGTTGTGTAAATGTGGTTTGTCTCGTCACTGTCATTACTGCAATGTTGCTCGGAACTGCACAAGACTTTCACCTGCTGTTGCACTCGTGTACACAGTGTGACAAAGTGATTTGAAGGACGCCACTCCAGAGGTGCAGAAGATCTGTGAGGTAAGAGACGGACAGATTCACTTTTGTTATTGTGGTGTCAGCTGATCTGTGTGCGCGTGATGGGCATTTAGTAATAAATGATGTGATTAATTAATAATGTGGGATTGCTCTGATTCTTTCTGCTTATTTTGAAGTCAAAGGCAATCAAATGCACAGTAATACAGCAGTCATTGCAGACAATTAAATATTATTTCTGCAATCTCCCAATTATAAAATAGTAAGAGATAGGAATAACAATTTAAAACAAAGCTTAATATATAAAAGCTAAGATGTTACAGGCAGGAAGTTAGGTTAGCAATTAAAGAAACGTCATGACTCGCGAGACAACCGAGATGTCCCGCCCAAAACATTTAATGCTGATTTATTAGCATTGAGTTATAGAGGTCGACTGATTTTGCCAATACCGATAATTAAGGTGGTGGGAAAGGCTGATAAACGACAAATTGTCTGAGTTTTTATAATTAATAGAATGACAAAAAAAATTGTACTATGGTGGGCACAGAAAAATTATTCAAAATGATTAAAATCCCAGATGTGGTTTATTGTTCAACCCAAATTCCAATAATAACCAGAAAAAAATATTTGGCGCATAATGCGGGATTTGAAGTATAAATAAGCCCGAAACACACCGGGGACTCTTATTTTGAAATGCTGAAATTAAGTTATTATAACTATCTTGTGTAGATTGCAAAGATTTTTGCCGATAACAGATACTTCCAAAAGCGACTATCTGTGATGTCCTTACATTAATACACCACTAGATGGCAATCAGTTCCTGGTGGTAGTGAGAGAAGAAGAGAAGAGGGAGTCTGCTGCACATGTGCATGTTTAGTTGTACTGTTGATACTGAGGATTTGGATTAAAGTTTCCTGAAGGAATATCTCTCTAGTCTTTCTTGTCTACATAAAGACATAACACTATCTGCACCGATTAATCAGTAACTGATATATATATATATATATATATATATATCTCTATCTCTCTGGCTCTACCTCTAATGAGTCATCACATGTTGTTGTCAGTATTTGGGTGTTTAATTATGTTTGTAAATAATCAAATTAATCGCTCCTTTGAAAAATGATTTCTACTTGTCGTCTTTCATAAATATACATTATTTTACAATATAAAAATATATACATGAGTGAAAATCACAAGCTTCTGAAGAACATTTGCCGGTAATTTTCAAGGATGATTTAAATGTTTTGCATCAAACATCACATGTGCATCTGTTCATACAGGTGAAGCCACAAGCAGAAGAAAAAGCTGGAAAGATGTTTGATGTTTTCACCGCCAAATCTTTCACCACACAGGTTGTGGCAGGGACAAACTTTTTTTTTTATCAGTGTGTGTGTGTGTGTGTGTGTTCAAATTCAGTATTTTCATTATCTATTTGTTTTGTTTTTTAGGTCCTAGTCGGAGGGGATGAATTCGTTCATCTGAGAGTTCATAAATCTCTCCCTCACAGTGGAGGAAAACTAGAGCTGAGGGGAGTTCAGACTTCTAAAGCGCAACATGACCCCATTGGATTTTTCTAATCAAACACAGAAATGATCATCTTATCTTCTAATGGTGTCTCACATTTTCTCACCCAAAACAAGTTACTCAACGATTCATGTTACAGCATTTTTATTCAAATCTACATAATTAAAGTGAAGCCAATATTCAGCCGTTCCAGTGCCTGTATATGGGAATTTTCTATGATCCACACAGCATGCAATGGTTTTCCTTACTGCACTAAACATGTAAATCATTGTGTTGTGGTGAAATAATTGCTCCTAGATATTCCTCATCACTCCAAATCTGTTTTTATAAAAGCAAATGCTACTTATAAAATAAAGGGAAATTTCATATTTCAAATGATGTCTTTGTTTTATTTACACCCTTTGTAAGAATTTAACAGGAAAATATTTTTCAAAACCCAAATTGTTGTAACTGAGCATCATATCCATTTTAGAAAGTGTAACTAATAATCAATACAAACCTTAAAAGCATGTTGCTCTTAATTCAAGCATTTTTCTACTTCTCTCTATATTTAATGTAGATCGTATCTCTTCAGATCCATTTGTGATGTTGAATTCATGAGCTGGAAACCTTTGGTAAATGTCCGTACATGTAAATATCCTACAGGCATCTTATATATTTAAGTGGCCACACTCTGTATGTAGGAAGATATTCAGTGTAAACTTGAGCTTAAATTGTTTATTACTGTTAAATTATTGAAGGTAGTTTTGTAGACAAATATTCAATGTGTCTATATATTCATTTCTTTACAAAACTGACATTTACATCGGCTCAAATATAGTAATCTTTCGGCCATTACATTTGTTGTAGAAATTTTAAATACTCAGTGATCAGTAATCGTCATTGCAAAGTAATGCCCCTGTATCTAATGAATGTAAGAGGGGGGAAGATCTGCTTTTGTCAGAGACCTTGGCGAAAAGAGGTATAAAGCCCTCAGCCCTCCCCTTCTCCGTCTCACTCATGGCACAGATTATTCCTGTGTAATGACTGGGTCCATCTTGCAAGAATAAATAATTTTAAAAGACTGTTTGATTCAGAGTGTCTCTTATGCAGTGATAATGGTGGGTTAATATTTTTTTGGTGTCAGAAGAGTGGAATTCCTTAGAAGTGCCTTCTGGACCTGAGAGCGGACGGTGTTTGGCCACCTGGACTGAGAAGTTCCAGCTCTACCTCGTAAGCTTCAGAGAGAGAGAGACCGACCGCATCAGGGCCAGGAGAAACTCCACTGGAATCAAATGAAAACAAACACATGGCAACCCAAATATCTCTGATATGAGACGACTAAATTATTTTCTTTTAGTACAAGAGTGAGTGAACCATAGTGGCTGAGACTGTTTTCTGTGGTGCGAGTACAAGAGGTTCTCGAGCAGAAACTGAGACCTACGAACAGGTCACGAGGTTTTCTAAACAGAGACTGAGTTCTCGCAAAAATGGTTTAATTAGGTTAGCTAAAATACTGAGCGCGAGAGAATGATTTTGAGTAAACCGTAATCAACAAAACACTAGGGAGTGCACCCTTATATGATCTTGGGTTAAGAAATCAGATCTGTTGGAGATGTCCGACAGATTATTAGACGTGCGTCGAACGGTAAATCCACAGAGAAGCAGAAACAGCCAGTATGGGGAAGTCTCAAAGCAAGCTTGCCAAATTTGATACACTGGTTTTCTGTCAAATTAGAAAAAACTATGGGAGAAAATGTATGCAGGACATAGAGAAACTGATCAAATACCATGATTTCCCCAGAGAGGGAACACTGAGCACGACTAGACTGAGAGTGGTGCGAGAATCATTTGAACAGGGCAGCGAGGCACAAAAAGGTTGTTGAGGCTGCGTTCAACATGTGTGTAAAAAATTTGAACAGACAGTGGGTTGTTGGCTTAAGGAAGCAGATAGAAGAGAACGAAAGCAAATGCAGAAAGAATTAGCATGTAGGACTGACAATGTGGAAGAAAATAAAATGTGTGAAAGATCTGTTTGTGTGTCAGCACCACCAGAACCGACTAATGAAAAGTATGTTTGTGTTTCCCCACATGCAACAGCGATTGTGCCGGGGTATAATTGTCACTATCCCGTGGCGGAGCTGAAAGCCCAAAAACTGAACCCCGACCTCGACTGCTCTCCGCCCAGAAGACAAGCACCACAAGCAGCTCCTCCCGACTCGGACAGTGAAGGAGACCTTAATTAACTTTTTTCTGAGACGATCCCCGACATCCCTGATCCAGACAGCGCAGGGGCCAACAAGCGGTGAAAGATATTGACAAGATCACAAGTGAAACAAGAAAAACACAGCTTCACAGCTCCAATGGTAGAGGTAGCGGGGGCTGACAGGCCGATGATGGTCTTCAGACCGTGGACGGTGACTGACCATGGCCCATCTGCCAAATCATGATGACGCAGGTGACAAGTTTGCAGATGAACTAACCACCTTTTGTCAAGATTTTAGTCCCACCACACAGGAACTGAAAAGACTGCTGGCAGTGAAACTGGGGGCCACAAGTTGGCAAAAGGTGAGCGGAAAGATGACAAGAGCGGACATTCGGCGAAACCACGGAGACTGGGGGCACGTATCAGTTGGCTGTGGGGGAACTCGCGAAAGCCGTGAAAGAGGCATTCCCAGCACGCGTGGACACAGTAATGATCAACAGCTGTTGTCAACTGAGAGATGAGTCTGTCCGAGACTACTACACCAGACTTTTCAAGACATTTCGAAAACACAGCGGCCTGACAGAGCCAGCTGACAGAGGAAATCAACCAGGTACGTGGGAGTGCCATTTGCAAGGTTGTTTCCTGAATGGACTGAGACCTGAGGTCGCGCAAGCAGTGAACGCAAGTTACATTGAATGGAAGAGCGGGAGGCTGACCTCCACCCTGGAACACGCTGTGCACACAGAGGAACAGCTGTTGACAAAGAAAGACAAAGTCAAGGCAAAGGAGGAGAAAGATCTTCAGCTGGCAGTTGTGCGACTACAATCTAATGTCAGCACATCTAAACCGCAGCAGAAATGGGCCGACAAAAAGAAGAGAGGCAACAGAAACCAGCAGAAGTGGAATTGCGGCTTGTGTGGGACTGACGATCATGAGTTCAGAGAATGCACGAAATGCAAACTGTGCAAACAAGAGGGACACTGGGCTGCAGACTGTCCGGGGAAGAAAAGGGCAGACTGAAGCAAGCAGAGCGGAGAGCAGCGAGAGGGGGGGTCGAGCTGAGGGTGATCAGCTGCCCTCTACAGAAAAGGGAAGTGAACATTTTTTTAACCACACACACACATACATGTGGAGACAGTCTGCGACCTGTGGCATATTTTTCAACCAAACTTGATGCAGTAGCAGCAGGTCTACCACACTGTTTGAGGTCTGTGGCGGCTGCTGAACTGGCAGTACTGGCATCCAGGGAATTTGTGGGGTATTCTGATTTAACTTTGATAGTTCCACATGCAGTCTCTATGATTTTGCAAGAACAGAGAATGTCACATTTATCTACAGACCGATGGCTGAGGTACCACACAATTTTATTGGACATGCCAAACATAACTGTTAAAAGATGCACAACTTTGAATCCTGCCACACCTCTCCCCACAGAGAAGGATGTCGAGGAACATCACTGTTGTCTGTCAGCGCTTGAACAGGTGTGCACACCGCGTCCAGATCTATTAGACCACATGCTTAAGAATAAGCATGGAGACATACTGATCCTTGGCGAGAATGAGGGGATGTTTGACTTCCTCAGGCATCGCTCCTCTATTCAACCTTCCTCCAACTCTTAAGAGTCCCTCCTCCACCATTGGATCCAGTCTATATATAGAACTCTGTCTACTCACTGCTGCTTTGCCCGATAACAGAATGGAAATCTCCTCCTTGAATCTCTGTTGCTGGCAATACCGAATGATGGCAATCTCTGCTTCTAATTGATCTTCCAGTGTCAGGATTCCAATCCTAGATGTCACTGTACCCCGTTGTCCTCAGCATTATTCAATCCGTCCTGACTGGTTTCCTCTGGATGGTCAGCCACAGCAGCCTCCAACTGCCCCTTCGGGCGCCCCTTTGATAACAACATGTCCTTTAACCTGAGAAACCAGGCAACTGCTGTCTTCAGCCTCCTCCAGTCAGAAAAGTAGGCAATGAGCTGGTCAGTAGGACTAGACACGACACCCATATTGATGGCATTTGCTGTAGTCCTTTTCCTCACCTCTGGGTCATTTAAGTCCAATGACCATTCAGACACGGGTTTAGGCCAGTCTTCCTCCTGTTGCCAAAGAAATAAAGGACCTCCTAGCCACGTGCTTTTCTTCAGAAAGTCCGAGACGTTCAGACCCCTCAATGCATCATCCGCTGGATTATCTTTAGAACCAATGTGTCTCCACTGTGAGGGTTCAGATATTTCTCTGATGGTCGAGATTCTGTTGGCCACAAATGTGTGGAAGCGCCTGTCCTCGTTGCTAAGGTACTTTAACACTGAAGTGCTGTTGGTCCAGAATACTGACTCCTCCAACTGGAAATCCAATTCCGCCTTTAACATTGAGTCCACTCTGACAGCAAGGACAGCCGCTGTTAACTCCAGTCGGGGAATAGTTACAGCCTTCAGTGGTGTCACTCTGGCTTTACCAAGCAGAAATGTGACCTGAATGTTGTTTTCCTGATTTAACATCCGACTGTAGGTTACCGTCCCATATCCATCTTCACTGGCATCGGCAAAGTGATGTAGTTGCGCATGCCTGACCTCTCCAAAATACACTGGCTTAATGCACCTATCCACATTAAATGCAGTCAGCAGATCCAGGTCTTTCAACCACCTTTCCCATTTGCGCAAGATATCATGTGGCAGAGCATCATCCCATGAACAATGTCTCCGACATAGTTCTTGCTGCATGAATTTAGCAAGCAAAGTGACAGGTGCCAGTACCCCAAGCGGATCGTACACTGAGCTGTTAACTGACAACATACCCCATCTAGTTAGAGGCTGTTGTTTAATCTCCATTTTGAACCTGAAAGAGTCAGTCTCTGCACCATTGTAGACCCAAAGCTCTTTCTACTGGAAGTGTATCTCGATCTAGATCCAACTCCTTAAGGTCTTTAGCCCTCTGATCTTCTGCTATGGCTTGCAAAACGATACGACTGTTGCTTATCCATTTCTCTAAGATGAAGCCTCCCTTTCGACACAGAGCAATTAGATCTCTTGCCATCTGGATAGCTTCTTCATCTGTGGCTGAGCTCTTCAAGCAGTCATCCACATAAAAATTATGCTTAACACATTGAAGAACTTCAGCTGAAAACTCAGAATTATTATCATCAGCAGTTCTTCTCAGGGCGTAGCTTGCACAACTGGGGGACGAAACAGCGCCAAACAGGTGTACCGTCATCCTAAACTCCACAAAATCCTTACTGATGTCTCCATCTGGCCACCAGAGAAAGCGCACACCTTTCCGCTATCACAATGCTGTTGCTGCTGAGGTACTTGCTCCGTATAGGTCTTACCAATGAGAATGTTCATATATCCTGTATACTCCTGGTGCAAGTGTTTATCTTTAAGGAACCTTTTCTTCAAACCCTCGATCCTCTGCTTAGCCACAGCAAAATTATTGGGGAGATAGACTTCCTTGTTCCTAAAGGGCAATTTCAAACAATATTTTCCATCTTGAAGTATTGCCGAGTGCTCCATAGTTTCAAGAAACTTACAATCTTCTCTGGACATTTCCTTCTTTTCCATATTCTTTTCATTGAAATCGTGATTGTATTGAATGGTCAGCATCTCTTCCAGTTTGCCCACAGATATTCTGTTCACCATAGCAGCGGGAAGCTCCTCCTCCAACGCCCCGCTGTTACCATTCAGCGGACCACTAATGACCCATCCCAGCACCGTCCTAACAGCATACGGGCCATTCCCGCAGCTGTTGACGACCTCCCAAGGTTCTAATACCTTGGGAGCATTGGTTCCAATTAAGAGATCAACGTTTGCTTTTATGCTTGGGATGTGTACCTTTGACAAGTACGGCCAGCTAGCCAGGTCTTCAGGCGTTACCCTGTTATCCAAAGTAACTGGCATTTTCTTTTGCGTGAGAACCTCCGGGAGCATATAGAAGCCATTGCTGTCCAGATCAGATACCTCCAAACCAGTCAACGAGAAGGCTGGAACAACAGTTTCTTGCCCCATGGTGCGCAATAAGAAATTAGTTCTTCTGCCTGTAATATTCAGCTTCTGCATTAGATCTTCCGTGCAGAACGTGGCTGAACTTCCAGGATCCAAAAAGCATAGGTGTTTATGATGCAATTTCCCTTGAATGGACAGAACGCACTGGTCCTTACCGGCCCCTGTATGTGCACATGTTTCCTGCGAAGTTGGCTGGTTATTATATGGCTCCTCCAACTGTACCATAGCTGTAGTTTGTCTTTTAATATGCAGCACGGTGGGATGAGTTTGGCCACAAACTTTGCATGTCAAGCGCCGGTCACAATCCCTGCTCATGTGACCATGACCTAAACATGCAAAGCAAACTCCCTTTTCCCTCAAAAAATAAATCTTTTCCTTGTGCTTCTTTCCACTGAACTGTTTGCACTCTTCCAACAGGTGACTACGAGCACAGCAAAGGCATCCAGCTTTCTTTTCCGTCCCTGGAGGCAATATTCTCCCTCTGCCAAGTGCCTAGATGTTACTGTGGTGGCAACAATATTTCCAGTTACTCTGTTCCTGGGCTGGAATTTAAACCTGGTGAGAGTCTTCATACCAGCTACACCGGGTGGTGAATCCTGTATGTTGCCAAACAGAGGGTAAGAAAGAATGCTAACACGACACTCAATGACTGTAACCAAATCCTTGAAATGAGCTCTATGTTTAGTTCTTTCCATTATGTCATGAGCCCTGGTCCTCCACTGCTCTCTCATTCTGAATGGCAGCTTTGCAATAATGGCTCTCATGTTAACAGGCATATCCAGTTCCTGCATGTACTCGAGCTCCTCCATTACATTACGGCAGCCATGTAAAAATAAGGAGTAGGCTTGAAGTGCCTTTACATCCTCAGCTCGTATTGGTCGCCAGGCCAAAGCCCTTTCAATATAATCTGTTGCAATTTTATACTGATTACCAAAGTGCTCCTGTAGAAGACCCTTTGCCACTACATAGCCACGTTCAGGCTCCATATGTTGGCAGCTACGCACCAGTTCTTGTGGCTGCCCTCTTGTAAATTGTTCCAAATAGTACAAACAATCTGCATTTCCTGCCTTTTCTTCCACTCCTTGCTCAAAGGCCTTAATAAATGTTCTATATTGTAGAGGGTCACCTTCAAAGATGGAAATGTCTCGTGGTGGCAGAGACAATGAATGCTGCTGCTGCTGCACTAAAGTGGCTGATATTTCATTTTGCCTGCGCATGACATTAAGTATGTCTCCAGGCGGATTTTGACAGATCTGAGGTCTTTGCGTTCCTTCCACGTCCCTTGCTTGAGCAGTTGTTGGTTGGCTTTGGGAATAATGCAATGTTCCCAACGTATTGCTTTCAACCCATTGATCAGTTTCCTTCCATCGCACATCCATTGATAGTTGCTTATGCAGTAGGTATGACAAATTTGTCATGTCATTTTGTTGTTTTGATTTCTCTGCTCCAGGCTGATATTCCCTTGCCATAGGGTTTAAAACATTAACAGTTTCCTTTTGTAGGTAGGAATTCATACCATTTGACAATGCCTGAGAAGAACCTTTCAGATCAGTGGCCTGTAATACTGCCAGCATAGCATTGGATGCAGCCAGTTCAGCTTCCAAACCAAGCTGCTGTCTTTTCCTCCTCAGCTGCTGCTCCTGTTCCTCTAAAGCATGTTGCCCCTTTAAAGCTGATACACGAGCTTCCAGTGCAGCTCTATTTGCCTCCGCTTTAATCCGTGCAGAGGACGTGGTACTTGATCTACCACTGCTAACACTCCTCTGATTTGAGCGTTTACTACCAACCTGGGATACGCTGTCATTAGGATTCACGTCAGTACCATCAACATTTGCAAAGTCATATCCTTCATTGCTTGAAACCCACCTTTTTGTATTAGCAATACATTCATCATTAAACAGCATTTTTGCTTTAAACCATATTTCAAGTTTTTTATATTCCTCATGTGGCAATAAACCCAACAAAGATGCATGCATACATTTTGATTCATCACATACCTCAATCAATTCTCCAAGAGCATTCAGTACCTGTGTTTTATCACCCTTTAAGCTTGCATTGATTTTCTTAACACACTGGCTTTGTTAAGCTTAAGCTTTCTAGTATTTTGCAACCTGTCCAATTTATCAGCAAGCGCCTTTGCAGTGAGCTTCACTACCCGTTTACCAATTTGTGATTGAACACCGCTAGTCACACTACTGGGTTTACCAGCTGTAACTTTAAGCACACCAGTCCCGCTAATGTCCGACGCTGCGTCATGCGTCTCCATGATAAAGAGTCAGTCACTCAAAATTTGCCGTAACAGTCAGTGAAAGGTCTATTGTCCGCCTTATCTGGCAACCAATGCATTGGGTTTATGCCTTTTTTATGTGTGCACACAATTTAAATGGCCAAAAGTGTAGCGCTACACAGTCGCGTTGAGCGCCTTGCGATTCTCCGATGATCCGCTGCCCGACAACCGGCTTTAGCCTCGTAGCTCCTGCGCGTCCTTTCACCAACAGCTGACTGCATCCACCAGAGTAGTTTTAATCCCAAGTCCAACAAAGCGGCTCATCCTCTTATGCCATCTCGTTGCGTCCCACACGGTCCGGTTCAAGCTAAGTTCCAAATGAGCAGGGTTTTTGACTAATTGTAACTGCTCAGTCTAATACTGACAGCTACTGAGGTGGTTTAGCCCAGGAATGCCCTAGCTGACGCGCTGTACCCTTGTTATTCTGTTACCATACTATCTCGGTGAAGAATCTCCAGGCTTTGTTGTGTTGCTAATTATTCCGTTTATTTGTTTTACCATGCAGAGGTAAATGTTCATTTATCCAGTTTCATCGGCAAATCATATACATATAATAAACTTGTTCAACAATCAGTTTCCAGCGCCTATGTGCCACAGCGGTCAAAAACCTTTTGCCCTTCCAGGTCAAAACCCCTGCCTGTTGGCAGTTTGGATGCTTCCTTTATAACTTTAACCTCAGGTAACATTAGAGCGACACCCACTGTCCCAACAAGAAACAACACCCAATATCTAAATACACAAACACCCTATACTCGACGTTTCTTGTTTACAGAGCATGCAAACTTTTTCCACAGGCAAGGAGAAAAACAAGTGGAAGGCGGCTGGCTGTAGGTTTAAGGAGAATGTGTGGATGAGCTGTGATGGCATGCCTTGTTTACCCAAACACTTCTTTCCTCATTATGGAAAGTTGATACACGGGTTAGACCATGTATCAAAAGCAGGAATGGTTGCACAAATGAAAGAATTGTGGTTTACAAAGGGTTTCACGATATTTGCTGAATTTTTGCAAAAAACGTGTCATTTGTAACACACATAACGTGGCAAGAGGGATAAAAACGCCTATAGTATCTCAACCACCATCAGGGGGGCCTTTTGAATATCTGGATTTCATCGAGTTAACCCCTTGTGGGAAGCAGAAATACTGCCTGGTGATGGTTGACATGTGGTCCAAATGGGTTGAGGCCTTCCCAACCTCGAAACAAGACTCGGCAGCAGTAGCGAAAGCTCTTTTAAATGAGATTGTTCTGAGATGGGGAATTCCAAGGAAAATCAGCTTCGACAATGGGACACACTTTGTCAATGAAGCAATAAAGCAGGTGGGTCAGTTTTTGGGAATTGACATAAGAACACACTGCAGTTTCCACGCTGCTAGTGGAGGCGCTATTGAGAGGGAGAATCAAACGATCAAGAACAAATTGGCTAACTGCTGTGAGGAAACTGGGCTCACATGGGTTAAAGCTCTCCCAATTGTGTTGATGTACACCAGAATGAGGAAGAGAGTCAAAACAAATTTTAAGTCCATTTGAAATACTCTTTGGTAGACCACCATTCATGGGAATAGAGGGGAGGAGACAAAGGCTGCCATCAACAGATCTGTGTGAGAATGACATGTTGAATTATTGCAAAGAAATGTCTTCTCTGTTGTCCAATGTTTGTGTTCAGGTGAAAGCTGCTCCTTGGGGAAAAGAGGTATAAAAACAACTCAGCCCTCCCCTTCTCCGTCTCACTCATGGCACAGATTATTCCTGTGTAATGACTGGGTCCTTCTTGCAAGAATAAATTCTTTTAAAAGACTGTTTGATTCAGAGTGTCTCTTACGCAGTGATAATGGTGGGTTAATATTTTTTTTGCCACAGCAATATAAAACAACAGGATGCCACATTAAAGATAAAGGAGATAGGAGCAATACATTGTCACATACCAAGAGGGTCTAATAACCTTAAAGGAACAGTACACCTCAAAATGTCAATTCTCTCATCATTTACTCACTCTCATGCCGTCCCAGATGTGAATGACTTTCTTTCTTCTGCAGAACACAAATTAAGATTTTTTGAATGATTTACGGGACCCAGTGTGTGGAGATATGCATGAAGAAGAATGTGAAAGTGAAGATTGATTGTAAAACATGAATTAAATATTGACATCTATCATATCACTTCAGAAGACATCGATTTAACCATTGGAGTCTGATAACACTGTATTCAGCACGAACTGGACTACAATAATATGTGAGCAACATGTGTGTACATGTCTGTATTTTTGAGAAAATAACATTTATGCATGTTTTTTTTTAAAAATAATAATAATTTTAAGCCACTGAAATAAGGTCATATAACACAAACTAAACATTTGTCCACAAGACTTTTGAGAACTGGATCTTGTAGCCTAGAGTTTTTGCTACAAAATGATGTGTAAACCATCCTGATCACTCATTCATACAAAACAATATAGTAATTGAACTTTTGTAAGACAATTTTAGTGTTGAAAGGCGATATGCGAGGAGGCGTGAATGATCATGAATATTGAGGTAATTTACACTTGAGGACACAAAAGACGCCTCACCTGGGACCATCAATGAGGAATGTGAGAGAGAGAGAATGAATGTGAGGAGACTTAATGATCAAAATCAAGTTTTAAGTTAAAAGAAGTAATCTGACTATATATTTTCTTTACATAAAGACTTAATTTTAGACCTACACTACCGTTAAAAGAAGTCTCTTCTGCTCACCAAGACTGCATTTATTTGATCCAAAATACAGTGAAGTTTTTACAATTTAAAAGAACAGCTTTCTATTTGAATATATTGTAAAATGCAATTTGTGATCAAAGCTGAATTTTCCGCATCATTACTGCAGTCTTCAGTGTCACATGATCCTTCAGAAATCATTATAAGATGGTGATTTTCTAATATGGGCATATTTAAAGTGCATTTTACTTATTTACACCTGAACAGATATTTGCAAGCACAAGCTTTGTTGATGATAATGAAGCAGCATAAACACAAGTTAAAATATAATCTAAACATTCATCTTGTTTTTATATCATACAGCATACAATTGAAATACCTGCTTTAGCCGAAACAGCATTTAAATGTAACTAAAACTTGCTTATTAGGACATATTTCAAATGTCAATACTCTGAATCTTGGCTGGCAAGTGTGGAAACAGTCCCGCTAGTAAAATATGTACGTTTATATAAAGTAGCATGTCAACTAATTAAAACTAAATGACTTATCCTCGGCTGGATCAAGTCTCTCTTCTTCTGATGAAAAAGTTAAATCTTCCTTAATATCCAGAAGTTTCATCGTCTGTGTATCATCACAAACACGCAGTAAAATGAATGAATTGTTTACATCAAACCTCTGAACACAGTTGGGGGCGTGTACATTTGCGTTGATCGTCACAGCACATTAGCATATGAATGGCGCCCTCTGCTGGTGGGTGGATCACATTACAGATAATGAGATGAACCGGTAAAAACTGTGCAGCGCTTTATTTCATACAGATTACATTGCAGGAGAATATTTGTTTTACAAAAGCACAATGTTTTATTGTTATTATGAGTGTACACAAATAACAGTAGACCCTTTATAGTCTCTAATGAAGTCTTACACATGTCTGTATGCCCCAAAATGACGGAGTATTTTAATATTTTTTTTGTTTGTTTTTTCCCCCCTTTATTTATGTATCAACAAACAAACAAGGTACATCAACAAATCTCAGCAAATAACCGCAATTATTCAGCCTAAGGTTGAGCAGCTAATACAGAGATCCTAACACTCACATTAGAACAAACAAACAAAAAATACATAAATAAATAAATACATTTTTTAAAAAACGGAGTATTTTAAGTTGTTTCTGCTGTAATGACGAAAATATCCAGCAGGACGCGCCGGCGCATCCGTCGACCCCAGAGGATTAATAAGAGAATATTGAGAAATCATCCAGTACAGGAGGTGGCGATATGCACCTAAAAATGTCTTGTTGCAACATTACACTGAAGAAGAAGAAGGTATAAAAGACGAAGAAGAGAGAATTGTTTTACAGTTATATCCTCTTAAATCAGGAGGTACTCAAGGATAAAATGATGACGCTAAACTCCGGTGTGTGCGCTCTAATGGCGGTATTATTGCTGTCTGTCTATATTGCTGAGGTGAATTCCGTCTCCTGCGTCGATCCATCCGACAACATCAAAGGGCGGAATGCAGCAGGTAAATATACGAAACATGCACTTAATATTAGTTAAATGACTGTTGCTGTTTAGAGGTCCAGTAAAGGTCCATGTCTTGAGGTAAGTTTAATCAGAGACTTTAATCAATAATGAAATATCTCCTACTTGTTTGGGTCGCAGTCGACGCTTTTTTACATTTCTGTGAAGCACAACGGATAGCGGTGAACGGGACACCACAGCATATATTATTTGTGCCAAACCGTTTCCTCCAAAAGAAAAAGACAAAAATCCACTATTACTTTTCCACAAGAGATAAAAAATAGAAAGTGCTGGATTATGATAGTCAGAAGAGTGAAAATGGCAATTTGTTTGGTTGTCAATCTTCGTTCGTGTGTGTGTGTGTGTGTGTGTGTGTGTGTGTGTGTGTGTGTGTGTGTGTGTGTGTGTGTGTGTGTGTTTGACCAGTCCTTTGTCAAGCTTTCTTTAGTTTAATGTGTTTCTTTAATAAGTCTGTTGCTTGTTTATTATGAAACTCTGCATTTGGGTTCTAGGGCCCATTGGTGGAGGGTTATCCAAGGTGAATTATGCCACTTCAGAAGTGCAGAGGATCTGTGATTAGGTAAGTCGAGACATGTTTTCATTGTGTTATGATGATGTTAGCTGATCTGCAGGTGAACTTAATGAGCATTTATTAAAAGTTTGAATGGACGATCCCTTTAAGCTCCAGATCTCACACACAAACACAATGCTGACACATGAACTTGGATGTGTGAGAAATCATCATATGTGTAATCAGCGTTTGGGTGTAATTAAACGAGTAATTAATGTTAAACGAGTAATTAGAAATAACAAATAAATAAATCAAAGTACTTGTTGTTGCTTGTTAGATGAAGCCATATGTAGAAAGACGTCTCGGAAAGAAGTTTGCTGTTTTCTCCGCCAAATGTTTCAGCACACAGGTTGTGGCAGGAACCAACTATTTTATCAAGGTAAACTCTTTTGCCAAACATGTTTGGGAGGCTGTGAGCTCGTTATTGTGTCAGTAAATTTGCATTTGAGTCATTGATGTGGCATTCATTATTTTGTCCCGATCTATTAAATTGTTCAAAAATACAATTCCTACTACAGAAAACTCGAATACACCTCTACTATAAACATGTTTTTAAATATGGAGTTTAATGTCATTTTGATATTTTTCCTGGAAAGTAAAAATGTTTTAGTGGTGGAAATTGAGACTGTGAAAATTAAAAGCAGATTTTTATTACCTCCGACAATCTTATTTGTGATTGACACATGCATGTATTTGCTGGAAGTGTGTCTAAACCACTAAACCTTTCGTTCTTTGGTTTTTCTTCAGGTCCACGTTGGCGGGAAGGAATTCATCCATCTGAGAGTCTATAAATCTCTCCCTCAAAATGGAGAAAAACTAGAGCTCAGTGGAGTTCAGACCTCTAAAGTGCAGCTTGACCCCATTGTATACTTCTAAACCAACACAGACATTTCTCATCCAATCAATTTGATGCTGCACCTTTTGCAAAATAGTCACTATTAATATTACAACACTGTTATTCAAATATATATCCAATCTATATTAAAGTGAACCCAGTATTCAGCCATTTCAGTGCCTGCCTGAGTTTTCTCTGGTCAACATGACTTTCCTGTACTATAAAGGGATTGTTGTGAAATAATTATACACATATTTCTCCAAATCTGTTTTATATTAGAAAATGCTGCTTTAATAATGGCCTTTGTTGATAATATGGTACATTCCAACGATGGCTCACGGTCATATGATCTTAGCCACAGAAATGGTGACGTGTGGCATTTCTGGGAGTTGGACTGTCGGACAACATTTATTTTATTACTTCTAAGTATCACATTACAGCAATGTCGAAACCAATGGTTGGGGGGGGACATGTGAGGTGAAGGCCGCCACTCCAGAGTGTGTGTGTGTGTGTCCTAGTCGGAGGGGATGAATTCGTTCATCTGAAAGTTCATAAATCTCTCCCTCACAGTGGAGGAAAACTCGAGCTGAGGGGAATTCAGACCTCTAAAGCGCAACATGACCCCATTGGATTTTTCTAATCAAACACAGAAATGATCATCTTATCTTCTAATGGTGTCTCACATTCTCACCCAAAACAAGTTACTCAACGATTCATGTTACAGCATTTTTATTCAAATCTACATAATTAAAGTGAAGCCAATATTCAGCCGTTCCAGTGCCTGTATATGGGAATTTTCTATGATCCACACAGCATGCAATGGTTTTCCTTACTGCACTAAACATGTAAATCATTGTGTTGTGGTGAAATAATTGCTCCTAGATATTCCTCATCACTCCAAATCTGTTTTTATAAAAGCAAATGCTACTTATAAAATAAAGGGAAATTTCAAATGATGTTTTGTTTTATTTACACCCTTTGTAAGAATTTAACATTAAAATATTTTTCAAAACACATTGTTGTAACTGAGCATCATATCCATGTAGAAGGTGTAACTAATAATCAATACAAACCTTAAAAGCATGTTCTTAATTCAAGCATTTTTCTACTTCTCTATATTTAATGTAGATCGTATCTCTTCAGATCCATTTGTGATGAATTTATGAGCTGGAAACCTTTGGTAAATGTCTGTACATGTAAATATCCTACAGGCATCTTATATATTTAAGTAGTCACACTCTGTATGTAGGAAGATATTCAGTGTAAACTTGAGCTTAAATTGTTTATTACTGTTAAATGATTGAAGGTAGTTTTAGACAAATATTTAATGAGACTATATATTAATTTCTTTACAAAACTGACATTTACGTTGTCTCAAATAAAGTCATCTTTCGGCCATTACATTCATTTGTGTGTTTTCATGGTTTGATTACTATTATCAATTATGAGACAAGTTCAACTTTATTAAGAAGGCATGTTGCTCACTTATTCTGAGTTTCTAGATGTTCATAAAATCTCAGTGACACCAAGGGAGTTTTCTATTGTCATGGATGCTATTCCCACAGGGGTCTTGGCACTCTTCAGAGCTAATACTCAAAACTAGTATTGCGCCCCCTCCTGCTTATGATTTATTTGATACTGCAATTGGGAAACTTTGTTTTGCCCCTGGAGTTTTAAATATTAATAAAACTATTCGTTCATTACTTCAAAAAGACATTGTCACTATGCCAAACTGTACTGTGTATTGGAATAGACTGGTGGAAGGTTTATTATGGAAGGCCATCTGGGCTTTACCAAACAAATATTTATTAGAAAATAAAGTTAAGGAAATAACTTTCAAAATCTTACACCGATGCAGTTAATATTTTTCTTGTTAAATTTAAAAAGGATATTGATTTGAACTTTTCTTTTTGCAATACATTGCCTGAGAACTTATTTCATTTATTTTGGCATTGTGCTCATGTTAGGACACTTTGGAAAGATTTGACCAGATTTATAATTGATAACATTGATCCCACTTTCTCTTTATGCTTAGAAAACGTTATATTTGGTTTTACTAATATCCCCTCAAGTAAAAGGAAAGAATACTATATTCTACATTTATTTTTAATTTTTGCTAAATTTCATAAAAAGTACAGTAAATCCCAACCTTTGTTTTTGGTTCTTGAAAAAGAAATTCAAATATATATCAAGACTATTTTTCATTCACATAATAAAAAATAATTTAAAACTGTTTCTATATGTGAGTCCTTCAATATATTTACATAATGTTTAGCCTTCCCGACAGCCAATAGGAGAGAAGACGGGAGAGCTCACGTGATCCTTCTCTCTCTCTCAGCTCCTGCAGTAACGGAAAGATGGATGAAAGGCTAATTCTTGCTGTTAGCAATTTTCCAGTGCTCTATGATATGTCTCTTCCCACGTACAAGGACATTTTAAAGAAAAATACTGCGTGGAAATGTGTCTGACTCCGAGATTGAATGGTTTGTGGACCCAGACGGACCGGCGTTTGCGTTTTCGCCGCAGATAAACCGCCGCTATGGCAAAGAGCAACGTTTGTTTCTCATTCATATTTGATATAAAGCATTTTATGTGCTGATTCCATTTATATTTAGTCTTTTCCCTCCAAAATGTTTGTTTTTAGCGGCAAGAAAAGCGATTCGCTGTCAACAGCAATGGAATGACGTCCGTGAATGTCATTTACAAACGTTACTAGGCAACCAGTAGTGGGAACGCCCACTAGCGACTTCACCGCCAGCCACCAGCGACCTGCAGCGAAAGACGCTGGCATTGTGTATGCATCTTTAAGAGAGTCACATGCCAAGATAGTCTAATAACCTTAAAGGGACAGTTCACCCCAAAATTAAAATTCTCTCATCATTTACTCACTCTCATGCCGTCCCAGATGTGAATGACTTTCTTTCTTCTGCAGAACACAAATTAAGATTTTTTTAATGATATACAGGACCCAGTGTGTGGCGATATGCATGAAGAAGAAGAATGTGAAAGTGAAGATTGATCGTAAAACATGAATGAAATATTGTTCTTTCTCACCCACATCTATCATATCACTTCAGAAGACATTGATTTAACCATTGGAGTTGTGTGGATTACTTTTATGATGCCTTTGTGTGCTTTATGGATCTTCTAAGTTCTGATCACCATTCACTTGCATTGTATGGTCCTACAGAGCTGAAATATTCTTCTAAAAATCTTAATTTGTGTTCTGCAGAAGAAAGAAAGTCATACGCATCTGGGATGGCATGAGGGCGAGTAAATGATGAGAACGTTTTCAATTTGGGGTGAACTGTACCTTTAAGAAGAGGATATTGAGAAATCATCCAGTACAGGAGGTGGCGATATGCACCTAAAAATGTCTTGTTGCAACATTACACAGAAGAAGAAAAAGAAGTAGTATAAAAAGACGAAGAAGAGCGACTTGTTTTACAGTTATATCCTCTTAAATCAGGAGGTACTCAAGGATAAAATGATGACGCTAAACTCCGGTGTGTGCGCTCTAATGGCGGTATTATTGCTGTCTGTCTATATTGCTGAGGTGAATTCCGTCTCCTGCGTCGATCCATCCGACAA
This sequence comes from Moxostoma hubbsi, assembly GCA_032164185.1. NCBI lineage: Eukaryota > Metazoa > Chordata > Actinopteri > Cypriniformes > Catostomidae > Moxostoma > Moxostoma hubbsi. Next base: position 3,352,187 of record JAVLUX010000008.1, on the reverse strand, counting down.
CAACAAAGGGCGGAATGCAGCAGGTAAATATACGAAACATGCACTTAATATTAGTTAAATGACTGTTGCTGTTTAGAGGTCCAGTAAAGGTCCATGTCTTGAGGTAAGTTTAATCAGAGACTTTAATCAATAATGAAATATCTCCTACATGTTTGGGTCGCAGTCGACGCTTTTTTACATTTCTGTGAAGCACAACGGATAGCGGTGAACGGGACACCACAGCATATATTATTTGTGCCAAACCGTTTCCTCCAAAAGAAAAAGACAAAAATTCACTTTTCCACAAGAGATAAAAAATAGAAAGTGCTGGATTATGACAGTCAGAAGAGTGAAAATGGCAATTTGTTTGGTTGTCAATCTTCGTTCGTGTGTGTGTGTGTGTGTGTGTGTGTTTGACCAGTCCTTTGTCAAGCTTTCTTTAGTTTAATGTGTTTCTTTAATAAGTCTGTTGCTTGTTTTATTATGAAACTCTGCATTTGGGTTCTAGGGCCCATTGGTGGAGGGTTATCCAAGGTGAATTATGCCACTTCAGAAGTGCAGAGGATCTGTGATGAGGTAAGTCGAGACATGTTTTCATTGTGTTATGATGGTGTTTGCTGATCTGCAGGTGAACTTAATGAGCATTTATTATTAAATGATGCAAGATCACAGCTTTTATTATTGCATACAGCATTGATTGCCGGCAATTTAATTAGATTGTTTTGCAAGCTCAAAAAAGAAATGAGAATTAAAGGGATAATTCAGTAAAAATTTTATCATTTACTCACCCTCATGTTATCCCAGATGTGTGTGACTTTCTTTCTTCTGCAGAACACAAATGAAGAATAGATCAGCTCTGTAGGTCCATATAATGCAAGTGAATGGTGACCAGAGCGTTGAAGCTCAAAGCACATAAAAGGAGCATAAAAGTAATAAGATTCCAGAGGTTTAATCCATGAGTTCTGAAGCGATATGATTGGTGTGGGTGGATTAAACCTCTGGAGTCTTATGGATTACTTTTATGCTGCCTTTTTGGAGCTTCAAATTCCTGGTCACCATTCACTTGCATTGTATGAACCAACAGAGCTGAAATATTCTTCTAAAAGTCTTAATTTATGTTCTGCTGAAGAAAGAAAATCAAACACGTCTGGGTTGGCATGAGGGTGAATAAATGATGAGAGAATTAAAAGTTTGAATGGACGATCACTTTAAGCTCCAGATCTCACACCCAAACACAATGCTGACACATGAACATGCATGTGTGAGAAATCATCATCATCATCATATGTGTAATCAGCCTTTGGTTGTAATTAAACTAGTAATTAAAATGTTAAACGAGTCATTAGAAATAACAAACAAATCAAACTACTTGTTGTTGCTTGTTAGATGAAGCCATATGTAGAAAGAAGTCTCGGAAAGAAGTTTGCTGTTTTCTCCGCCAAATGTTTCAGCACACAGGTTGTGGCAGGAACCAACTATTTTATCAAGGTAAACTCTTTTGCCAAACATGTTTGGGAGGCTGTGAGCTCGTTATTGTGTCAAAGTCAATTTGCATTTGAGTCATTGATGTGGCATTCATTATTTTGTCCAGATCTATTAAATTGATCAAAAATACAATTCCTACTGCAGAAAACACTCGAATACACCTCTACTATAAACATGTTTTTAAATACGGAGTTTAATGTCATTTTGATATTTTTCCTGGGACTTGAAGTAAAAAAAAAAAATGTTTTAGTGGTGGAAATTGAGACTGAAAATTAAAATCTCATTAAAAGCTTAAACTCTTGAAATAAGGAATGATGTCACGAGTAGCGCAGAATATTTTCTTTACAAAAATAAGCAGTAAAACAACTGTTTAAAGTGATTATTATTTGATCATATATTTGGTATTTATTATATTTGGAAAAACTTTTGTTCACCAAATCAGTCAAGTGGAGTAACCACTTTTGACCCAAAAACAAACACAAAAAAAACCGATATGAGCCCTTCAGACCCTCAAGACTGAGTGTGAAGTTGTGTAAAATTTATGAAGAGGCAAATTTGGTTCATGTGACCTTGAACTTGATATTCTTGACTCATTCATGTTATTTGTATGTTAGTTTAAATTTTTTTTTTTAATTTAATGATCAAGTTACACACGCGTGCATTGAAGGTGCGAGGAGAGTACGTTAATACATTTTACTTTTACATCACATTGCATTTTTAGTGTCATTTTTACTTTTTTTTTTTTTTTTTTTTTTTTCTTTTTTTTTGTAGAAAATGTTATGAAGTCTTTGTAGAGAAAATAATGAAACCACATTGGACGATGTACATTTTTCTTAAATTTTTACACGTTTTAAGAGTTCTCCTTTTTATTACCTCAGACAATCTTTGTCATTGACACATGCGTGTGTCTAAACCACTAAACTTTTTTTTTCTTTTTTTTTTTTCTTCAGGTCCACGTTGGAGGGAAGAAATTCATCCATCTGAGAGTCTATAAATCTCTCCCTCACAATGGAGAAAAACTAAAGCTCAGTGGAGTTCAGACCTCTAAAGTGCAGCTTGACCCCATTTTATACTTCTAAACCAACACAGACATTTCTCATCCAATCAATTTGATGCTGCAACCATTTGCAAAAGTCACTTTTTTTTTTTTTATACTGGTCACTAATGTTTTGCTATACTTATTCAATATCCAATCTCACTTTAATCTATAAAGTGAACCCAGTATTCAGCCATTTCAGTGCCTGCCTGAGTTTTCTCTGGTCAACATGACTTTCCTGTACTATAAAGGGATTGTTGTGAAATAATTATACACATATTTCTCCAAATCTGTTTTATATTAGAAAATGCTGCTTTTATAATAAAGGCAAATTTCATATTAAAGCATGTGTCTCTTTATTTACTCCCTCTTAAAGTAGCAGTAAAACATTGAGCAATGAGCCATCGTATACATTTAAAATATATAACAGTAATAATAAAGTCTTTGTGGCAAGGAGGGGGGGGTGGGGCCGGGCCGTGATGATGCATGCCTGGCCCTTAATCAGGCTAATCAAGCTGAGGAGAGGATAAAGGCCACCGGAGGCTCCAGTTCCAGAGAGCGAGCTACAGACCTGCCCAAGACCAAAAAAGGGGCTGAGGGAGTTCCTGGGGCTGGCTGGCTATTATAGGAGATTTGTGCATAACTACTCAGACGTCACCAGCCCGCTGACTGATCTCACTAAAAAGGTAGCTCCAGACACGGAACAGTGCCAATAGGCATTTACACGGGTTAAAGCCGCACTTCACGGCCCCCAGACAGGGGCCTGGGGGCCGTGATCTTGCAGGTGGTGGAGGGGAAGGAGCACCTGGTGCTGTACATAAGCCACATGCTCTTCTTGAGTGAAACAAAGTACAGCACCATGGAAAAGGAGTGTCTGGCCATCAAGTAGGCAGTCCTCACTCTCCGTTACTACCTGCTGGGGTGGGACTTCACCCTCTGCCCAGATCACGCCCCACTCCAATGGCTCCACTGCATGAAGGATGCCAACAAGCGGATCACGTGGTGGTATCTGGGTCTCTAGCCCTTTAAATTCAAGGTGGCCCACAGACCGGGGGCACAGATGGCTGTCGCTGAATTCCTTTCCAGAAATTGGGGGGGGTAGACAGGCCGGATGGCTCCCCAGCCTGAGTCGGGCGGTGGGGATAAGTGGCAGCAGGGTTGTGGTCAAGCGTCTGTCCAGAGAGAGAAAAAGTGGTAAGGGCGCTTACACCTGAGCTAGATTTTGTCTAACACCTGTCTCTAATTCCAGTGAGCATGGGGAGAGTGGCATATAAGTGGCCACGCCACCAGCAGAGGGAGAGAGAGACTGGCACAAGGAAGCCTGCTGTGTTTGTGAAACTAGGATGATTTTGTGATTACTGTCAGGAGTTTAAAACTGAACACTACACTGTTTCATATCAAGGAAGCTTTGGGTAAGTCACATGTCTGTCTCTGACACACTTCGTTCTTTAGAAAAGAAAAAACCTGCCATTTTCTTGAAAAACTACATTTAAAAAATCCTAGAACTAGAAAGTTGTTTAAATCTTGATATTTGTGGTCAACTACAAGATGAACATTTAGTTTTTTTGGCAGTGACATTATGTGGTCATGGCAATAAAGTTAAATTAAATAACTTTACACAGAAAAGGTTAGTAAGCAGTTTTATCACACTAAAATAATGTAACATGCATATTGTTTACGTGTTGTGGCTGTGCTTTTAAAACTTTAAAAAAATATATTTTTTTTTTCAATATTGTGCATTATAGCTGCACATCGTGAGAACACAGTATTGCAAAAAAATTGTATGCAGCTAGAAACCATCAAATACTCACTAAGCACAAAACAGATGGGGATATTATCCAGAGTGTTGGCATGTGACTAAAAAAAGCAAGATTAATCACACAAATATAACATTGTATTAAATATTAGAGAATTATATACACACACAGTAAATACCATATGGACTCTTGCCCAGAATTCTTGAATATTAGCGCAGAACCACAGAGCATGGGCCATGTCTCCAACTTACAACTTCTGAGCTATTAAGGATCCATCACCAAGACTCTGAATCATTGAGGAATAATGACACATCATGATCCTTTCCAAAGGCTGTGAGCACCATGCAAAGAGTGTCTCCAGCTTTTGGGCACTGTGTACTACCACCAAAAATAGTACAAAGTAGATGGCGCAATTGTAAATACCAGAAAAATTGAGACCTACAAATCCCAAAGTGCTGTTATATTTTCAAATGCCAAGTGTAGCAACACCCCTCTCAATCCATTCTTTCCAGAAAAAGGGGGACTTGTTAATGTATAATTTGGGGTTCAGCCATAAACTTTACGAGACATTTAGTTAAGTATCAGAACTGAATGGAGCCTGGGTAGCTCAGCGAGTATTGATGCTGACTACCACCCCTGGAATCGCAAGTTCGAAACCAGGGTGTGCTGAGTGGCTCCAGTCAGGTCTCCTAAGCAACTAAAAGTGGCCCGGTTGCTAGGGAGGGTAACCTTCTCGTGGTCGCCATAATGTGGTTCTTGCTCTCGGTGGGGCATGTGGTGAGTTGTGCGTGGATGCAGCGGAGAATAGCATGAAGCCTCCACATGCGCCATGTCTCTGTGGTAACGCACTCAACAAGCCACGTGATAAAATGCGTGGATCGATGGTCTCAGAGGCAACTGAGATTCTTCCTCCACCATCCGGATTGAGGCGAGTCACGACACCACACGAGGACTAAGAGCACATTGGGAACTGGGCATACCAAATTAAGGAGAAAAGGGGAGGAACAAAATGTATCAGTACTTAACAAACAGGAAAACTTTGTCCATACTGAATGTAAGTGTAAAGTAATAGGATGCATTTTTACTTCTCTAGGCAATTGGATAGAAAGACTTTGCAATGGTGAGATTGGGGCAAGGACTGCTTGTTCAGTGTTGTAGCAGGGAGGGGGCTCGCTCTGTTGGAAGAGACCAATGGGCAAGATGTCTGAGACTAAAGGCATAGTAATAAAACTAAATGTTGGGGGAGGCCTAAACCTCCTTAGTTGAATTTCAATAAATTGCATAGAACAATTGACAAAGGTAGTTTATCATTCCAAATAAAAGACTATAAAGAAATTAAAATAAGAAAGAAGAACATCTAGAGGGAGAGACTGCAGTAAATAATTTAATTTGGGGATATAATTCTTTATTATAACATTGACCTTCCCAGTCATAGACAAAAGTAGTGAAGCCCACCTATCAACATCACACGAGAACCTTTTCATTAAAGGGTAAAAATGTACTCTAACTAAACCCCTCAAATTTGCTGGAAATAAAATGCTTAAATGCCTAATGCCTTGCTTGGGCCATTGAAAGGTGCCAGGTTGGGAAGCTGTGGTAGGGCAATATGCTGTCAGAAGGTAAGACAGAACAATAAAGGGGAGAGAGGACAGCCTTGCTGGGTTCCCCTACCAAAAGAGAAATAATCTGTAATTAATCCATTAGTTTGCACTGCCGCTGTCGGTTGTTTATACCGTAGCTTAATCCACGGCAATAAAAGTGTTCCCAAACCCAATTTCCAAAATCTTAAAAAGATAATCCAATTCTACCATATCAAACGCCAAACAACCACAAATAAACCCCACTTGATCAATACATATAAGAGAAGTTATTACTGTGTTTAATCGATTAGCCCGAATTTTAGACAATATTTTTACATCTAACTTAATCAAGGATATTGGAAGATAATTTTACATTAATTTGGGTCTTTATCTTAAGAATGAGACTGATCAGGGCTTGCGGTAGTTCACCTCTCTTTAATGACTCGGTGTAAACGTCTAACATAAGACGAGCCGGTTCTGTGACATCAAAAACATTCTGCGGCAAAACCATCAGGTCATGGTGCCTTACCTTCTGGCGAGACTCTAATAACCTCAACAAGCTCCTCCAAAGTAATATCTCAGTCAAGAAAGTCTTTTTGATCAATCAGCCCTGCTTGCAACACAGTTTAGCAATCGAAACCATTTCAGTTCTCACCGGTTAATATTGATTAAAAGGATAATTGTAGCAAAGTGAAGCTGAGCTCGTCTCTAAGCGACCAACACTCACATAGCGTCACGTGACGCCCTTTATTCTTAATAATTTCACCACAATAGTCGATGCTACAATATATACTATACAGTGGAAAACAACTTTCTGTGTTGTAAAAAAAAAATGGAAATTGTGTTTAACACACGCACAACATTTTGGAAAGGGATCAATAGCATAGCAAGTGTACAAGTGGCTTTACAACTAGTGTAACGCACACGCGCGCGCACACACACACACACACACACACAGTGATGATGTAGGTGTATTCATTCTGAGATCTCCTTGTCATGCAGCGTGAAGACAATGCTGTGCATTTACTGAATCCTTATTGTCAGTAAGTGAGATTATATAATTCTATAAGAAATAACACTCAGCACTGACGAAAGATATCTGCTGGAATTCATGTCTTTTGAAGGATAATGGGGCACATACTGTATCAAGTCTCTATTCATTTACTTCATGTTCATTCTCTTTGTATAATGTCACAGTCACACAGGATGAGCCGCATCAGGTTCCTGAGGTTGTGGGAACTGAACACTTTGGCTTTTATTCTGTGCCTGGACTGTGATATATACATGTCAGGAATCAGGGGCCACTGCATGTAAACTTCCCACTGACACTTTTGTTTCACCCTTCATTTGGTAATCTGGAAAGGCAACAGGCCAACTTCTAAAGATCCTAGTTCGCTGGGTGAAAGTAGAAGTGTAAATGAACATCCTCGTTTTGGCTTTACAATAAGTCTTTGTTACGGATCATTCTCAGGAAACACTGCCATCGTGTCCCCGTCACTTACGACTAATAACAGGATTCTGAACCTTAAATTTGTCACATTATATAACAGAATTAAACCTGTTTAGTAATTAATACAATTAATTGCATTTAAAATTAAAAATACATTTTGCATTTGGCCAATTTGCATGTCTCCATTGAGTACCATGACATCACAATGGGTTGTGTAGAACAAAATAGAATTCTACCTGTAGTAAAAAATACAATAAAAATAATTTAATAAAAACAAAATTCCATCAAATTAAATTGAGCAATCTTTAAGAAAATAATAAAAACTAAATATTTTAAGTTATGAAATGTTTTAATTGAAGTGTGTAAATCTTAAAAATAGTGTCAATATTTTGGTGTATATTTTAATGAAATATCATGTTTTTACTGGCTATAGTTGTTTGTTTATTTTTTTGTTTGGGGTTTTGTTTGTTTGTTTGTTTTTTTTATTTGGTTTGTTTGTATGTTTTTGTAATGCTTAATGCTTTTTCTGAAAAAATGCTACATTTGTGTTTGTCCCTCACTTGCACTCACCCCTGCAAACCATTTAAAGCACTTTTTTTTTGCATTAATGAATACAAATCACAAACTAATTTAAAATCTAATAACTGACCATTTTAAACATTTTATTAACCTGTAATTCTTTATTAATTTTAATAACTTAATTAATTCATATGTATGATGTTTGAGAATTACTCACTTGAATTTCATGATATTTATGCATTTGGCAGACACTTTTATCCAAAGCGACTTACAGAGCCCTTATTACAGGGACGATCTCCCCGGAGCAACCTGGAGTTAAGTGTCTTACACAAGGACACAATGGTGGTGGCTGTGGGGATCGAACCAGCAACCTTCTGATTACAAGTTATGTGCTTTAGCCCACTACGTCACCACCACTCAAAAATAGGCTTTTCCCACTTTAAACATGATGGTTTGATCTTTTTGATCATATTGTGACATCTTTAAAACAGATTTAGCCACATGGGTCATACAGAAGTTTCTCTTATAAATCGAAGGCAAAAAAAAAGGAATATCTTGTTAGAATTTGCAGATGTCAGGTATCCACATTACCAATAGAGACTTTTTTTATTTTGTAAAACAATAGTGACTTGCATTAATATTCATTAGTCTTCAAAAAAGGAATTCTTAAATCTCATAACAGATTAAATGGTGACACAGCTTTGTTTCTAAAGACTGTTTTTCAGCAAGTTAACAACATCTGCAAGTAATTTTCATAAACACCAGCATCATTCACCTCTCTCACTACTCACAGTGTGTTAGTATGAGACAAACAGGTAAACAGAAACACACACTCATGGTGGATTTCTGAGAAAAGCATTTTCTTGGAATAATTGACTGTTTATACCCAGGGCAAAGCATTTACACCTCTTATAGGGTATCTCACCTATATAATAAGAAACAGATGTAATGCCACATAAGCAAATTCCTCTGGTATCTTTAAAGGGGTCAGACTATAAACCCGGTCCTGTTGAAGGATGAAAATGCCATTAATTTAAAGCTCACGGAAGCTCACGGAAGCTCAGTAATTGCACCATTAGCCTCATAATTACTGTACAAATCCAAACTAGGAGCAAAAACAACAAGTTCAGGGAGTTTAGAGTGTGTGTGTGTGTGTGTGTCACACTGTAAACATGGTGTTTTGAATGTAAAATGCTGACATTAAACTCTGTTTCAGGTTGTGTCCATAGAAAGGTCCAGATTGAGGGAGAGAGATAAAGCAGCCTTTTGTCTTTAATCACACCCTGTCTGTGATATTTGCTGCTAATTATTGATGGCTCTTTTCCAACCTCAAGCCTCTCTGTGCAGGGAACAACATGGAACACATTTAAAGACACATAAACATATGAAGGTTTTTGACATTTTAAATACCTTATATGCCATTTTTATAACTATATTAATAGAGACATTATACATGGAATATTTTTTATTTATGCGTCAATTTTATTACAAAATTCCATCAATAATTCCATCGTAATATTTAACAAAAAAAAATGATTTTTGTAGTTTTTTCATTCAAACCTGGTAAAACAAAAGCAAAGTTGAGGTTTTTGGAATATTTAAAGTTATGCTTCTGCACTATTTCTAAGTCATTAATCAAATGCATGTTGTTATTAAGGCAAATGGGTACATACCAATAACTAAGAAATTCTGTGATTTATCCACTTTTTTTTATTTATTTTTTTAGAGAATGCCTAATAGAAGCATTTTAACTTGTAAGGACAGACTTATCACTGTATACTGTCTAAAGTGTTGGTGCTTTAGGGTGGGTGTGTGTGTGTGTGTGTGTGTGTGTGTGAGAGAGAGAGAGAGAGAGAGAGAAATGATTGCATGACATGAAGTTTTAGATGTGCATGTTGTTCAGGGATCTACATCCTAAGGTATAACATAGCTTTGTGCATGTGACTTCTTTGGAGACAAACTTGTCCTTAATGGTTAAACTATTAATAAACAAATGCTTTTTTTTTTTTTTTCTAAATATGCAAAAAGTCTTGTAAAGTTTGCATTAGTCTGTAGTAACTAGCTTTATATCAAAACAAAAAAATCTATAGTACATCCTCAGTTAGATAAATGTGTGTAGTGAATGTCGATGTGTATTATGGGATGATTATTTGTGTGTTATTCTGTGGACACAGATTGTGTGTGTTTGTGTGTGTGTAGGGGGCGTGTGTTTATATAACGGGGGGCTGCACTATAAAAGAGCATGCATTGGGACTCAGCTCAGAATTCCAAACTTGAGATCTTTTCCCACACAGTCTAGACTGAGCTCTGCAGTAGCCATGGTAACCACCATGCTGGGATTGCTGGGAGTCATCTTCTGTGCCCATGCGGTTAGCTCAGAGGTCATGCCACAGCCCGACTTTGACGTCAAGGGGGTAAGAGTCAAGACATTAAGAGGAGAAATGGAAGTTGGATATGAACTTAGGCTGAAATTAAAGAAACTGAGAGTAAAAGATAGAAATGGCAATGCTTGCTTTTATGTTTAATTTATTCAAAATATGCATTTTTCATTCTACTTTGAATCATTAAGGCACTGTTTTGATTTTCTTATGTGTAAAATAGCAATTGTAATTCAGGAACACAGTTCTCAGCTTGTTTTGGAAATGTGCCAACAGTTAAAACTAGTTTACTTAGTTCACTTAAATAGTCCTGCAGTTTAACAAATACATTTTCTTTCAAGATGAATGATTCAATGAAGTCTCAAAATTAATATGTCATAATAACTACATGTATAACAGCTATTCAAACAATAGAAAAATGTTGTTTAAAATAGTTTAGATAATTATTCCACACTATGGGAAAATACTGCTTAAAAGTTCAAGTCAACTGCCCATTTAATACATGACAAAAACCAAAAAAAGTAGAAATATGTAACTTTGTTTTTAATAACTCCGGGTTTTATGAATGTATTGCATACATGTGATTGTTGAAAATAAAAGAAGAAAAAAAACCCATTGACTTACACTGAAGGAGGGACCCAAGCCATATCTGGGTACTAAATATCAGAGACTCAGGCTCCCCAAGTTTGGGATGGGCTCTTTTGATCTGGGCCAATGAGCAACCATCTAGATCAACACCTTAGCAACTGCATAGCAACCACCAACAACACCTCTGCATCATAGCGAGGACTTTTGCATGAACAAGCACCACTAAAATTGACTTCAGAAACTGTAAAAATCAAGTTTTTACATCTGTTGTTTAAAATGATATGCGCCCTTCTCATATAGGTGGCTGGGAAATGGTACCTGATTGGTTTTGCCACCAATGCAGAGTGGTTTGTCACCCGTAAGGATAACATGAAGATGGGTGTCGCCATGCTCACGCCAAATGACGAAGGTGACCTGGAGATGGCATATTCTAGTCTCAAGTAAGATTATTTACAAATACAATGTTCTCAAAACGCAGTGTTGGGGAAGCAACTTTGAAACTGTAGATTGCCAATCTAAACTTTCACTGAATTAAGCCACTCGTATTTGCTGGACTGCTTCACTTGAATGAATCAAACACTCCACCGTGACAAAGAGGACCATTAGGAACGAACAGATTCAGTAGAATGACTCTCACTTGTGGGCAAATATGAGCGCATGTTTTGTTATTTTGCCTCAGGTTGTTCAGCTATACAGCTAAATGCACAAACATCATAACATCAACCTTCAAGTTCTAATTGGTCATTTTTTACTGATTTTATTTTAAATGTATTTTTTTATAAAAATCAAGAGGTATAAAACTTTGTGACTTTTCCTCTTTTTACCATAGAAACACATAGAAAACTGTCCTTATAAGATGCCATTAAGTTAAAGAGGTTTTCTAAAACAAGTGAGAAACACTTGTACTGTTCACGGTCAAATTTGACCGACCATTTAAATGAATGGGGAAATTAAGTAACAGCATTGAGTTATAGAGACCAAGCAACAATAGGGGAACAATGAGGCCACCTATAGGCTATACTTGTCATTGCTATGAGATGTTTTTTCCAGCAGACAGAAACGGAGGCCCCTTATGCATGACACACAGCAGCCTTTGCATAAGTATACAAGTTCGCTTTATACTGAAGTGATGGTAATAATAAATTTGCTTATTTTCTTTTTAAAAACAATGTATGGTGCAATTTGAGCTCATTGAGGTCTAAATCCATATAGTCCACAAAAATGCAAAAAATAAAAGTGATAATAACCATGCAAGAAGTTAGTTAAGAGGTGTGTGCATATACAAGTTTTAGCGCAGAATACACATCAATAAGTAGTAAAAGTAGTTCCTTTATAGAGAAATTATTGGAATGGCTTTCACGCTACTAAAAATGTTAAGTTAATAGCATTGCAACTTTAGTTAGTTGCTAAGCAACACTTTCAAAAAAAATTTCCATGGTGTCTTTCCAGTCCTGATGGCACGTGCTGGAGAATGACTCATCTGGCTCAAAGAACTGACGTTCCCGGGAAATTCAGCTTCCGCAGCGAACGTGAGGACAATACATTCTTAACCCCAGACATTACATACAGTTCTGAACTTTTCAAGACTTTGGTTTAAAATAAGAAATGATGTGTTTGTTTCACAGGCTGGGAGAGTGAAAATGACATGCGTGTTGTGGACGTGAAGTATGATGAATACGCTTTGATCCACACCATCAAGACCAAGGCTGGATCCACAACTCTACTCAACAAACTCTACGGTAACATCCCTTGTACAGTTTAAAATCAATCCGTTATCAACATAATATTCATTCTGACTACTTCCTGGCTACTTTTATTGACTTTCGTACTATATATTTACTCAATTAAAATGTAGCTAATGAGCTCTACCACTGAAACAACTTTCTCTGCAGACGTCACCAATACTACTTTCTTATTTTCCCTCTCTCCAACCACTTCTCACCAGTCATAAGAGACCATTTTGTTTTTGACAGTCCAATCAATATAATCCCAGTGGATAAAATCAAGTCCCATCCTACATTTTTTCCTTACATACAGTTTTACACAAACACATGACTTTACTTAAGTAAAATGGGATGTGAGCACTGTTTAATGTGGACTGTAGAGCCTTTGGACACACTTAAAATTTACAAACCATGTTTCCTATTCTTTGATCACTGGACTTGTTTTGGAAAGTGATGGCTACCAGTCCAGCCAACACATTGGCAGTGAGTTGACAGTGAAAAGTACTGTGGTGATCCCATGGTTCTGTGATACTGTCAGATGTTATGGTACCTGATAATTGGGTAAATGACCGGACGCTCATCATTATTATTATTATTATTATTATTATTATTATTAGGGGTTCAAGCCCGAAGGGCTGAAACCATATTGTAATGATTTTTAGTTTTATTCTGCCCTAACACTGATCGTGCAGAGCAAACTGTAAGTCATAGAGAGCTGAAACTTTTTGAGTACTACATCGTATCAAAGTTTCGGCCTGATTGGCCTCAAGGTGGCGCTATAGTAATCATGTTTATGTTTTGGCCCATAACTTCTAAACCATTTGTTGCACATTGGATTCCTTCGCATAAGACGAACAAAACGTATATCTCTAATTTCCGTCTAGAAAATGTTTGCGCTCATTTGCATAATCTGAAAAACCTACTTTTTCGAACTCCTCCTAGGCCGTATGTCCGATTCACACGAACATTGGGGGGTGTCTACTATGAACCCTCCTGACAAAAATGTATCAAAGGAATTTTGATTCATCGAAGCGGTGTGAATATTTAAACCAACAAATTGGTCAGGCATCATCCATTTTGCACGTATTGACCAATATCTACCAAACGAAAAGGCCATATGTTATGAAACTGGATACACATAGACAACAGGACATTGAGGATGCACGGGAAATTTGCCTATAGGGAGCACTACAACAAAAAACACTCATAACTCCGCAACCGTATGATCAATGAAGTTGGAAACGGGCATGCATCTTGTAGGGGCCAAATGCTAACAATCCTACAATATCAGTCGGACAAATAAAAAACATGTCCACCAGCAGCCAATCAAATTTCAGCAAAATGGCTGTATATAAATGGTGTGTAAATTATTGTATATTATCCAATGATATCTGCTATTGTGCACTACATCTAGGACTCCCTTGGTCAATAATTATGAAAGGAAAGTTGAACTTTAGTTATTTATTTAGCGGTTGCATTTATCATGTGGGTTTGACCAAGTGTATCCAAAAGCCTATAATTCCTTAAAATAAATAAATGTGCTTTGTACCACCATAACAATTATCCTGTTTCAGGATCATTGAATACAATACATCAGAGTCATATCTAACACTAGTTTGCAAATTGAGCAACAAAATACACATACATATACAAATGCATTCCTTTTTTGCATACTTTGAAAGTTCTTAAAAGGCTTGAACCCCGACAATTGCTGCTTGCAGCTATATTTATTATTATTATTTTTGTCCATATCTATTAAATTATTTTACAAATAAATAAAAACGTAAAAAATGCAATTCACACAAAACAATTACTTAAACGCCTCTTCTGTGATGAACATGTTTTAAAAATCTGAGTTCAAAGTCATTTTGATGTATTTCATATTCTCTGGCGCTTTAAGTAAACGGATATCATGTGGTGCAACCATCTGGAGACAGTAAAAAAATAATAATTAAAAGCTGCAATTCATGACAGAAATTGTGGCACAAGTAGTTCAGAATTATATTTTATTAATATTTATTTTAGAAAAAAAAAATAAGCTGTGAAAATTTATTTTAAAATGACTAATATTTTACTTCTATAATATTAAAATAGTGATTAAATTGTGTAAACCAAATCAAAGTCAGGTGGTGTAACCAACATGCAGGTTGCCATTCTGTTGTCACGTGACAAAAAGAAAACGTAAAAATGTGTGTTTTTGAAATTAGTGATTACATTATTTACTCATGTATTTAAGTGTCAAGAAAAGTACTTTATTACTTTGTGGTTACACCACATGACATTTTTAAAGCCATTAAATCTTTATGTATTTTTTTTAGAAAATGCTAAAAATTTAGATAATTCATAAAAAATTATGAAACCAAATTGGACACAAAGATTTCTAATTTTTATCAACTTTATTCATTAATGACCCAATTACCATCGCCATGATATTTACATGGTATAACACTTAAAAGAATACAATGGTAATAACAAAGTACCATGTCTAGAAAACCATTGTACTTTCTGTATGTGTCCTGTAGTTCTAACTGTAATTGTGCAAGAACTTGGCAACAAAAACCTTGCCCACAGTGTAAATTCAGGTTTGACAATTTGTGATTCAGTACGGTTGTGTTTTGTGCAGGTCGAACCCCAGACCTGGGACAAGATGTCTTGGACAAATTCACAGAGTTCTCTTTGGAGCAAGGCATCCTGCTGGAGAACATCGCCATCCTTCCTAAAAATGGTAAAACACAGTAAACATTGGCCAGAAACGTGCTAGAGAAGTTATGAACGTAACAAAGCATGAAATGTTAATGTACTTGCGTAGAATATGTTTCGGGCCTTATACTTCTGTGCATGCATTATAAATGTAGCTTTCGTCTGATGTATATAAAATGCAAATATTTCAATAGGGTTATTATTCTATCATCTTTTCTACCTAGATGAGTGCCCTTGAATGGTGAATTTGAAGATGCTACCTGACCCTTCTGCGAGTCTCCCAATGCCCCTAAAGAATACTGAATTATGGCTGTAGTGAAACATTTAAAGTGTCCCCTAGTGTTTATTCTTTAATAACCTAGCTTTTTTTTAACCCTAAACTTATCCGTTTTTTACTTTGAGTTTGGACCAATAAAATCTTTTGTGATACTATCTCAGTTGACAATTTGTGTCCTTATTTTTAGTATTTTAAAGTCTGAAATGGAGAACATGACGTATGTAGTCATTGCTCTAAAATGTATTGTGCATCCACATCCACTTATTCTTCATTACACTTTCGCAGCATTTTTCACATTTTAGAATAATAGTGTTTAGTCATCACAACTTGGATTTGAATAGTGACCCAAAAAAAGCTTATAAAACTCTTACTTTTGTGCTTTTTAAGAGTAGTCATTTGCAACTAGTAGATTATTACGGAGCATGTTTGCTGGACACAACTCAACTCATCCAATTAAAAAAAAAATATAATAATAATAATGAAAACATTAATTGAGTAAAGTGTGTCCAAACTTTTGACTGGTTGTCTAGAATCTAGATATTAGTACAAGTACATAATTGATCAAACTTATCGAAATACTGATAAAATGCACACATTGAATGCATATCAAGCTGTTTTGGATAAAAGCATCAACCAAATGAATGTAAATAGGAATGCTTACCATGTCCCGGGTCCAAACTGAGTGTTTTTGGTATTTTATGAAAGGACCATTAGAAAAGTTCTGCATACTTTTAGGGATAATTCACCCCCAATTAAAAATAATTTACTCACCCTCACGTTTTTCCAAACCCATTTGACTTTACTACTTCTGTGGCCTCAATGAGTCGCCATTCACTTTCACTGATTGCATACTTTTCCATACAATAAAAGTGAATGATGATTGAGATTTACATTATGCCTATCATCTCCATTTGTGCTACGCAGAAGAAATTAAATCATATGAGTTTGAACAACACGAGGGTCAATGAAGTATCATGTGTCTATTTGCACCCTGGAGTAAATAGTATCTGCCACACAGTGCAGGTATTTGCACCCAATAGACAGATTGAACCACAGAAATATACTACAAAAAAACATGACGTGTTGCTGCAGTGGTGTGGGGTGTAAAGATGGGTGTAAACAAACTGGGTGTACTGTTGTCATAGTGACCGCATTCTGATCTGGAGGCGGGGTCTATTGATCACACTCATTTCCGCGGCTCAGCATCGCTTGTTTGTTGACTGAATCACTGTATTACTATAGTATTACTGTAGAAACCATGTTTTTTGGCAGAACCCATAGTTTTAATGCAATTAACCTTGGTTAGTACAGTATCGGGTGGTAATATTTAATTTTGTGGTTACTGTAAATTTACAAATAGTACCATGGTGAAACCATGGTTACGGTAGTAAAACCAAGGTTATTTTTTCTAAGGTACGGTTAGGATTAGTTTTAGGGGTAGAGGTTAATGTAGTGTGTCTGTGGGACTCTAAATAAACAAAAAACACACTGATGAGGAGGCCGTGGCCATTGCATGACGGTGCACGGTTGGAGAGAGCGAAATAAAGGGGAGCCGGAGATGCCAGTTCGGGAGAGAGAGAGAGAGAGAGAGAGAGAGACGCACGCGGAAGTGCTGCATGTTTGTCTGTGTTCATTATGCTTTGTTGTTTTAAGTTTATGTAATTGAAGTTTATGTTCAGCTGGTTACTGCCTCCTCCATGCCCAACCTTAAAACTGTTACAGTGGTGCTGAAACCCTGGAGGGAGGAGGGATATGCTGTTGCGGAGTCCTCGCTGCTGCCGCCTGCCCAAAGGAGCAGCCGCAAGCTACCTGCCTGGGAACGGAGGGGTCGCTGCCGGCCGCCGAGGGCCGGAGGATCCGTTGCCGTCTGCCGAGAAGTGGAGGAGCGGTTCCATCCGCCAGGTTACAGAGGGCCCGCTGCCATCCACTGGGGGAGGAGCGAGCTGTCGTCCACCAGAGGGGTGGAGCGGTTGAGGACCTGGCGACTGCGTATCCAGTAACTGGCAAGTTTTCTCTCTCTCTACCTCGGTGGGTCTCTCACTCACCCTTTCCTTCTCCGGACACCTCCTCTTGACTGCCCCCCCCAGGTTTCCAGGTGGACCACCGGCTGAGGGAACGTCCAGAAGGGCAGTGTCTCCCCTCCAGAGATGGGGGATGGAGTAGGTCAGTCCGGTGGCATCCCAGCCAGAATCGGGCAGGGAAGGAGTTTGACAAGGGGGAGGGCATCAGCTGATCAGTGAGCCAGAGATGCCAGTTAGAGAGAGAGAGAGAGAGATGCGCGTGGCCATGCTGCATGTGTGTCTGTGTCCTTATGTTTTGTTGTTTTATGTTGACCGATCAGCCGGTTCCAGCCTCCTCCTTGCCCTTCATTTAACCGTTACAGATGCCCATACTGTATGTTAGTATTTAAATATGGGTGCAAATAGTATCTGACACTATGTGCAATTATTATATTCCATCTTAAAAATTTATATTTACATACAGAAAAGAAAATGCAGGAAAATACTTTACATTTTATTTCCTTTTTATCGTTTTTTTTTTTGTTTTTTTTAAACAAATGTGAAGATACATCCATTACAACACAAAGTTCTGACTCCTCCTTTCGAAGTGTTTACATCTACACTCTCTCTCTTTACAGATCTGTGTACAAAACAATAAGTTATAGTCCCATCCTAGATACATTTAACTATACAACAGTTTAAACGGTGACCAAATAAATATCTGCAGTAGGTATAAAAATGATCATGGAGAGGAAGGCGTGTGAAAGTTAAAAGGAAGTGCTTTATCAGGGAGTGTCAAGACGGACACCTGTCCTGACCAATGGCATTGATTTGGGTGAGATACACACTTGGCCTAATCGGCAATGGTGCTGTTCAGTGTTAGATAAGAGGCTGTTTCAGTGTTTTGAGGTCATGTAAAATATGTCAGCTTCCTCTAGGAACCACTGGCCAATCACATGCAAAGCTTTAGATGACATCAAACATCACATGTTAGTGGAATTGCGACCGAAATCAGTATTCATCCAACATCTGATTAACAAAACATATAAACAAAAGAGTGCATTTGACTTATCAATTCCAGCTTTTCGCACATCATTACTGCGCTACACTTGCACGGTAAGGGATGGCGGCCCAGTATGCACACTAAATGAGGTCTGAAGTTGACTATTAAGACATTTACTGGTATATCTGCACTGACTGTATCTCATAAGAACCTCTACATGAAAACAGCCTAACAGTACCATCACTATGAAGTCGCCAAGACAAGATAGTCACCATAACAGTCACTCAAGGGTCACTGGTGAAAGGTCATTGGCAACGGCAAATGTATTTGATGCTTTGCAAATAAACCGGAACACCCTGCTAACACACAATCACACAGACACACTTTCACACACAGATATGATCATTTGTAATCTCATATTACTTATGTTTTTGAAAAATACATACTGTAATTTGTGTATACTGATACAATTACCCTGATACTGTTCAATAAGGTTATTTGCAAGACATGATTGTTATACTGAATCTTACTGGGTATATAGTGTACAAATGTATTTTAAACGAATCAACAAAAGTATACCCAGGTCGCATTTTACCCCAAAATCATATATATATATATGTCATCATAAAATTAGCATCTGCATATTTTATGTTTTTTGTAATAATTCCCATTATATTTAATGGTAACATTAATTGCAGTAACATTAATTGTATTTACTAAACTTTTTTACTATTATTTAAATTTGCATGAATGAAAGGTAGTAGAACTACTACTAACGTGATGTGTAAATACTTTACTGTAATTCTAAAAAAAATAAAAATAAAAATTATATATACATTGTCATGAGAAAGTCAGAATTGCATTATGATGAGAATCATGGGAGAAAATCTGCATAATTGTCATGAAAATAATGTACAACAAAAATCTCAAGGCTTTATTTTCATTGAGCAAAAAAAAAAAAAAAATTTTTTTTTAAAAGAATCGTATTTCATTATTGTGATTTTGGGGTGAAATTTGAACGACCCAGACACATTCTAGGCAGGTTTAGTGAGATCAACCACTTAGTAATTTCTACACTCAAAAAATATTTGTCTATTTTTTAGATTTACAATTTCAATATTATGAAATTCCATTAAATTAAATTGTGTAATTTTTTTATATATATATTAATATTATTTTTATTTCATTTTTTTTAAAGATTACTCAATTTAATTTGATGGAATTTTGTTATGAAATTAAAATGCAAAAATCCTAAAATATATATATATTTTTTTGAATGCATGATCCATACATCCACTCTTTATGTGCAATGGATTTAAATCAACTTACAACATTAGAAAACAATTACCTTTGTATGATCAGACAATTCTTCAAAAATTAAAATCCTTCCTTTGTTGCCGCAGAACTCGAGCTTTCTTAAAATTATAGCAGAGACTTAAGGCATTACCTGATTTATAGCGTTCCAATTTACCCACAAGAACGCCAATCAATCTGACGGACATGCCGTTAAATTGCAAGACATCTGTCACATATACCTATATTCAAAAAGCATTTTAGAGAGGTTATGCGACACTAGGTTCAGACTGCCCCTGTTCTAACTCATTTGAGATGACAAACTAAATGCATTCGCAATATACATCTGAAATGCTTCAGAAATATCGCACCTGATCCCAGAGGCCGATTCCAAATGTAATTCATTTGTACAAAAACAAACTGAAATGCATTGATAAAAAGACATATAGCAATTACACACATCCATTAACCTAAGTTAAAGGAATGGTTCGTCCAAAAATGAAAATTCTGTAATCATTTACTCACCCTCATGTCGTTCCAAACCTGTATAACCTTCTTCAGTGGAACACAAAAAGTGAAATGTAAGAGGAATATCCTGACACTGTTAAAGTAGTCAAAGCTAGTCATACATTAGCTTTGTGTGAGGAAAAGACCAAAACTGATGTTGTTATTCACTGATAATCTTTCCCTCCGTCGAGCACACGTTTTCCCGTGTTTGCATCCAGGATTAAAAAAATTAAGCATCTTGTTCGGTTACTTGCACATGTTGTCGATGACATCAACATGCAACTTGAACGATTATCAATGCATAATGACTTAAAACTATCACATGGCTTCAGAAGACATGGAATATAGCGCATAAGCTGTATTGGTCATTTATATGGTGTTTTTATCCTTTTTGGAGCTTGACGGATGTATGTATGTATATGAAAAAGAGCAGTGAAACAAATAAAAATGCTTAAAACATTTCTACTTTCGTGTTCAACTGAAAAAACACTGGAATGACATGAGGGTAAATTAATCAGTTTGGGGTGAACTACTATTCCTTTAACGCAGAAGACCCCGAAAATGGCCATTAAGATGCAAAAATGTGTTCCATTTCACTAAACATTTCATATTCACTCTCTCATAAAGACACAACAACGTACACACACAAATATACACACATTGCTATGCATGACAAGTCTTCAAAACGAATGCCTGTGCGGAGGTTGCCAATACCGAGGGATGGCGATTTTGAATCACTGGTTGATTAGTGTCTTTACGGAAGTGAGTGACGTATGGACAAAGATGAGGAAGAGGAGGGGCAAAGGGCTTCAACACACTCATTCTGCTGGCACCATGTCTTTATGGTGCCTCATAATGTGCTGATTTTTCTCAGAAGGTCTACGGAAGCCCTTGGAGCAGTACTGACAGCGGTGAGGGTAATCTTTAGTATGGATAGAAATCACGTGTCTTTTGAAGCCAGATGCGTCGCCCGTGCTATAGTCGCAATACTGACACTGATACACCCTCCTTTCTCGCGGGCCCTTGCCTGCCCCTCCACCTACTTTCTTTACCGCGGCACCACCTGCTGCTAATTGCGCTGCCCCTATAGTCCTCTTGGGGGCGCTCTTTTCTGCCAATGGCTCCTGTGCTTGTGTAATCGGTGTTGGAGAAGTTGGCTGTTGCTGCATTTGTTGTTGTTCCTTGGTGTGTACTGACAAGATGTGGCGACTAAGTACGAAAGGGTCTGCGATCTTGAAGTTGCAGTGGCGACACTGGTGTAGCTTCTTCGCTTTGTGCGACGCCGAGTGTTTCTTGAGTTCGGACGGCCGGTGGAAGCCTTTTCCGCAAATGGCACATTTGTGTGGGTAGTCTTTAGTGTGCACGGAAATAACGTGCCGTTTAAGGTCACTCGAGTTGGAACTGCGATGGTCGCAGTGGCTGCATTGGTGCCCTCGTGCGTCTTCATGCGTCGCCGCGTGCTGCGTCAACTCCTCCTCCTCGCTGAAGGTCTGGCTGCAACGCTCGCAGCGGAACGGCAGCTCGCGACTGTGTTTCGTTTTCACGTGCATCTTGAGGTTGGATGAGTCGGCGGATTTGTAATCGCAATACATGCAAGAGTACGGCTTCTCGCCGGTGTGTGTCCGCATGTGTTTCTTCAACTCTGACGGATGCCGGAAACCTTTGCCGCATTCCACGCAGATGTGCGGGAAGCTCTTACTGTGTACGGCCAGTAGGTGGCGATTGAGCAGGCCTTGTTCGGCAGTCTCATAATCGCAAAACTTGCATTTGTACATCTTGGTTGCAGCAGGGGGAGGGATTGGTGCCGCAATGGCCGTCGGTGATTTCTGTTCGCGATGATGGTGTTGAAGGCGGTGGGAAAACAGCGCCGCTTGCTGGTGGAACTCTTTGCCGCAGGTCTCGCACTCGAAAGGAGCTTTGTTGCTGAGCGCGTGGACCTCCATGTGGTTGTGCAGACTGGCTTTTTTGTTGGTGGTGAAGTCGCAGTCGGTGCACTGGTACTTCTTGCGGGTCAAAACGTCTTGGTGGTGGTTGCGAGTATGACGCTTCAGGAAGCCGCGAGACTTGAATTTCTTCCCGCACAGCATGCAGGGGTAGACCGTCAAAGGCTGTCCATACGGACCAATGATGATCGCTAAATACAGTGATAAATGAGAGAAGACAGAAAAGGAAGTTAAGATAAAAAACGAGTATAGTGTGGCTGATATAATGCCAACATAATATGAGTTCATGATGGAGAGTCATACACAACGAACATTTATTTTACACATTATATACTCCAAACTTACTTGAAAACTGAATCATCCATATAAAATAACGTCCATTAAATTTACTATTGATTTATGGACATTTATTGTTGATAAAGCCGTCGATAGGTTTAAGACATACCATTTAAGAGCTAGCAATTCTGTAACTTGACCAAGCATACAGATATAGCACCACGTTAATTGAGTCAAAATACTGATAATCTCACATGGACCTGGCTGAATTATTGGTCAATTCAGCAATTTTGTGTACAATTTATAGGCTAGAATTAATTACTGTGTATATCTACATTGTTCCAGCTAGGCTGCTCTATTGGTATCAGCCATTAAACAACCCATATTGGTCAACCAATAATCAGAATTGTCCATAGACATTTGAAAACCTAATCAATTTCCTGTAATGCTTTGTATGCAACACTGCAACATACAATTTTTAAACAACATCCGACAGGTGATGGTGTTGTGCAGTAGTACCTGTCTGGACCTGTCGGGGTTCAGCTCGCCTCTTGTTTTTGCCGTGCTGCCGGCTGAGTTTGTCCAGTGCATCCGACTCGTCAATGTGCAGTAACGCACTTGCTGCACCGTTACGATTCTCACAGCCCTCATGATCATCCGCACCTGATTATAAAAGACATACGAGTATATTTGACTGCTCACGACTGGCCCTACAATGCATGTTGAGTTTACGGTGGTATTGAAAATAAAAAATGTTGGTAAACATCCTATTAGCACCGAAATATCATAAAAATAATTAATATAACTCAAATGAGGAAGAAACATCTTGATGAATATCAGATTCTAATGTAATCGGCATCAAAACTAAACAACATCAAAGAATGAACCAATTGTTTTAAAGAGGATCAAAACATAAAAGTGAACCCTAGATGAAAGCATTTTCATTCTCCATTGATGCTTTGAGAATATCCGTTTCATACTTCTGCAACCCAATGTTTCTAGGTCTAAGCACACATAGCTCGATCAAAGGCGAACATCACTGGGCAAAAAACATGTAAATGTTTACATTAATAACTTTGCACTTAAATTTAGGATACATTAGTATCCAATACAATAGTATTTAGATGATGTGCATGCAGTGGATCATTTGTATTTATTAAACTGTTCTCTGGACTTCAGCTAGAGCAATATATCGGTTATAGGCTACCGATTAATCGTGCCGATAAAGCTTTTTTTGGAGCTATCGGTATTCGGCATTGTATAACAGCGGCCTCTAGAGGTGAAATAAAAACAATCACTGACCACTCGTACTATCTTGCTGTTAGAGGTAGACCGATATATCGGTTTTACCGATAAATCAGTGCCGATAGTTGCTTTTTGGAACCATCAGTTATCGGCAACAATCTATACCATAAATTGCCAATAGTTTTAATCTAGTGAATGTAAGCTAACAATAGCTTAATTAGCTAAATACTTAGAGGATTGTAATGGAGCCAAGTCTCCATTTCATAATAAGTACGATATAGTTAAACGTCCTGTGTTATGCATAAAATCTGGTTATTATTTGGATTTGGGATGCACAATAAAATATGTGTTACATACTACATAATTATTAATTTTGTATGTAGTTGTGTCGGTAGAGCGTCCTGACCGTATGCAGCAGCCCACGCTACAGGCATGAATTCCTTGCTCAGTGCCGTGCTTTCATACGGTCTGTCATGAGGCACTGGCTCCTCCCCTCCGACCACAACCTCCATGTACACTTCATCAGACAGCTTAGATGCTCCTGCACACAAAACATGTCAAACTTTGATGCTCAGACCACTTGACCTAAACATAAGCAACTGGCAAATACTGGTTTACATATAATGTACACTAAGTGCGTATTGTTTTGTATGATGAATTGCTTGCGTCACTTTGGATAAAAATCCTTAGAAGCACATAATTAATAAAGCACTTTGAGCAGCATATAAACATCTTAAAGCCATAAATGTAGGTTAGCTTTGTATGAGGAACAGACCAAACATTTGAGTTATCATTCACTGAAAATCTGTACAGCAGCTCTGTACATGGATACATTATGATACTGACTGGTCAATGGCGCCATCTAGTGGTCTGCTATTTCTCAGTAACAACTGCTCATCCACATATCAGTCTGCTCATTTGGGTATTTTAGCCATCTTTACTACTTCTCAGATTACTGTGTGATCTTTGCAAGTATGCAGAGATAAAAAAATTCCAATTTAAATCAATGTTTCATGTGCATTTATTTATTTATCTGGCAGGTAGTCTTGTAATAAGATGCATAATGAGCAGTCAGACGTTCATTATTTACAAAATAATCACCAACAGAACTCCGAAGCAAACCGAAGGTCGATTTCAGCTGTTGAGAGATTTATTTCTTCTCACATAATTTCAACACAAATCAATACTTGATGTCATATATGTATTTCTTGGTTATCCATGTAATAAGCAGGATAATGTACAGTAATACGGTTGTTATCGCAAAATAACCGCGTCGGGGTCGGCTTTTTCCAATAACATCCGGCTGACTTTATATTTTTCCTTACGTGATGACTTTTAATCTAGAGTATTAATGTCATGTACACGTTACATAGCTGCCACGCGGCAGAGCAAACGTCCACTGAAGATTATAAAATTCAGGCAAAAAGAGGTCACACACTTTATGTAATATTAAATCCTTATGATTAATTAATTCATTAGGTCTAACACATGTGGAATGCATTTCCTCCCCTATTAATAGTATGAAATGTATATTGTGATAAATATTAATATCGAACAATATGAAAAAAAATATTTATAAGATATTTTGGCCATATCGCGCAGCCCAAGCGCAGCTTACAAATGCACATATTCAACACATTAAGACATTTTTAAGAAGGTTTGACATCAATGACCCTAAACATTATTGGTTCGCCTATAAAATGACTTTCATTTTAATTTTCAGTCTTCATAAAGTTTGTCTGGCTTCAGAAGATTTGGGACATCATGGAATTTAGTTGAAAGGACTACTTATAATTATGCTTTTACTGCTTAAGCTTTCATTGTATGGGAGGGAGTGTCAACTAGAGGAAGACCGATATATCGGTTTTGCCGATATATCGGTACCGATAGTTGCTTTATTTTTATCTGGAAAAACCCTTTGCCGATAGTTGCCGATATTTTATTTTAATTATTTCCCCTAATTTATTTTTTTTATTCCTCATCAATAAACCTTATCTGGTGAAATATATACATACAAAACTCTTCATCTGGTGAATTTATAGGCATTGTAATGGAGCCAAATCTCTGTAATTTCAAATTAAGAGTCCCCGGTGTATTTCTGGCTTGTTTAAAGTAAAAAGTCCAATGTGATGCCCCAAATTTCTGTGGTTATATTTGGAATTTTGGTTGCACAATTAATTGCTTTTGGGATTTTGCAGCCTCCATATCTGTACCCTTCATAGTAAAGAAATAAAAATATATTTTATTATTACATAGATCAATTAAAAAAAAAAAAGATCAGCCAATTAATCGGTTATCTGCCTTTTCCACAATCTTAGTTATCGGTATCTGCAAAATCAACTATGGTTTGTCTCAAGCGTCATCATTCTTCAAAAATCTCCTTCTCATTCATAGAGGTTTGGAATGACATGAAGGTGATTAAATGATGACAGAATTTAGATTTTTAGATTAACTAGCCCTTTAACTGGTTACATAAAATAATTTGAGCTGTAGACAGCTCCAGACACAGAAATGATAAGAAGCTTTAACTGTTTGGTAAACAGTTTATTCACCATCAGTTTGTGTATGGTGACCATCTCCCACAGACATATAGACCATCTTCTCTCGTAGCGGTCGAACCACCGGCTCAGCCAGAGCTACTGCCTCACTTTCACTCTCACCGAGGTCCACCGTCTCCCCTACACACACACACACAAACACACAGCCCAGTGTTAGACAATCAGGCCTAAATTATATTACATCCCCATCAATTTTCCTTTAAGCGAGAGACGGCCTACATAGTACACATACTATGGAATGCCAAATTGACTTAATTATGTGCAGGACATTAATTTCAGATATCCTCAATTCAATTATCACAATTGCTACTTCTCGATATCAGCAATGGAACATTAGGGCTGTTGATTTAACGCGTTAATTCAGTGCAATTAATTTGACAAAAAATAAAGTGTTAAAAAAATGAATGCAATTAATCATATCGAGCTTGATGAACCACCTGTTTTCAGCAGGGGGCAGTAAGCGAAACGAAGGCTGTATAGGCAACGTGCAGCTGTGCAGAGAACAAACCACACTTACAGCAGACAGCACAAGATGAGAACAACCCTTGTATTCAAACAGCTTGATGGAGCGCAAATCTGATTGCAAAGATTTCAATATATTTTTCTAAGTTTCAAACTACATTTAACATGACACAGCAAAATAAAAATGATAGGTTTATGATGTGACGCAACCAAAATGATCTAAAAGCATTAGACAATTTGATTATTGTTATTAGAGGGGCTTTCTCAGCAAATATTTATATATGTGATTAATTGCAATTAATCGGCAACAATCTATGCCATAAATTGCCAATAGTTTTAATCTAGTGAATGTAAGCTATAAATAGCTTAATTAGGTAAATAATTAAGTAACTTATCCAATAAAAATTTTAATCGATTGACAGATATATAAAACTCATCTACTGCACGTGATATAGAGACTATAACAAACACTTGGTAATCTTGGCGCACTCACCAAGATCATCCTCTCCAGAGTCTGCTTTGAAGATGTAAACTTTAATAACTTCCTGTCCATCTTCGTCTTTCTCCACCTCCTGATCATCTATTGCCCCCTCCACCGTCACCTCGTCTCCATCACCCGACACCATCTTACCTGCATCATCCACTACAGAGAGAGACAGATTACTGAAGCATTATGAATACATTAGGGATGTGCATGAGTTAAAATTTAAACTCGATTAATCAAGTACTTGATTAATCGGATACTCGATTAATCGAGTACTCATTCAATTTTAAATATTCAACTAATAAAAACACTAGTCGAATATTGCAATGCCGTGGGCAACAGTGAACAGTTGCTCATTACAACCTGACGAATTGGTTTGTGCTGTGAATGCTTGATGTATTTCAATGAATCGTTCACCCAAAAATAAAATTAATTTTGTAATTTATGAATTGATTTGTTGTTGTTTATGCATAGTGCTAATTTTTTCATAATAAAACAGGTTCAAAGGTTAAAGTTTTAACTTAAATTGTAAATTCGCAATAAATGCTAGTTTTATTATGTATTAGAGCAGGGGTTTTCCACTGCACATCAAGTGGCGACCCACCATAGTAAAAAAACATAACCTGTTTTTAATGTATCCTGGGTCGCATTTTCTTTGATCTTGCATAGTTTTGATCATGGTTTTAAAGTATAAATGCATGTATCAAGGGATATTATTTTTGTTGTTGATGTCAAAAACAAAAGATACAGAAAGTTTTCTCCCCTCTGCACGCAAGCGCCAGAGATACATAGATTAGAGCAGAGTGGAGATTATCATTCAATTTGCCTCGGCGGTCCCAAATTTCACTTGGGTGGCCGCAGAAACTTTTTCAGTTGGAGAACCACGGCATCGTTTTTCCTGCTGTCCGCATCGCAGTCCGAATAGACCTGCGACCCAGTTTTGGGTCACGACCCACCAGTGCGTTACAGAACATGACAACATAATGTCTTGAAATGACCATTCCTAGAATGTATCCGAGTTTTAGTGCATTATTTGAACTGTTCCCACACTTTTTGACCAATGAATTTCCACAGATTTTCAATGCCCTTTCTAATCATTCTCGATTATTAAATATGGTTTTAAAATGGTTTGTGAACCAGTTTGACCGATTCATTGAAAAGAACCGACTCGAGAGAAAAATTCACTCACAAAAATCGAACATCACTGTCTTGTGAGCATGTTTTTCTACACGAGGAATATTTAGCAGATGAAATATTTCAAGATGGACAATGTTAACGAAAATGTACATTCACTCTTGAAATTTCCATGACTTTTCCAGGCCTGGAAAAAAAATGTTTTTCCATCATGGGGCCTGATAAGAAATTAAAGTCAAAATTAAATAAAGTAAAAAAGTCAAGTTTGAAAGTGTATTCAAAGAACAAAACGTGGAATAGTGAAAACGGGATCAAATGAATGACTAAAAAAAATAAATGAACTGACAACTAAGTAAAATGAATGAATCAACAAACGGGCATGACCGAATGAATGAACAACAGAATAAAATAATTTGTGAATGAACGAATGAATAACTGACTGAATTGACAACTAATTGAATGAGTAAGTGAATTAATGAAAAAAAAAATACTGACTGAATATTAATAAGAGAAAAAATGAAAGAATGAATGCACGGATAATGTAACTCAATTACATGAGATCATCAAGTAGTCTCCGCAGCTGTCGGAGTCGTGCTCTGGGTCCAGTCCGTCCGGCTCCCTCCCCTCTGCCACCAAAACATCCTCGGTCATCTCTGCCATGGCAACACCATCCTCCTCTTCCTCCTCACCCTCCAAGGACATCACACAGGTCTCCACGGCAACGCCCTCGTCATCATCACAGTGCACATACTCGGCAACCACGTCCTCCACTGCGTCCTGGATGACGAGCTCGTCAGAGGAGAAGCCCTGAACAGAGATGCCCTCCCCATCTACCTCCGACACCAGCACAGTCTCCTGAAGCTCCACCACGTACTCCTCCTCACCAACACCTCCCTCATCTACAACACAGAGACGGAGAGAGAATGGCTGAACTGCCAAAACAAGCTCGATCACTAGTGTACAATTCATGATATAATATAACGACTAGTACCCCACCGATATATCGGTATATGTTTACCGATATGCGCAGATATGAAAACTTTTTTCTGAACATATAATGCTTTAGAATTGGTGTCATTGCATAGTTTCTCCAGCAGAGTGCGCTCCAACTCCACTGTTTACAGAGCTGACGGTGGCACTGCAGACAGGGCGGAGTTAAGCGGTGCGGTGTTAAGCGGTGTCTTCATGGTAAGTTGCAAACTAGTTTGTGAAACACATACTGGAAAGTTAATAACCAATGACCCAATCATTTTCCCTTTTCAATATAACTAATATAATGTTAACCCTGTCCCTGACATCATGTTTATCACATCTGTTTGCTAAGTTAGCCAGCTATAGTTTGTCAGTGCAGTCAGTAACGTAGCAGATTGAAAGGTAAACATCAGAGCATCTTTTTGCAGCTCAGCAGACAGCGGTGCGGTGGTTGATTGTGTCTGTTGAGTGTTGATTTCACACTACGTTACCTAGTTGGTGAGACGCAATACTGGTCAATCTTTTACTCTCCGTGACAACGAGCTTATAGCTAACTAGCTAACCACGTAGCCACTTTCCTTGCTTGCCAGCTAAGTGGAAGCTAATGTGTATACATGTATTCACCAAACGGTTTTGTTCAGGATTCACAGTTTGGTGCCTCCTTCAACCGAACAATTCCAGTCATGCATTTATAAAATGTAATATTTAAAAGTCTGGATTTCCACCACTGAAAGTTTCCCCTGTAAACTTGTATAGCAGAATACGGTGTAACACCGCGGCCGCTGTTTTTCTCTCATCTCGGCCGGTGTAAATGCTTCTTGATTTACATCCTGCCTCTAAATGACTGGCAGTATTAAAATAGTCGGAATTGGACTGATACTAAACAGTACTGATGTTTATTTAGCTATTTATTTTATTTGAATTGATTCTTTATTTTAATAGTCAGCATTTGACTGATAATAACCATAGGCTACCGATGTTTTTTAAGCTATTTAATGTATTTTTATTTATTCTTTATTTTCTCAGTGTTCATTTCTAGAATTGGAAGACAATGTATAATAATAATGACAAATATTCTTTGATAAAAATATTTGAGAAATGCATTTGCATAGTCATATCGGTGCAAAATTCACATAGGTTTTCATACCAGCTCAAAAATTAACTATATCGGCCACCATATCGGTAATCGGTGAATTTTCCCCCTCTAAAATCAGCATCGGTCTCAAAAATACCTTATCGTTCGGCCTCTAATAATGACCAATTCCAGCTATTGCTGCACAATTAAGCAAATAAATAATCAAGAGTTCAATTACAGCAATTTACAATACACAATTAACCAATCACGAAAAGTGTCAATTACAGCAGTTCAAGTAGGTCCAATCATGTTGCATCAAAAATGCTCTATTTTACATGTTTTTGCATTTGCTGAACATTGTATCCAATCACATACATGTCCGTGGCTCGCTTCTATGTAAAGTTTTATCAAAATTTTAATAGCCATTATTTTTTTTATGCTTCTGAGAGGACAAATGTGAAGTTTCCCATTTAGACAACTAGTCTTGATTTAATAATGTATAAAACAGCACAACTATGTATTTTAATGTCAATTCTTTGAATCAAAATTAATCACAATTAATGATCGACTGATATGGGTTTTTAAATGGCCGATGCCGATATCCAGAGAG
Source organism: Moxostoma hubbsi (assembly GCA_032164185.1). NCBI lineage: Eukaryota > Metazoa > Chordata > Actinopteri > Cypriniformes > Catostomidae > Moxostoma > Moxostoma hubbsi. The sequence continues at coordinate 3,321,152 of JAVLUX010000008.1, read as the reverse complement.
CAGGGTGGCCGATATATCACACAATCGAATATAGTAAATAACAAACATAAAATTGCTAAAAACTCTAACTTAGAAATATATTTACTCAATTTCACACAAAACTTTAACTTTGTAAAAAATTATCTACAAAAAATTAAGATTAATTTTAAATGGTAGACAGCAGTTTCTTCTGATTTCTGTTTAGTCATCAATTTTTTGTAAATCATTTGCACATTAAGACATAACAGTGCACACAGTAGTCCAGCAACCATGGATGTCCTGTCCATGTTAGCATTAGCATTTTCTCCAAAAATACAGAATAAAACTAATTGTAAATACAGTGTACAGTGAATAAGAGATTTACTCATAGCACACGTGAAGCGCTTTTACTTTAAAGTTGCACTCGCGCGTTTGTGCAGATCCAGCGTGAGCAGCAATCTCTTGATAGTTTATACAGCCTGGATCGCCTGCTTGGATTGTCACGGAGTGATCGTCATGATTTGTGAATCAGAGTATTCCCCCCCCCCTTGTTCTCCCCAATTTGTAATGCCCAATGCGCTCTAAGTCCTTGTGGTGGCTTAGTTACTCACCTCAATCCGGGTGTCGGAGGACGAATCTCAGTTGCTTCCACATCCGAGACCGTCAATCCGCGCATCTTATCTCGTGGCTTGTTGAGGGCGTTACCACGGAGACATAGTGCGTGGAGGCTTCATGCTATTCTCCGCAGCATCCACGCACAACTCACCATGCGCCCTACCGAGAACCACATTACAGCGACCACGAGGTTACCCCAGGTGGCTCTATGCTCCCTAGCAACCGGGCCATTTTGGTTGCTTAGGAGACCTGTCTGGAGTTACTCAGCACGCCCTGGATTTGAACTCGTGACTCCAGGGGTGGTAGTGAGCTACCCAGGCCCCAAATCAGAGGATCTTTTGCTCCTGATCCTAAAGTTTTAAATCTGGCTAATAGAATACACGCTTCAGAGGAAGATATTAGATTTTCATGAGGTTCGTGAAATACATCTTTTATATGCGCATATTTGCAGACAGTATAGACGTTTTATTGATATTTGCCTTTTATCATTAGAAAAGAAAGTTAACGGTGACAGGGAACTGTTGACGAGAGGCTGTTTACGTGCTTCAGAGGAAGATTTATGAGCGTTCCACAGGATGCTGGATCTGCTGAAGTTTTGTGAGGTTGGTTTATTACATCTGTTTAAACGAGAGATGTGCATATTTGCAGATGGTATATGATATTAGTTTTATTGATCTTAGCATTTTTATCATTTGACAAGACAGTTAAAAGTTACAGGGAACTATTGAGAGAGAGGGAGAATGAAACAGATGAGCACTTTAACATTATGCGCTCAAACCTCAGCGATATATCGGTCGACAACCAATCACAATTACAATATCGAGGCAAATAATTCACAATTATGATTATTGTCATGATTGTGCATCCATAATCTGAACTGTTATCCACTAGTTAAGAGATCAAGAATTTTTTTTTTTTTTTTTACAACAAATGCAATACCAATTATTTTTATGTTTACATTTCTAATACCCGATATGTAGCACCGATTTTTTTTTTTTTTTTAATTTTTTTTAAATTTTTGTTCAATTTCTGCTTTTTGACAGTAACAAATTAAGAAATCATTAGACTACTGCAATTACATTTCTTTTATAATTATATAAAGATTAATGGCATATTATTTATGCATTTTATTATTTATGCAGCATTGTTTTGTAATCTAAATAGTAACAATTTCTTTATTAGAAAGAATATCTTTATTATGTCTAACTGTATAACAATACTACACAATTCTCAATTAAGAATGAGTAGCGTTACATAACAAGTTGCGTAATATATGCATACAATACATTAAAGGTGAAGTCATTTGCATGTGGATCATCAAACAGAATTTCAAAAATAACAACTGTTTTCACAGGTCTCCAAACACTCCCCACATCTGCGATTGGCCAGACAAACAAATAGCCCCGCCCCAAACTCATGCCATTGGCCAATGGTGCTGTGTAGGGCTGGTCGGGATGCTCAAACATCGAGCAATGTTTAGTGTCAAAACTTTTGGGGAAATCAACCTACAAATTACAGAACTAACCGTTAGACTTGATATTAAAGAACCGATAACCAATTAAGCAAAAAAATGAAATTTTGTAAAAAAAAAATATAAGACAAAATAAATAGTAGACTATGGCTACTAGTTCCCCACTGAATGTGTATTATATACCAAGTATATAATCTGCATAGAGAGGTCAGACAAATGCCTATGGTTTATTCATTACCTGAGCCGTGCAGTATTATCTTTGGCTCCTGGGAGCGGAGTGCAAGCCTTGTCACCTCCTCATCCATCGTCTTTATTCTTCATTTGCCACGGCACAACTAATGCAACACAAAAATACATCTAGAAATTCTGCCAAAAATTATTTGCTTACACATAAAAAAAAAGTGTTTAAAAAAAAGTCCAGATGTGTTTAAATATGAAGAAATGAATTAAGTAAGCCATTATAACAGGGCTGCTCTCTCATAATAAATGTAATAACAGAAGAAAGTCATTGCAGCACTTGTTTTCTGACAGATGGATCATAACAATGTGACAGATTTCTAAAAGTGGTCACATAAACACGCAATTCATAGATAGATAGATAGATAGATAGATATGAATATGATCAAGTAAGTGACGCGTTCAGGGATCGCATGTCCCTTCAATTTGCAAATGACTGCGACAAGAGAAGCGATATAGGACATTAATGCAACATACATACGAGCACTAATAAGGTTGTGCATTTGGAATGTTGTATACAGAGAGGCAATGCATGCATAGCTTTAAAATAAAACACATTTAGATGCGAAGCATTTGGTTTTAATGCTTCGTGCATAACAGTAAATCCTCGCAGCTGCATGCATTTGAAAAGAATGCGTAGCAGCGCGCGTCGAACACTCCCACCCCCCGCGCGCGGATAAAAGCAGGCAACGTTTCCTCGTATTTCAACACCTGAAACCGGACATAAACATGGCGCCTTGTGACCATAATTTCCCCTCTTTCCCTGACAACAAACCCTGTGCGCCATTTTGAGACATAATAAATCGTGCATTTTATTCCCACGTATAAGAACGTATGCATATAAGCGAGCACACGCCCTCCCCTTTAAAACAAAGAGGCGTTTAATATCGCGAGCTCGTGCGTGCGTGCATGCATGCATGCAGGGGAATTTAAAAACAATAACCCTCCCCAAATGCAGAAGGCCTTAGTGTGGCCTGCTCAAGGCCTGGGGCCTGACGGCCAATCCGAGGCCTCGCGTCTACAATATAATTCAATATAATATGCAATAACGGCGCATAAGCCTCGCGTGCACGTGCAATAGACTCGTCTGATAAAACCCGGGCGACCTGATTCATCTGTAACGGCGCGCTTACCGTAGATGAGCGCACGCGGCGGCCTCCAGATTTTCCCCGGGCAGGCAGGCCGTCGGGTTTCCCCAGACTCGGGCAGGGCTCGATCGGGAGTTAGCGGACGCTGGGCGGGCCGCGGTGTGCGCAGGGAGGGCGGAGCTCCACGCACAGACGCGCTGCAGCCTGCAGCAGCTCCACCAGCGCGCGGGCCGCCGTCAGCGCGACACGTCACTGCGCCAGAGCCGCAGGAAAATGCGGAAGGCCGACAAAAGCCATTGACCATGCCAAAGCTAGCAGAAAATGTTTTACAATTTTGTAGTGCTCAACTGATGATCAAACAGCCCAATGATTGATACTGATGAGACAGAAGATTTTTTTCCCCCTTTAAGAGTGTTCATGAGAAGCCACTAGCTAGGTTTACATTTTCATGTCCCTATCATGTACAATGAGGCAATGCAACTAGTGAAATCAATCTATTTCGCATTTTTCTCATTCAGTGCATCATTAACTGAAAACTAACCACTGAATCCCCTTTTTCTTTAACCCTTAAATGCATGGGTGTTTCGCCAAACATTGTCACATACCTCGAGTCTTAAGCAACCCGGCACATATATCTATCGCAAATGGATTTACAAAATGCCCAATTAGTGTCAGATTTTCAAAACAACCAGAGAAATCGATAATTTACATTTATTTGTATATTATTCATATATCAAATAGAGGATGCAACAACTATAGAACAGGATTCATAACGTCCACACTGAAATGTCATGAGACGCAACCGGCTGCCAAACACATATTGAGCTACACATAACACATATGTATTTTCTCAGGCAGTTTTTGAGTCTAAATAGATGCACAACTTACATAATTTCAGTAGTACACCCAAATGAAAATAGCCAAATCATACTGTTCATGCGTTAAACTTGCTATAGTTTACTTCCAAGTTTCTTCTTCATGTCAAATGCAAATCAATCAGGTCAATCACTGAAACATCATTACCACATTGAGTAAGAAACAGCATGTATAATATCTATGTGTACATGCATATGAGATAAATAATAAATAAATAAATCTACTGGTAACGTATGCATTGAAGGGTAAATGTCAGCATTTACACCTGAGCTGAGCTAGCATAAAAACCAGATGATCCATGATATCCAGCATGATTTGAGAATATTCCAAAGAACATCTTTTGTGTTTCAATGAAATCAAGGAAATCTGACATTTTTTACAAAGCAGTAAACATGCTCAATGTCACAAATTTGCTTATTTGTTTACTGACCAGCCTAGAAATAGTGCAAAATCTATGTTTTTGTTTTTTCAATACTTTTAGAACATATTGTATTTCATGAATGCATTTTTAATCCAGTGCTGTCACAGACAATATACAGGACTATTTTCAATCTGCAGTTAATTCTCTTGTAAATCCAGCAACAAAACTGGACACAGATTAATTGAACACTAAACTGTTCATTATGCTGAATCATGCACAACTGCATCTGGGTTTGTATTGGCTATTTAATGAATTTGCAAACTTGAATCAAGGCCTCTACTAGTCTAAAATATCAGTTTCCATACAACTCGGATGCATCTACAGCATCTATATCTAGTTGTTTTGACCAGTTGCACAGTTTCTCAGCCTCTTCCTCCCATTCAGAGTCAGATGATCTGTCTTCAGTCTCAACTGATGGTAAAACTATCTGGATGTTCAATTTCTCAGCAGTTCTGTTCTGTTTATTTATGTTGAATTTATTAATGTTGTCCACCTGCTTCTCTTCCAGCACCTGGAATTGGAAAGCGAGCAGCGATAAGGTCTTTGTGCATATACTGCATACTGACATTGTGACTTTGTTCATGCTCAAGTCTAAGTTATATACATTTCCATTTGGGAAGTTGACATCTCCTGCGGTGTGACATTCTAGACTCAATCGAAAACTATTTTAAACAGTGTTTTGCTCATTCTTTTATAGTTGTTATGCAGCCACTTCAAATTAGTTGACAGACTACATGTATAAAAGATATTCATTTGTCATGCTGCAAGACCAATTAAGAAGCAATAGGTGTTTAAAAATGGTGAACAATTTGGTGACTAATGTTAGGCCCTAAGATATCATTTCCCCCTAATACATGTGTATACATTTTAAACTAAAACCTTGTTGTTGATTAAAAAAAATATATACAATAAAAAATACAATAATTCACACTGTCCAGCTGTGTTGAACCTACTCTCTCAGCTTTGTCCAGGATGTAGAGGCGTCTCTTGCGAGATGCAGTGCTTTGAGCGTGGGCAGAGCGCCGTCTCGAGGTGACTGAAACCACTGGTGATGATCCATCAGAACAGCGGGTAATGCTGAGCACATGCGTTGAATGAAAAGAGTTAGAAAACACATCTCTGCCTAGTTACATTTATGCATTTGGCAGACGCTTTTATCCAAAGCAACTTACAGTGCACAGGGACAATCCCCCCGGAGCAACCTGGAGTTAAGTGCCTTGCTCAAGGACACAATGGTGGTGACTGTGGGGATTGAACCAGCAACCTTCTGATTACCAGTTAAGTGCTTTAGCCCACTACGCCGCCACCACTCCAGTAGTTCAGTAGTTACAGAAGCGTGTGAGCAAAAATCTCTGTGCAGGCTGAGTAAAGACTTCCAGTGTTCTAATATAATATGGTTTATATACCAGTGGGTCTCAGCTGGTTTTGCTTCAAGGCTATATTATACACTGCATATCAAGTGACAATTTACAGCACAAAATTGTACAAAAGTGCATCAAGCATTGGCATTTATATATGACCGTCCAATTAGTGAAAGTGTAAAAAATATTTTAACAAAAATGTACTTTCTAGAAATCCACAGTGCTAAAAGTGCCTGAAGATGAAGAAACACTCATGTATTTATCGTTTTATTTCATTTTTAACTATCCAAAACGACCCTACATCAGTGTGGAGTGGCATGAAACAACTTCGAATTACAGGACTCCTGCCCCCAACCCTGTGGTGGGCCAACTACTAGCTGACAACCTGAATTTGTTTTACTGTAGATTTGAAAGGCCCAACTCACACCCCACACCCGCTCACACAAACATCAACACCTCCTGCAACTCCCCTCCTTCTACTCAACCTGCACTTAAGATCTGTGAAAGAGGTGTCGCATGTCTTCCAAAAACAAAAGAGAAAGAAAGCACTGGGCACAGATGGTGTTTCACCCACGTGTCTTAGATCCTCTGCTAACCAGCTGGCCCCCATCTTCACACAGATCTTCAACACATCGCTGGAGCACTGTGAAGTTCCCTGCTGCTTCAAATGCTCAATCATCATTCCTGTCCCAATGAAACTAAAAATCACAGGCCTTTATGACTACGGACCTGTCGCCCTGACATCTGTGGTCATGAAATGTTGGCCACCTGAAGGACATCACTGGACCATTTCTAGATCCCCTGCAATTTGTTTATTATGCAAACAGGTCTGTGGATGAAGCAGTCAACATTTGCATTATATCCTGAACATCTGGACAGACCAAGGACATACGCAAGGATCCTTTTTGAGGACTTCAGTTCGGCTTTCAACACTATCATCCCAGCTATACTCCAGACTAAATTACACCAGCTCTCTGTTCCCATCTGTCAGTGTGTCAGCTTTCTGACAGGGGAAAATTCCCTTCCAGCACCAGCATGAACAGCACTGGTGCCCTCCTGTGATATGTGCTCTTCCCACTACTCTTCTCCCTCTACACCAATGACTATGTCCCCTCTGTCAAGCTCCTGAAGTTTGCAGATGACACCACTGTCATCAGCCTCATCCGAGATGACGATGAGTCTGCATACAGAAAGGAGGTTGAACAGCTGGCTATCTGGTGCAGTCAAAACAACCTTGAGCTGAACACGTTCTAAACGGTGGAGATGATTGTGGACTTTAGGAGGAACACCCCAACATTGTCCCCCCTCACCATCCTAAACAGCACTGTAACAGCAGTGGAGTCATTCATGTTCCTGGACACTACCATCTCACAGGACCTGAAGTGGGAGACCCACATTGACTCCATTGTGAAAAAGGCCCAGCAGAGGTTGTACTTCCTTCGCCAGTTGAGGAAGTTCAACCTGCCACAGGTGCTGCTGATCTAGTTCAACTCAGCAGTCACTGAGTCTGTCCTCTGCACTTCAATAACTGTCTGGTTTGGTTCAGCTATGAAATTGGACATCAGAAGACTACAAAGGACAGTCTGGACTGCTGAGCGGATTATCGGTTGCCTCCTGCCCTCCCTTCAAGCACTGTACACTTCCAGAATGAGGAAAAGGGCTGGATAAATCACTCTGGACCCCACTCACCCAACCCACTACCTATTTGAACTGTTGCAATCTGACCGGCGCTACAGACCTCTGAACACCAGATCATTCACAATGCACAAGAACAGTTTTTTCCCTCAGGCTATCCATCTCATGAACATGAACCGCTCCATTGAGCAACAATTATGTACAATTCACAGCTTAGTCTGTTTATATTTATCCAAAATATCATACCTCTTCTGCCATTACATTCCCTTGCACTGTATATATCAGATTTGCATTTAGATTTGCACTACGTATGTGTGTGTGTGTGTGTGTGTGTGTGTGTATAGGTATGTGTTTATTATTCAATTTGTAATAATTGTTGTGGTTTTGTATTGTTGTGGACAGGAATCTCCTGTCACCAAGACAAATTCCTTATATGTGTATACATACTTGGCAATAAAGCTCATTCTGATTCTGATTTGACATCTTCCAAATTTGGCTAGCTCCTACCAAGTGAAAGATGACTTTGCAAAAAAAGACAGACATTGGCTGCACCGCCTTTGATGTACACAACAAAAAGAGATAAAAGTTAATCACTAAAATACACACTTATATGATTAGTTGCATTGTAGTAATTGCATTAAGCATCCACAGCCCTATCAGAACAGACCTGCAACCCATTTTTGGGTTGTGACCCACCAGTTGAGAGCCACTGTGTTTATAACACTTCCATCCTTGTTAATAGCCCGTTAGAACGCATGCATAAAAATGGCTCTCGAATTAAGCATCTAAGGATATAAAAATCATCATTGGCCTCATAGGGAAAATTACTTTCTAATGGTTTCTAACCACATTACTGACAGACCAGTGAAAAAATGCAGCTGCAAACCTGTGAGACAGATGTTGTCTGGGAAAACTAGAGACCGCAATGTGTCCAAACGGCAGCACCTTCTTCGGCTGACCTACAGCACCCTCCCGAGACAGCACCTTCAAAGACAGAGACCTCCAACCATTGTCCCTGCCACCGAGACATGCCGGAAGCTCGTCCAGGTGACTGGAATACTGAGTGGGAGGAAGACAGGACAATGGGCAACACTGAATATTACAACATGTCACAGAAAACCTGGAAATATGATGACATTTTTGTGATGGAAATCTCCATTGGACAGAAACTGCTCCTTGTGAGTGCAATCCTACAAAGAAAACATCCTAATTCTGTAATCACGAATGACTGGAAATATCATAGAAATTCAGTGGACAAAAAGTGTGGGAACCTTGTTACAATTACAAGCCCACTCCATACAATTACAATTACATTTACAAATGGAAATGGGTTGTGTCTTGCTTCCACCTGCATATAGTCTCTCATGCACATCACATCTTGTGGTTCAGCGATCATTGTGTTCTTCCTGTGAATCTCGTCTTCTGCAATGAGCTCCAGGAATGTCCTGTTCCCCATCATTCTGCAGGTGTCTGCTGTGGCCTGTTGATGTAGATACACGCTCAGTTCAAAACTGAAATGCATGTAATTTTGTTATCTTGCTTTTTAAACAGATATGATCCAAGCAGGTCTATGTTTTTGACCTGGCTGGAGGGAGCAAAGAGTGTTTTGCCGGACAGATAATGTCCTCCAATGCCAGTGTGGAATATCTTGAACACAAGTGAAGGTGGAAACCGAGGGCCTGCAAACCTAAGAACAAAAACACATCAAATATTTTGATATATACTGTATATATTCTTCAACACCTTACACGTTGTTCATTATTACTATAATTTTGTAATAGTAGTGCTTTTTCCTCTGTTTTCCCTTTGGCTCCTCCTACTCAATCTCAGGTAGCTGATTGTCGTCAGCTGTGCCTGCTTACCGGTCGCATAAAAGCTGAGAAGAAACTGCCAGAGGGGGAGAAACATTCCTGCAAGAGCTTTCTCCAGAGCATTGCCTTCGTCCTGCCCAGTTTGTTGTAGCAGTTTGCAGTTGTTGAACATGATAACTTCTTAACTCTCTACTTTTGGTATTGTATCACTATCTTTATTTGATTGTTGTGAGTATTGATCATGTATCATTTGATGTCTATTTGGAAGCTGTAGGGAGGTGGGTGCCTTTTGTTGTACTCTGTTTCCTCCTGTTTTGGGGCCAGGAAGGGAGCTAGAGTATAATTGTGTTATTTATTTTATTTTTTTGGTCTTTTCTTTGTAGTTTAAGAGGTTTACTACTTCAGTTAGGTTTGATATTTTGGCCTTGCCCTCTCCTGAAGCCATTGCTTCCCTTTTCTTGTTTATTTACAATACCTTGTCCTTATTTCTTTAACTGTAAAGACCTTGACAGCAATTTGTTTACTTCTGGTGCTGTGGCAGGGCGGAGACAAACACCCTTTAAACTTTTTATCTTCATTGCGTCCATTTATACCCCGAGACTTATTTTGGGACGTAACAACTGGGGGCTCGTCCGGGATCATCTTTCAGGATGTAACAATTGTGTGTGTGTGTGTGTGTGTGTGTTAGAAGTACCTTTTATCAGTAAAACTTTACAATAAGTTGACATTAGTTAAAGCTGCATTATGTAACTTTGTGCTCTCTAGCGACATCTGTGGTTGAAACTTAAAACTGCAAGCAATTTTGTGTGTGTGTGTGTGTGTGTGTGTGTGTGTGTGTGTGTGTGTGTGTGTGTGTGTGTTTGTGTTTGTTCAGAGCCGGAGTCATAACGTGCTATTTTCATGTTGATATAATGTTATACGGTGAAACATTTTACACTGAAATATTACTTGCTTTGATGAATATAAACAACCCTCGTATTCACATTTTAAATTAATGAATTTTACTCATATTGCGCTTTTCCGACAGTACACTTAAAGCGCTTTTACATAAAGAACAGTGGACTCAATCACTACAAGTATATTTTAATCTAGTTTTTCAAGGGTTAATCTGCTATTAATATTTGTATTGTACTACACTTATCAATTTAAGAGGTGATACTCATGATATGGCTGATATGACTTAAATGGAAGACTTTGTTATTTTTATATGATATTGTACAGTCTCAGTTCATAATGCAAGTGAACCATAATACTACAATAGTATGTCTATGAATGCGCACAATAACACCGAAAACTAAACCTGAAACAAGTATTCAATAACGAAAGGGATCAAATCTACTTCATTAAACTTGAAAATGATATGCTTAAAAATGCAATTTAACAGTCAATTTCAGAAGTCATAAAATGAGCAAATATGTCAAAGTGACTTCCCCTGACAATGCTGATACTACATCATCATCATCGGTATAACACACGAGTATTGTTCAATTCATACAAGCAATATAAGCTTTAGCAACCCTACCAGACAACATTTCCAAGCATTATAGCAAGTAAACAACTATGCAAAACGGATAACATAAACTAACAATGAACAATTGCATTTTTATTTACTAATATATAGAAAATATATTGTTCAAAACCTACCTGAATCTGAGCTTGCACTTTAGGCTGGGGTCTTTAAGCAGCTCAGCTTCTCTCGGACTGAGTTGTCGCAGAACGGCTGGTGCCAGACAGTGTTCCTGTAATACACAGACCACTTGATAAAAAAAAAAAAATAAATAATAATAATAATAATAATAATATTGCAAAAAAAAAAAAATAGCTATATAAACACATCTAACTCGAATATTCTTTAAAATGAAAAAAAAAAATGGAAAAAGAGCATCCCACTGAGTGAGCAATGGATATGAGTTTTGTTTTCTAGTGAAAATGACAAACATTTGGTGCACATTTGCTGGCTGAAAAAAGAATCGATGTCATTTTAGTAACTTACAGCTGAGCGCACTGTATTCACAAGCTGTTTGAAGAGCCGTCTGTCTCTGTACGATCTCCAGTATGCTTGAATACTTCTGGCACAATTATTGTACCTCTCCATTCTAACCCTGAAATAATAATGTTGCTTGTCATATTGGAGGAAATGAAATTCTCCTGTATGATTGTGCGTTTGGGAGGTTTTGAAAGTATAAAACAACACGCACCTATCCTCCATAAGATCAGATAAATACTTAAAGTGTCAAAGTGCTGTAAAACAGTGTTTGTTGTCAGTGCATTAAAACTGTCTCTTGGTTGCTGGGAAACCAAAGAAAGAGTTCAAACCAAATGACAAAGAAATTAGATAACGGCTAACATTGCAGAATAAACTCTGCCTTCCTCACAAACAATGTCTATCTATCAAATATAGGCATATAAAATGTATGAATTTAATTAAAACAACTGATTGGAGAAAAATATTATGACTGTAATGCGCTGCATGAACACTAGATGGCGGAATAAACTTGTTCTAACTGTAATGCGCTGCATGAACACTAGATGGCGGAATAAATTGTTCTAACTGTAATGCGCTGCATGAACACTAGATGGCGGAATAAATTGTTCTACCTGTAATGCGCTGCATGAACACTAGATGGCGGAATAAATTGTTCTACCTGTAATGCGCTGCATGAACACTAGATGGCGGAATAAATTGTTCTAACTGTAATGCGCTGCATGAACACTAGATGGCGGAATAAACTTGTTCTACCTGTAATGCGCTGCATGAACACTAGATGGCGGAATAAACTTGTTCTACCTGTAATGCGCTGCATGAACACTAGATGGCGGAATAAATTGTTCTAACTGTAATGCGCTGCATGAACACTAGATGGCGGAATAAACTTGTTCTACCTGTAATGCGCTGCATGAACACTAGATGGCGGAATAAATTGTTCTACCTGTAATGCGCTGCATGAACACTAGATGGCGGAATAAATTGTTCTAACTGTAATGCGCTGCATGAACACTAGATGGCGGAATAAATTGTTCTAACTGTAATGCGCTGCATGAACACTAGATGGCGGAATAAACTTGTTCTAACTGTAATGCGCTGCATGAACACTAGATGGCGGAATAAACAGGACACAGGATGGCGGTGAGGGATTGCACCCCAGAGGGCAACAGTGAAGAAGAAGATTGGAACATGAACAAGGTGAGAATTTAAAAACTTCAAGCTGACCTGTTTCAGTTCGTCTTCTTGGCGGTCGTTCTGCTTTTAACACAAGGGGAATTTTTTTTTACGTATGCGCTATTTAGTCTTAAATACGCACTTACACTATTTGTAATTGAGCTAATGTCATTATAAAAATAAGAATTTGTTTTTGAGCTTTTAAAAGGGGGCATTTGAGGACAGGAAGTACAGGGACACCGCAGACGATCTAAGACTAAACTATTATAATAGCTTAAAGCTATGTATTATTATTTGCTATTTCAGGTTGTTATATTTATATAAACTCGCCCTTACTGCCTAAAAACCCTATAAATACTTCAGGACAATTTGGGTTCGCAGTGTGAGATCACTATAAACCCGGCAGATGTTTTACTCTATCGACTGGGACATTGTGCAAAGGTCGAGGGATGTTAAATTTAGGCTTATTGAAGCACTACTACTAGTATAGAGGGGTTTAGTGATCTTATAAAAGTTATATATATATATATATATCTATCTATCAGGCCGTTTAAACAGTAGTCCACCACTGACAGCAGTGAGTTGTGGCGCATTACCACATCTGGCCATTAGATGGAGACAAAATACCATTAAATCCACAAGAGAAACTAAATTAAAGGGACAGTTCACCCAAAATAAAAATTCTCTCATTTACTCACCTTCATGCCATCCCAGATGTGTCTGACTTTCTTCTGCAGAACACAAAATTAAGATTTTTAGAAGAATATTTCAGCTCTGTAGGTGCAAATAATGCAAGTGAATGATGGCCAGAACTTTGAAGCTCCAAAAAGCACATAAAGGCAGCATAAAAGTAGTCAATAAGACTCCAGTGATTAAATCCATGTGTTCTGTGATAGTGATATGATAGGTGTGAGAAACAGATCAATATTTAAGTCCTTTTTTAATCTACATTTTCACCAGTCCTCTTACTGTGTGCACGTTCACGGGAGGACCGAGTTCTTCTTTTTTGCTGATTCGCAATCTTAGTGCAAATTGCTACAAACTGGGCAGGGAGGAGAAAGGGGAAAAAAGGAGGGATAAAAGAAAGGAAAATAATAAATATTTGTACAAGTTCCCAGTAGGTGGCGATATGCACAAAGAATACGAATCGCCAAAAAACAAGTAGAACTCTCATGAATGTGTAAATATAAGAATTGTTATAGCAAAAAAGGAGTTGAATATTGATCTGTTTCTCACCCACACCTTTCATATCTCTTCTGAAGACACAGATTAAACCACTGGATTACTTTTATGCTGCCTGTATGTGATTTTTGGAGCTTCAAAGTTTTGTTCACCATTCATTTGCATTGAAATATTCTTCTAAAAAACTTCATTTGCTGAAGAAAGAAAGTCATACACATCTGGGATGGCATGAGGGTGAGGAAATAATGAGAACTTTTTAATTTTGGGGTGAACTGTCCCTTTAACCCTCCATTGTGCACATTATGAAAGAAAGTTAAAAAAAACTATGCAATTTGCTAATGTCAGAATGCTAAAAATAGAAAACAGCACTAAATGATTATATTAAACATCAGTGTAAGAGACTTTACACTAATTGCACAGTCTAAAATAAATGCCTCCTGCAGCTCCCTGTCATAGCATAAATGTTCAGTTAATAAACTTTATTAATGGATAATACAATAAAAATATATAAAAGCTTAAATGGTAAAAACACCTTAACTGTTCCAGGTCCATTGCTTATAAGAGCAAAAGCTGCATTTGTATCATTCATGTTTTAAAGGTATTTACTGTAAACCAAAGGCTGGAATCAAACCTTATTGACAGGTGAGTAAAAAAAGCATCAAGGCAACTTACCTAAACATATCTAAACTTCAAAACTGAAACCAAAAGTAGGAAAAAAGTTCTGCAGAGGTGTAAAAAATGAAAGAAAATGTAGATATAATGAAGCAGTATGACCAGAAATATATCAAAAGTAGGCCACTACATAGTCTGACACTCATTACATTAGTACAGCCCAATAACATGCGTGTTAACATGTCATTTACCATCTTTGAGACGTGTGTGTGTGTGTGTGTGTGTGTCACACTAAACCACAAATTAAAACTTTAAGTAAGCTAGTGCCGAGGCCCTGGGGGGACGGGCGTCTATGACTAACTCCATCTGGCAGAGCCAGGAGACTGAATCCTCACCCTCGGGGCTCCTCCAGAAACAACAAAAAGCCGCTGCGGATGGCCACGTGGAATATTCGAACGCTCACTGCGGAGGAGAGGCTGCCACTCCTCTGTCGGGAGCTGGACCGGTACCGCCTGGATCTCTGTGGGGTTCAGGAGGTCCGGTGAATCGGCTCTGGCTCCTGCCACTATGAGAGATGGACTGTCCTCTACTCGGGGCAGGAGACTGCCAAACAACAGGGAGTGGCTCTTCTTCTGAACAAAAGAATGAAGGCAGCGTGGGAGCGTGGCGGTGAGGTGTGGGAAGCTGTGAGTCCTGGGTTACTTTGGGTTCGCCTTCCCATCAACCAGAGGCGAGGAGTGGTGGTCATGGTTACTTATGCCCCCACTGAAGACGAACATCCGTGGAGGGATGCGGGAAAGGCCGATGAGTCAGATGCCTTCTATGACGTGGCCCCTCGGGATAGCATCATCATGTTGGGTGATTTCAATGCCCGAGTTGGTCAGGATGCCAGCACCTGGTCAGGAGTGATTGGAAGACATGGGCCAGATCAGCTCAATAACAATGGTAGGAGGCTGCTAGATTTTTGTGCAGCCCATGGGCTTGTAATTACCAACACACTGTTCCCACATCGGCGCATCCACACAACATCAAGGATGCATGCCGGGTCCAAGCAAGAACATCTGCTGGACTACATAGTGACGGGACAGCGGATGCGGGTCCATGTCCTTGACACCAGGACCTACCGTGGAGCTGATCTGCCCGCTGACCATCGACTTGTCATCTGTAAGATGCGCCTGCCATTCTTCCACTCCGGTGGTGGGTGTAAACCCGGGACCCCTTTCAAACCCATAGTGGCCTGGTCTAGGCTAGCTGATGAAAGTTGCAGGCGAGAATTTCAGCATCGCTTGCAGCTGGGGTTGCATCGTCCCCCACTCCTCCGGGCATTGAGGGGAAATGGCCGAGGTTTAGGACTGTGGCTCATGTAACTGCAATGGCAGTTTTTGGCACACGGTCCAGACCTCCTCAGGGACCCAGGCTGACGGGGGAGGTGTTCAGGCTGGCTGAGAAAAAGCGACAGGCCCTCTCTCATCATCTACATCATCCCACGTCAGAGAATGAGGAGGCTTACCGCAGCCTTCACTCGGAGGTTCGGAGAGCCGTGAGGCGCTGCAAGGATGGTTGGTGGTCGCGGGTTGCTGAGGAGATGGACTCTGCCTCAATGGCCCACGATCACAAATCACTTTTTAATTCTATCAAAAAAGTTACTTGCAGCACCACATCTATTACCATCATCAGGGGGAAAAATGATGCAGAGGTGTAGGGAATTCCAGCGAGACCTACATCTCTGCTTTATTGCCCTGGTCAAGGCCTATGATACCATCAGTAGGCCTGGGCTCTGGGTTGTTCTTCGTGCTTTCGGAGTCCCAGACCCGCTGCTCGCGATCACTAAGGACCTTTATGATGGCGAGCGGGCCCGGGTAAAACTACGTGGCCGGGAGTCGGAGCCATTCCCTGTTCACCTTGGAGTGCGACAGGGATGTCCACTGGCTCCCACATTATTTAATATCTATTTCGAACCGAAAGCCGCTTTTAAACCGCTTTTGTTTGGCCGGATAGAGGGGGCTAAGCGGGCGTGGCACGGGCTGGAGAATAGATGGAGTGATGTGGTACAGGAGGATGTGGAGCTCAGTGGATGACTGGTGCCAGCGGTGTCAAGATCGCCCTCTTTGGAGGAGGCTTGTGAAGGACGCTACTGGTCAGTTTGAGGCAGTCGCCCTCCAAAAACAACGGAGGGCAGAGGAGCGACACTCACAACAATGAGCTGAGCGCCGGGTGGCTAAAGCACAGCAAGTTGGCATGGTAGGAGGCACAGGTGGTACATCAGTCACTCAACCCGTGTCACCTGTTGGATCTGTCCCGTGACCTCCTGCCAGCAGGCGTTCGACACTACACGTGGCCTTAACGTGCACATAGCCTGGCACAAGCGTCGTGGTGACGTCAGCGCCACTTAGTGGCGAATGGTGTGTGTGTGTGTGTGTGTGTGTGTGTGTGTGTGTTTGTCCTTACTGAACGTTATTCTTGCTTAACTAAGAAACATACAGCATGTGTTGACATTGACCACAAAACTGCCGTTGATAAAGAAGTCATTGTGAAGTTCTAGGATGTTGTATGCTACATCTAAGGGCCGTTTTGGGTCAGTACCTTTCGTCTGACTGGTTTATTAATGCACTCTGTTTCCATGATGACGGTGCTGCGGATGTGCCGATAGGTTGGAGGGGTAGCAGGAATCTCAAGCACTCTGGGATTGTTCTCGGCCTCTGTGCTGGCCGCCAGCGCTGATGAGAATGCCAGCACAACTCTGAGTGTAGACGAGGTAATGTGGGCCTTCTTGCAGCCTTGCAGGAGAATCTCAATATCAAAACCCAAAATATAACTTTGCATGGAGAAAATTAAGCCTTTTTTCAGGACCAATACGATTTTTTGCATTGCGACATTATTTTAATTTCTGCGCCCCAGTTGACAATCCCAAAAAATATTTTAGCCTGTTTTTAAGATTTACGCATTCAAATTTCATAAAGTTTGATCAATTGGGGCAGAAATTAAAATAATGTCACAATACAAAAAACATTATTCTCATAACCATCATCATAGATCATCATCTTATTACTGTAAATGCAACATTATTTAAATTGCAAAATGTTTATGCATCATGGCAGTATCTGTTGTTCCACCTTCAAGTTAACCTTAAATAGTTAATTATTAAACCACTGTGTCAAGACGGGATGTTAAAATCATGTCCAGACAGTAAAAATGACTATTATAGTAATGAAAATGTCATTAAAACCACCTTTGACAATTACAAATCTTTTAATTACAAAATAAGCTCAATATAATTCAAAAAAATATTTATAATTTTTTTTCTTTAGATTTTGGGGTGAAATCTGAACATTTGAATGAGATTCATCCTTACAGTTAAACAGAGTGTTAATTATCTGTCCTTAAAATTCAGTCAAGAAAATATAATTTTTATGTTTTAAGATCATTCTTACAATAAGTTGTTTTTCATACTGAGAGAACATTGCTTTTGCAGCTCTCTCTCTACACGACACCACAGCAGAAGTGCCAGTATGTGGAGCCTGAGAGCGGGCAGGTGGAAGAGGGCGTGGCCACATTGCGAAGACTGGCAGAGCCTTATGCCACCTGGTGCCAGGTAAAGATTTGCAGCAAGTTTATCATACTCAAGCGTGATTAATTATGATGGTTTTGTGTACTAATTAATTTTTAACAAGCTTGACTGATTTGGAGGGGTAGTATTTGTTCTGACTCTTTAAAGAAAACTTGGTTTATGGATGGACTCCTCTGGCATACTGGTGTCATGTCATACTCTTTTGTTATAACTTGTATTATATTCCCTGAGTTAGGGCGGGGCGATATGGCCAAAATTGTTATCACGATCTACATTTACACATTGTACTTTCTTTTTTTATTGAAAAGTTTATGGAAGAAAAGAAGAAACAATAAATTCTAAACAGTCAAAATAGTCTCTACAAAACTGCACAGGGGGTCCAGAGACGGCCAAAGCAGTGGGGTCGGCGGGATCTTTGAACAATTTTACCGTCTTTTACCGTTTATCAATTGAAAATGAATGTTAAAAGATCATCTGTTTGTTCTGAAGCATAATGTCAGCAGTCCAGTAATTGTTGGAAATATTTGTAATATTTCTTTAGATTCAGATTCAGAAGCCCTTGTGACTGTGGAATGATGCTGAATGTGGGATCAGGAGTGTCCCGAGATAAAATGTAGAAAAACGTTTTTTTTTTAAAACATTTGTATATTTTCATTAAAGCGAGAGACTAGTCGACCAACTAGTAATTTTAGTCTTTCCTCATCCATTCCAGACATCTAATTAATTTTCACCAAATTAGAACAGAAATCGATTTGTTTTATTATTAAAGACTTGTAACATGCTGATTAATATTTAACATTAACATTTAGAAGGGAAAAACATTTTGGTCTAAAAGGTGCTTTGAAACCATGTTACCTCATACGGCGCTTCATGTCTGCACACATGCAGGGAAAAGAGGCGACACGTGCAGAGCGGGACAGGGCAGAAATGATGCATGTTTGGTGCTAGAGAACAATATTCAAGATTACAGAAAGATCAGAGCTGTTGTCCACATCACTGTTGTTCTGTCGCGCTCTTTGTGAAGTCTTGCGGTGCGGATCGAATCAATCCGGTGTCCGACGTAACCTAATCGTTAGCAAGGCAGCTAGCATTAGCAAGTTCATCCAGTCTGACCCTACGTTACCACTGGCGCGTTGTGAGTGAAGCTGAGAGCGTTTTCAATTCATTCCTATGAAAGCCGAGCGTCATGCTCGCAAGGTGGATCATAGGATTGGCAGCGGTGCAGAGCGATATCTCTCCTAGCGCCGTGAGCGCCTTTGAGCGGATTTCGTCCGCCCCAGTGGAAACGCAACCTGAGAAAGCCGAACAGCTTGTGTTTTAGCGGCACGCAGTAAATATCGAAAATTCCTCAAAAGCTTATCGTGGATTTTCTTTATCGTGATATATGTCGATATCGTTTTATCGCCCAGCCCTACCCTGAGGTCTTCTTAAAATACAAGTTAAACAATAAGCTCCACAACATTATAAAACTGAATTTCAGGGTTTACACATAACGTACACCCTATACATTGCATCCAGATACATTAAGCACAGCGGCACCTTAAATATAAAATAGTCACGACATTTGAAATGTTTGTGAATGAAACTGTTTACTGACGGTTTTGCTTCGGGTCCAGTAGTTTTTATCTGCCCCATCTTTAATAATGCTCATTCAATAACAGTCCCTTTGCAATGATTGAGTCATAGTCTGACTAGTTCACAAGCAATCCACGCTGATCTGAGGCCAGAAAACACACAAAATCCAGGCTAAAACGCAAACATCAAACAATCCATGGTGATGTTGTGTGCTTCAACTGGCTTCAACAGGTCAAAGCAGAGACGCTGGTCTTCATATATTTGTTTACACACAGAATGGCATGTGTTTTTCCCAGTCAGTGGCAGCAGCAGAATGAGATGCATTTTTAATATCCCATCTAGTGCATGTTTACAAAAGACCAACAATTAAAAATAGCACAGACGGGTGCAAAAAGAGTCCAGGATGCTTTCAAAACATTAAGAGATAGCACAGCTGCTCTAACGGGACACTCAAGGACATTCACAGAGTTGTTCCTAAGCCACTCTTGTGTTGTCTTGTCTGTGTGCTGAAGGTCATTGTCCTGTTGGAATATGAACCTTTGGCCCAGTCTGAGGTCCTGAGTGCTCTGCACCAGGTTTTCATTAAGGATAACTCTGTGTTTTGCTTTCCTTCAACCTTGACCAGTTCCCTAGTCCCTGCCGCTGAAAAACACTCCCACAGCATGATGCTACCATGCTTCACCATTGGGATGCTTTTGCGCAGGCGATGAGCGGTGCCTGGATTCTTCTAGACATGATGCTTGGAATTGAGGCCAAACAGTTCAATCTTAGTTTCATCAGATCAGAGAATCTTGTTCTCACAGTCTGAGAGTCCTTTAGGTGCTTTATTATGTGTCTTGCACTGAGGAGAGGCGTCCGTTTGGCCACTCCGCCATAAAGCCCTGATTGGTGGAGTGTTGCAGTGATGGTCGTCCTTCTGCAAGTTTCTCCCATCTCCACACATGATCTCTGGAGCTTAACCAGAGTGACCATCAGGTTCTTGGTCCCCTCTCTTACCAAGGCCCTTCTCCCCCGATTGCTCAGTTTGGCCGGGCGGCCAACTCTAGGAAGAGTCCTTCCATTTACGGATGATGGAGGCCAATGTGCTCTTGGAAACCTTCATGATCCAGAGAAATGGGATGCATGTGATATTTCAGTTTTTTCTTTTTAATAAATTTGCAAAGTTATCACAAATCTTGTTTTTGCTTTGTCATTATGGGGTATGAAGTACAGATTGATGTGAGAAAAAAAATAATTTAAAGCATTTTAGCATAAGGTTGAATACTTTCTGAATGTACTGTGTATATATAAATAATATCTTTGTCTAAGTAAACTCGACTCTGCTCACTTTTTGGAGGTTTCCTCTGTGGATAGTACCTGGTACCTGGTACTTTTTTTTAGTACCACCTCGGTCGAGGTTCCAAGCGAGCCGAGCTGATACTAAATGTGACGTCAAAACCCTGCAGATTACTGATTGTTCAGAGAGAATCGTCATTACCGGCGTCACTGGATTTGCGACACGCGACATCAACACGCTAGTTTTAAAGTTAGCAACAGCGATAACAGTATCATTTGTTCATGCAACATTAGAATTGTCAAAATAAATGGCTGTGAGCAAAACCACGGCGTGGTCAATAAACGAGGTGCAGACGTTCCTCTCATTAGTGACGAACGAAACGACGTGAAACTAAAAAGTCTTTCAGGAAGTGTCGCAGCTGTCGGCCGCACACGGCTACCACCGGACCTACCAACAGTGCAGGGAAATGTTAATAAAAATTAAAAGTGACTCCAGAACCAGCAAGGAAAAGTCGACCAAGTCGACCAAATGGACGCTATCTAGCGTTAATTACATGACTTTCTACACAAAAATAAGATGTTTAATGTGTTGTAAATTATGGCTAAGATATCCCTGCGCTACATTCAATTGTTTATTCGTTACTGACTTATAGTGCATTGTGGACCCTTACAATAAAGTGTTACCGATCACATATTCAACGTTCTGTTGAAAGTCAAACTCTAAAATGGAGATGGCAGAACGTTTCAGGGCATTTTGTTGTAGCGCAATCTGTTTCCTGTTTTGTGCTGCTATCAGCTGGATTGTGCAATATGTTAGTTTGTGTTGTGTTTTCATGAGGACTAATGCTTTAAGTAGCGTGGATCTCTCCAAAAAGACCTGCGATGTTACAATGTGTAAAAACAACGACTTAGAAAATGTCTCTCGTGAAATGTCATATTGATATCGAGAATGCCTCAATCAAGACGCCCTCCTACTAATTGGCTCTATCACTCTACTCTCTCCTCTGCACCAGTAGCTGGTGTGTGGTGAGTGTACTGGCGCACTATGGCTGCCGTCGGGTCATCCAGGTGGATGCTGGACACTGGTGGTTGTTGAGGAGAGCCCCCTGTTCTCTGTTTGAGTGTAGTGTCCGAAAAGCGCTTTATAAATGCAACATTCATTTATTCATGCCATTAATGTTGCCCTGTCACTGTGTTCTCACTGTTACATGAATCAGCATTTTATTTGGCATACACGACACGAGGATGTAGGGCACACCGACCCGCAGTTAAAACCGCAACATCTTATATTCAAAAGCAGAAGCTTGAGTGAAGAGACAGCACTTTATATGTATTGAAACTACCCATTACAGAGTTTTTGTCGCATTGACACCAGACAAACCGTGTCAGAAATTAAGTGTTTTAATGAGGGTGTTTTTTTTTTACTGTGTGCCATCCATGTGATTTCGTCCAGTCAAACACTTTAATAGAACCATGTTATTGCACAATTATAGCTGTTCCCTACTAAATTAAAAAGCATCTTCATATATGTCCCTACATCAGCACTGCTGTGATGACAGGTAATCAAAGGTAATCACATCAGTGCTGATATAGGGCCATATCTCATGACTGCGAGTGTGATGTTGCTTATATACAACAGTTCAGTGAACAAGTAAATTTAAAAATAAGAAAAACTGAGTACGGTCATAAAAACGCATTTGTGCATGGAAATATTTTTTTACGGACAGAATCTGCTGTCCAATCAGATTCGTGGACCTGAACTAACACACACACGTATATATATAACACACACACACACACGCGTGTATATATATATATATATATATATATAAAACACACACACACGCGTGTGTATATATAACACACACCACACACACGTGTATGTATATATATATAACACACACACACACACGCGTGTATATATAACACACACACATGCGTGTGTATATATAACACACACACACACACACACGCGTGTGTATATATAACACACACACGCGTGCGTGTGTATAACACACACACACACACACACACACACACACATATATATATATATATACTACAGTGTCTGCAGAGGCAAGCAACCCATATCTAAACAACTTAAAATATATTTAATGGAATTTATCAAATGTTAGAAAAAAGAAATGTAGGAATGTCTCGACATTTTAAATGTCTGAGTAAGTTTTGCCCACTATGATTATTTCTATCATGGATTATGAGTTTGTTACCTTTGATAAAGATTTGCATTAAAATCGTAATGAGCTAATCTACATTAAAAACCTACAGTATAAAGTCCACTTATAAACCTTTGGACAGGGTTTGTTCACCTAAAAAATTACAGTTCAGTCATCGTGTCTCCTCAAAAGACATTTGTGTGACATTTAGCATAATTTTCACTCTGTTCCACTCAATAAAAGCGTACAGGTTTCACATGACTTCAGAAGGCTTGGGATAGAGTGCACGAGTCATGTGTACTTCCTTTATGGTATTTTATGCCCTGCTCACTGTCTGCTTTCACTGTATGGAAAGAGCAGCGTTCTGCTGAACGTCTCCTTTTGTGTTCCACGTTTGTAAGAAAATCAAAGATGTCTGTATGACTTGCATTTTTGTGTGAACTCTCCCTTTACAGAAATGAAACTTTCTGCTTTGTTTACGAGAAATGAAAGCTGTACATTTTATTTTCTTTCATTGAGTGCACACCAGCTTTTTTTATTGTTTGCTCTCTTTTTTGCCTTTTTAAAAAAAAATGTTTTATATGGAGTCACATATAAAATCCCAAAAAGCATGTGTAGCTCAAAAAGCATGTGTAAGGGTGAAAGTTACATTGTAAAGACTAACTTTCTTTCTTTGTGCTGACATTGCATCCCAGGGTGTGTATGGAGCGGTGAAACCCAAGGTTGACAGTTCTGTACAGTTTGGGCAAAGTAAGCAAACACTTACAGCCACACACAGAGACACAAAGAAAGCAGGCACTGAATGCTTGTTTCCTAAGTGACATTACTCAGTAAAATGGTTTAAATGTACAGACTTTCTTGCTCCGTTATTTAGACAGTTATGCCTACCTGAAGAACCCTCCACCTGAGTTTTACCCAAGAGCTGGAGTCATTGGCTTTGCTGGGATCCTCGGCCTTTTCCTTGGACGAGGTATTGAACGCTTTAGAAGAGATAGTTAAAGCAAAAATGTATATTCTGTCATCATTTACTCACCCTCATGTTGTGGTTTAGAACAATAAACCACATTATGATGACAGAATACATAATGAACTATCCCTTTAATGGCATCGTTTTTTTTAGCACTGTGGTATTCACCCAGGTCCAAATAAATATATTTTTTTCCTTGAAATCTATGTTTGAAAACCTTTTTTTTTTTTTTTACAATTAATGATTGTGTACTCTCATGTGGAAGGAAAGTACATTTTACATTTTTTTAAAGTCATTTATATATATATATATATATATATATATATATATATATATATATAATATTATATTATTAATATTATTATTATTTTTTATTTTTTTCTGTATAAAATTCTTTAAATGTTTTTTAAAAATTCTGAAACCAACATTTTTTATTTTTAAAAATATATTTAATTTTTATCACTTCGACAACCTTATTTATGATGACCAAAATGTTGTTGAAATTAGTAAGCTTATACATCACTATTTACCATGTGATGCAAATAGTATATTTTTTTATATTAAGCATCCGCCTTAATGCTTTGTGTGATTCACATTATGCTGCATGAAATCTGACAGGGACACATTATTATTACAAATGCTTGAATTTTGTGAATTTTAAGGGTTTTTTGGCCATTTCTGTAGGTTCTAGGTTGAAGAAACTGATCTACCCAACCACACTAATGGCTGTTGGTGCTTCTATGTACTATCCACAAGAGGCGGTAACCATCGCAAAGGTAGTTCACTCGAGTTCCTGTATGGCTTGTGTTTTTACTGGATATAGGACTGTTCGATGTTTTCATCTGAAGGTCTGAAAACAGGCAGAGGAAAATGGTGAGGTGGGTTACGATGTGAGTTTCCACCCCACTAGCTCAGTTTAAAAACAGCAGATGAAACTCATGGCCCCTCAACACGGCATTATTATCAGACATTTGTCTGTTTTGATTGTACCCAATATGGACTTTGCAGTGGAATGTCACCAACATGTCTCGTGCTCTCTCACTGTGATATGTGTGCTGCTGACTGAAACTCTGTCAACACACATCATTACAACAACAAGTGCTTTTAGATTAGAGTCTCTGAAGGGCAGTTTCAATGCTGTATGTCCCCGTCCTGTTAGATAGACTGATGGACATGTCCTGTAAAGCGAGAGGGGGTCTCTGATTATAAAGTAAAGCAACCCAAAATTGGCAGGTCCTAGAATTAGGCTGTTGTCACACTTAGTTTGGTTGCTTGGTCCAAACGTGAGTATAATTCAACTCTTTAAAGGCAAATGATTTGGTCACTAATGCTTTGAGAAATGCAAAACTATGATTAGTGCGACTGGGGTCATTTCTATGTTCCCAGGGTCCTATGTTCCCCATATTTATATGGCATCTATAGAGGTCTGTGTTGGACATACGGCCACAGGGGGGCACATTCGTGGCTCCCCTGCCGGATGAACCACCATCATCCACTCAGGTACCACCAGGACCGAGTTTGGGGTCGATCTGACCTCGTTCGGCTGAGTTATGCATCAATACGAGTCCGTGTTGGACCCTTTTACATGTGTTCAGTATGTATTATATAAATCTGGAGAACATAGGACCTTAGGAACATAGATACGCTCCCAGATCCTAATGATCAATCATCAATAGAAAGATAGTACGCATATAACACAGATTGCTTTCATTGCAAATTTAACCTCAGAGCACCGTTTCAAGCTTCTGAGGAAAACATTTATTTACACCAACCCAACCCGACTCGGGTCCGATGGTATCAGCTTCTGTTGAAGCCATTTATTTGTGTTATTTCAACATCATTGTTTAAAAATAGTAATAGTTGAATTCCTGGTGAAGAACTACACTACCCATGATCCTTAAGAGAAAGATCCACCAATCACGGCACACTAAGTGCACCAAAAGAGCTCTGCAGCGACCGCCCACTCCCACGACGCACTGTAAGTGATGCAACCGAGTCCGTCTCCCTACACTCGCAAACTACTTAAATATTTGCAAAGCATTTAAATACTTATAGTCATCAACTTTAAATAAAGTGTTATATTTTATATTCCCTTACATCACTGGCAGTGTTTCATGGGATTGTAGTTCACGCCATCATTAAAGATGTTAAGTGCACGTCTTGTCGCTTCGTCTTGAGCAGCCCTTCAATAACATGATGACCATCGGCAGTAGGAACGTCCCACTATGGCCAACAGCTCCTAGATGACTTCCAGTAATACAATCATCAGACTTGGATGACCTTTTCTAATCTTTCCACCCCACAGAAAACAGGAGACGCCATTTACGACTGGACACTTAAGGCTTATGTTGCCGTGGAGAATCTTATCAAAGACAAACCCGCCTCCAAGAAGGTTCAACAGAAGGTCAGTTTGTCTCATGTTGACCCAAACTTATGCACAAACACATTACAGATGGTATTTTGTTCAGGAACACCCTCAACCTTCATTGTGTTTGCTGTTTTAATAGTCTGATCAAGCAGAGAAGACTTCCAGTGGAGAGACCAAAGCTTAGGTACAAAACAACAAACATGTTATAAAAAGCACTGAATCAAAACACAGGTGCACACGATGCATAAACAAGACTTATCTTCTCATAACAAGCCCATTTTTCCCATGAATCAATGCATTATGGCTAATCATTATTGCATTTTCAAATAGTGGCCCTTAAAGGGATAGTACGCTCAAAAATAAAAAAAATCATCATTTACTCCTCATGCCATCCCAGATGTGTATGAGTTTCTTTCTTCTGCTGAACACAAAAGAAGGTTTTTAGAAGATTATCTCGGCTCTGTTGGTCCATTCAATGCAAGTGAATTGTGGACAGAACTTTGAAGCTCCAAAGCACATAAAGACAGCATAAAAGTAACCCATTAGACTCCAGTGGTCAAAGCCTTGTGTTCAGAAGCGATATGATAAGTGTGGTTGAGAAACAGGTCAATATTTAAGTCCTTTTTTACTATAAATTCTCCTTCCTGAGCAGTAGGTGACAATATGCATGGAGAATGCAATAAACAAAAGAAAGTGAAAGTGGAGATTTATAGTAAAAATGACTTAAATATTGATGTTTCTCACCCACACTTATCATATTGCTTCTGAAGACATGGATTATACCACTATCTAGACTATCTTTTGCTTTGTTGTTTGTTTATAGGTACATTAACTCTCAGGATGTTGCTATGACAATGTGTGTTGTGGTCGGGCAATTACAAGATCTCTGCCCTTCAATCAACCTTCACAATCTGCTTTTGCACTAGCTACTTCCTCTTTCATCTGTCAATCATCAGAGAGGGGTTAGTGGTCTGGAAAGTTTTGAACTTGAAAACAGAACTGCTGTGATTACATTGAAAATGCACTTGTTTACCAAAATAAATATTATAATCCATGTGAGGGTTTGATTTTTGACTGCGATTTAGAACAAATATATAGTGTTCAGGGTTGCATGTTAATGTCAGCGCTGATTTTGAGTCTGAAACTATCTGAACTTCCTTTCTCTGGCATGTTTAAGAAATGCAACTACACTAGTCTGAACTATTTTTTTTAAATTTCACCACGTTTCAAAACATCCTCGCGTGGTTGAGACATTTCCTGTAGGATGATGTCATTGTGTGTCTTATTCGCCTTTATTTCAGTTTAAAAATAAACAATTTAAAGGCGAGCAGTGTCATTTTTCGATGTTAAAATACTTTCTCCTATCCCAGTTAAGCGTGCTGAGTTTATATAAGCCACTGGCGAAGGAAGTAAAGGCTGCGGCGCTTTTAAAACTGCTGTTTGGTAGCACAATTGCCTCGTGCAATGGCATGCTTTTTGGATGGGACCATCAGTCTATCAACCAGTGGCAGATAGAGAGAGAGTGCTTTGGAAACCTGTTTGAAAAGTCATTTTTGCAATTTAGTTTGGTGCCACCAGTGGCACAGAAAACTTCAAACCTGCCCCTTTGGAAGACTGTAAGTTAGCTGTTGAAATTTAAAGGGACAGTGCACCCAAAAATTACAAATTCTCTCATCATTTACTGAGCCTCATTCCATCCCAGATGTGTCTTTCATTTGCAGAACACAAATGAAGATTTTTAGAAGAATCTTTCAGCTCTGTAGGTCCAATGCAAGTGAATGGTGACCAGAACTTTGAAGCTCAAAAAAAAGCACATAAAGGCAGCATAAAAGTCATCCATATGACTCCAGAGGTTTAATCCTTGACTTTAGAAGTGATACAAGTGTGGGTGAGAGAGATCAATATTATTTGTATTTTAATATATATATATTTTTTTTTAACTATAAATCTCCTATGCACACTCCTATGTTTTTTGGCGATTCTCATTCTTGCATTTCACCACCTATTGAGCACAGTGGGCAGGGAGGAGAAAGATAAAAAGAGAAAGAAAAAGCAAAGGAGATAATAACTCATATTTGCACAACAGCCCAGTAGATAGCAGGATGCACGAAGAAAAAAAACTGAAGAAATCTTGTGAAAGTGCATAAGGAAGGCTGTTTGAACGTCGCTTCTGAAGGCATGGAATAAGCCACTGGATTCGTGTGGATCGCTTTTATGCTGCATTTATATGCTTTTTGGAACTTCATAGTTCACTTGCATTGTGTGGATCTACAGAGCAGAGATATGAATGTCATACACCATCCCACGGATGAGAAAGTTTCATTTTTGTGTGAAATATTCCTTTAACAAGCATTTATTGCATACCTTCAGCATATCAAGTTTTCAAAGAGTAAATGAAGTGTTTCTTTAACCAGAACCAATCAATGATTCAAGTCACTTTCTGCAAGTGTAAACTTTATTAAACAATACATTGTGGTCATCATCTCAATTATTGCTCTTAGACTACATTAACCGATGAACCAATCAAAAGCGAGTAAGATTTCCTGGTATCCAACATTCTCTGCCACCTTGACGTCTACTTGGAAGATATCTTCAGTAGGTTGCACTTGTCAATCTCGTACAGACGCCATCCCTCCTCATGGGAGAGATCGGAGGCGCCGCGCCGCTTGTAGAACTCGATGGACGTTGTGTTCCACTCGGCCACGATGAAGTGCATGCCGCTGCATCGAGTCTTCACTGCCGTCTATGGGTGATGACGGAAATAAAAAATGAATGAAGAGAACACTTATACATTTTATTAGTTTTGGATGATGTAATGCCTGATAGTACTCTAAAAGTCAACACAAAAAAGACTAATAGTATACCACTATTTAGTCTCAGAAATTAACTCTCTTACTCTTATTAAGGGGCGACTGACTGTTGCCCCAGAAATGCATTAAATTACAGTATATCAAATGTTAGCTATAGGATAAACAATGGAGGAATTCCAGTTCCCGTTCATGTATACCTCACTCAGCATCCTCAGGATATCAGAGCCAATTCCGTAACCTAGGGTGGATAAAGAAATGGTAGTTAATTTTATATGCAGGACATTCTTTACATATTAACATCTAGTCTTCTGTGCCTTAAAGGGATAGTTGTCACTATGTACTCACCCTCATGCCGTCCCAGATGTGTATGACTTTCTATCTTCGGCTGAATACAAAGATATATTTTTTTTTTTAGAAGAATATCTCAACTCTGGTCCCCACAATTCATGATAACGGACTTAGAATCTCCAAAAAGCACATAAAGGCAGCATAAAAGTAATCCATAAGACTCCAGTGGTTTAATCCATGTCTTCAGAAGTGATATGATAGGTGTGGGTGAGAAACAGATTCATATTTATGTCCTTTTTTTCATTATAAATTCTCCTCAGTAGGTGGCAATATGCACGATGAATGCAAATCTCCGAAAACAAAAAAGAAGAATGTGAAAATGGACATTTATAGTAAAAAATTACTTTAATATTGATCTGTTTCTCACCCACACATATCATAGCACTTCTGAAGACATGGATGTAATCACTGGAGTCTTATGGATTAATTTATGCTGCCTTTATGTGCTTCTTTTGAGCTTTAAAAGTTCTGGTCACCATTCACTTGCATTGTATGGACCTACAGAGCTGAAATACTCTCTTCATTTGAGTTCTGCAGAAGAAAGGAAGTCACACATCTGGGACAGCATGAGGTGTAAATGATGAGAGGATTTTCTTTTTTGGGTGAACTGTCCCTTTAAGAATTCCTCATGTGTTGTCATGGGTCAAAAAAAAAAAAAAAAGTCCACTTTTCCAACATCTTCATACCTCTGAACTCCATCATGACATAGAAATCCTCCAGATAAAGCAGCTTCCCAATCCAGGGGTCATAGGTGAAGTAGTACATGGCAAAGCCAACCACTGTATAACCTACATATAACATAGAATTGTTTTGCATCAACACCTTGCGTAAAATGTGTTTTTAATGGATAGTACACGTTAGTAGTTCAGCAAACAATGGGTTAAAATGTAATAGAAAGTGAATATCTGACAGCGTCATGATCAGCAAGAGAGACTGACGTCAGATGATGACGGTGACGTAACACATTCCCATATGTTCAGAATATAACTTGTCTTGTAAATTCTATATAGTAAATGTTATATAGTATCATAGATGGCATTGGTGTGGTTCATGTAAATTTGGGATTTAAATGTTACCCTCTATGGATTGTTTATCTTTCGGGACTTCAGCGACGACGCAGTGATAAAACGGATGATCTCCGAAACCGTCCTCAAGTAACTCTGACAAAAAAAAACATAAATAAATAAATAAATAATCATCATATAAACATCCATTTAAGTAAAATACATTTTGAGACTGAATCACAGTTAAATACGTACCCTTCTCGGTAAGGACGACCTGTTCCTCCATTTTCTCAAATTTGGCAAGTTCCTGTAATCAAATAAATAAATTGCAAATATTCAATAAACAAAATGACAACATATGAAACCGACATGTAAAATGTCCATGTTTGGGTATGTGCAGTGTTTGGGAAGTTACTCTAAAAAGTTACTAATTACATCATCTACAGTGCAGTTAGATTACTAATTACCCTGTCTGAACGGTAATTGCATTACTTATTACTAATGACCCATTAGTCACTGATGAAGTCTGTCAGCTGAACAGAGGGGAAAAGACACAAAGTAGTAGAAGAACACAATTACCAAAGGTTAATCAAGGAAAAAGATGTCGAAATATTGACACTTCCGTAGCTTATGTCCTAAATGCAGAAGGGCACGTGCCTACTTGAGAATAATCCCATTAATCAGAGGAACTGCCGATTGACCAATGAAAGATCTTTCACAAGTTTCCTTTTGTGTGTGGACACGACCCGACTGTTTACACAAGATGCCCCAGTCTTGGGCATTGCAGACTTGCATGTTTTAATAGAAAGGGGAAGTGCCACCAACATGTGACTTTTGTCAGACATCACAGTCTATAAAACATATTTTACTGGAATGACCAACTTTTAATGCCAACAGGCAACATTTTTACATTTTAAGTTTAATAGTGGAGGTTTTCAAAAATGTTTCACCAGGGAAAAGTTTAAAATGTTTGAAATGAACTCTCTTATATAAATGTTCATTGTGTATATTA
The DNA here is from genome assembly GCA_032164185.1 of Moxostoma hubbsi. Taxonomy (NCBI): domain Eukaryota; kingdom Metazoa; phylum Chordata; class Actinopteri; order Cypriniformes; family Catostomidae; genus Moxostoma; species Moxostoma hubbsi. The sequence continues at coordinate 3,289,624 of JAVLUX010000008.1, read as the reverse complement.
CTGTATTATATATATATATATTGTGTATATCACCTAAAACTACCTTGAAAATAGCCAGTGATGATGTTTAAAAATAAATGAATAAATATGACTAATTTTTTTCTAAAACACTTATCAACCTCGACCAGATGAAAAACACAAAGATAGACACAAAACTGTTCTTTTAATTCTTTCAAATAAATCGTATAAAATCAAATAAATTATTCATGAACTGGCCAAAGAATTTAAAGGGGCAGCGTTAAATTAGAAAACATACAGTTTTAACATTAGGCATTCAATTTAGATTTTAAATCCACTATTGTTTTTATACAGTCTATACAGTAACACAATTACATCACAAGTAACTGAAATTAAATTACAAAAAAAATTAAAAGTAATCCCTTACTTTTTCAGTGGAAAAAGTCAATTAATTACAGTAATTACTTAGTATTACATTACAACCAACACTGGCTATGTGTCTTATTTTAGTATTTATTTACCTTTATGAGTCGCAGTATGTCAGACACGTCCTTGGGCTCGGCTTTCCGTAATATAAAATTGGCCATTTTCTTCTTTTACTCTTCTTCCCTTTTCTTACTAGTCCTCGGTATGTGAAAAGCAGTAAGATTTGTTTCTTCATTCGATCCTAAGGGGGGTACCCTCAGCAGAAAGTCCGGGTTTCTAACCCTGTAAACGACGAATTACATGAAGTCTCAAGTCGCCAACGCGCTTTATTATCAGGACAAACTGTTCAAGACGTATTTATAAGCGGCTGGTGTTCTGACGTCATCGTCGGGAAATGACTAGATCCAAAGTGTCTTTCAAGGCAAGTCAGTCCACTCGGCGGCCATCCCGGGCAGCTATTTTCTATATAAACAAGCGGAATAAAACTACAGCGCCTGTCTACGCAAATGAGGAAAGGCCGAAATCTCCAAAACGTTTGGTCAAGACTACGATCAAAGAACATATTTAAAATCAATTTTAAAATCTGACAACAGTGATATGATTAATTGTGCTACAATAGCTCAGAGCTAATGCTAAAAAACGCGAATTTTGAGAATGGTTCGGCTAATGCACATGCGCATCCTCAAGTTGATTGACAGGCGATGTCTGTATCTAAAAGGCGATTGGCTCTTTGTAACTGTAAGGCGGGACTTTCTTTCTTTAAAGCTGTACACGCAAAGTGAATTGTCTCAAAGACTTTTCTTGCTAATCTGAGACACTCTTCCTTTGTTTATATATTTTTTTTTATTGTTATGACTACTGCCAACAGTTGGTGTATGTTCATGTTTTTGGCCCTTGAGAGAATACAAGCCACCAGTAACAAAAAAGTTATGGTAATAAAAACGTTTGGACATATAACGTGGCAGTAACATGCTATTCTCATGTAAACATTATGGTACATGAAAATATAAACCATTCAATTGGTCAATATCACAAGATTAGAACCACCCTTGAAGAGATCATATGCCACAGAAATCAAAAAGAAAAGAAGGAAGCTGTTACATAATATAAATGTTGTAGACTTCAAAGGCTAACGTTTTCATTGGTTAACTGTTACCTGGGCAGGTTCCCTTTAAGAAGTTGAGTGACAACCTGTGTTCTAAGTTGACATGACAGACTTAATGAGAATGTGAAGTGCCCTTGACCTTTGGAAAGGGACTATATAAATTAAATGAGTGTTATTTACATTTATTTATTTTACAGGCATTTTACATGGTTACAGATCGGAAGTGAAATGTCCACTGTGTGGCGCTAAAAGCGAATTGCATTTTCTCCCAAACAGATGAGGTTTTTAAGGTTAATGCTCTATCGAGTATTAAAGAAAACAACAAAACCGACTTCCGATGACCTAAACCATAGTGTCATAAAAGCATGTAAGATGAGCAATGTAATTGTTGAAGTTTTGTTTTGCTTCTTTGACACTTTGGGCTCACATGTCGACTCACGTGCTCTTCAGGACTCTTACCCCGGCGCTTTACATCGCAAGTGTCTCAATCAGTTGAGCTACCATGTCATTTAATTACACTCGAACAAGCTTGTAAATGTAATGCAAATGTTATAATAAGTCATGCGCTATAGTAAAAGTGTCACAAATCACAAGATGGCATTGTGTGAGGAAAAGGAAGTGTTTATGTACTGATAATCTGCCGTTTTTAAAGTCATTGTTGTTTTAGCACCTCTAGTGTCACCAAAAAGTTTCCAGAAATCTCTTTCATTGGTTGTCCAAACAGACAGTCCTAGGCCTCAAACTCACCCCATTGGTTGATCCAAGTTGCTGTGTTGGGCCCCTCAAATAAGGAATGTGTTGATCGCTCCACTGTTACACTTTTAGGTGAAATCAACTCCTTCATGTCCGCTCTCAGCTGGAATTCTTGACAGAGAATCTTATCGGATGACGTCAGGATACTGAGTCACTTCCAGCACCCTCAGGAAACAAAAACTTAAGACTGGTATTGTTATTTGTACAGTTATGTATTTCCTTTAGGCTAAAGAAATGCCTCTCCATCATGATGACATTCGATCTTCCTGCAGGACTGTGTTGATGGGCAGGTCTTTGCAAATAATCCTGTAATTCACATTCAGTTTTCCCAGGAATCTCTCAGAGACAAACAGCATGCTCCCACATTTTACATGTCAACACTGTTTGGGAAAGCTATTTTGAAACTACGTTCCTAAGAAAATGTATTTAGCTACATGAAAGGCTACCAACATAAATTAGCTGACTACATTTTTGAATTGGCTATATATAACTGAAATAATTTCATTTTACAATCATTAATTTGGCCCAAAATACCTTGAATCTCAATTAGGGTGTCAGCTGACAGCATTAAACTTAAACCTTTACACTACAATCACAAATAGAGGTGGACCGATAGAGGATTTTGCCAATACCGATAAATAAGGTGGTGGAAAAGGCCAATAATTGATTAATCGGCCGATTGTTTTTATTTTTGTTATTTTTATTGATCTATAAAATAATAATAAATGACCTTATTCTTTCCTTACTATGACGTGCACAGACATTGAGGCTACAAAATGAACAAAATCCCAAAAGCGGTTTATTGTTCAAACCAAAATCCCAACGATAACCAGAGAAATTAAGATTTGGTGCATAACGCAGGACTGTTACTGTAAACAAGCACAAAATACACCGGGGACTCTTATTTTGAAAATTTATTTTTTGAACAGAGATTTTACAATGTACCTTTTCAATGCTTTATATGTGAGTGTTTACCAAATTAAACTTTTTATATCGTATAGATTCCCCAAACGTGGAGTTTTGTGTGGTTATATTTCACCAGATGTGGTGTCTTGATAAGGAATTAAAAACAATTAAGGGGAAATATCAGCAACTATTGGCATATATTTTTCCGATAACCGATAGTTCCAAAAAACAACTATCGGTACCAATTAATCGGTAAAACGATATATCGGTCTACCTGTAATCACAAATAAAACTAGAAACACAGTAAGTCAAAAGCTCTTCTAAGAGCACAGTTAAGGAATATTCTGGGATCAATACAAGTTAAACTCCACAAAAAAACTATTTCGACCAATCCCTCCTTTTCTAAAAAAATAAATAATATAATCTGTTACTGTAAGACACAATGGAGGTGAATGGGGCCAATCTGTAAAGATTAAAAAACACAGTTTTAAAAGTATAGCCAAGTATTAAAATAATGATTCAAATATTGTTTAATAATAACAACGCGAAATATTACAATAAAATAAAGTTACGTGAGCATGTAACAGAATGTGTACGTTAATTTCCACCCACAATCAGAAATTGCAAGTAGTTTTATCGCCCGCATAATAGGAATTTAATAGGAAGAAGGTTCCCCACCCCTGCCGTAAACCTGTAAACCATCAAAACGAATATTTAAATGCATTTACAGCTTCAATAATGCACATTTTAAGTGCTCTTATAAGATTATAACTTCACATTTCTGCTTTTAAACCCTCCAAAGTTGCTTCCAAATTATCCCTGTAACTATATTTCCCTACAAAAACAGTTAAAAAGTCGAGTTCATATGAGATCGAGATCGAGGTTGTTTCTAGAAAAGCTACAATAAAGACAGCTAAGAGAAATCCTGTTAAACGTTACAATACATTTATTAAAGTTAGTAGTGGCGCTCATTTTTAATTAATTAGTTACAACAAACAACAGACCATAATACAATTAAAAAGAAGCAAATGGGCGCAAATTGTATTTACTGTAATTGGTTTATTTGTAGTTATATTTTTATGAATGTAAACGTGTAGCTGTGTACGTGAATGCACAAATGCAAATCTTAATAACCCCTTAAATAAACCATTTTTTAATGCAATATATAATATGAGATTCAATCACAAAAAGGGCAAGCTCTTATATGAAAAATAGACATGGGCAAATTTGAACTTTTTATATATAAGACATAACTGAGAATAGTGAGGATGAAAAGACACATTAATATAAACAACAGTGCACTAAACTGGAAGTAGAAAGACCCGAAAACGACAACTCTGAACTCTTATAGACAAATGAACATTAGTCTGAGACACTGTAAGCTTCCTCCTGTCCAAACGTCCTGCTCACTCATGCGCCATCCTGAGGAGGTTCAGTTTGTCAATCTTGAAGAGCCTCCATCCTTCCTCCAGGGAGATATCTGAAGCTGCGCGCCGCTTGTAGAAATCAATGGAGGTTTTGTTCCACTCCACAACGATGAAGTGCAAACTACTGCACCGAGTCCTGACCGCCAGCTAGAGAAAAGGTGAACGATTAGAGCACACAGATTGTGCACATGAGATATATATATATATATATAATGTTAGATCTTTAACCTGGGATCCTAAACTTTGAGCTCTTTCTCATAGCAGGCTAATGTATAACTGCGTTCTATTGATCCGTTTGGTGCATAAAAGGGAAAGTGTAAACTTGCTTGACTCAGTTTCTTTAGGATTTCAGACCCAATACCACAACCTAGTTTGGGGAGAAGGAAAGGTTTAGTGAAATGACTAATAAAGTCTGACTGACATCACAGACCAAACGTATGAAGCCTCAATCATACCCCTAAACTGCTCCATAACATAGAAGTCTTCCAAGTAGAGCACTTTCCCAATCCAGGGGTCATAGGTGAAGTAATACATGGCAAAGCCAACGATCACATGACCTGACGAGAAATGGAAAATCTGTTTCACTTATTTGGATATCAAAACTCTAGAGACACTTTCATATTTTGTCATTTACGTTAGTTTTATGGAGTACATTTTGAAACCACTTATATGGGATTATTGGCATCACAACACTCCCCAATATTGTTGTATTGCACATCTCGTTCAGTCTTGCTTTTGTTGTGTTGATTTGCATGCTTACAGCAGCTGTGAGTGACAAATCCGTTTGATTCGTCTGTTATCAGTTCGTTAGTTTTGGGCATATTTGTGGCGATGTCCCGACTGTTGTGGGCCTTACCTCTGATGCAATGTATTTGTTGAGATAATGTGTAGAGAGTGTTCAGGTTCACAATTGGCACTTAATGTCACGGTGTTATTACTTAAAGGAACGGTTCACCCAAAAATGTAAACAGTGTCATTTACTCCCCCTCATGTCGAAACAAACACCCTCATGTCGTAACTTGTTACTATTTCAGTGGAACGGGGAAGAATCTTTCATTGTTTGACGTCGGTTCTCGGTTGTGTTGTAAACGAAAGCATCACACCAGTTAGAATATGCACAACAGATACTGATCTTTCAGCAAAGGGGAAGATTTGGTGTGAATAACGACCTGAATTCCAAACGAACGACCAAAAGAACTTTACTTGTCTTTCCAGCCCAACGACACCACAGTGACCGCTCGAATCGCTGCCTGTCTGGCAGACATCTCAGCCTGGATGAAGGAACACCACCTGCAAATCAACCTAGCCAAGACTGAACTCCTTGTCTTTCCAGCCAACCCTGCTGTTGAACACAACATCACTGTGCAGCTGGGTTCAACTACAGTATCGCCTTCCAAAATGGTCAGAAATCTAGGGGTAACCATTGATAACAAGCTAAATTTCACAGACCACATCTCAAAGACTGCAAGATCATGTAGATTTACACTCTACAATATCAGGAAGATAAGACCCTTCCTCTCTGAACATGCCACACAACTGCTTGTTCAGTCACTTGTCATCACTAGACTGGACTACTGTAATGCTCTCATTGCAGGCCTTCCTGCATGTGCTATTAGACCTCTGCAAATGATCCAGAATGCAGCAGCACATCTGGTCTTTAATGAACCAAAGTGAGCACATGTTACACCACTCTTTGTCTCTCTCCACTGGCTGCCGGTTGATGCACGTATTAAATTCAAGGCTCTGATGCTGGCATACAGAACAGTCACTGGGTTTGCTCCAGCATACTTAAAAACATTTATGCAGATCTACACTCCCACCAGAAGCCTGCGGTCGGCTAATGAGCGGCGCCTTGTTGTACGAACACAAAGAGGCTCCAAAACACTTTCCCAGACTTTCAGTTTTATCATACCACATTGGTGGAATGACCTTCCCAACTCCATCCGTGAAGCTGACTCGCTCTCTATCTACAAAAAACAGCTAAAAACACATCTCTTCCAAGAGCACTTAACCAGTCACTAAAAAAAAAAAATGTAAAAAATATTAACAATTCTTGTTGCACTTAAATCTGTTTTGAATGCTATTCTGATGATAGTGAAACTTTGTAGTATGGCACTTTTCGTACAAATGTCTCCTGAAGATGATTCACTTATGTTTTCCTCTTTTGTAAGTCGCTTTGGATAAAAGCGTCTGCCAAATGAATAAATGTAAAAATGAATTCTGGTCTGTTCTTGACACAACACTATTGTGTACGGACTACTGGGCTGGGCTGACTGGGCAAGTGACCAATCTTGGGTTGTTACGTCACTAAAGATGTTTCATCGTAGCGTTGTTCGATTCGCAACTGTAATTATGAACATTTGAACGACTTGATCGAAGCAATTCGCGAAAGCTTTGGTAGATCACTGAAATGGACGGGGTGACCATTTAAGAGTAAAACTGTGAAATTGGAAAAATGTTCGTAACAAAATGGGAATAATTAATATAAATAATCAACGTTATTATTTATATTGGCAACACTATTGTTCCTGCACGCCTTGTACGAAATCAACGAATGGGTGTGATGTCATTAAGAACCAATTCTGGCCAAAACGAAGGTGTTTTTGAGTTTGTTTCGGTGGTTCGTAGCAGCTCGCCGTCGCAAACTTTCAGGAAAACTTCATACAAGCTGCTAAACACCTTACTGGCATTGGTCCACGTCATCGGTAGGTGTGACCTGGAGCTCCACCTACTTTGAGGCCGACATCTGATTCCAGATCAGTCCAAGTGAAAACACTGGTGCAATCTTACCCACATCTGTACAATCGTTTGCATAGAGACATTATCCATTAGTCATGTGATTTCTTTGTTGAATTAGTCTACAAAAGGAACCAAATGTACTCAGATACTCTTAAGTGCCCATTCACGCTGTTGTTTGTTATGCCGCTTCACTCATCTGCACCCGAAAGCCATTCACACATCTGCCCAAAGATATGCCTCTAACCATCAATCATTTGTCTGTATTCCACCCATTTACACTCTTTTATACACCCATCTTTGCATCTTTGCAGTAGTAATGATGTCAACGTTAATTACTATGGGTGTAAGGGTGGGGGAAGACGCCCCCTGGGGTAAGATGGACCCCCCCACCCCCATAGCTGAAACTAAACCTCATTTCAACAACTTTAGTGAGTGCCTGTGCGCCTCTTAATCTTGATATTTCAACTGAATATCAACATTTGTGAGATTTATTCCATCCAAACAGCGTTGAGGTTCAATTATTAAAAAATGTGTGTTCTGTGACATTCTATTAGGTTGGATATTAAAAGTTTTTAGGTCTAATTGTTAATGGGGGATCTGAAGTATTAAGATTTTTGGAATAAAAATATAGTTTTTATTTTGAAGTGGAAAGTTAGACCCTGGGGGTAAGATGCACCCCCACCCGCATTTCAAACATCTCTATTCCTTATAACCTAACATATGCAAATTGAGTGGAATTCAATCTATAGTCATAGTATTGCTATAACAACATGCCTTCAATTAAAAATATAGGTGTCTTTATATGTATATATTCATAGGCCTGCACAGTGTATACTTCATAGAATAAGCTTCCCTTTCAGATGAATCTCTTTTACTGGGATTTGGGATACTGTCATTATTCAATCGTTCAACTACATTTTGAAAATAAACAATTACATAAAATATTAGATTTGATATTTTACTTTAAATTTCCAAAATACATTACTAAGAGTGATATCAGATGGATTTGATACATTCTCTACTACATTTCAGATAATGCCTGGGACAAGTTTACCCTGGGGGGGGGACTTCTTGACCCAGTAGTGGGGTAAGTTGGCCCCTTTTCATAATTTCAAATTGTGTGCTATGCCAATTAAATGAGCAAATGTTTGTATTTATTTCCCTCGATAATATGTTGGACGATGCATCGTCATCCTGTACATGCTTAAAGTTCATCTATAAATGTTACAATTTAAAAGTAAATGAACATTGTTCTTAAGGGGGGCGTCTTACCCCATCTTACTCTACATTTAAGTAGGGTTTTAAGTAAGACATTATTTAACCGCACAAGCATGCGCTTCCATATTTAGATGTAATCAAAGACAATATTATTTTAGAAAACTACAGCTTTAATGTATATTTTAATAAATGCATGTAATCAGTGACGCAGTGTAAGCAGCATATGCATGTATCATTGTTACATATTTTCAGCAAAGCTAATTATTAGCTAATATTTCCATTTAGTGTCACCATTGACCTGTTCTAGGCTGATTGTATCACAGAGCACTTTTAGTAACAGTGCTACATTTATAATACAAGTAATAATAATAATAATAATAACTTCATGATTCAGGCTTAGCTTAAAGAATTGTAAACTGAACCGAACTATGAGATGAGTGAGCGTTACACCCCTATTAATTACAGAGTGTAATTGGCGCATATTAGAGGCCGTTTTGAGCGCATTGCCATGGAGACGTAGCGCATGTGGAGGCTTCACGCTATTCTCCGCGGCATCCACCTGTTCATGTTTCACCTATGTGCAACCTGATTTGGAAAAAGGCAGAACAGCTGAACATATTGTGTATTAAAACACAATCTATCTCAGAAACAGGGCTGCTTTTGTCTTACCGTCAGCGCTCTGCTGCTCTTCGGCCATTTCAGCCACTTCACAGTGATAAAACGGATGATCTCCAAAACCATCCTCCAAGAGATCTACAAAGGGAAGTGTGCAGAGTTATTAGACACTCCCACAGTCACTATATACTGTAAACAAGTGATTGCATTTGCTTCAAAATGTGCTCCCCTTTTTCAGTTAGAATAACTTGATGCTCCATTTCCTCATACTTTGCCAGTTCCTAAAAAACAGGTACATTTGCACAAGATTTGCACATTGTGATTGCAACTAACATTTCAAATGTAATGAGCAAACAGTTAACATGTACAGCTCTTACCTTTATGAGTCGCAGTATGTCAGACACGTCCTTGGCCTCGGCTTTCCGTACTTTAAAATTGGCCATTTTCTTCTTTTACTCTTCTTCCCTTTCTAGTCGTCGGTATGTGAAAAGCGTTAAGATTTGCTTCTTCATCCGCTTCTCGGAGGCCTACCCTCAGCTACAGGTGTCAGAGTCTGTCTCTGCTTTTTGGAAAGGCATTCACAGGTTCAGTGATCCGTATCAGTTGAGGTCTAGGCTGGGACATGTTCTCATTTAATAGATGCTCCAAAGGAGGCAGAAACTTCAAGGCCACTCCCAGAATTATTGAGTTTGTGTTGTGCATCCAGCCCTTCCTATAACATATGTGGCTGGCCTGCTTTTCTTTACCCCCTAAAGCAATATTGGTTCACTTTCACTCTTCTGACAAGACAATCAAGACTGACTGGCTTATGGAAAAAGGTCCCATGGCTCAACAGAAGCTTTTTTTTTAAATCCCATCATATAATATCATTTAATAGATAACAGAGTGCGCTTATGGAAGCTCTAATAGAGCCATAAATGTACGTTTTGCCATGAGTCCGGTTTTGTTGCTTATTATTTTGCCCTGGGACAACAGGAAGTGGACAGTCCATTCATATTTTTCACCCAAAATTGAAGTCTCTCATCGTTTACTCGACCTCATGCCATCCCAGATGTTTAAGACTTTCTTTCACAGAACACAAATGAATATTTCAGCTCTGTAGGTCCATACAATGCAAGTGAATGCTGAAAAAAAACTTTGAAGCTCTAAAAAGCACATAAAGGCAGCATAAACGTAATCCATACGACTCCAGTGGTTTAATCCGTGTCTTCTGAAGCGATCCAATTGCGTTTTGGGTGAGAACAGACCAAGGTATAACTCCTTTTCCACTTTGCGTCTTGTTTGGCGATCATGATTTCAAGCTCTGCGCATGCGTCAAGCACTAGAAAGTGCAATCAAGCTTGAAATCATGATTGAACCTAGAGACCGCAAAGGCAAAATGTACAGTGAAAAGGAGTTTTACTTTGGTCTGTTCTTACCCAAAAACTTTTCAGAAGACATGGATTAAACCACTGGAGTCTTTTATGCTGCCTTTATTTGCTTTTTGGAGCTTCAAAGTTTTGGTCACACATTCGTTTGCATTGTGTGCACCTGCAGAGCTGAGATACTCTTCTAAAAATCTTAATTTGTGTTCTGCAGAAGAAAGAAACTCACACATCTGGGATGGTGGTGGTGTAGTGCGCTAAAGCACTGAACTTGTAATCAGAAGGTTGCTGGTTTGATCCCCACAGCCTCCACCATTGTGTCCTTGAGTAAGGCACTTAACTCCAGGTTGCTCCGGGGGGATTGTCCCTGTAATAAGTGCACTGTAAGTCACTTTGGATAAAAGCATCTGCCAAATGCATAAATGTAAATGTAAATGTAAGTGCTCTTCTATAAGATTTGTTTTCTTGCATAATATTTGATGTAAGGGAACATGTATGTGTATAAACCTGTTGCAACTTGTTTAAACCAGTACGCACAATGCAAAAATGTTTTTACTATATGTGCTCATGGACAATGTATTTAATGGTTAACATAGAGAAGAATGTCCCTCAGGAAGTTTCTCTTGACACATACAGAACATTTTCAGTTCCACAGAATTTTAGCACCACACCTTTAACCCAAATAGCCCATGCCACGTCAACAAACTTTGCAGCATACACCAAAACACACTAGAGTAAAATCAGGTTGCACAGCTAAAATGTTCTACAATCTGTATTACATTTTTAATATCTATTCTTGGCCACCTCTGCAGGTTACAACTTAGTATGCAATGCAAGATGAACAGAAATGCTATTACAACACTTGGGGGATTTTTGCTTGTAGTAAGATTTTTGTGTTCTCTCAACAACTGTCTTAAAGGGACAGTTCACCCAAAAATTTAAATTCTCATCATTTACTCTCGTCCCTAATGCGATCCGAGATGTGTATGACTTTCATTCTTCTGCTGAACTCAAAGAGCTTTAGAAGAATATCTCCGCTCTGTTGGTCCATACAATGCAAGTGGATGGTGACCAGAACTTTGAAGCTCCAAAATTCACATAAAGGCAGCATAAAAGTAATGCATACGGCTCCAGTGATTAAATCCATATTTTCAGAAGCAATATGATAATGTGGGTGTGGAACAGGTCAATATTTAAGCCCTTTTTTACTCTAAATCTCTACTTTCACTTTTACATCTGAAAGTCATACGTTGTGTCTGTTTAGTTTCACATCTGAAATTGAAAGTTATGGTGGAGATTTAGAGTAAAAAAGATCTTACATTTTGATCTGTTTCTCACCCACACCTATTATCAAAAACAACAACAACAGCAGCATAAAATCAGCATACAGTAAAATAATAAGCCGAAAACACTAACTGCATTATTTATTCGTGTTGCAATGCATGCTAGGCACTCGTAAATTAGCCATATTTAACTTTTTATGAATATATGAACTTGTTAATTCAGACAAATCTGTTATTTGGGACAACATTTGGGGAAATATTGTTGGTCTAAAATGTATTTTAATACATTTCATATACATTATATATATATATATATTATATATATATATATTTGTTTTTTACAGATTGCTCTTACAAAGAATGATATATTTTAGAGCCGAGCATAACTAGAAACACTAACTTTTAATAATAATAATTTCTTACATTTATATAGCGCTTTTCTCAGCACTCAAAGTGCTTGTTTACAACTTTTCTAGGCCTGAAAAAAATTCTAAATTCCCTGATATTTCCAGGTTTTCCCATGTCCGTTGAAACACCTGATATTAGAGAAATAAATATGACACCTGTGTGTACACCTGTACTTCCAAATATTACCTAAAGCATCTGCTTCATTCTAGATAGAGAGTGAAAAACACAATATTGAAATGGCAGCAAAGAATCAATGGATGCATTAAAATCTCCACATACATATTACAGTTCAACTTTATTTTTAGACAGTTCATAGGTTTTGCCCTTTGCCCTTTAAGCCTGTCTGGGACAGGGACAGGACACATGGCCTTATCGAACCGTGTGACACTATTATAATAACAGAAATGTTATGTTTGTGGTAGTTGTAATTCAATCCTAATTCAATTAGAAATGAGAAAAGGTTTGTTATTTGCAATGACAGCAGCAGCTACAATTGAGTTTGCTTTCCTTTTCATTTCAGAAAAACCCCCCTTTACTTGGAATCAGAGATGTGTGCAATCAAAACTGTCAACCGGTTTGTTAGGCCAGCGGTTTGGTCACATATACGTATACATAAACCCGACACGTGCTGCAGAGCAGGGATTAAACAGACTCCAGGTTTATCAAAACTCTCCATTTATTTTGTTTGTTCTTTAAAACAGGAATTGGAACGAAAGCCTCTCGTGTCATTAACCTCAGTTGAGTTTATCAAAGTACTTGAGTTTGCCTGCAGGGTCTGGGATAATCTGTGCAGAAAGAGGACATATAGAGAGATATTATAACGTATCATGCACAGTGTAATATTATACACACAGCTCATACATTCAGAGAAATATACATCCAATAATATCATACCGTATCACTGCCAGGCTTCCATCCAGCTGGGCACACTAGACCAGAAATATTGACAAGTATTACTGACAGCAAAATCAGCAAAGCACTTACAAGTATGTCAGTCAGTCTCTATGTATTCATTTATAAACAACACAATATTCATGTTTGAACTTAGAGTTCAGAAATCAATATTTGGTGGAATAATCCTGATTTTCAATCATTACTTTCATGCGTCTTGGCATGCTCTCTGCCAGTCTTTCACATTGCTGTTGGGTGACTTTATGACACTCCTGCCGCAAACATTCAAGCATCTCTGCTTTGTTTGATGGCTTGCGGGCATCCATCTTCCTCTTGATCACATTCCAGAGGTTTTCAATGGGATTCAGGTCTGGAGATTGGGCTGGTCCTCCATCCACACCGTGATTGATCTGGCTGTGTGGCATGGAGCATTGTCCTGCTGGGAAAAACCAATCCTCCAGAGTTGGGGAACATTGTCAGAGCAGAAAGCAACAAGTTTTCTTCCAGGATAACCTTGTACGTGGCTTGAGTCATGCGTCCTTCACAAAGAAAACCTCTGGAATGTGATCAAGAGGAAGATGGATGACCACAAATGAGGAGTGGCATAAAGTCACCCAACAGCAATGTGAAAGACTGGCCGAGAGAATGCCAAGACGCATGAAAGCTCTGATTGAAAATCAGGATGATTTCTGAACTCTTCCCAAGTTCAAACATTAGTTGTGGTGTTTTCTTTGCATTATTCAAGCTCAAATGACCTGATGTATGAACTGATCATATCAGTGTCGGGTATAGATTTATATAACAATATAAAAAACATCTGTGAACATAAAGTGGCAATGTAAGATGTAAAGCTGTTATTAAATGTCGTACCTTCTCCGTGTTTATCAGTGTACTGGAAGGCTTGTACCAGTCGGAGGGTCTCGTCAACGGAGCGGCCGACCGGCAGGTCATTCATAGTGATCTGTCTCAGAACGCCTTTATCATCGATGATGAAGAGACCCCTGAAAGAGAGAAGACAAGGCATTTCCACCTTATTCAACAAGCATGTTTTTATCATCTGTCCAGAGCCTGTATGGGATGGAAGCGGTAATTCTATGGTTAAATTATATATATAACATAATGCAAACATTTACCGGCTTTACATGGTCATCATAACATGTCATTAAAACTGCATTACCGTAAATGCCATTTTTGCATTTTCAGTACCTGAGCGTGTGTCCCTGATCCTCCAGAAAAACGCCATAGTCCTTGGAAATCTGGTGGGTGAGGTCAGAAAGAAGGGGGATTTTCATTGGTCCAAGTCCTCCCTGCTTCCTGGGCGTGTTGATCCTGACATAAACCGAAATGACGAAAACATGTCAATGTGTCCACGTGTAGTGCTTGCTTATAAAAGCATATGGTGGTGGCTGCTAAACAGCCAAAAAGCTGTGCTTGTATGAAACAACCTGGAAGGTCATACAGATATAATCCAGGTGATGTATGTGTGGTCTCACCAGGCCAGGTGGGTGAACTGGGAGTCCACGGAGCATGCGACCACCTCAGCGTTGATGGCCTTAAACTCGTGCACGCGGTCACTAAAGGCGATGATCTCGGTAGGACACACAAACGTGCTGTTGAAGAACACAAAGGTTGTCATCTGATTCATGAGAAATAAGAGGCATGACCAAGCGAATCACCGGAGCACACTACATATAATTATCATCTTCATATTTTGTTTTTTAAAGAATAATGTAAACACTTTTGCATCATCTGCATAAGCTGTCTGTCTGTAAGGTCCAAAAAACATCCCAAAATCAAAGCTAACTGTATTTTGCAATTTTACATAAAATGACTAATGAAAATAATAAACTTCTTTAATAATACATTATTTTATTCAAATGAACTGGTATAATTGTACATGGATATGCATATAGATAATATGACTGAACTTCTCAGATTCAGTTACACTAAATAGCAAAATAGCGACGGTGCAAATTAGCGCCCCCTAGAGGTAATGGGGTAGAAATATTAATATGAATATTAAAGCACTTTTCAGAGCACTTAAATGGGCAAGTCATGTATCACATGAAAGCTCTTATTCTCAGGAATGCAACTCTGTAGTTTATGTTGTTGCCCGAATACCACAGTTCGAAAGAATCAAAGCGAAATATGATTTCTGTAAGTCATCAAATACATGTGACATTTATGCACTGACCATTGTTGCTGTAAGCCCCAAATAGCTAAAAACCGTAGGCTAATTTTTTTTAGACAACTGCCTTTCTTTTTACTTGTCTGTGAGCTTGATTTGATGAATAATCTAATGTTATATCTTAGATGTCCAGAACAAAATATGCCATCCCGTATGAAAAGCAAGTTAAACAAATCATCAAATCATAATTTTTCGACTATTGATGATAAAATGATATGCATGATCGCAAAGATTCGGATATCGGCTTTCTAATGACACCTTGATTGATCTTCTGCTCCACCCAGAGGCCGAGATATTCCATGAAATAATGAGGGTGGTGCATAAACTGAAAATTAGACTGAATGTCCATGGACGAGCAAATCTGTGAGGGCGAAAATGTGCTGGAGCGCCACCTACAGTTCACATCTGTATATTGTGATGGAATGTCAGAAAAAAAAAAGAAAAAAAAAGGTATTTTTTTGTGCTTGCTGCCATCTAGTGGAACAAAATAAGACTTCAAATGTGAGTGAGTGAACAGAAGTACAATTACATGCTTACAAAGTTGGTACAAAATGTTATTTTTTTTTATATGTTTATCATAAGATTACAAACACATACAATATTATTTATGAATAATTTAAGGTTTTTTTATTTGGGGGATTTTCTGAAAAAAAAACAAAACATTTTTTTGCATTTAGTCCACGGTGTGTGCGAATTGTGAACTTTTAAAATTGAGTGTGAAAAATTGAATGCGGCAGCGCAGTTAAAGTAGTGAATATTGGGGAGAATATTATTATGCTTAATAGTTGGGTGGGTAATTTATATTGCAAAAAATACAACTAAAAATGTACATAATTTTTTTATATTTTTAAATCGCATTATTCTTGAATTTTTTTGGTAGATACTGCAATAAAAAATAATGCAAGTTATTTCAAATTAAATAATTAAAAGTATTTGGAAAGTTCTCATCCAAGACTGTGAAAAAAGGCACCTTTTGATGCAAAAAGTAACTAAAGACGGATATAAACATTGTAAGGATTATTTGTACTGCAACATCTGATTGGCTGATGCATTTCTTACCATGCCGCTGCGTTAGAAACTCCACTTAAAAACTTGTGATCGGAGTATCACATGACTGTCATTTATTAAACATGCTTGACTGGTGCTCTGTGGACCAAGCATCCAATTTCAAGAACCAGTACATAAGATTTTAGTTGTCAGAGCAGTTACTTACAAGTCCAGCGGGTAGAAGAAGAAGACCAGGTATTTTCCTCTGTAATCTGACAGTTTCAGGTCTTTAAACTCGCCATTGATGACAGCTGTTCCTTCCCAGTGTGGTGCTGGCTTTGAAACTGCATGGACAAATAAGACATCACATCTTTAGTCAAGCACAACCCCAGAGCAGGTCTCAGTTTGAGCACCTGCATGAAAATGTCCTGTCTCTTTAAGAATCAGCTCAATCCATGCTGACAAACATTTGTCTTGGATCCAAGTTTTATACCGTGACGTGTCCTTTAAAGTTGTGCATGTTTAAACTACACAAAGGTCAAACACATCAATTGCTCGAGTTAAAACACCTCAGTTGTTGTTTTGCACATATGAAAAACTCAAAACATTGATGCCATTTAATTAGCTTGCTAATGCATCAAATCAAAAGGGTCAGGTACAAAATGTTACTATAAAATACTGCTGCAACAATTCATGCAACATGATTTATTTCTCTGTTTAAAGTCTTAAAGCACTTTTACAAACATGCATTCTCTGTTATATTCCTAAATTAAGACCTAGCCTAATGCTAATAGGCTAATAGTTGTAGATGTTGACAGCTGTTAGAGATATCTCCAAAATACTGCAACGTTAATACGGTTTTTCTTTTTCTTTTTTGTCTAAAATGTTAATTAAAACCATGCAATATGAATGCATGAGACTTTCAACTGCATGCACGAGTAAAATGACACACTTTTGGCTTTGCTCAGGTGTAGTGAATGATCAGAGACTGGAACACGGAAGGCTTCTCCGGGATAAACGTGTCCACTGGCGTAACTATAACATTCCTGCTCTTTTTTTCCGTTTGCATGCTCTCCGACAACCGATTCGATTAGCAGAAACAGCGCACACACCACGCCGAGCCACTGTCTGAGCGCTTGAACGGAGCGACTGACATCCATTGCTGAATCTTACAGGCAGCACGTCTTTCCGATTTGATCATTATTCTTCGTTTCCTCCTTGGCCAGAGAGTGTTTAGCAGAGACGGACCACTTTTTTAAATGAATGGGAGAAAGCGGAATGCCCAACGGTCAACGGATGTAGAAAGAAAGTCCCGCCTTCCAGGTAAACGAGCCAATCGCCTTTAAGATACATACATAGCCTGTCAATCAATTCGCTAATGCGCATGCGCATTGGCTATACACGCCAGGAAAATTGCGCGTTTTACCGTAATCTGAGGTAAAGTAGCACAATTTATTATTTCAATTGTATCACATTTTATTGCTGATTTGAAATATATTATTTGATTGAAATCTTGACTAATCTTCTTTGAGATGACTGGAATTAACCTAACGAGAGCGTTGCAGAGATGACCGACAGTGGACTGACTTGCTAGAAGGAATTACGCTGCATTCAAACGGGATAAATCACCCTCCGAAGGGCACTTTGAATGGAGAACAATCATGAAACCCATACTATAAGATCGCTTCAAACTGAATTTCCAGTAAAAAAAATAAAAAAAATAAAAATTAAAAAGAGAGTTCCGAATGACCCTTATTTTTGAGTCCCACTTATTTTAGCCCTCCAAAACTCTCACAGCGGACAATAAAGTCTTCGAAGGGAATAGGGCATAGGGATGATCACTTCTGAATGGAACGCACCCTTGGGGCTGCGTAGACAATTCATCTGTATAATGAATGGATCGACTGCTACTGTATTGTTCTGATCGAGTCTGACGTCAATCCATATAACATAGAAGTTTTGGGTTTTCCACGCCTTTATTCATTTTATTTATTTATTTATTTATAATATTTAATTGTTTTTGTATTAAATACAAATTCCTTAAACTTTCTGGTTATTTTCGGGTATTTTAAATAAAAATGTATATTTTTTAATTGTTTTAAAAAATGGTCTTTATACGATTAATCAGCCTGGCAGGATATATCAAGTTCAAAATAAATAAATAAATACACATCAAGTTTAACTTTCAAGTATATCTTCCTGAGACCTTTTTGTTTTTATTATTTATTCATATTTTATTTGATGTCCTCTTTAGAAAAAAACGACAGGACCCAGTTACTATCAAAATGAAGGAATGTTTTTGTTTTTATTATTATAATTATTATAAAAAAATTCAAGGTTTAGGTTTTGATATAATTATGTTCTTTAACACACTCACTCACACTGATTTAAAGAAAATTTCTAAAAACAATCTGCATTAAAAAGTTTTATGTTTTGTGGAATTTGAACAAACTCTAAAATATGAATTGTGCAGCGCCTACATTTAATCAGTGTTATATTATAAATATGAGTGTTTGTCAACACTGAAACAGAAATTTAATTTCATAGGAATATTTCATATTTAATAGAAATATGTTTTTTACCCACAGTGACACCCAATAGGTGAAAAAACACATGATAATGTGTTACATGCACAGATAATGTAAATCGGCAAAAACACAAGAATAAGAGCTATTAAGAGAGAAGAGCGCACAAGAGGGGCGCAAAAAAGTCTTAAATATTGATTTGTTTCTCACCCACACCTATCATAACGCTTCTGAAGACTTTAAAGCTGATTTATTTACAATATCAAAAGTGTCATTGTTTCTGTTGGTCATCCGGACACACGGTGGCGCTGTAGTTCTGAAACTGCACATGTTTCTTCCTCTCTGCTGCCACTGTTGTTCCTGACGGGCGAGCACTGGCGGGAGTTCACCGGATTAAAAGCCCTCGAACCCCAGTATCTGGTTAGTTTTCGGTCATCAAACCCATTATGTTTAATGCTTTTATTACGTTTAAAGCTTGTTAAGTCCAACCGCAACGTGCACAGTGTATGAATCCAAGTTTGTCTGAATTTGTGCTTAACCGGCCTTTTTGTTGCGGCTAGTGACTCTTTCCTTACATAACCCGGCTAAAGCAGTTTCTAAAAATGTTCCGTTTGGTCTTAACATGCCACTATTGCTCTAATAATTTAATTACATTTTATTTGGTCGTTGAAAAGGTTCGATAATTTACTCGGTATTGCTTAAGTGTTGAGTTGTTTGCTTTTAGGGACTTGAGCTACTAGGTGTGTTTAGCCGAGTGTGTCCGCGCATGCGTGCCTGCGCCGGCGCGCGTGATGATGGGATTTCTTTCATTTGTCAATGATCCCCCAAAAAATAGCACAACCTAATTAAACATTGGCGGAACTCTTTAACTCGTGATTTATTAATTAACCAAATAGTGTTATTCATATGTTTTTTTTATTCATAATTCAAGTGTCATTGCATGAAATTGTTGAAATTTAGGGATATTTACAGTAATAATCACTTACACACAAAGTCTTATTTGGTTAAGTATGTTAACCTCATGAGTATGTATGTGTGTATTTATTGGTGTTTTATTCATTATATTAACCTACGTCCTCATGGTGGTGGAGGATGAATCTCAGTTGCCTCCGCATCTGAGACCGTCAATCCAAGCATCTTATCACGTGGCTTGTTGAGCACGTTACCGTGGAGACATAGCACATGTGGAGGCTTCAAGCTATTCTCTGTGGCATCCACACACAACCCACTGAGAGCGAACCACATTAGTGACCACGAGGAGGTTACCCCATGTGACTCAACCCTCCCTAGCTACCAGGCCAATTTGGTTGCTTAGGAGACCTGACTCATCTTCATTTGGGTATAGATGCAATTTGCTAATCTCCACTCTTTTGTGTCTCACAGCAAACCTTTTTTGATACTCGTCCTTATTTGAACACCATGGCCGACAGCGATGATGAGTATGACCGCAGACGTAGAGACAAATTTCGCCGTGAGAGGAGCGACTATGACCGGTCCCGAGAGAGAGAGGACCGCCGCAGAGATGACTGGAATGACAGGTGAGGAAAAGGGAATTAATCTACCTGAGAACACATTTTAAATAGGCTTTGAATGGACACATTTGTGAAATTCTTAATGCTAGTAGATTCTTGTGCGTTTGCATGGTGTTATATGATGTTTCTTGTGGTTGTCGTTTACTGGCGGCCCTCGGCTAGAGAGTGGGACAGGGGCCGGGAGCGGCGCAGCCGCGGAGAGTACAGAGACTACGAGAGAGGCAGAAGAGAGAGATTTTCCCCTCCACGTCATGATATGAGCCCTCAGCAGAAGCGCATGAGGAGAGACTGGTAAGTTGTAGTTTTTGACAAATAAGCGCCAATGTCGATATACATAATGAACTTGATGACTAGCGAGATGAGACGTATGTAAGATTGCTTAAATTAAGCAAACACTTTTTACACTATAAATTCAATACAAAAGTTTTTCGTTCATAAGTCTGGCAGTAAATTTTGTAAAGATTTTACATACTGACCAGCACTTATGAGGGAAAGAGAAAACATCTGCCCTGCACCTGATAAGAACAATATCTGTTATGCAGTAGGAAGTCAAAAGTTTACATATACTTAGGTTGAAGTCATTAAAACTAATTTTATAAACACTCCACAGATTTCATATGAGCAAACTATAGTTTTGGCAAGTCGTTTAGGACGTCTACTTTGTGCGTGACACAATTAATTTTTCCAACAACTGTTTACAGACCGATTGTTTCACTTTTAATTGACTATAATCACAATTCCAGTTGGTCAGAAGTTTACATACACTAAGTTAACTGTGCCTTTAAGGAGCTTGGAAAATTCCAGAAAATGATGTCAAGCCTTTAGGCTATTAGCTTCTTATAGAAGGTGTACAGAATTGGGGGTTTACCTGTGGATGTATTTTAAGGCCTACCTTCAAAGTCAGTGCCTCTTTGCTTGATATCATGGGAAAATCAATTAAATCAGCCAAGACTGTGGACCTCCACAAGTCTGGTTCATCCTTGGGAGCAATTTCCAAATGCCTGAAGGTGCCACGTTCATCTGAACAAACAATAGTGCTCAAGTATAAACACAATGGGACCACACGGCCATCATACCTCTCAGGAAGGAGACACATCCTGTCTCCTAGAGATGAACGTAGTTTGGTGTGAAAAGTGCAAATCAATCCCAGAACAACAGCAAAGGACCTTGTGAAGATGCTGGAGGAAACAGGTAGACGAGTATCTAGATCCACAGCAAAACGAGTCCTATATTGACACAACCTGAAAGGCTGCTCAGCAAGGAAGAAGCCGCTGCTCCAAAACCACCATTAATAAGCCAGACTACAGTTTGCAAGTGCACATGGGGACAAAGATCTTATTTTTGGAGAAATGTCCTCTGGTCTGATGAAACAAATATTGAACTGTTTGGCCATAATGACCATTGTTATGTTTGGAGGAAAAAGGGTGAGTCTTGCAAGCTGAAGAACACCATCCCAACTGTGAAGCATGGGGGGTGGCAGCATCATGTTGTGGGGGTGCTTTGCTGCAGGAGGGACTGGAGCACTTCACTAAATAGATGACATCATGAGGAAGGAACATTATGTGGATATTGAAGCAACATCTCAAGACATCAGACAGGAAGTTAAAGCTCGGTCGGAAATGGGTCTTCCTAATGGACAATGACCCCAACCATACCTCCAAAAATACCTCAAAAAATAATACACTCATCTTTGGACCTCATTGTACTACTTTTTCCCAATCTCTTCTCTTAGGGATGACCATGGAGGCGACCCTTACCACGGTGGATATGATCTGGGTTATGGTGGAGGTGGACCCAGCTATGCCCCTCCTCAGCCGTGGGGGCACCCTGACATGCACCTCATGCAGCCGCATCATGGAATCCCCATCCAGGCCAGGTGAGTGAGAAGGAAACGATCAGCGTAGAGCTTTTCCTGTTAGAGACAGCAGTCTCTCACTTTCCTGACTTGGAGTTTAGATCACATCTAGATGATGGAAAACCTGGAAGTAACGAGAATTTACAAAATTGTGATTTCCAGGCCTGTCAAAGTCATACAACATTTCAGTTAAGGAAATTTCCATATCGTGTATACAATTTCCGGTTACATTCGGTCTATAAAGCTTATAGACTCGTTTTTCATTTGCATCGATGTGGATCATATGTATTGCATATTTCCTTTATTTCACTGGTGCAACAACTTCTCACCTCCTTTTTTTCCTCGTTGTGTTCCTCCAGGCTGGGCAACATCCATGATATGGATCTTGGTCCTCCACCTCCTGTGATGAAGACCTTTAAAGAGTTCTTGCTGTCTCTAGACGACTCTGTGGATGAGACGGAGTCTGTCAAACGCTACAATGAGTACAAAATTGATTTTAGGCGGCAACAGATGCAGGATTTCTTCCTGTCCCATAAAGATGAAGAGTGGTACGAAAACCGCTGCTATTTTTGCTCTAGTGTTTTGTGTTGATGTTTGTGCATGAATTCAACAAGTCATAAAGAAACAGCTAAATTCTGCCTCTACGCATGTAAATGAAGACACATTTGGCCTATAGAAAAAGTTGAGGCATGGCCACACGCTGTTGAAATACAGTTTTCAATCAGGCCAGTGCCCCTGGCCTTAAAGGGATAGTTCACCCAAAATGGAGAATAGTCACCATTTACTCATTTAATCATGTACATCCGTGGAACACAAAAGATGATGTTAGGCATATCGATGGCCTCAGTCACCATTCACTTTCATTGTAAAAGAAAATGATGCAATGGTAAATAGTGTCTGAGGCTGCCTAACATCACCTTTTGTACTCCACCGAGGTTTGGAACAACTTGAGGGTGACTAAATGGTGACATTTACATTTTTCAGTCTCTTTTACGAGGTCCAAGACCCAGTCCTGCCTGTTTGTACCCTTGAATATGACTTATGTTGAATTCTTGTAAGCAAATATCCTTTAACGGATATAGGTAATGGATTAATATTATCAAATGTGCCTTCAACATTTAATGCTAGTGTACTAACATTGCCAATTAGCGTAATGTTTATATCACATAATATTATCTCCACAGGAACTAATTAGGTCTCAGCATTGACTTGTTATGGCTGTGTTTAATATTCATTTAATTCCAGGATTCTGCATATATTTTTTTTTTTTTTTTTTTGTAAATTAACAAAAATCCTCCTTTTCTCACTACAAGGCATCGGATGATGAGAAAATCTCTTGGACCCGTCGCAGGAGACGCTGTTAGTTAGTGAGGGATTGCTCTGCGCACAATGCAGATGCCATTAGAATTCAAGTACCAGGGCTCTTAGCTAGATAGCCGAAAACGTAATGCAAACCTGCCTCTGCGTGTTCGAGGAAAGATTTTTTTTCTTTTCCTTAGTGTTTGATGCCTTCCTTCCCCCCCCCCTTTTTTTTTGCTATTTGGATCAAAATCCCCCAAAACGCAGAAATCATGAGTGTACATACACACACACGTGAGAAGACCTCTCTCAGTGTAAATGTGTTGTAATGCGGGAGTACATCAGGTAAATGTAGTGCACACAACGGAAAATGTTTCACCCAACTCTTTAAACTCCTGTTTCTTGATCATGCATCAGTTGTTATTGTTTATTTGTTTGCTTTGTTGTTTTTCTTTCCAACTTCATTGGTGGTGAGTGCAATGACTGAATGTTTTACACAAGCACACTTAAATGTCTAAGTTTCATCAGCTGTCATGTAATTACAGGCAAATGCTCGGTTCCAAAACCTAATGAGCTGCCTCTAAGACAGCATCCTAACTGCAATAGTGACTGATTTAGAACACCCTACGTAGGCAGCAACTCTTTATATCATACCAATAGTGCTCCTCACATGAAGTGGACTCCACTTGAGTTCAATAGAGTGTGGTGTTAGCATGTTGCTAAGCTAACAGTGTGAATTTGAAAAGAAGGTGTCTTAAAAGGTATCACAATTATGCTGCTACCTTTTGGAACCGGCCTTGCATCGGGAGCATATCTGTAATGCCTTAAAGTTCTCCCTACGTAGGCAGCTCCCAAGGTTTCAGAAGAGATCCTCATTTACATTTATATGCAAGGAAGTTTGGCCGTTTCTGTTGGATTTTTTTAGTAAGTTTAGGAATTAGCAATTGCTGGATGGTGTTAGAATATAAAGAGGTTAATGTTAGCAAATTAAGCAGACACTGTGATAACTTGTGGTGTTTAAGGCTTGCATGACTTGAAAAATGTTGCTAAACGTGTTCTCTTCCCCTGCTATCCCATCCCAACCCACCCCTCTGCTTTTTCACTATAAGGTTCCGTTCAAAGTACCACCCAGATGAGTCAGGTAAACGTAAAGCAGAGGCCCATAGCACGCTACAAAACAGGCTCAACGTCTACATGTATCTTATGGACAATAACTGGTTCGAGCCGGTCTCTCTGGACATAGAGCGTGCTCAGCAAATCACCAAGATTTTAGATGCGGGTATGGATAAACACATTTAGTTTGTGGGCTCATTTTAATCTACTCTTTTTAAAGAGAGAATTATATATTATGAAATCATTTATGGCATCCAGTTTTACACCTCTACTGTACGTTATCATTCAGACAAATCAAAGCGTTTTATTGTTGCCCTTTCTAGCCGTTATAAAGATGGAAGGAGGGGGCGAGAATGACCTGCGCATCCTAGAACAGCCGAACGAGGAAGAGGAGGAGAGAGAGAGACTGTCGTCTGGCGGCGCTGGTTCTGAACCACCCAAACGAGACGAGCCCAAGCCTATCGATGCGGAGCGCAAACCATCGACTGAGAAAGAGAAGATGGTGTGTTACAAAACAGAGCAAATTATCATGCAGGATCTTTGTTTTTTTGTTCTATTGCTCATCTCAGCGTTTGTTTGTAGGACGAGGGCGATGAGGGTGTGGAGAAAGAAGCAGATGCTTCTGCAGGGGCGAGTGAAGGAGAGGAGAAGGTAGAGAAGGGGCCGCCTGCTGAACCACTCCCAGAACCTAAGAAGGCAAGTGAGGTGTTCGTAGGGCTGGGCAATGTATGGAATATACAAAACATATTAGCATTTATTGCTGACAGACGTCAGTTTTTAAAGTGTGTCAATAGCCACTTTTCCACCATTGTGCCGAACAATTCTGAGCAAGGTGAGGAACGGTTCCGGTAGCATTTCCACTTGAGTGCGGTTCAGCCCGGGACGATTATAAACCGTTCTTTGCAGACTTAGCTAACCGTGCTTAACTGTGCTGGTGGAATGGTTTTAGTGCTTGGAGACTTATGATTGTCAATTTGCCAAAGGCAAGGTATCTTAAAGTGTTAGTTCACCCAAAAATTGTTTGGCTGAAAGAAGAAAGTCATATACACCTGGGATGGCTTGAGGGCCTTCCCCAAACTCCAAAGTCCAAAATGTCTTTGTAAGCAGAGGTATTAACATTTCCCTTCAGTGGAACTAAGGGGCCTATGCCAATCCCAGAAAAACAACCCCTATAGCATTATCCCTCCTCCACCAAACATAACAGTTGGCACAATGGAGTCCGGCAGGAAACGTTCTCCTGGAATTCGCCAAACCCAGACTCATCCATCAGACTTCCAGATAGGGAAGCGTGATTCATCACTCCACAGAACATGTTTCCACTGCTACAGAGTCCAGTGGCAGCGTGCTTTACACCACTCCATCCGACGTTTGGCATTGTGCTTGGTGATTTAAGGCTTGCATACAGCTGCTCGACCATGGAAACCCATGCCGTGACGCTCCCATGTTAATGCAAGAGGAGGTCTGGAACTCTGCAGTTATTGAGTCAGCAGAGTGTTGGCGACTTTTACACAATATGCGCCTCAGCACTCAACTTTATCTGGTCTGCCACTCCGTGGCTGAGTTGCTGTGGTTCCTAAACGCTTCCTATTTGCAATAACACCACTTACTGTTGATGTTAACTTGATGGATGTCTACTTGCATTCAGTGTGTTCAAGCTTTCTTCTCTCTCTAGCTGAGTAAGAAGAGGAAGAGGAAGCACAGTGGAGACAGTGAAGATGAAGCCAGCGCGTCTGAGAGCGAATCTGATTCTGATTCCGACTCAAACTCGCACTGCTCAGAGAAGCCTTCCGAGAGGGAGAGGGAAAGGGAGCGAGAACAAGAGAAGGAACCCGATGAGGGGGAAGACAAGGAGGACGAGGAAGAGGAGGAGGAGGGGGAAGGTGATTGTTTGGAAGTGTTATTACATTTAAAATGTGTGTTTGGAATTATTAATTATGTTTGATAAGATACTCAAGCTGTTTTCTCTTCTGTTAAGCCATTGATGTAAAGGAGAGTTCAGAGGAGAAGCAGAAGGAGAA
Source organism: Moxostoma hubbsi (assembly GCA_032164185.1). Lineage (NCBI taxonomy): Eukaryota > Metazoa > Chordata > Actinopteri > Cypriniformes > Catostomidae > Moxostoma > Moxostoma hubbsi. The sequence goes on along the minus strand of JAVLUX010000008.1, from coordinate 3,263,014 downwards.
AGAAAAGGAGAAGAAAGTGAAGGATGATCAGCCGCCGAGACCTCGACCTTTTCACAGGACGTGCTCTCTCTTCATGAGGAGCATCGCTCCAACTATATCTAAAGCTGAGATTGTTGCAGTAAGTACACACACAGTAACACACAAGTATCACCAGTCTAAGTGTAATCATTGGAGGTTATTGCTTGTTGAACAGTGAGTATTAATGTCCGCTACTGTCTTTGCAGCTTTGTCGCCGTTATCCAGGTTTCATGCGTGTATGTTTGTCAGAACCTCAACCAGAACGCAGGTAAGAAATGGCCATCAGCTACACCGACAACATGCACAGATTTTCATTAGGAGAAGAGAAGTAAAATACATTTTAGGGCTGGGTAAAAATATAGATTTTTCTAACGTATTGTGGTCTTCATTGAATCTGCATTGACGCCCCGCAGTCATGATTAAACCCTCAGAAACTGTCTCAAGTGGGATTTTATTATTTATTAAATACACACACAAAGCAAGATAAAAAAGGGTCTTACCCAGCAACCAGGGGACGTTCCGAGGACGTCCGCATTGTAACGTTCACTGGGGACGTCTGCATTTGGTCCGCTTTGTGACGTTTGCTGGCGGACGTTCTGAGGACGTCTGCATTTGATCCGCTTCGTAACGTTCCGGACATCCGCATTTGATCCACTTCGTAACGTTCGCTGGGGACGTTCCGAGGACATTCCGAACGTTCGCTACAAGTCCTAAACTTCCTGAATGGACGTCCTGTGAACGTCCCCTAAATGTCCTCTTGAACGTCTGGAGTATATAAATAAAATATATATAAATATTAGGGCTGACGATTTAAAACGTTAATTCAGTGCGATTTAATTTTATTAAAAATAACGCGTTAAAAAATTTTATGCAATTAATCGCAATGCCCCCGGATTTAATAAGGAAGATTCCTGAGAAATGCTTGTAGTACCACCTGTTTACTCCAGAGGGCAGTAATTGAAATGTCAGCTGTGTGGCAATGCACAGTTTATACAGTGAAGAAAACAACCAGAAAGCACAAAACAGACATTCGTTATGTTCTTGCATTCAAAACACTTAGGGGTGTACTCACTTTTGTTGCCAGCGGTTTAGACATTAATGGCTGTGTGTTGAGTTATTTTGAGGGGACAGAAAATGTACACTGTTATACAAGCTGTACACTCACTACTTTACATTGTAGCAAACTGTCATTTCTTCAGTGTTGCCACATGAAAAGATATAATCAAATATTTACAAAAATGTGAGGGGTGTACTCACTTTTGTGAGATTATCTGCCCGAAATTCTTCACTTTCACACAATTTTTACGTTATTTTATTTCACATAAAGAATGAGCTTTTAAGATTCTTTATTCTACCATCTCAACGTAGAGTAAGCGGGCATGTCCTCCTCTGTGTCAATGTGTGTCATTAACACCATTTATGAACCCAAATTACCAAGAATATTTGACATTACACGAACGTTAAATGAAAGTTCACCTTCAAAATCCTCGTTTATTCAAAGACGGCGCGCATCAGAGCACTTCATTAGCTGTTAATCTCTTCTGAGTGCTCAGTTGGGAGTTTAATTTTATAAGACACAAATGCTGTTTTCTAATATAATGTGAACAGAAACAGCCAAAATAATAATAATAAAAATAAAGAAATCTCATTTGTGTGCCTCAGGTTTTTCAGGCGTTGCTGGGTGACCTTTGACAGAGGGGTGAACATCAAAGAGATCTGCTGGAACCTCCAGAACATCCGAGTGAGTCCAAGAACCATCAGCCTAAAGTTGAGCCATGACAAGATCTAGTGTTTTAAACATCTTCCTCCCCTCGTTCTCTTTCTCCAGCTGCGGGACTGTGAGTTGGCTCCCGGCGTCAATCGAGACTTGGCAAGGCGTGTGCGCAACGTCAACGGAATCACTCAGCACAAGCAGGTGCTCCGAAATGACATCAAGATGGCCGCTAAGCTGATTCACGCCATGGACGAGAGGGAAAAACTCTGGAGCAAAGAACCACGGGAAGAGACGCCCACAATGGAGGTACTCTCACCCACAAGTGCTTAGACCGATGAAATCTTCAATGCTCTTGAGAGTGAGTTACATTTCTCCCTTCACTTCCAGCATCTTCCTGCTCAGAACCCCATTCTGAAGAACATCACTGATTACCTCATAGAGGAAGTGAGTGCAGAGGAGGAGGAACTTCTGGGAAGTGCGGGCGGAGCCGACTCTGAGGATGGAAACAAAGAGGGAAACCCCACTGAGATCACTGTGGAGAGGGACGAGAAACTTGTCACGGTCAGAACATATCTAAATTCAGAATTGCATACTATTATTACTCTTGCTGTTTCTGTCATACATACATTTAGCAGTTGTAGTAAGAGTATTATAGTTCGATATTACAGCATGAAACCGGGCACGGACAGGATCGGGTCCATTTCACCTCGAAACCTAAAGAAATGGTAATTACATAAATGTAAATTATAAACAACAATAGTATAATAATTATCAACAATAAACATTTATAATTCATTTTAAATAAATAAATTATTATACTTTTTAAATACAGTAATTAATAAATAATAATTAATTGAGATAAATGTATAAATTATTATATTCTTATTAAATATAATATCTAATACAAATGTAGACAAATGTATAAATTATTATACTTGTTAAATATAATAATTAATAAGAATAATAGCTATCAATTTATAAATTATACTTATTATAAATAGTAATTAGTTAATCAGAATTAATTTAGATAAATGTACAAATTATTGTGCTTATTAAATATAATATCTAACAAATTTAGACAAATGTATTCATTATTTTACTTGTTAAATATAATAATTAATGAATGAGAATAATAACAATCAATAACATCAATTATAGATTATAATGATAAGATTTTATGATTGTATTTATTTTGTAAGATTTATATTTTTTTAACTTATTATAATTTTTTATTTTATTTTTTTAATTGAGTCAATATTTTCATGACAATTAAGCATATTTTCTCCCTAAATTCTCAATATGTGAGAAGGTCCTTGAAGGTCCGTAACTCAAATATGCAAAAGTGAAATACCTTGTATACAAGTTATGTTTAACATTAGACTAATTCATTAGCATTAATTAAACAATTCACAAAATCGTACTTAACAGCCTAAATGTATTAAAAAACACTGAACTAATAATATTTTAAGATGAAAATGCCAATACTTGCATTCTTTAAGTGTATTAAATTATATTTAAACAATAGGCTACATGCACATTATTTGGAGTCCTCCATGTGTGTTTTGTGATATTAACATTCATGATTAATCAATTAATTATAATGACGATTATAAAATTGTCTGATATCTGACAGCAGTTATTACAGCATTGAGAATCGGAGAATCGCCATTGAGGAAAATGAAAATGGCAAAACTCGAAAATAAAATGTGCATTAGCTTCAAATTATGGAAATGAGAATTGTTGCTTGATTGTCAAAAAATTAAAAATGAATAAAAAAAAATATAAGGGCAAGTATAAATAAAATGTTTCTATTGATTTAGGAGTAAAATGTGATGTTTTCGTGAGATTCACCATTTGTTCCCAAACAAGAGTGTTGTATATTTTAGGAAAACCTTTGAACATGTATTTCTCCTAATATATCCACTCAAGTATAGTCAGTGAAACTGGATGAGGTCAATTCTGTTTAAATGTGTCAATCAGATCTCTGTTTGCTGCTTGTGTGGTTTCACTTTTTAATGTGGTTTCAAATTAGAAATGTTAATAAAATTGTGCCCACCTCATGAGTGTAATGTGTGTTGTTCCTCTCTAAGGTGCTGGATCGTCTCCTTTTTTACCTACGTATCGTTCACTCTATTGATTACTACAACACCTGTGAGTACCCGAGTGAAGACGAGATGCCAAACCGCTGCGGCATCATCCATGTGCGCGGACCCATTCCTCCCAACCGCATTACTCACAGAGAGGGTAAGTGGCTTATATATCTTTCTCCCCAGTTTAATGTGCATGTTTATGTTTAAAGTAATCCAAAAGTAAGCTTTTGTTTGACAACATTTTTCTGACCCTGGTCCGTTTTTAGTGACAGACTGGCAGAAGACATTTGAAGAGAAGCTGGGACAGCTGTTCAGCGTGAAGGAAACCCTGTCTGAAGATGAAGCGGCGAAGATGGGCCGCAAAGACCCAGAACAGGAAGTGGAAAAGTTTGTGTTGGCTAACACACAGGAGCTTGGCAAGGACAAGTGGCTCTGTCCGCTCAGTGGGAAGAAGTTTAAGGTGTGTTCGTGAAAAGCATCATCTTTTGGAAGCTACATGAATCTGTTGGCTGGGAAAATGACTTGGAGGAGATGTATAGAAATAGATCCTTGCAAGCCATAAAAATAATTATGGGCCTCTTTTGACCGTCTCATTGAGCTTCTGGAGTTTTGAACTGAATTACAAGTTTATAATTTTTCTTTCTCTGCAGGGCCCAGAGTTTGTGAGGAAGCACATCCTTAACAAACACGGTGATAAGATTGAGGAAGTGAAGAAAGAGGTGCTCTTTTTCAACAACTTCCTGATGGACGCAAAAAGACCTTCCATCCCAGAGATGAAGCCACCACCCCCTCCAGGTCCTGGCCAGGGTAAAGCACCTGTCAATCATACAGTGCTATCTGAAGTTCAGCACTGTTGGTAGACACGAGCTCTAAACAGCCACTCTGACAATTTCAGTTCCTGTCATTGTATTTCCCATCCTGACAATCCCATCCCCAATCTCTTTTTGTCTCTCTCTCTCTCTCTCTTTAGGATTGCTTTCACCCGGAGGTCTTCCTTTCCCTCCTCAGGGTCCTCAGGGTCTTATGGGTTTTGGCCAGCCCAGACCTCCAGTTATGGGCTACGGAGGTGTGTGTTTAATGAGAGAAAAAGTGTGAAGCTTTTCACAAAAGCACCTCATGATTTCATTCATTATATGGTTTTAAAACCATTCTCAATCGTTCTGCATCTCATTCAACAACGGAAAGTCAGTCCAGAAACCATTTTAGGTCTTAGTTATGGAGGTTGAACTTATACCTTGTATAGGTTTTTAGTTCTTTGTCTATTATTATATTTTATTTGAACTGTTTTTTTCCACATAAATGGCCATAGAAGCTGGCGTGGTTATTTGTAATGTTTTGTAATGCAGAAGCTGTAATTTTGGCTTGGGAACAAGACAAATTATCAAGGAATTAACAAAATGTAATGTTGATCATTTGTGGAAGCATTGTGATACATCATTTAAGACTTTTTTTTTGTTATTAGTCACTCTGTTTGGGACTTTTATGCCATATTCAGGTGTCCATATTCAACCCTTTAACAGGTGGTCCTCCTTACCCCCCTAACCAGTATGGTGGAGGCGGCAGGGGCAATTATGACAACTTCCGTGGACAAGGCGGTTACCCTGGGAAACCTAGAAACAACCGGTAAGTCTATCATGTTTATTGTTGTGTTTGACAGTTTTAAACTTTACAATCAGGTGAAAAAAATATTGTTTTATAAGCTGGTATAATATAAACCTTCTGTCTGTCTTTTCCAGAATGATGCGTGGGGATCCGCGCAATATCATTGAATATCGTGATTTAGATGCACCAGATGATGTGGACTTCTTTTAGAGCTCCATTTTTATCCTCACCATTTTAAACCCCCCCTTTTTCTTTTTTTTTTTACACAATTATCTCAGTGCTTAAGTCTTGTTTGTGCATTCATTCCAGAAACTGATCTGCATTGTCCCCTACTGTTCACTCGCATGTTACAGAGTAGCGCTGCCCCTGAAGTGAACACCTGTCTGATATGTTGATCATCAAACACTGTCATAGTGTGAGCTTGTGCTCTTTCCTTATTTTTTCTGCCAATAAAACTAATTAAGATACCATTTGTGTATTGTGTTGGTAACTATTTTAAATTGTTTGTTTCCATTTATTTACTTATTTTTATTCTATAATTTATTTTCCCCTAAAATGTATGTTCTGGGTTCAATACAAAGTATTCAGAGTTTCTCTTTTTTAAAGCAAAAATTAAGTTTACAGCAATGCACATTGAACGTATGAACGTAAACCAAGCCAGCATTCTGGAGGGTTTAAAAGTAGCAATTTATAGATCAAATGTTTGTTAAAGCACACTGACGTATTCCGTAAAAAAACCTGTTAATTATTTTATCTGTAAAATCCAAATAGTCCTTTTTGAGGTGGGACTAATTTTCAAAGTGGATGATCTTGTTCTGGTTCTAAAATAACATCTTTAGGCATTCTCTGAGCTAACTCGATAGTTTATTTTAAAAATGCATGCAAGTCAAGTTTTTCAAAGGTATTAATCTCACTTCCTTAGCTCAGTCCATTTTGGTCACATTAAAAGTGTCACCTCCGCCACCCAACTGTAGTTTCAAAGGAGGTTATTTACAACTTAAAGGGTTACTTCAGGATTTAGCATTAAGCTTTGTATCAGTAGAAAACCAGTATTATTTTCGAATTACCGAGCTCCCCCCCCTCATATCCCCCTGAGACGAGAGATTTATTTATTTTTAGTCTGGAAAAAAATCCTCCGATGACGCAAAAATCGTCATTTTGCGTCATCGGAGGATTTTTGGTTCAGAGGCTTAAAACTACAGTCAGTATGCCACATGTTTTCACCACGCCCATATGGGGCGGGATCTCACTCACAGAATGTGAAGATAGTGTCAGCCATCTTTCTGTAGAAGCTAAGAAAACAGGCTCTTGCTCTGTGTAGAAAGTTTGTATACAAGTAGACTAATCACGATGGCGGAATGTAGTTTTGAAGTTGAAATGGCAGAAGGGGATTACGAAGATCTGTTGCGAGAATCTGATGCTCGCGGCTACCTGTACAAGCCGCAATACAGCGATGAGCAGCTGCTGTAGCAGGGGAGAAAAACCTGCTTGGCAGGCAGGAGGAAGAGCCCGGCCAGACTCGAATTGGGGCGGACTGGTGGTGTCAGTGCTCTCGCTGTGCTCCTATGGAAACAGATAGAGAGTCCTATTGCTGTCGCGAATTTCAGCGATACTGGACGAGATCGCTGAATCCGCTGATGAAACTGCACCGATAACATGAGCATGTATAACTGAGCACCCAAGTTTTGTATCACACATGGACAGGGGAGTCCTGGAAACTTATTTTAGGATCCCGAAGATAAATTGGAAACGCCAGCCGAAGCCGGCAGGGACAAACGGACGGCTTAGTGTAAAGTGAGTATTTTCTTTGTTTTTCTTTTTTGTTACTAAGACGTCATGTACAGAGTTTGGACACCCGGGATTATAATGTTCTTCCCACGTAGTCAGTCAATTTATCAACTAACTCACGATTTATAGAGTCACGATGTATCAATACAAGCCTAGTTGTATCATATTTTCAGATACTGCCGCCTGTAACCGGTAGACGTGGTTTGGGAGTGGCCTCGTAAGGGCAGCAAAGCAAGTGTATTCTGGGAGTTGTTGTCTTTCAGCCACATGTGTAAAAAATACATTTTCTGCCTTTTCTCTGTCTAGAATGTTTCAAATTCAAAAATAATTTCACATTTATACTATATAATTGACCAATTTTAAATACACATTCATCATCCCAGAGGTGAAGTATCCCTTTAAGCTGTATTGACAGTATATATAGTATCTTATATAGCAGTACCTTGATCCACTAGCGCTGGACCAGCTTTATATCCAAACCATGAACAAAGGGAATTTTGGGAGGGGTTGGGTTTGGAAGTCCTGGGGTCATACCTTATTAACATACAGGCAGGGAGGGGGACAGACCTCCAGAATTATAGAGCATTAGGCAAAAGACCTTATAAATTTGTTACCATTAGTTTTATCAACATGGGAAAGAGACCATCATACCAGTCGCACTGATACCTTTAATACATTCTTGTATACATTTTTTTTTGTGTCTGTGGGGGAGACAAGGGGGAGAGAGAGAGAGAGCAGATGTGAGTGAGTTTTACAAGAATTAGCCTGAGGTGAGAGAGGTCAGATTTGTGTTTTATGGTCCTTAATCAGTAGGGTACGTTGTCAGGTGGAGATGCTCATTGGTGTAAGAGTTTTATGATGTTGGTTGTCGAAGAGTTCTTTGACTTTCACAACATCCTGGTGCCAGCCTTACAATGTTATGCAGTGCTGTTTGGTACATTTTCTCTTTCAGGGTAGCATGTCAACGAAGGACTTCTATTGGATTCGCTGTCAAGATCTGCACATCTACAATATAATTTGACTCTCGATGGATGTACTGTTACATCATCTTCAACAGTGAAGAAATTAGTTGTTATATTTCACACTAATCTGTCCTTTGACAGTCAAATTACCAATGTTTGTAGAACAGCATTCTTCCTCCTAAGAAATATTGCTAAATTAAGGCACTCTGTTGCTGATGCTGAAAAACTAATTCATGTGTTCATGACCCTAAGATTAGATTATTGTAATGCATTACTGGGAGGATGTCCAGCAAAATCAATAAATAAACTTCAATTGGTTCAAAATGCAGCAGCCAGATTGCTAACGAGAACCGAGAAATATGATCATATTAGCCCCATTTTATCATCGTTACATTGGCTACCTGTTCAATTCCGTATTAATTTTAAAATTCTGTTAACTACGTACAAAGCTTTGAATGGTCTAGCTCTGCAGTACTTAAGTGACCTTCTACCATGCTATAATCCATCACGTTCATTACGATCGCAAAATTCTGGCCTGTTAATAGTTCCTAGGATATCAAAATCCACAAAAGGAGGTAGATCCTTTTCATATTTGGCTCCTAAACTATGGAATAGTCTCCCTAACACTGTTCGAGATGCAGACACACTCCCTCAGTTTAAGTCTAGACTAAAGGCTCGTCTATTTAGCCAGGCATACACCTAATTTATCCTCCAACCCACAATTAGTCTGCTTTAGATTAGTCTGCCGGAACCAGAAACATTGGTCATGATTTATAACTCTGCAATAAATTGAATGGCATCTATCCTTATATTATTTTATTTGTTTCCCTGTCTCAACCTCGGGACTCCTATCCTGAGGTCACCAGAACCGGCTGGATCCAGCACCATTCCTGCTTCATGTTGGACTCCACTGCTACATGTCGCTGAATGATGATGACTAACTGCAGCCGTGCCAGCCAAACATCACTTCAGTCTATTACGATGGATTTCAGAGGATGAACTGATGCCAACTCCAACCATAAAACATGGGATACTTCATATGCCATTGGCTGAACCTTGGATTTAGGATGGACCACACTGAACCTCACCGAAATTACCGGCTAGATTGAACTGCGTTTCACATCCCTGATCTCTGCCTGCATCACCTCGGTCTATTGATGGATTACGATCTTGAAATAGAATGCATAGACTAACAATTGCCAACAAAAGCCTTCATCAGCCAATTAACAAGGACAATTGCATCTATGAGAACTTCTGCAGTTAATCCAGGATGTACTTCAAAGTCATTAATCTTACAGTTCAAACAAAATCGATGTTTAAACACCGACCCTTAACACTTACTTAGTTTAATAATTTTAAACCATGATTTTAACTATACATAAGTAATATTTACATTATATTCATGATGTTAGCCACAGGGGAACTGGCCCCCACAGTGAGTCTGGTTTCTCCCAAGGTTATTTTTCTCCATAAATCAATATCTTATGGAATTTTGTGTTCTTTGCCACAGTCGCCTTCAGCTTGCTCACTGGGGTTATTAATACAATTATTGTTTAATTACTTATTTTTAAACATGATTAACAATCGTCCATCCATCCATCTTCAACCGCTTATCCGAAGTTGGATCGCGGGGGCAGCAGCTCCAGCAGGGGGCCCCCAAACTTCCCACATTAACCAGCTCTGACTGGGGGACCCCGAGGTGTTCCCAGGCCAGTGTGGAGATGCAATCTCTCCACATAGTCCTGGGTCTTCCCCGAGGCCTCCTCCCAGCTGGACGTGCCTGAAACACCTCCCTAGGGAGGTGCCCAGGGAACATCCTTACCAGATGCCCAAACCACCTCAACTGACTCCTTTCCACGCAAAGGAGCAGCGGCTCTACTCCGAGCTCCTCACGGATGACTGAGCTCCTCACCCTATCTCTAAGGGAGAAGCCCGCCACCCTTCTGAGGAAGCCCATTTCGGCCGCTTGTACTCGCGACCTAGTTCTTTCGGTCATGTCCCAACCTTCATGACCATAGGTAAGGGTAGGAACATAAATTGACCGGTGGATCGAGAGCTTTGCCTTCCGGCTCAGCTCTCTTTTCACCTATCATCTCTACACCTTATTCTCTTCAAAGACTGTACCCTACACTGTGATAGCATCGGGGGGCTTAAAGGCCACATCTGCAGTCCTCATGCCTCCATACAGCATGCCTAATGTACATTCACGCAGATGAGCAGGGACCCTGGGTATCTTTCTTTTGGTGTTTTTCAGAGTCAGTAGAAAGGTCGTCCTAAGTTTTTATAACTGTGAGCTTAATTGCCTACCGTCTGTAAGCTGTTAGTGTCTTAACGACCGTTGCACACGTTTTTATATAAGAATTTGTATATATATATATATATATATATATATATATATATATATATATATATAATGTTTGTTTGCTACATTACGTTTTCCATCTGGTTACTCTGAAGTGATAATACTTTCCAGCCAATAATTTACAGTTATTCTCAGAATGAGAATCTTTCCAGCAGTAAAGCATGCAATAACAGAATCTTTACTAATGGCATCAACACAAGCTTCCTATCATCTATTCAGGCTGGAGTCCATTCAAGCTCACAGATTTTACTGTTACGCTCTTCACCGCTTTATGCCTCTCAGCTAATCATTACAGTTCCTAAACAATCATTAAACAACTGTCATGACATTCCCTTGCAATCTCGGTTTACCTTCACACCACTAAATCCATCTGGAGAAGACCATGGCAGTGGAGCAGGATGCAGACAGACCCACATGGAGCAGGCAGATTGAGTTCACTCTGGCCGGGATCGGCTGTGCTGTAGGTTTGGGGAATATCTGGAGGTTCCCGTACCTGTGCTACAGGAGTGGTGGAGGTAAGAGATAGATTCTGGGGAAAAGAAAATAACAGCTTAAACCTGTCTACGGTGGTTGGGCTGGTCAGTTTTTAGGGTTTTTGGACACTTCTGAACTGGTCAGGCTTGGAGACCAGTTGGCCAACCAGCTTGACCAGGCTCAGAAACCAGCCGAAGTCCAGGCTGGCAGGGCAGCTAAAACATCTTAAACCAGCTAAGACCTGCAAACCACTTTGGGGTGGTTTATGCTGGTCTTGCCAAAGAAAGTGCCTAAAAGTACCATGATAGTACCATGTTTTTTTGTGGAAATTGTATAACTATAATATCAGGGACACGTAATTGTTGAAAAAAAAAAAAAAAATGCTTTATGCAGCCTAAAGTGGTTTGCTTTTCTTAGCTGGTTTAAACTGGACTCCAAGCCAAGTGAGATCTGAAATTACAATATAACGTGAAAATGCTCTCACAGATTACTACAGAAATGCAAAAGTCCTTTATTTTGACTCTTCAACACTAAGTCTCATGTATTGGCATCTTATTGTGTATTAGTCAATACATGAGAAAAAGCTTTGTGTAAAAATCCAGTGTTTTGAAGCCATGCACATGTCTATATGAAAATAGAAATCTTAACAATGACATTGTGTTTTGTTCTGTTGTTGTTGTCGTTTATCAATTTCACCGTGAACCTTTAAATCTGTAACGTTACAAAAACATTTGTCTGCACGTGAGATAAAGAGAGAGAATAAGAGCTGAGTTTATCTGTAACTGTAATGGTGTGTAAGATTGGCTTGCATAACTATGACACCGCAATCATGCTCTCACACCGCACTGGACTCGTGATTACTCTGATATATAATGTTTACATGTAGCTAATATGTTCTCTGAATGCTTAACACCCATCAAAACAAGTTCAACATTTGTTTCAATCATCTATGAATGCATGCACATGTTCCTCAATGAGTATTTCTTTATTGTTACTGATGGGGTAACTGATTTTTGCAGGTGCGTTCCTGGTGCCTTACCTGCTCATGTTGGTAGTACTGGGCATCCCCCTGTTACACATGGAGCTGACTCTGGGTCAGTACCTGAGAAGGGGGCCTGTCCTGGCCCTGACCAAAGCCTGTCCCCTGTTCAAAGGTATCAGTCCTCTGTTTAAAATATGTGTTTAAGCATGACATTTAATCTGTGTTGTTGATTACAACAAGTGCAATTGTATTTTATTGAATAACATATTATAAAACATTTAGATTTGAAAAATATTTACATATATATATAAAACTACAAATTGTTTTTGGAAAACTTGCAATATGACACGATACAGTATGATTCATGACTGGATCAATATCTGGTCAGAGTATAACTTTAATATTTTCCTCAGGTGTTGGCATGGCAACAGTGGCCATCTCTTTCATCATGTGCTCCTATTATAATATAATCATCACATGGGCGCTGTACTACATGTTCAGCTCTTTTCGGAGTGAGCTGCTTTGGCAGAACTGTAACAACACGTGGAACACTGCGAACTGCACAGACCGTGTGACCAACAGCTCGTCATCATCCACCGCCAGCCAACAGTTCTTCAAGTGTGTTCATAACCTCTTCTCGTCTTGTCTCTTTTCTTTACATTTCTTTTTTTTTTTTTCATTTCTCGTCTCTTCTCATCTAGTCTCATCACTTTTTTTCCTTTTCTCTTCTCTTGTTACCTTTATCTTCTTGTTCTAGCTCTGTAGAACTACCAAATTTGGTGCATATGTAGATCTCATAAAGCCGAACATCATTCATACTTACAGTCATTAGCGCTACGCCCAATAGGAGGTCGGCCATTTTGGATTTTCTGAAAATCGCAGGCTTTGAACATTTAAATACTCCTTTTTGGGGATTCGTGTGACTGGCATCAAATTTGTGCATCATCATGCCAAGACATTGTAGACTGTATGCTTCATCACAAACAAATTTTGAACAGTAGCACCATGGCGAAGCAATACATACATGGCGAAAAATGTAAAAAAGGAAATTCCTTATATTTTCATTGTGTGAATTTGATGACAGTTCAGCTGTACGTTTGGTAATGAGGGCTGATCAGATTGATGTGCCTTTTATGGGTCATGGTCATAGCTGTAGCACCCCCTTTAAAATGGGTGTGTAAGACCTACTTTCACCTACAGTCACCAAAATTGTTACATATGTAGTTCTAATCAAGCCGGACAACTTTCATAATCATAGTTGGCCATTTTGGAAATTTTGAATATTGCGGTTTCTGAACTTTTAAATACTACTCCTAGGTGATTCATGAGACTGTCACGACCTTTAGACAACATTATGCCAAAACACTGAAGATGCCTCTTTTTGTATCATCTGTTATTTCATGATGTCATCATGATCCCCTTTCCCATCTCTTCTTGTGTCATCTTGACAAATCAAGTTATAACAAGTTGAAATAACAGGAGAAGAGCCTCTGTTCTCTTCTCTTCACAATTCACATTGTTTCAGAGTAGCAAAATAAATAATAAACAAACATCTATATAAATAATATTGCATATAGCATGTGTAATACAAGTCATGTTCATTAGGTAAAGTAAGTGATTTCATTTTTAAAAAGTAAGGAAGTGTTAATTCATTAAATTGTAATGCTGGTGATTAAAAGTCTTTATAGTCCATTCAAAATGGACTGCAGGGATGTAGGCAATGGTAGGTTTTAGTTGGCATTAGTTTGTCTGCATATTCCATATTAAAAGACCGAAGAGATGTAGGCAGTGGTCAGTTGACTATCAATTGCTGTCTAACTGGCATAGGTTGCAGTTGGTTATATACTTGACTGGATTATGCAGTCAACGGCATATTTAAATTTAGTGACTACACAGTGAATTAACCACTCTTTTTATGGGAAAGTTTATTCAGGGGAAGATCTTAGGTCTATAAACTTGAGTATGTTGGGCTCTGTTAGTTTTAAGGTTCTGCAGAGGACCAGCGGTGTGGACGAGACGGGAATATTACGGTGGGAACTCTTCCTTCTGCTGCTACTGGCCTGGATCCTCGTCTACCTCTGCATCTTTCAAGGGGTCAAATCAACTGGGAAGGTGAGATGTGATGAGTGGAGAATACATCACTCATCATTATGCTGCATGGAGTCTCAATACAATCATTTCTGCTGATGAATTCATGTAGTTTACATGTTAAAGTTTCTAAAATGATGATTGACTGTGGTTGTGTATGTATATGTATAAAGACTGAGAAAGATTATGTGAAATAATCTTAGTTGGACTTTATTTGTCCTCGTAGGGAAATTTTGTTTGCAGCATACTCCACCAAGTATGTCACCAATGGACATTCACATACACACATCCTTACCGTGCACTTTGCAACAAATTAAGATTACCAGACTAGCTGGACATCCTATCTGTTTTTGCATTACCCATTTAAAAACGTAATGGCTTGGGGAACAAATTATAATCTGGATCTGTTTTTAGTAAATCGAGGAGGACCAGATGGCAACAGTTTAAATGAATAGACATGGGGATGCCCTTTGTCACCCACATTGCCATTTGTTTTGTTTATCACTCTCTTTCTGTAGATACATTCCATACTTGGAAACATAATCCCCAACAGTTTATTGGCCGTTGTTACCGTGTCTTTTTCTGTTTCTCAGTAGCATTTCTGAACCAGCTAATGATACTAAAGGTCAAAGGACTTTTGATAAAAGCACAATAAATCACCTGAAGCATATTGTTTTGGACATTAAAGATAACAGATTCTTTAAGATGTAAATTTTTTGTTGTGTCTTCGTGCTTCAATGATCAGTCCACAGCTCCATTTAAGCTTATGATCAAGCACAATATCAAGGTATTTACCAAGTTGTATTGGCTCCATGTGATAAATGTAGTGTTTGAGGATTGCAGCTGTCTAAAATGGACATTTCCTTTGTTTTACTATTATTTAAAAGAAGATTTGACTTCTCACACCAACTTATGAAGAAGTCGAGAACTGGCCCATGCGCCTCCTCCCCATCATGTAAAAGTCTCACTAAAGCTGCGTTCACACTGCCAGCGACACGCAGCGTCAAAACAACCTCATCTTATTCATTTACAATGAGAGCTGGCGACAACACGAGCAACGGCGACCATTGGTGACCGGAAGTGGGCGTGTCCAGCAATGTGAAAAAGTTGAGAAATGTTTAACTTTATGCAAATGAAGAGCGACTTTTGGGAGTGACCGCCAATACAAGAGAAGATGGTAGAGCTCACGTGATCCTAATATTTTAATAATATTAATTGTAAAGAAACTGAAATTGTTTAGACTCTCCATACACACCACTAGCGACCTTACCGCCAGCCACTGGCTGTTTATTTATTTGTCAAAATTGCTGTATTACAATAATGAGAATCTAATTAATGGACAACACCATTAACACCATTGGATTCAAATTCTGAGATCTTTTTTTTTTTTTTTTTTTTGCATTTCGGGAATTAAAATCTGGTGGGGAAAATGGGCTTAAATGTCATGAAAATAATGTTTTTCATTATGCAAAATATATATACTAATCACAGGGTTGGTGGTTCGATTCCTGGCACACATGACTCCACATGCCAAAGCATGGCAGCTCTGCCATCATTGGTGTATGAATGTGTGTGTGAATGAGTCAATGAGTCACAGTGTAAAGCGCTTTGAAAACCGCTAAGGTTAAAAAAAAGCTCTATATAAGTGCAGACCATTTACCATTTTTTTCCACAGGTGGTGTATTTCACAGCTCTGTTCCCTTATGTGATTCTTTTGGCTCTGTTGATCAATAACGTGCAGCTGCCTGGTGCTATGGACGGTATTCGATTCTTCATCATACCAGAGTGGGATAAACTGCTCAATGTAGAGGTGAGTATGAGAACAATTTTATATTTAAGAGATAAAGTTTTAATCAATAGGTTAAAATTAGGTGTAAAACTATACATATTTGAGCTTCTTCAAAGTAGTCACTCTTTGTCTGAACCCAGCTCTGCAGACTCATGTGGTGCATCCTGAGATGCTTTTGAGAGTTTTAGATGAAAGAAAGATGGCACTTATTTGTACATGATGTGGTGTTTTAATATTTACATTGTTTTAGGTATGGGTTAATGCAGCAGCTCAGATCTTTAACTCCATTGGGATTGGCTTCGGCTCTTTGATGGCGATGTCCAGCTACAACTCCTTCAACAACAATGTCCTCAAGTAAGAAGACATTACGCATTTACACAGCACATATAGTAATAATATGGTGAATTTAGATTATTTTCTCACGTTCAATGTGCTTGCACAAATATTTCTTGAGGCGGTGGCGTAACTAGGATCTTATGAGCCCCAGTGCAAATTCACTCATTATTCGTAATAATTTATTGTCATGTTTTTATATGCATTTTAGGTCATGTGATCGTGGCTCAATTTGCATAGAGAACTTTAACCTCAAAATATTTCTAGAGATTTTCACTATATATGGCATGTTGATGTTGATTTATTTCCATATTCATCCTTAAATTCATGTCTTGTTTACTGTAGAGACACTCTGGCCATTGCCATCACAAATTCTGCCACAAGCATTTTTGCTGGATTTGTCATTTTCTCTGCCTTTGGTTACATGTCTCACCTTCAGAACGTGCCAGTCAGTGAGATCGCAGTTGATGGTGGGTTTCAACGCTAAGGTCGATTCATTTTACACTGTTGTCTTTGATAAGTTACATCAAGTAACTAGTTGTATTGGTGACGAATCTGGTTTGTTTCATACATATTCTGCAGGACCAGGGCTGGTGTTTGTAGTTTACCCACAAGCCTTTGTGACGATGCCCGTTGCTCCTCTGTGGGCCGTACTCTTCTTTTTCATGCTACTCTGCCTCGGCCTCGACAGTCAGGTATGACAACAACACAAGCTTTTCATATGAACACATCAGTGTGTGATCAGTGCTACACAACATGTGAGGTCCCGAAATTAATCTTCATTGTAGTCATAAATGCTGAAACCGAGGTCAAGGTGTAAATACATATCAACGGACTGATTGACATTTGTAAATTCTTTAATGCTACTTGTCATTTACAACAGTTCAAAGTCACTCACCTGCTGTTACTGTTAGCAAACCGATGTTTGATTAAACATTGCTCATTAAATCATTTTGGTGTTCTCATTAAACCTATCACAAAATTTTTTGGGTCACGCAAAAGAAAATTAAATGATATTTTGTCTATTGCGACACCATTTTAGACTTGCATTGTGACATTATTTTCATGACTCTTTATGACATCAATTATTTAAAGACTTAATAATGACTTATAAATGTCATGTGGTGCAACCATCAAGTAAAAGGTATTAAAATAGTGTCCTTGGACCTTGAATGCATGAGTGTACCCAATTTCATCATTCATTTCAAAAAAGTTTTCAAACATGTTTTAAGGAGGTGACATTTTTTTATGGTAAGTCAAGAAGTTTTCTCATGGTTTCACCAAATGACCTGAACCAAATGTGCCTTTTCATCATTCATAATGACATTTTCACACACACAGTCTTTTGGGACTAAAGCGAGCTTCTGTTTTATGATTTTTGTAACATGACAACAAAATTTATACATTCAGTACATGTTGGTTGCACCACATGACTTTGATTTGATGAACAAAAGTTTTTCAAAAATGAATCGTATTTTAAAATAAAATAGTTTCAATGCATTTTTTTTAAAGAAATAATAATAATACAAGTTTATTCAGCGCAAGTCGTGCCAACATTAAATTTTTTCAAGAATTTCAGCTTTTAATGAGACGTTGAATTGTCATTTTATTGTCTCTGGACGGTTGCACCACATGACATGTTTTACTTTAAGCCACAGAAAATATATCAAAATGATTTTTTAACTTAGTATTTGAAAACATGTTCATCTTAGAAGAGGTTTAATGTATTTTTTAATAATTTATTAGATGCAGACAAAAAAAAAAAATGTTGTCTTGTCATTGACCAATATATATATATATATATATATATATATATATATATATATATATATATATATATATATATATATATATATATATATATGTATATATATATATATATATATATATGTATATATATATATATATATATATATGTATATATATATATATATATATATATGTATATATATATATATATATATATATGTATATATATATATATATATATATGTATGTATATATATATGTATATATATGTATATATATATATATATATATATATATATATATATATATGTATATATATATATATATATATATATATATATATATATATATATGTATATATATATATATATATATATATATATGTATATATATATATATATATATGTATATATATATATATATATATATATATGTATATATATATATATATATATATATATGTATATATATATATATATATATGTATATATGTATATATATATATATATATATGTATATATGTATATATATATGTATATATATATATATATATATATGTATATATATGTATATATATATATATATATATATATATATATGTATATATATATATATATATGTATATATATATATATATATATGTATATATATGTATATATATATATATATATATGTATATATATGTATATATATGTATATATATATATATATATATATATATGTATATATATATATATATATATATATATGTATATATATATATATATATATATATATATGTATATATATATATATATATATATATATATGTATATATATATATATATATATATATATGTATATATATATATATGTATATATATATGTATATATATATATATATATGTATATATATATATATATATATATATATATATATATATATATATGTATATATACTCACCGGCTGTATTATTAAGTACACCTACTCATTTGGTCGATTATCTAATCAGCCAATCATGTGGCAGTAGTGTAATGCATTAAATCATCCAGATATGGGTCAGGAGGTTCAGTTAATGTTCACATCAACCATCAGTAATGGGGAAAATGTTTGATCTCAGTGATTGGGACCATGGCATGATTGTTGGTGCCAGACGGGCTGGTTTGAGTATTTCTGTAACTGCAGATCTCCTGGGATTTTCATGCACAAACGTCTCTAGAGCAGGGGTGCCCACACTTTTTTGCGTGATGATCTACTTTTAAATGACCAACTCAATACGATCTACCAACTAAAAAACACACAGAGTTTCATTTAAAAGAAAACACTTGTTGGGACTACTGCATGTATCCCCCCTACATGGAATTCACCTTCTAATTCATAAAAAATAAATAAAAATAAATTATAATAATGTTCAATGTTGACATAATTTAGTTTTAACACTAAACTTAAAACACCTACAGCACAATAGATTACAATAGCCAGGACATTTACCTTATTCTGATGATTTATACTGAATGGAATCAGACAGTTTTGCATCTGATCCAGGCAGTAGCTGTTGGTAGCTAGTCTCAAACAGGCCTCCAAATTGTCATTAGTCATGGTGGACCGGTGTTTTGATTTAATAATCTTCATGTGAGGAAAGGCTGATTCACATACATAAATTAAGCCAAACAGTGCAGTCAATGAGGTGGCACATTTTCTGATATTTGGATACTACTTCTGCGAGAAGGTTCCAAAACTGGCCATAAAATGCCCTCGCCTTCACCTGAATGTCAGTCTGCAGTGCTAAAATCTCCTCCAATGCTGATGGGTTCATCTGAAACAGCATTCCCATGTCTGAGGCCAGGGAAAACCGCTAGCTGCGCATTTTCGCGCGCTGTTCTCCGAAGCCCCTAGAAGGCGCGAATCTAGTTGTCATGGCAACTAAATAAACAAAAATCTCGCCTGGTCAAAATATACTCGTCAATTGCAAGTCAGGCAGAAAGAAGAAATACATTAGCCTATATATTTTTATAAAAAATTTAACGAAAGCATATTTCGTTAAATTTTAATTTCATACTTTAGGGATCAAACCGTGATTAAAACTGATACATTTCTGATTGAATTCATAAATTGTGATCAACCTTTGTTCAAATTGCTTTCAAAATGAAACATTAGGCAACACTAGCATAAATGTATGGTTTAGTCACACTCGAAGATAGAAGTTAACGTTCAGCAAACATTCCATAATATACATGTGCATGATGTTAAACTTGACCTTATGTTGTTGTGTCTGTCTGTTCTGTAGTTTGCTATGGTCGAGGTAATGGTGACCAGTCTGCTCGACAGCTACAGTCAACCCATACTCAAATATCTCCGACGCAAGGAGTTCCTTGTGCTTGTAGTGTGCGGAACAGCTTTCCTTCTGGGCATCCCTCATGTTATGCAGGTTTGAATATCTTTATTTATTTATTTCGTTTGTTTATTTTTTTAGTATTAATATAGAGTTCCAAATTACTCAAAATTGAATCAATAAATAAGTATTTAATTAAACCTTTAAATACATGATAAAATTATAAATAAATACATAAACTCATGTCATTAAAATTATTAAATAACTAGGCCTAAATAAATAAATAAATGTCCCTTGAATTTCATTTAGCGTCCATTTTTATTTTAGCTTTATCTTTGGGTTGATTTTTCAATTAAATAAATATTCCGGGTTCAGAACAAGTTAAGCTCAATCGGCAGCATCTGTGGCATAATGTTGGTTACCACAAAAAAATATTTCAACTCATTCCTACCTTTTTTTTTTTTTTTTTTTTTTTTTTTTTTTTATAAATAAAAGCAAAAATGGAAGTTGCAGTGAGGCACTTACAATGATAGTCAATGGAGCCAATGTTTTAACATTTTAATGTGATAAAATCACTTACTAACTTTGTCGCCATGATGATTATATAGTCAAAAAACCCTAAAATGACTGCAAAAAAAATGACAATTTAAACAAATTTACAGCTTAACAGAAGATGTATTGTAAGTGTATATAAAATTATAAAGTATAAAATTATTAACTTCACGTTTCTGCCTTTAAACCCTCCAAAAATTGGCCCCATTGATTTCCATTGTAAGTGTCTCAAGTGACTCATTCCTCCTATTATTTAAAAAAAAAGCAAAAATCTATGTTCCAGTGAGGCATTTACAATGGAAGTCAATGGGGCCAATTTTTGGAGGGTTTATTGTCAGAAACGTGAAGTTTATAATTTTGTAAAGAATTTAAATTAATGATTCTGGTAAAACTTGTGTATTATCTGAGCTGTAAAATAGAGTTTTAGGATTTGTTGACATGTTGTCATGACGACAATGTTGTAAAATTGGATATAACTACACCGAAATGATTAGTAAGTTATGTTATTACTATAAAATAATGTTAACACGTGTAGTTTACGTCTTGTGTTTATACTTTTGAAACAGTGAGTATTTGAACATTTACAGATTGGCCCCATTGACTTCCATTATAAGTGCCACACTGCAGAGACGGATTATGACTGGC
Source organism: Moxostoma hubbsi (assembly GCA_032164185.1). Classification (NCBI taxonomy): domain Eukaryota; kingdom Metazoa; phylum Chordata; class Actinopteri; order Cypriniformes; family Catostomidae; genus Moxostoma; species Moxostoma hubbsi. Next base: position 3,241,554 of record JAVLUX010000008.1, on the reverse strand, counting down.
AAAGTCCCCAGGGCCAATTATCTCAAAGGGCCCCCCTCCAAAAGTTGTTGGGTGGGTGGAGGTTTCACTTTCATGCCCAAAAGTTGTTGATGGGTTTTCGAGCAGGGGGATTGCCAATCTAGGTCCCGCAACCTTAAAGCCCAGGGCCCCCCAGGCAGTCAAGGGCCCCTGGGCACTGGCCCCATTGGCCTGGTTGGTAATCCATCCCTGCCTCTCTGGAACACAGATTTTGCTTTTTTTTCCTTTTTAAAGTAAAGGAAGGACAAATCCAAATTATTATTATTTTTCATCATTATGCCACAAATGCTGTCGATTGAGCTTAATTTATATTGAACCAGAATATTCTTTTAAGAGCTTAAGTGTCTTGCCATTTTCAGAGTTACATTTATTGGCATGTCAAAGTAGGATGTCCTCTTCCATAATGACCTCCCCTCACAGAATCAACATCATGTTGTGCATTTTCCAGTAACTAGAACCGTAACCCTGAAAATGAAGACACAAAGCTTGTGCTGAAATGAAAAATCAACCCAAGAATATTTAGAAAATGAAACACAAGGGACATTTAGTGTTTTATTGAATAAATGAATGATATTATATAATTTTTTAACGATTGCATTGTGTATTTAATAATCAATTAAAATATGTTAATATTTATACACATTAATTACAATTATATTATCATTTTAGCATTATATTTAATTGAGTTATTTGGCCCTCCGTATATTAGAAGTTGATTTCTTTTGTATTTAGATAAAACAGGGGCTTTCAAACTTTTTGATGACAATGACCCCCATGTATAATGGTCCTATTGAGCGGGACCCACATCCTAAAATATTGACGCAGCTACATATTTTCATGTATAAAGACTCTAAAGAGAAAAATGAAGGCATGCTATTATATATCAAAATTTAAGAAAGTGACATTTATATTGTCATTGTACTAAATCCAAATAAATAGAAATAGACTAAGCTGTGTATTGCACATAATTATTCCTCAATGGGGCAGTTTTAACTGTTCACGCGACGTATAGTCTGAGGGGAAAAAACAGTTTTTAAATGTTTAATCTGTTATCTCAGGTTGGGATCTATGTGTTCCAGTTGATGGATCATTACACCGCTATCGTGTCCATCATGTTCTTGGCCTTTTTTGAGGTGATTGGCGTGTGCTGGCTCTACGGTGAGAGGAAGAAATGTCACATCTTAACTTCATTCTTGATATCCATTTCGTCAAGCACGGCACATTTTAAGATGAAAACGTCTTGGTTAACTTGAGCTGTCTTTTAACAGGTGTGAAACGTCTCTCCAGTAACTTAATAGAGATGACGGGAAAGAGACCCAACATCTTCTTCAGGGTTTGTTGGTGGGTGGTTTGTCCTGTTTTGATCACTGTGAGTGCTGGTATAATATTCCTGATTTTTCAATACAATATTTACATTTAAGCCCCTCTAATGAATTGTAGTGGACTTATTATGTGTCTATGGACTTTAATTTCTTTCTATTTTATGTAAAGGAATATTCCATCTTCAATACAACTCAATACAATCGTATTGATTACCACAAACATTTATTTTGACTACAATGGAAGTGAATGGGGGACATTTTTTGTTTCAAATGTATAGCCACAAGACAAAAAGGATATGCATGCTAACATGATTTGAATGTGATAAAATCACTTACCGCATCTGTGTAAAGTTACAGCCAATTTTACAACTTTGTTGACATGACAATGTAATGTCGGCAAATGCTAAAATGACTGTAACAATGACAATTTAAACAGTTTTACAGCTCAAATAATACAAGACTTTTAACAGAAGAGCGTCACATTCATGCATATAAACCCTCCAAATATTGGCCCCATTGACTTCCATTGTAAGTGCCTCACTGTAACCTCCATTCTTGTTTGTTTTTAAAAGAAAAGGACGATTCGTCTAAACAATTTTTTTTTGGTAATCAACATTATGCCACAAATGCTGCCGATTGAGCTTAACTGGCATTGAACCCGGAACATTCCTTTAAATGTATAAGAGAAAGTGTATGTCTTAGGTCCTATAGCTGGTCACCGCTTTAACTTTACTAGTTCGTTTTTAATGGTCTTACAGCGAGACAAATGATTTCCTTAAAGTACTATTTTTGTCATGTTGTTAAAAAGAGGTTATAAAAGCTGCATGGAGAATTAGCATATAATTAGCGAAATGCATACCACATTGGAAGACATGCCAACAACCCAAATACAGATAAACCATTTATATGTCATTAATACACACCAGTTTCATTCATGTTTCACACTTGACCATGTTCCCTTGTTCTCCAGGTTATTCTAGTCTTCTCAGTGATTCAGTTCAAACCAGCTCGATATGAGGATTATGAATACCCACCTTGGGCTCAGGCGGTCGGCTGGCTCATCGCTATGGCATCTATTATCTGGATTCCACTGGCGGCTGTGCACACACTCTGGGTTCTGCCCGGATCGTTCACTGAGGTACAGTTACTCAACACACTCAATGTGTATATGCACGTCATCTATGCATGCATGTTTTTGTTTTATCTGTCCATGGTTCACTTTCACTCTAAGGGTTAAGTAACAATAAATAACTATTTAGAATGGGCAGTCATAGCTTAACCCTGATACTCTGGGTCTGAAATGGACAAACAATATAGATTGAAAGCTCAGCACGAATAGCGCTGCTCCTTGAGAATGACCCCCATACATTTAAGTGTTTCTCATACATATAGGCCCTTCATACGAAATTGATCTGTGAAGATATAATTCAATGCGTTTTCTTTTTTTTTTCTCTTTTCAGAGACTGAAGAAGTCCATCACACCATTTTCTCTGGACAAAGAATCAGAGAGCCCGTATTACTTGCAGAAAGGAGACGTTATGGAGGTGATACCCAACATTGCTGTCATTGGCACGGCTGTACCTCTATCTGAAAAACCTCCAATGCAGACTAATTTATGAACTACTATTTATCCTGGGGACTAAACCTGACTTTGGTCCTGATTTAGTCCAGCTGCCATACAGACTGTGATGTGAAGGATTATTTATGTATGTTTGAATACAGTTGGGTTTGAAATTTAAGCCCAAATATCAGTTTTGACAAATTCAGAGAAACTGTTTGTTGGCTGGTCCATTTGGGGAAGTTATAAACATTTCTTGTCTTTAAGTGTAGGGTTCATACAATCATGGGAACCATTTTTAAAATTGTGATTTCATGGTCTGGAAAGGTAATTAAGTTATAAAATGGAAAAGTCTTGGAGCATTCCAGAAATAAAATTGTTCTAAGCTCTGCAGTTAAACATTTCATTGGCTAGAATTTGCTCTTGTTTAGAGTATAAAGACATGTTTGTCTGATTTGGAAGTGAATCCTTCTTTTCAATGTATTGGTCTGAATGATTCATTAGCGAATCAGAGATTGAAATTGTATCACAAACAACTTATCTCGGAAATTCATTGGTCGAAAAGTGTGAATGGAACCCTTTATAAATGCACTTTAATAACATCTAAATACACAAAACAATCCAAACCTCATTAACAAAATAACCCCTTTTTTAACTCATTTGTTGCACACGTCATATCTACAGAATATTCCGGGTTCAATACAAGTTGAGCTCAATTGTGACTGCATTTGTGGCAAAAAAGTTTGGAAACACCTCATTCTTTATTATTAATACTTTTTAGTATTTTATATTAATTGTGAAGTTATAACTATGGAACAACAAAAATGGAAGAATGGTATTATATAAATCATTTCAAACAAATCAAAATGGCTTAACTCAATATATAGATGAATAATATAAGACAAAATATTACAATAAAATCAATATTTTAGCATATTGATTTGCATAAGCCTTTACACACACACACTATATATATATATATATATATAAATTATTTAATTTTTTTTAAGATTGTGAGAAACATTTAACATTAAATATGTGTCTAAACATTTGATTGGTAGCATATCTCTTTAGACTTTAGAACCCCTTTTTGTCAGACATTATTAATGTCTACAGGGTTGGCTGTGATTCTTTATCAATTCAAAAGTTTAATAATTCATTACTAATTAATAATAATAATAATAATAAAACATTTGGGACCTCTGCAGTTTTACAGTCAAATAGAAGATAATGAAGTTAAAACTGGTCATATCTTCTACCCATTTTGTTTTATGGCCGTGATGATTTAATAACATTGCAACATGAGATAACTCCCTCTTTTAGTGTTCAGAATGTGAACTTTAACCTCTGTGTGTATCAATAACGCTGGTCCTTTTGCTTTTACAGTAAATGTTCCTTATTTTGTATATATATATGTATAACAAATACACACACACACACATATATATATGTGTATGTATACATATGTGTGTGTATGTATATATTTACATTTACTCGTTTGGGAGACGCTTTTATCCAAAGCGACTTACAAAAGAGGAAAAGATAAGCAAATCATCTTAAGGAGACAGCAATTGTAAATTATATATTTTTTTTTTATTGACTTAAGTACTCTGATGTGTTTTTAGCCGTTTCTTGAAGATGAAGGTGAGTTAGCTTCACGGATTGAGTTGGGAAGTTCATTCCACCAATGTGGTATGTTGAAACGGAAAGTGTTTTGGTGACTCTTTGTTTTTGTACAACAAGGCGACGTTCCTTAGCCGACCGCAGACTTCTGGTGGGAATGTAGCTCTGCATAAATGTTTTTAAGTATGCTGGAGCAAACCCAGTGACTGTTTTGTACGCCAGCATCAGAGCCTTGAATTTAATACGTGCATCAACCGGCAGCCAGTGGAGAGAGACAAAGAGTGGTGTAACATGTGCTCACTTTGGTTCATTAAAGACCAGATGTGCTGCTGCATTCTGGATCATTTGCAGAGGTCTAATAGCACATGCAGGAAGGCCTGCAATGAGAGCGCTACAGTAGTCCAGTCTAGTTGTGACAAGTGACTGAACAAGCAGTTGTGTGGCATGTTCAGAGAGGAAGGGTCTTATCTTCCTGATATTGTAGTGTAAATCTACATGATCTTACAGTCTTTGAGATGTGGTCTGTGAAATTTAGCTCATCATCAATGGTTACCCCTAGATTTCTGACCATTTTGGAAGGCGATACTGTAGTTGGACCCAGCTGCACAGTGATGTTGTGTTCAACAGCAGGGTTGGCTGGAAAGACCAGGAGTTCGGTCTTGGCTAGGTTGAGTTGCAGGTGGTGTTCCTTCATCCAGGCTGAGATGTCTGCCAGACAGGCAGCGATTCGAGCGGTCACTGTGGTGTCGTTGGGCTGGAAAGACAAGTAAAGTTGCATGTCATCAGCGTAGCAGTGGTAAAAGAAACCATGTGACTGGATGATGGGTCCTAAAGACGTTGTGTGTATGGAGAAGAGAAGTGGCCCAAGCACTGATCCCTGAGGTACCCCAGTAAATAACTGATGTGGCTTGGATACCTCACCTCTCCAGGCTACCTCGAAGGACCTATCTGAGAGATAGGAGTTGAACCAGCCAAGCACAGTTCCTGTGATGCCCAGTTTAGAGAGGGTGGAAAGAAGGATCTGATGGTTGACTGTGTCAAAGGCTGCAGAAAGGTCCAGCAGAATCAGAACGGATGATCTGGATTCAGCTTTCGCCTGTCTCAGTGACTCCGTGACAGACAGCTGGGCAGTCTCAGTGGAGTGTCCACATTTGAAGCCTGCCTGATTGTCATCCATCAGCTTGTTCTGTGAGAGATAGGCAGAGATCTGATTGAAAACTGCCCTTTCAAGTGTTTTCGCCATGAATGGGATGAGAGAGACTGGTCTGTAGTGTTCTATCTGTGTGGGGTTAAGTACAGGTTTTTTCAGCAGAGGGGTTACTCGAGCCTGCTTAAATGTAGTGGGAAAAGTGCCTGCAAGAAGAGATGTGTTAATTATGTGTGTAAGTGCAGGTAGGATGGACGGAGAGATGGCCTGGAGAAGGTGTGATGGAATGGGGTCAAGGGAACAGGTGGTGGGGTGGTTGGAGAGGAGGAGTTTAGAGACCTCAGTGTCAGTTAAAGGAGGGAACATAGAGAAAGAAGAGTTGCGTACAGGAGGTGGGTGTTTGACAGGATGTGGTGCTGTGAATGTATTGCTGATGGCTGTAACCTTATTAGTAAAAAATGTGGCGAAGATATCTGCTGTCAGTGATGTGTCAGGTGGTGGAGGGGGAGGGCAGAGAAGTGTGTTGAATGTTCTAAACAAGCTACGAGTGTCTGTGGTGCTGTTGATCTTGGTCTGGTAATATTACGTTTTTGCAGCTTTAATGTTATCTGAAAAAGTTGCAAGCAGAAGCTGATATTTACCTAGATCGGCTGGATCTTTAGATATCCGCCATCTCCTCTCAGCTGCCCTGAGATCAGTCTGATGTTCACGAAGGACGTCAGATAGCCAGGGGCTGGGTGGTGTAGTACGAGCTGGTCTAGAGGAGAGAGGACAGATGTTGTCTAGACAGGTTGTTAAAGTAGAGCTAAGTCTACGTGTCTGTGGCAGTGTTTACATCGAGCGTGGAAAATACATTTATTGTGGGAAGAGAGGCAGAGACATCAGTGGAAAGATGAGAGGGAACGGTGGTTACGGCGAAAGGAAACCAAAGGTGGAGTCGGTTTTACTATGGATGTGAGAATCATGTTGACCTGAACAAAGTAGTGATCAGAGACATTTAAAGGTGTAACAAGAATATTTGAGGTGGTACAGTTACGTGTAAAAATTAGGTCCAGCTGGTTGCCCGATCTGTGAGTTGCTGTGGTGTGTAGTCTTTCCAGGTCAAATGAGGCCAGAAGAGTATTCAGTTCAATGGCCTGGGGCTTGTCTTGGTGTATGTTGAAATCGCCAAGAACCACAAGTGGCCTGCAATCCTCTGGCAAAAAGGACAGCAGGACATCCAACTCCTCAAGAAAGCTTGTCAGCTGACCTGGAGGGTGATAGATGACAACATGTATTTTTGTGGGATGCATAGTAGTAATTGCATGGAATTCAAAGGATGTATTGTTACATAGTGAAGCCTGTGGTGAAAAAGTCCAGTTATTATGAATGAGCAAACCTGTTCCCCCACCCCTACCGGTATGTCGAGGGGTGTGAGAGAAGAAGTTGTTGGAGAGAGCAGCAGGTGTTGCTGTATCCTCAGGACGTATCCATGTCTCCGTCAGGGCCAGGATGCTGAGGGTGGACTGTGTGGTGAAAGCTGGAATGAAGGCAGCTTTGTTCACAGGAGACTGGCAGTTCCAGAGTCCCACTGAGAACGAGAGTGGAGTAGGTGTTGAAGTGCAAAGCGGCCGTAGGTTGTGTGGGTTACGTTTGGTCTCGCATCTGTATCTTGTGAACGGTTTACAACAGATAACAGGGATGTGCTTGATTGCTGGTGGGTTTGCGGATGCAATGTTTTTTGTAAAAGTCATTGATGGAGGGAAGGGAGACCCCAATAATCTTCTCAGCTGTCCTCACTATCCTCTGCAGGGCTTTGTGGTCCGAAACGGTGCAAGTCCCAAACCAGGCAGTGATGCAGCTGCTCAGGATGCTCTCAATAGTCCCTCTATAGGATGTAGTGAGGATGGGGGGTGGGAGATGTGCTTTCCTCAGCCTTCGCAGAAAGTAGAGATGCTGCTGGGCTTTCTTGGTAATAGAGCTGGTGTTGAGGGACCAGGTGAGGTTCTCCGCCAGGTGAACACCAAGGAATTTGGTGCTCTTGACGATCTCCACAGAGGAGCCGTCAATGTTCAGCTGGGAGTGTTCACCCTGTGCTCTCCTAAAGTCAACAACCATTGACATTGGACAACAGATAATTGGAAAAGAGTGTTACGGATCTTAACCCTTAGACTGTAAGGTGCGTGAGAAGTGCCCGACAAGACAGTCACATCTATGGCAAGTGCTACAGGAAGTGTGGGGTGAAAGGTCAAGTGCTAAAGGAAGTGTGGGGTGAAAGGTCACCTGAGTAGCTGGAAAAGCTGACCCCTGGAATAACAAGGATCTGCAAAGCTGTCATCGCTGCACATGGAGGCTTTTTTGATGAAAACCCTTTGAAGTAGTTTAAAAAGACATTTTACATTTTTTTTCAAATTGTAATAGTATTTTTTCACATTATTAATGTCTTGACTGATACATTGTGATCAGTTGAATGCCACTTTGGTGAATAAAAATACCAATTTCTTTCCATAAGACATAAATATGTACATAATTCCAAATTTCTGGCCACCAGTGTTTATATATATATATATATATATATATATATATAATGCATGCATGCACAAATATAATGATGCCTGTATTAGGACCAATACCATTTTTCCAAATTTAATTCGGCAATTTATTTCCCCAAATCTCCTGCCCAAAATTTTCATTACTGCAATGCTTCTGGACGTTTTAGGATGAATTTTGTAAATACTCTAATTGTATTGCAAAACAAATGAGTATTATTTTATTTTTCAGCATAAATGAAAGGCAATACAACAAATACTACTATGATGTATAGATTTTATTTTCACATTGACAATTTGGGAAGAAAATGTGCTTAACTGTCATGAAGATAACATCACAATGCTAAAAACCGAAACAAGTAAAAAAAAAAAAAGAAAAAAAAAGAAATAATAATAAAAAGACTGTTTGCTTAATGCAACTATTATTTGTACTTTTTTTTCAGTGATTTTGGGGTGAAATATGACCTGGAAAATGTAATGCATTTCACACACTTTAATTGTCTTTTGGTAAAATAAGGGCTTGTGTTAAATACTAGCAGTAGTCATGTGTTGGCCTTGTGATTTCCTCTGTAATTTACTATGGAAACTCATCTTGCACCATTTTGGGGTATAGAAATGACATACAGTGAAAGAAAAAGCAATTTATGCCTAACCAACAATCATCACCATCTTTAATCAGCAAGAATAGATTATCTCAAGTATTATTTCTTTCAAGTGTTCACTACAGTGTTTCCATACTTGTTTTCCAATGACAGAAGCCAGTGTCACCTTTTCATTCAGGTTCAGTGAAAACCAACATTTAAAAGGTTCCAACATAATTTCTGGAGTGTGACAGCGACCAAACGACCTCTTCCATAATGCAAATCATATGCTTAGTTTTGTTCCCAAAAAGCAGAGCTAACAAGCTCTGTGGCTTATTTAGGCAAACCTCGTACAGCTACTGTCCCACAAATGGTTCAGTAGCTGCATCCATTCCATTGTAAGTACGGTTTGAGAATCACATCTACATACAATTCAACTTAGAATCAAAAAAATGATACAGTAATTAACATAATTATTGGCACTGACTCACAAACGGATATGCAATATGACCTAAAAAATGACCAAACATTATGTGCAATTCATGGCATACTTGTCTCGTACAAGTGGTCTTGGGTGACCATTGCGGACAGTAACACACATCATCTCTGTTTTGTTCCAGTTTTTTGTTCAGAAAAGGTTAAAAGTTTCACGTTTACACAGTAGCAGACTGTGTAAATCTGCAAATTTTAAATGGTTTTCAGAGGTGACCTCTCTCTCTCTCTCTCTCTCTCTCTCTCCTTACAGCTCTTAAGCACAGGGCGAATCTTCAGATCATCCCGGAAAGTGCCACATTCTCAGATTTGAGCCAATCACAGTTCTTTAAAATTAGGTGATACATATATTTTGACCAGCAGGTGGCGCAGTCAAACCTTGAGTTGACCCGGCTCTCCTGCTGCATGACTTCCTGTACCATTCTGTTCCTATGACACTTGGTCTACTGGCCGCATCTGCATGTCACCGATCTACAGGAGGAGAGAGAGATGAAAAAGAGACTATTCAATTTGACAAATTGAATACCACTGTAAAGTACAGAGAGAACACATCGATCAGCATGTGATGGATCTAACAGCACTGCTGGAATATCCAGCTTAAGCTGGTAGCTGTTTTGGAACATGGTCGCTGGACCAAGCTGGTCCTTATCTGGTCGACCAGCTACCATGTTCCAAAAACCAGCTTGATCACCTTGAGCTGGAATGACAAGCTGGTGTAGCTGGCCTAAGCTGGTCTCCCAGCTTGGACCAGCTAGAATCCAGCTTCCAAAACACAGCTACCAGCTTAAGTTGGATTTTCCATTAGGGATCTGTCTGATGATCATTATGGCAAATGGTCGGCACTTATATAACGCCTTTAACCTTAGAGGTTACCAAAGGGCTTAACACTGTGTCCCAATCACCCCTTAACACACACATTCACCCATTCAGCCCTGAACACACACATTCACCCATTCAGCCCTGAACACACACATTCACCCATTCACACACACACATTCACCCCTTAACACACACACACACATTCACCCCTTAACACACACACACACACATTCACCCCTTAACACACACACACTCATTCACACAAACACATTCACACACACACATATTCACCCATTCACACACATTCACACACACATATTCAGCCATTCACACACACAAACTCACCCCTTAACACACCCATTCACACACACACACACACACACACACACATTCACCCATTCACACACACATTCAGCCATTCACACACACATTCAGCCATTCACACACACACACACACACACACACACACATTTACACACATTCACCCATTCTCTCTCACAAACACACATTCACCCATTAACACAGTCACCCCTTAACACACACATTCACCTATTCACACACACATTCCCCCATTAACACACCCATTCACACACACACACATTCCCCCATTAACACACCCATTCACACACCAATGACGGCAGAGCTGCATGCAAGGCGCTAGCCTGCCATTGGGAGCAACTTGGGGTTCAGTGTCTTGCCCAAGGACACTTCGGCATGTGGAGTCATGTGGGCCGGGAATCGAACCGCCAACCCTGCGATTAGTGGCCGACCCGCTCTACCACCTGATCCACAGCCGCCCATTATGACAGTAATAATAATCCCAGTCAATGATTGTAAAGTATGTTCAATCCAACTCACAAGATAATATATCATAACTGCTTCTGGGCAGAAAAGCATGAGCCCAATTTTGTTCAAATGATATAGATCAACTGGTTTTGATTGAAGACCCAGATTTTAACATTGGAAATCAAGTGGTGCCCGACACAATACCAATTGCACAAAAAGACCAAAATGTCCTTACCATACAAAACCTGTTGAGGCATTAACTATGTTTATCCCTGTTTCAAGTGATGTCATATTTAAAGGAATATTCCGGGTTCAAGACAAGATAAGCTCAATCGATTGAGTTTAACTTCTTGAACCCGGAATAATCCTTTAATGTAGAATGGGCCGTATCTTTTACCATATGTGGTTTTTGTTCGTGGTTTTCGAGGGTATGGACGTGTCACACAACCTGAGATCAATTTAGCTGGCTTCTATCAAGTAACACTTTTGAATTTGTGTCAGAATCCTGTAGATTATGATTGGATAAGTTGATGAGCCTTTATGACTGCTTCTTCAACTTCGGGCACTTTCATGTCAGATTTTTCATGATTTTCGTCTTGGAAACATTTTACCAGGTCTTTATAGTTTATTTTTGGTACTTTTGAAAATGCGTTTTAGGTATAGATTTGACTCTTTTAGCCTTGTCCCAGACCCAGACTTTCAATATTAAACAATATATCAATTATTACATGCTAAAATGAAACAATGATAATCTAAACAAAAATTTTAATAAACGTAAACCATTTTAATATTTATTGTGTGAAAATGTCTATCATTTTAGAAATATATAATTTTTTTCAACTGTCCAACAATTGTGGAGTCATCTCAATCACAACAAACAATTTTGCTACCAATACCCCCCCATATCCCCCCAGAATATTTGTAGATTTGTTTGTTATATGTGTATGTTTCAAACATTCATAAATACAGGGGTGTGTCTGTTCATTCACGATTATCATAAGCCACGCCCTTAATGAGAGAAGCATAAATTATAGAGCTCATATCAAAACTGCCCAAATAGTCACATTAGTTTTTTTTTCTTTCGAGAAAATGTCGTGGAGTTATGCTGGAAAAATGATAAACAATTGAAGAAGCAGAGTTGGGAATAAACTATAATAATACTTTTATGTTTGCATTAATTTCTTCAAAGAAACATTCTCAATTAAGTATAGGGTTTAAAAAGAAAATGTAATTTATGGTACTTTTATGTTTTATTTTACTCATTTAATATACATCATTTTTAGTAAGTTTAGAAAGTTGTGATTCCTCTGAGATCTGGTTGGTTTTGTTTATTACTGCAGATTGGGTTGCAGTCACTCCTACCTGAACATGAGCAGGTGCACTGAGGACGTATGTGACAGCACTGGCGATGTCTTCTGCTTTCAAACACTGTACAAGACAAATAATCATTACAAATCCATGCAGCAAAGAAACTGACATGTATGAAAAGACATCACACATGTGCACGCTCTGTTTACCTTTATGCTTTCATAAACAGCAGCAGCTCTTTCTGGATCACTGTTGTGATGCCGGAAGGCAAAATCAGTTTCCACTATTCCAGGTGATATACACTATGACAAAGAAAACTGACAGGTTATAAAATACCTGTCTGTAACAGTTATTAAATAATACAAATGGAATAATTAAGCAATATTACACAAGCAAGAGTGCGATATGGCCCTATATCAGCACTGCTGTGATGACAGGTAATCAAAGGTAATCACATCAGTGCTGATATAGGGCCATATAGCACGACTGCGAGTGTGATGTTGCTTATATACAACAGTTCAATGAACAAGTACATTGTAAAAAAAATTAGGAAACTCGAGTACGGTCATAAAAACTCATTTGTGCATGGAACTACTTCATTACGTGACGGATATATATATATATGTGTGTGTGTGTGTTATATATATATATATATATATATGTTTATGTGTGTGTTTATGTGTATGTTTATGTATATGTGTGTGTGTGTGTGTGTGTGTGTGTGGTCTCACTGTGGCTCTGATGTGTGTTTTGGCTTCCCTTAGCTCTTGTCTCAGCCCCTCTGTCAATGCGGTCACAGCATATTTAGTGGCACAGTAAAAGTGTTCGTCAGTGCTGGGCACCATCCTGTGTCCCCCCATACTGCCGAGAAAAGACCAACAACAGCTTGTATATGTCAACATCAGGACTGGATGATGTCACCATCATTATGAGCACATTTCTGCTGCTCAAACCGAATGTTTAAGGTTCAACCGGACAGTGAAGTATACCTGTTAATATTGATAACGTGTCCGTCATCCACATTCCTCTCCTTCATGGACTGGTAGGCCTCACGTGTGCAGATAGCGAGAGCGAGTATGTTCACCTGCACACAAAGACAGATGGGGAGTTAGTCCAGTGGTGGATTTAAGCATTGGCGACATGGGCAGTCGCTCAGGACAGTTGCATAAATGAGCAACTGTAATAGTGTTCCTTGACTAATCTTTGCAAGTTATGATGTGTGTGTAACTCACATCAATCATATTCCTCCATCTTTCTGTCTTTCCGCTGAGCAGAGGTTCGTTGTGCGCCAGTCCTGCATTGTTGATGCACACGTCCACACCCTGATGTAATGTCTTAATGGCCGAGAACATGGACAGAATCTCCTCCTCATTACACAGATCACATTTATACGGGATCAAAGTGCCACTGTATCCCGCGCTCTGGCACTCTGCGGCCAACTTCTGTACCGAGAGAAGACAAGAGCAGATATTTGAATTAGATAAATCATGAACTCTTCAGAAACATATGACAAGAGTGACAACAGCTGGAGCAAACTGTGCACAGTTTTTAAAAAAGATGAAAACAGTTTTAAATTTTACGGTAAAGTTCTGCTAACAGGTGTTAACTACTCTTAACCCTAAACCACACTGGGGAATTGATTGGATCATGAAAAGTGGGCATTAAATACCAGAATGTATATATAGGGGTTGGAAAATAAGATGGATTGGTGAAGTCACACAAAAAGATAAGTTTCAGAGACAGAGCAAGTTATTACATTTTGATGAAAAGACATATTTGGCACAGAATAAGACCAGAAATGTGTATAAGGAAAGTAAATGGGTCAATATTGATTTTATGTTGATATTAAGGGCAAAAAAAGAGCCTAGATGTCAAAGTGACATCATCAACACCAAAGGATAAGAGTACGGAGCTATTCTTACGAATGAGTCGACCGAGCTCACAGCCGATTGGTTCATTTTCGGTGACATAGCTCAGCTTGTGATTGGCTCGTGCCCAGACCACACAGACTAGGGGTAGACTAGGACACCAGAGCGATGATGCCAGAGAGAGGAGAGGATTTGGCACTTAGCATGAGTGTGTAGTACTGGCTGAACCCTCGTTGCCAGTTCACAACACTGAAGCGCCTTTGGTGCCGCAGCCAAACAAACAGCCTAACCCATTTGAACACACACTTCAAAAAGGCTGTACTTTGTACACCAACACCCTAATGAATTATTATATGCACTCTAATGACTAAATTACATAATACAAATGAAACATTTAATAGAAAATTCTTTTAATCTCCAATGATGACAGATACCAATATACACATACCCAGTACTTGTGGCCTTGGGCTGGGACATTACACATGTAATATAGATAAAATAAATGACACATTTTATAAAAGTATCATATTGCTCTAGCACACCTAAAGAAATAAAAAGGATAAATAGTGACACACCTCAGTGCTCTGGGTTGGTTCAAACCCCTAATTTATGAGCAATAGTAATCGTGATGCTTGTCTTAGCAAACACCACTAATAAAACATCCAGGATGTGTAAGATTTTAATGAAAATATTGAGAACCACGTAGCAGAAAGCAATACATTCAAACCAAAATATCCACACTGTAAGACTCAAATGCACAAGTGAAATCAATAATGCCACATGCATTATGTAACGCTACACAGTAGGACAGGCAATAGACAAAGATGATGATATGGAACCCAAGTACCATTTTATTTTAAATCCCAAGTGAAAAACGTGAATCAAAAGTGAAATCAAAACAGAATATAAACCAGAAACGAAACTAAATTTGACTTGACTATAAACAATGACTTGACGTAACCAGACAAGACTAAACTTGACTAACAGCATAAACAAACACAGCATTACACCAACAAAGCTCAACCAAGACAATGGCAACCATGAGAGCTATAAATACTCAGACAAGGGTGTGGCAGAGTGGAGGGCGGGGCCGGGTCGTGATGTTACACGCCCGGTCCCGTATCAGGCTAATCAGGCCTCCGAGATGGATAAAGGCCGATGGCAGACGGTTGTGCGGGAGAGAGAGATCGTTTACGGACATGTCCATCATGTGTGTGTTTGTCCTTTTTACGCTTTTCATTGAAATATTATTTATGTTGACAAGCCGGTTCTCGCCGCCTCCTTTCCCTTAACCCACGTTACAAAGGGTAAACAGGACAACGAAACAAAGACAATGAAACATGAACCAATGAAAAGACAAGTCTAATAAACATGGTGGAACATGATGGTCACATGACAAACAAGGAACAGGTACAAGGAAGAGAACTTGCACACTAAAAGACGGTGTGCATGGGGGAGGGAGGAGCCGGAAAAGGAAGCGAGTGGCAGAGTGGATAGTGAAAGAGAAAAAAAAAAAAAGTTTTGGAACGCCCAATTCCCAATGCGCTCTAAGTCCTCGTGGTGGCGTAGTGACTCGCCTCAATCCGGGTGGCGGAGGACGAATCTCAGTTGCCTCCGCATCGGAGACCATCGATCCGTACATCTTATCATGTGGGTTTGTTGAGTGTGTTACCGCGGAGCCTTCACGCTATTCACCGCAGCATCCACGCAAAACTCACCACACACCCCATCGAGAGCGAGAACCCCATTATAGCAACCACGAGAGGGTTACCCCATGTGACTCTACCCTCCCTAGCAACCAGGCCAATTGGGTTGCTTAGGAGACCTGGCTGGAGTCACTCAGCACACCCTTGATTCGGACTCCAGGAGTGGTAGTCAGCGTCTTTACTCGCCGAGCTGCCCAGGCCCCCTCATTTTTGGAACTGTTAAATCGATCTGTTTAAAGATTCCACTGGAGCTTATGAAATCTCGAGGGGATCGAAAGGGGAATGGATCAGAGACTAAAAAAGGTGCGGGTGGTTCAGGAGAAGATAAAGACAAAATGGAGGTTGGATGGACACAAGAGGGAACGAGTGGAAATAAGAGGAAAAAATGGAAGCAGGATGAATCGGAATGTACTACAAATGAATGTAATAAAGGATAGTTGTCAGGATAGGTTAAGGATTATAATGAATTTTAAAGGAGAAGGGGTGTCTAGGGAAATCCGTTCACTTTGGCAAAAGAATTGAAAGAGAATTGGCGAGGTTAAAATGGCAAAATTGTACATTGATGGTAAGAAATGGTAGAAATGAGAGTCAGAAGAGCAATGAACAGAGGGCATGTAAACAGACTGTATGTAAGCAGTAGGAGTGTAGGTCAGACGGTGTTGTTGAGTGGAGTAATTACAGGAGTTACGGTAGAAGTAACGATGGAAGAACTAAAACTAAATTTGGAAGGTGGCAAAATAGTAGAGGCGATTCCTTTGAAAATGAATAGGATGGATGTAGAGTAGACTGTTTATCGGTTCTTAATGGCTCCCCCCATTAAAATGATACAACTGTCAAAGATATGGGCATATATAAGTCAAAGAAGAGATGAGCTCGTTGCGGAACATGATTATGCAAAATGTGGAGAGGAAGTGGAGGTGAAATGTAATTGTGGTGGTAATTGTAGTCCCAGTCATAGCACCGCAGCATTCATCAGTAGTTTTGGAGGAAGACTCGTGTGGTGGGCATGTTGAAGGAAGCTCAGTGTCCTCCTGCCACAGAGAGGATGACTGCAACGGCTCGGTCTTCTTGCAGTCAATGATGGAGCAACTTTCTGCTCTTAAGTTTTTTCCGTGCACTGTCAAGTGCTTCATCAGATTTGTCGTGTTGCCAGTCTTGGTGGCAATTATCTTGTCACAAATATTGCATTGCGCACTGTTGGCATCGAGCCTGGTGAAATGTAGCCACACTTTTTAACTTTTCCACATCTTTCACATGTATGGGGTTTGAAACACATGCACACTACAGCCTCACGTGTGAGCCGCGTCTCTGGGTGTAACCTAGTGTTTTTCATTGATGCCTAAACACAGCCAATCACCGGCACTTTTAGATTTGGGCACATCTAGCATGCTACATGCTTATCACTGACGTAGACAAGATTAACCCCTTAGATATCGAAATTTGGTACCAAACAACAAGACATTTTTTGATACTCAATTGTTTAGAGGCACCAGTGCCTAGAGTGTATCAAACTCGATACCAGCCTTAATTAAGCATGAATATTCAACCTAGTCAGGAAGCATGTTGCGGTTAATAGTTATATTGTTATCAATCCTTCAATGGAATGCTAGGAACGTTCTAGCAAATGGCCAGGAATTTAAAGGATATATTAACTAAATGGAGGTTAAACCTCCATTTATGCAGTCAAGATAAATGGCTAAACCCTAAAATTGATTTTGGCATGAAAGGATACACAAGTGTAAGGAGAGATCGGGAAAATGTTAAAGGTTGAGGATGTATAACGTTGATAAAATCAGGATTACCATATAAGGTGGTGGGTAAAGGTATATCAATAGAATATATGGATGGGAAATCGGAGTTATGTGATAATACATTTTTATCACCCATGTCAAAGTTTAATACTGAAGGAATTAGAAAGTATAGAAGGTTTAAACAGGATAGAGTATTGGTATGCATTAATGATGGCAGTAATACTCGGGTTGATGTTAACAAAGGCTTGAAATCAGTACAAGACCTTGGTACTCTGGTTTCAGCCACATTAGGAGGCAATTATAGGAATGTACAAATGGAAGTGATCACTTCCCAGTAGTAAGTACAATCATTAAGTACAAAAGAGATAAGAAGGATGAATCAGGAGGTTGCTGGTAATGGATTTACAGAAAAAATGATGAGGGATTGAAACAAACTGAGATAAATGAAGGAAGCAGCATAGAAAAATAGTTCCAGTTTTACAAAATGCAGCAATAAAATTAATCTCTAGAAGTAAAGGGAGAAGGTTCGGAAAGTTAGTACCTTGGTGGAATGAAAAGAGCAATTATAGTGATTAAGGAAAAGAGGAAAGCTTTTAAACAATGGAAGAAAACACATAATTGGCTTAGTATGATAAAATGAGAAAAGCCCAAGCGGAAATGAGAAGGAAAATTAGGAGAACAAAAAGTGAATACTGGAAATATTTTTGCATTAGTATATGTAAAAGTACTCCAATACAGAAATACAAAGTCTGGAGTATGATTTTTAAAAAATAAGCGGTATCAGAAATGAGATTCAATATCTAGTGCTAAATCTGGATGTTGAAAGTGCAATAAATGATGATGAAAAAATGTATATGTTTCGAAGGGCATTTATTACAATTAATAGCTCAGACAATCTGACAAAAGTTTGTAAAGAACTAACAGAGAAGTTGAGTGAATATCCAAATCTCATGGCAAAGAAGCCACCAATGGAGGATCCATTGGATGTTCCCTTTTCCTATCCCAAATTAAAAAGAGCATTAACCTGTTGATACGCAATCGCCCGCATGCGGTGGTGATGTCACTCTGCTTACATTTAATATATAATTCACTCTTCGTCTATAAATGTAATTAATGTTAACATTATACATCTTTTCAAAGGTCAAAGGGTTCAACAACTGATCTCAGTTTCATGATAGCAATCCTCCAGAAACAGCAATTGAATTATTTGTGCAGGAGTACAAATGAAAACATGCAATATCAAAACGGGACTTTTATTATGAAAACACGCAATATCAAAACAGGACTTTAATATGAAAACACGCAATATCAAAACTGGACTTTTATTATGAAAACACGCAATATCAAAACAGGACTTTTATTATGAAAACACGCAATATCAAAACGGGAATTTTATTATGAAAACACGCAATATCAAAACGGAACTTTTATTATGAAAACACGCAATATCAAAACGGGACTTTTATTATGAAAACACGCAATATCAAAACGGGACTTTTATTATGAAAACACGCAATATCAAAACGGGACTTTAATATGAAAACATGCGATATCAAAACAGGACTTTTATTATGAAAACATGCAATATCAAAACGGGACTTTTATTATGAAAACATGCAATATCAAAACGGGACTTTTATTATGAAAACACGCAATATCAAAACGGGACTTTTATTATGAAAACACGCAATATCAAAACGGAACTTTTATTATGAAAACACGCAATATCAAAACAGAACTTTTATTATGAAAACACGCAATATCAAAACGGGACTTTTATTATGAAAACACGCAATATCAAAACGGGACTTTTATTATGAAAACACGCAATATCAAAACGGGACTTTAATATGAAAACATGCGATATCAAAACAGGACTTTTATTATGAAAACATGCAATATCAAAACGGAACTTTTATTATGAAAACATGATCGCCAGATGAATCCAGTTCAAACACACTTGAGTCAATCGTCCATGACAAGCGTTCATTGATAAACAATCGCACTTTTTGTCCATAAAAGTGATAAATGTGAGAAATATTGATATATTCTCCATTGTTTACATGAGATCTCGCCTTCATCATCGTTCTTCATCAAACTGCAATCTGAGCAGCATTCATGTTGTAAAACTGTATATGATCTTATATATTAGAGTCTCATAATCAAAACCAGCCGTCTCCAAAGTCTATTTATAAAAATGTGGCGTAGTTTTATTCATAATAGTCGAGCAGTGCGGTCAGATTTAGTGTCGTCTTGAGAGGCGGAGCTTAATTTTACTCTGAACACTTCCGGAGATTTTACAGAGTTTAAAGCTGCAGGAACCTCATTTATTATTCATCATCTTCAGATGTGAAACGTCACTTCTTTAGACTCGTGACTTTGGGAACATTGTATTTCTGGGTTGTCTTGCACTTTTATTATTGTTTTATTTTTATTATAAAAACATGTTCAGCACAAAATATTTCCATTACTATAAACTTCAGCTTCTCTAACTTTAATACATAACAACAAATATTAATCCTGAAACTTATAATATGAAATACAACCATTTGAGTTCAGGTGTGTCATTTTCATGGTGTGTGCTCAAAAAGGGGGCGTGTATCAACAGGTTAAAGAGAATGAAAAAACATCAGCTCCAGGACATGATGGAATAAGTTACCTTATTCTAAAACAACTTAGTGAGGAATCCATGGCAGTGATTTTAAAGTTATATAACAACATATGGAATGGAGAATAATACAGAGTAGCTGGAAAGACGAATCAATAATTCCTATAAGGCCAGAGTACCCCACTGAATTACAGACCCATAGCTTTGATTGTCCATTTATGTAATTAATGTAAAGAATGACAACGGATAGGTGAATGTATCACCTAGAGAACGTACATTTCTCAACAATGATTAAAACAGTGATTGACTATGGTTGCATTGCTTATGGATCGCTGTCCTTTTCTGCATAACGCTGCGCTGTTTTGTGGTCCATTCTGCGTAACGAGGCGGCTAATTTTAGCTTATCGCGGCCCATTCAGCCCATTTCGCGGCTGACGCACTGTCCGCTCGGTTCTCCCGATGGCCAGTACGCCCCTGATTGGCACAAAAAGCGCAATGGCCCACAGGGAAATTGCCCGGTATGCCAGATTACCAGTCCAGCCCTGGATGGGGGAGATGCCCCTAGGCTTAAAACAGCAACAATTGCAAATGACCTACTGGGTTAATCTATCAGGACAGAATGAGTTTCATCCTACCAAAAAAGTGCTAGCTCCATGCTGGGAATATGGAAAAGGTAAAAACACCAGGTTTGGTTGGATAATAGATAACATTATCAATGGATCAGATGTGGAAAAAGTACGAATGCACCACTGTAGTAGTTTGGCCATTAATACCCATGTAGATTTGACCTCATCCTAGTGTGGATCGTACCTTGTTGGAATAAAGGCAAGGAAAAGAAAAGGAGCTACAAGCGAAAATAGTGAGGACTCCTATCTGTACAAAGTGTGATCAGCACACTCAGATCCACACAGATTCATCTAAAGATCCAGATAAGGAACAGGTGGGAATCGTCTATATTATTCCAACAAACATGTGGCACATAAACAGCACAAGAACTCAAAAGCACTGAGATTACATTTACACATAGAGATGGGTCGTGGTCTGTTTAGGGATTTCTAAGCCATAAATAATCACCTCAACACAATCTCTTTCCCTTCCCGTGTCTCTCTGCAACTCTAGTGAAGAGTAATTTGGCCTGTCACTGTAAATTCTCATCTTCATTAGCAGAGCCGAGAAGCCCAATGAAACAAGACGTGTACGAAAGACCAGTGTTGGGGAGTAGTTCATTAAAATCAGCAACTAACTACTAAAACTACATTTTATAGTCGCGAGAGAGTAGCTCAGCTATTTTCAGAATTGTGGGTCTTTTTCTGTAAAGAGATGCATTTTCCTACAAGTAGCGCTGTTGCATCACAATATCACCGTATTTGTATTCAGTTATATAAAATAGGGTGTTTTCTGGTTTTATTAGTGTATATGAAGTATAAATGAATGCTCAATTTAATGTTGCCACCATATTTAACCAAAATGAAACAGATCTATGGTTTTACTATAGTAACCATGACGGTGTACCCAAGTGATTAAGAAAGATTCTGAGTGGGGCTTGGGTAGCTCAGCGAGTATTGACGCTTACTACCAATCCTGGAGTTGCGAGTTCGAATCCAGCCAGGTCTCCTAAGCAACCAAATTGTCCCGGTTGCTAGGGAGGGTAGAGTCACATGGGGTAACCAAATTGTCCCGGTTGCTTGGGAGGGTAGAGTCACATGGGGTAACCAAATTGTCCCGGTTGCTAGGGAGGGTAGAGTCACATGGGGTAACCAAATTGTCCCAGTTGCTTGGGAGGGTAGAGTCACAATTTTTGGTAACCAAATTGTCCCAGTTGCTTGGGAGGGTAGAGTCACATGGGGTAACCAAATTGTCCCGGTTGCTAGGGAGGGTAGAGTCACATGGGGTAACCAAATTGTCCCGGTTGCTTGGGAGGGTAGAGTCACATGGGGTAACCAAATTGTCCCGGTTGCTAGGGAGGGTAGAGTCACATGGGGTAACCAAATTGTCCCAGTTGCTTGGGAGGGTAGAGTCACATGGGGTAACCAAATTGTCCCGGTTGCTAGGGAGGGTAGAGTCACATGGGGTAACCAAATTGTCCCAGTTGCTAGGGAGGGTAGAGTCACATGGGGTAACCTCCTCGTGGTGGTGATTAGTGGTTCTCTCAATGGGGCGTGTGGTGAGTTGTGTGTGGATCGTGGAGAGTAGCATGAGCCTCCACATGCTGTGAGTCTCCGCGGTGTCATGCACAACCAGTCACGTGATCAGATGCGCGGATTGACGGTCTCAGAATTGGAGGTAACTGAGACTCGTCCTCCGCCACCCGGACTGAGGCGAGTAACCGCGCCGTCACGCGGACCTACTAAGTCCTCGAGACGACGCCGAGTACGGCTGCTGCATTGCGAGCTCCGACCCAATACCACATACACGACAGCGGAGCCCTTTGTCTGGGCAGCCCGGCCGGCTGGAAACGCAGCCGGAAAAGGGGAAGGAGAGCCGGAGTTCTCATCAGAGTAAGTATACAGTATATCTACATATCTCTGCCCTCAGGATCTTTAACACACACACACACACACACACACACACACACACACACACACACAGTGATAGATTGTAGCTGTCCAGAGGTTAGGTGGAATCATTAATCAGAGCAATTAATATCTGACTCATTAAAATGACTCAATCCCAGCGGACAGCATCAGGATTATTAGAGATCGATCATTACAGCAACCTCTGTCCTGAGACTGGATGATTCAGATAATGTGATTATTGTTATAATATCACATTTGATTGGCTGGACCGTACCCAACGAGATCACTGACTGTGCTGTTAAACTGAAGGCCATTCAGAGAATAGATCATATTGCGAGAAGAACGGAGCAGACAAAAGAGGAGAGCAGGAGAAGAGGGGAGGGGGTGGTCAGGATAAGTGTTGCCTAACACACCTAAACTAACCTGTACGACCAGATTTCATTAACCGGCTCTGATTGACAGATCTGTGCAGCACTTCACTATAAATAAACTCTGCACAATAGAGAACAAACCGCAATACAGACGGAGCGTGGAAAACAAAACAATCTGTGTGTATAAGTGAGACAAAAGAAAATATATTTATACTACCAGTTTATATCTCATGATCTGAAAAATCTTTTGATGTAAAGGCTTATACGCATACATCTCAATTCCGATTCACATGGGTAGAGTTCAGTTATAATGTCAATTTTATGTACTTATGAAAGAAATGATCTTTCAGCTAAAGCTCATCAGTCACAAATTCGCTTTTTAAAAATGTACAAATTCCATGTATTCGCACCGCAACACACTAGAGACTCTTATTTTGAAATGACTAAGACTTGACAGGTTACGATGCTCTATATTAAATATTAAACAAATGAAGCTTTTTATAGCTTATATATTCACCAGATGAGGTTAAATGAGGAAAAGGTTCATTATTATTCACAGGATATGAAGTTGGATATACAAAGTATGTGTTGAGGGGGGACATTTCCATTTAGTCTACATTTTTACTTTCAAGCCCTCGCTTCAATGTAGAACGTTTGATTTTCTAAACAAAATTAGGATATATACACTGTATTTTAATTGGTGCAGGTAGTTGTTTTTTTGGAATATATATATATATATATATATATATATATATATATATATATATATATATATATATATATATATATATATATATATATATATATATATATATATATATATATTAGTGCTGCAACTAACGATTATTTTGATGACCGACTAATCTAACAATTATTAGAACGATTATTCGACTATTCAGCGATTCTGGCAAGGATTAATCATTAGCTCATAACCGATTATTCAGCTTGTGTCCCGACTTAAAACAATTAAGATGACAAAATCATCTTTTAAAAATACCCCTAAATGACAATCACTGAATTAAAGGGGAAAAATAATTTTTATTAAGTTTAATTCAACAATTGTTATCAAGTGTTTATCTTGTTTTGCATTTAAAAATGTCTAAAAACAACATATTAGATATTTAGACTTGCTTTAAGAGAATATATCTTAAATATACAGTAAGTGTATTTTTTCACTTGGTTATACTTCTGCGAGTGCATAAAGACAAAATATACTTATATTCTCTAAAAGCAAGTCTAAATATCTTATATGCTGCTTCTCAGGTGAATACAATAAGTCGAGAGCAATCATGTTATAGTCTGGCTGCATTAAGCGTGTGCGCTCGAGGGACGAGCGTCCTGTGACAGTGTGCATCAGCCGGTGCAGTTTCAGTCTCTCTTAGATCGGGACATTCACGCAACTCATAGAAGAGGCGCTGTCCGCACAGTGAAATGTTTCGGAGTTTGTAGTTATTTACATGATCTGCTTCCATATTATTTAAACTTTAATAAAGCTATAATGCAATAAAACTGCATTTAAGACTATCTGCCACTGTCTCTACTGTATTTATTACTATTTTGAAGTATTTACACTGATATGTTGAGCAAGTGCTGAAACCGTACTGTCTGTTTAAGAACAGCGAGCGTCTCATGAGTTTTCATCCATGTATTTTAATGCAAATTTTGGGATATTGCAGAATGGAAAAACCAAGATGCACATAACACTTTTGAAATGCACATGAATGCTCGCTTGAAGTAGACAATGTTTTATTCAGTAATAATACGTGCACATAAACTATAATGGAAACACATTTAACGAAAATATTTCTAAAGAATTTATAGGAATATAGATGCACATCAAAAAAAATTATTTGGCTTTACCTCAACAAGACATGTGAATACTAGGCTGGGCGATATGTAAAAAATATTTTTTGCAATAATTGCCATAAAATATATTGCGATATCCGATTGCATTGTCAAACCCCCTGATGAGGGTCGGTTATTTTTTTTGCTTTATTGATTTAGCTTTAAACATTTTATTTAACCACCTCCCCAAATCCAAATATTTACCATCACGCGCTGGTGGAAAGTAACTAATAACCTACAGATTATGAACTAAAGACAATTATAAATGTAAAGACAATAATAAATAAGCCTAATAAATTCCCTTCTGTTCCCAAAATAATGCTGGCAAATGTGTGTTCTTATCGAATGTGTTTGATCTGCTTATACAGTTAATGCTGCCTAAAGAAAATAAAAAAGGACTCAATTTTAGGTTCAAGGTGAACGTGTCTTATTATTGTATGATTTAATCACTTTCGTCTTTGTGTCTTTAATACAAAGATAAATACATTATTAATGAATCTGCAGAGTTGCGTTCACAATGCGTGCCAACCGAGTAGAAATAAAGCGAACTAAACTCACAGCACCTCCTGAGATGGACTGAGATCATTTGCAGCGTTCTCATAGACGACAGTATTCTTGCAAAGAGATTTCAGACGAATGAAACAGAGAAAAACATGAACTTGTTCAACAAGACAGGCTCGTGCTACACGCCTCTGAACAAACAGCGAATCAGACACGAGCACTGACGGCTTTTCTTTTGCCTGTTCTTACGAATATAATAAAGTGTGTTTCTTCAAGCGCGTGTCTTTGTGACTAACAGCGTTTCTTGTCATGTGCCACGCCGAGACGTCTTACAGGTCGCCCGCCTGTTGTGGGTAATTACTCGTGCATGAAATACATTTGGACGAGAAGCTTGCGAACTGGGTTCAGCCTCGTCACATTTGGCGGGTGGCGGGTGTTTGTTTCACACCCTGGCCACGGTTTAATATATTTGCCAACTTCCCAGATCTAAGGTATCCCGTATCCCGATATCGTCTCATCATGTCTGTTCGCAATCGGCATCTTTACAAGACATCGTCGCTATCCGATTACATCGTCCTATCACCCGGCCCCACTGAATACATAATTCATCAATATCCTGACATAGCATCTCAAACGTTGCTCTGGTTATTCTGAAATGCAATCTGCTGCTGAATGCTGGCAAACATGAAGTTCATCAGAGCGTTTTGTCTGCACACTCTGAACCACAAGTCACTTATTACAATGAATTATAATCAACTTCCATTTTAATTTCTATTTTGAACCAATTTTCCCCAGAAGTGATGATTTTGCTCACACACATGGGATTGAAATGATGCTTTATTCGCAATATTATGGTTTTTCGCATAAATTAAATTTGCAACTTGGATGGAAAAGTTTGAAAATTAAAAAAAAAAATGGTTTATCTAATTGAACAAGAATGAAAGCAAACACATAAAAATGTGCATGTGCATATATATATGTGTGTGTGTGTGTGTGTGTGTGTGTTAAGCTGATGTGATCTTAAGTCTGTAATCTTTAATCTGGTCACTGTTTAGTAACACAAGAAAGAGCAGTTCACACCAGTTAAACCCCCGAGTTTAACAGAAACACCAGATGAGCAAAGTGTGTTGTGGCCATACCATGGTAATACCACTGTACTTTATTATATTTCATGGTATTGAATGATTACCATAATTCATACAGCATGGTATCTATATATTGATTCATAGTACTTTAAAGAATACCACAAAAATACCCTGGTAGAGGTCCAAAAATCACAGGATTACCATGTGACCAACAGAAAAAGACGTGGTAGTACCACAAAAACATAGTTTTATAGCCTTAAAAATCCACTAACTGAGTAGAAGTCTGATAAGCTTTATCGCTACTCTCCATCAACAGTGCACAAAATGCATCCTGTGTGAACATGCACGTTGACAGGAGGGCACAGAGTGGCACGATTCCGGAGTCAACGCTACTCTATTAGACATGCCACTCTGGAAGTACCTGAAACTGCAGTGGCGGCATATGGCACTTTTCCACGGCACGTTACGGTTCGACTCGACTCGCTTTACTTTTCTGAGCTTGCTTTTCCACTGCAGTTTAGTGCCGCCTCAACATGGGTGGGATTATAGGCTGATCGTCATGGTTGCACCGCCTCTACTGTCGTGACATCATCTTAAACACGACACAAACATTACTGACCATAAACAATAAAACGACCACTAGCTGTTAGCTGCTAGCTCATTGTGCTGCATAAAGCAGTTGTTGCATGCAGATTTTACACAAGTGTAACAGTTAAATTGTCCTGGTTGTTCTAGAAGCTTCCAGTAGCTGCTCAACTAAATAAAGTGAAGCTTTCAAGCAGAGTTTAGAGTTAATGTAACAAAACGTACCATCCTCCATCATGGATCAACGCTAGGTCAGCGCACTCTACCTCCCATTGTTCGCCGGTTTAGATAGCATCCATTTGGTCGAACCAGTTCCACTTTTCCATGATGGTTCTGTAGTCATTTAAGTTTTTTTTTAACTTTTCTCTACACTCTTGGTAGGACCTACCACGGTGGTAGCCGTGACACTTCCTGAGAGACATTTTCGTTTTGCTCATCGCTAACGAGTGGACCGTCTGCACCTCGTTTATTGACCACGGCGTGGTGTTGCTCACAGCCAATACTTTTTTCATAATTCGAAAGTCGCGTGAACAAATGATACTGCTATCGCTGTTGCTAACTTTAAAACTAGCAGGTTGATGTCCCATGTTGCAAATCCAGTGACGCTGGTATCGGCCCGGCTCGCTTGGAACCTCGACCGAGGTGGTACTAAAAAAAGTACCAGGTAGCAGGTACTATCCACAGCGGACAACCCCAAAAAAGCGAGCAGAGTCGAGTCGAGTACCGTGCAACGGAAAAGCCCTGATAGAGTTTCATATGTGTGTGAAAGTCTGACAGTGATGGAGTAAGTGAGAATTTGAGATTGTGTGTGTGTGTGTGTGTGTGTGTGTGTGTGTGTGTGTGTGTGTAAGGGAAGGCATCCCACTTGTTTTCAGCACCACAGGATACATCAGAGTTTATTAAAGTTTTATATTATATATAAACTTTCCAAAAGACATCCATAATTCAGTTTAATTACTATATGGTAACTCACACATTTATGGAAGCGCCACTCTTTATCACTTAATTCATTACAGAATAACACTTCAATAAAAAGAGAATTCATACTGATTCTAATCTCTGTTTTCCTTTGCAGAATATCACTAAAAAAATAAAATCAAAACTGATGGATGGACCACTCATCAAAACATCAATGCCCAGTAAACTTTACAAGTAACAAAAAGTCACAAAATCCACATTTAAAGAGATAAATATGATCACGTTATACAGTGTACAGCCATCAGCCGGGACATTTGAAGTAACAACACAGTAGCAGATACAGGAGAGGATTGAAGGAGATGTCAAAACCACAAACAAAAGGATGTTTAGTGTGCAACAGCGTGTCAAATTCCTGTCTGTACACATCAAGAGAACTAAACCATTTTTCCAGCTTAAATAAAGAGCTGTTGATGGATCTTAAGTGTCATATTACAGACATACTCGGGGGGGGGGGGGGGGGTCGCTGTCCGCATATTGCTGCGCCGTTTTGTGGTCCGTTCTGCGTAACGCGGTGGCTCATTTTAGCTTATCACGACCCATTCGGCCCATTCGGTTCTCCTGATGGCCAGTCCGTCCCACCGGGAAAAATGCCCTGTATGCCAGTATTACCAGTCCAGCCCTGCTTCCATCTAGCGCTCTGCGCATGCGTCAAGAACTAGGAGGTGCAACCATGCTTGAAATCATAAATCGTGCCAAGAGAATGCTTATGTCAAGATTTATAGTAAAACAGAAATTATATTTTGGTCTGTTCTCACCCAAAACCGATTGGATTGCTTCTGAAGACATGGATTAAACCACTGGAGTCAAATGGATTACTTTTAAGTTGCCTTTATGCGCTTTATTGAGATTTAACGTTTTGGTGACCTTTGGAGCTCCTGACTCCAGCCAGGTCTCCTAAGCAACCAAATTGGCCGGTTGCTAGGGAGGGTAGAGTCACATGGGGTAACCTCCTCGTGGTCACTATAATGTGGTTCTCACTCTTGGTGGGGCGCGTGGTGAGTTGAGCGTGGATGCCGCGGAGAATAGCGTGAAGCCTCCACATGCACTATGTCTCCGCGGTAACACGCCCAACAAGCCACGTGATAAAATGCGCGAATTGACAGTCTCAGACGAAGGCAACTGAGATTCTTCCTCCGCCACCCGAATAGAGGCATTGGGAACTGGGCATTCCAAATTGGGGAGAAAAGGGGACAACCCCCCCCAAGTAAATGATGAGAGAATTTATATTTATTTTTTGGACTATCACTTTAATCGTCACAACCCACTAGTCTTTATGGGCTAGTGGAGATGGATACGTTCTGAAGGAACGGAAGAAAAACGGCGTTAACATGCAGCTTTCTGCCTTCCCTCTCATCACACGAGGGGGTTTCATTACAGCTCAGTTTAATCACAGATTACACCATATTAGACCTTTAAGCATATTTCTTCATATAATTATATGACACGCTCATACGCCGTGTTCAGAGCTGAATAAAACGGTTTTATAAGCAATAAGCATGAAGTCTTGTTATGAAAGATAATCGCATTTGATTTATAGCAGCATGTTCTCTCTCTTTCGCTGTCTCTCTGCCCTCCCTTTCTGGGCCTGTGCGCACTCGATGAACCTGTTCTCGTCCACGGCTGCTCAGGGATTGTGATGTCATTGAGTTTGCAGAGACTGAGCCATCAGGGGCCGCGCGGTGGGCTTCAGTAGATGCAGGCAGACCTTCAGAGGCTCTTATTTACTAGATTAACTCTCATATGTCAGGCCTCCTCTAAGCGGATATGAAGGACATAGTGGTCATTTCTGCAAGAGTATTACTAGAGACTGTTCCTGGGGGTGGGAAACACACACACACACACACACACACACACACACACACGTTCCATGTGTGCGCCACCACTATGCTTTGCTCATGAATTAGAATGAATTGGCAAATCTGGATATGATGTCTTAGCAACATGCTAACGTCAAACTCTATTAAAATCAATTGTGATTTGAGTAACGCAATTTGTGTGGTGTGAAGTAAAGTAGTGCTGTTGACTAACTTGTCTATGCCTATGTAGTGCACTAGAGAGGTTCCATTTCAAACAGGATGCTGACATAGGTCACATCCACACTAGTACTTTATTTCGCTACATTTATACCTCTCATCCATACTAAAATGGCATTAAAAAAACACATCATGGTGGACTGGCCTGTGGTCAGTGGGTCGGCTGCAAAATGGGCCACAATAAGCTAAAATGAGCTGCCGCGTTATGCAGAACGGACCACAAAACAGTGCCGCGATATGCAGAAAAGGACAGTGAACGCCTCCCCACCCTTCCTTTATTTGGACGTTAAATCAAATAACCGTGATCAGACGAATATTTAAGAATCACGACATTGCATTTAAGCATTTGTCAGATGTTTTTAACCAAAGCAACTTGGTTTGCATTCAAGGTATTCATCTTAGTTTGTGTGTTCCCTGGGGATTGAACCCATAGCCTTGGTGTTGCTAATGCTATGCGCTACCAGTCGAACTACAAGAAAACCATCAAAAGCCCTCACCATATCCGTAGACTTGGGAAAACGATGACATTTGGGAACAGAAAGCTGAGGCCATAAGGACCCTTCAGAATGAAAGCGGTCTTGACCTAAAAAGAAAGTTAGACGCAGCTCAACGAGTACAACAGAACACAGCGGTCTCGAAAATAGCTTAAAGAAATTATGTTCTTTTTGACCTGACATGACAGCTTAAAAATGGCGGCGCTCCTGCACAAGATGCAATATACAGCGAGACACAGTGCAACGGTCAAAGACGAAAGATCTCCTAGTCTTCTGACAAGAGATTTACCGGTCTAAAATCTGCACAACAAGCGGATTTAACAAGTCTTGCATTGGAACTAGACTAAGATATGCTTATTCAGCAGCATCAGAAATACAGCTAATGCACAGTGAATGAGTGAAAGATAGTTAGACTGCATGTAAGTGTGAGACAAATGTTTGAAGGGACTGTCATGTCCCCAACAGGAGATGTGTCTGCCCCACAGTCTACAGCATGCCAATGAAGACTTATAATGCTGTTTAGGCAGGAAGCTCAGGTTTTAGAACTGCACTAGAAAGTGTGCATGCAAGCGTGCTTCAGTGTGATTGAAGCCACGTCTTGAGAATGACCAGTGTCAAAGCAGAGTGGCAGAACAAAACTGTGACTGGCAAACTGCCCAGCACTCCCAAGAGAAGAAGCGAGAAATAAAAGAGAAGAGGAGTCTGGTCCATCTGAAGTCACCGCAGTGACGGGCTTAAACAAATACAATAAGCCGCCTGCCAAGACAGAATTCATTAGCCACAGAGCCCCGAAACCTTTGGCCACTGGAACATGAGTGTGTGTGTGTGTGTGTGTGTGTGTAGGATGTTACTAGTCCATTAAAGATCTGATTAAGTGCTTTTTACGAGGTCTGTGAAACTTGGCATCGAATCTGACAGCTGGGGCGGAGCTTACGGCTCTTTCACAAATCGAATGGAGTTGAAAGTTCCCACTGGATAGATCTCAGCTGGCCCCGTTTATCAGAGTAACACATAAACACTGTAGTTCACCCCACAACAGAAATTCTGTCATTATTTTTCACCTTCATGTCATTCCAAACCCATATGAATGTCTTCCTTCCATGGAACACAAAAGGAGATGAAGCAAAGATTCAAAATGAATCGGAAAGAAATGTATAAAAAAAAAAAAAACAATAAAACCTTCCAACAATCCTGAATGTATTGGTTCATTTCAGAATTACAGGATAAAATTCATTTTAAAGAGATTGCTTTAATGCAAAGTGCATTTACAAAAAAATATTTTAGAGCTGAGCATAAGCAGAAAACAAAAATAATCAGAAATAAAAAAAAATACAAAAATATATATATGATGTAAAATAACTTTTCCATGACTTTTTGAAAATTTTTATTTTTATGCCATTTTTAATGCAATTTTGACACTTTGAATTAACGTGGATTTATTTAAAAAATTTTGTTGGACTTTCTTCCCAATTTGGAATTAGGGATGCACCGATCCAAAACCTGGACCCGATACTGTGTGTTAGTCACGTTCGTTACAGTCAAGCTCCAATAATGACATAAAAGAACCATTAAAACACAATTAAAAGTAGTTCATATGACTCATATGATTTTATTCAAAGCCACTTGAAGATTATGCAAAAAACAACAAGACTGGTATCGGCTTGGGATCGTATCGGCCGATACTGAGATTTCTGATATCGGAAGAGAAAGTGATTTCGGGGCACCCCTATTTGGAATGCCCAATTCCCAATGCGCTCCAAGTCCTCGTGGTGGCGTAGTGACTCGCCTCAATCCGAGTGGCGGAGGACGAATCTCAGCTCTCTCGCATCTGAGACGTCAGTCTGTACATCTTATCACGTCACTTGTTGAGCGCATTACCACGGCGATGTAGCACATGTGGAGGCTTCACGAGACCTGGCTGGAGTCACTCAGCACGCCCTGGATTCAAACTCGTGACTCCAGGTGTGATTGTCAGCGTCAATACTCGCTAAGCTACCAAAGATCCATTGAAATCACATTTTTTAATTTCCCTTATATTGCCCGTTTTTCCATGACAAATCGAAACCCTGATAAAAGTAGTCCACAGGACTCTAAGCAATGAAGACAATAGCTTTGCGTGAGGAACATTTAATTTCCAGAAAACTGTCTCTTCTCAAAAGTCAAAACTCATTTGCGCTTCTGCTTATTTCAACATGGTTTGTGAAGATGAATCACACCAAATCACATCAGTGCGTTTACATGCACGATCATACGATTATGCTAAACAAGTTGATAATATGTAAGCGTAAACCAATCAGCACACAGATTTTTGCCCATTACCCTCCCTTTCCTAGCGTTTGTCCCACGTAGGTGCAGGGTCCGCTCAGATGGGCATCTGATATGCCAGATGCCCTTCCTGACGCAACCCCCAGTGGCTGGGGGACTCTCTCTGAAACCGGAGCACCCGGAAGGAACCCACACAAACACGGGGAGAACATGCAAACTCCACACAGAAAGGCCCCAGTTGAGCCGGGACTCGGACCCAGGACCTTCTTGCTGTGAGGTGAGTGTGCTAAGTGTTAACCAGATGATTTCAAGTCTCATGTAAATGCAGCTTTCTTGTATAGTCAATTTTTTTTTTAATAAGCTTAATTTTGGTAGTTAACCGTGTATTGCGGTGCATGTTAACATGCTCAATTATGGCAACCAGCATTGGTTCGCCAAGTTTGGGAGCAACATGAGAGAGAGTACAAATCCAAGTATTCAATTTGGGTAAACTATTCCATTTGAATAGATGAGGGATGGATATTCATGCGTGGATGAATGGTTGTTGTCACTGGTTCATTGTAAGCATTTCCCACAACTGGTTTGTCTACACTTCTTTGAGCTGCAACAAAGCGTACACAAACTGGAAAATCAGTTCACAGAATTGCGTCTTGATGCAAACAGCTGATAATCACTCCTGAGAGGAATAACAACATTACACAGTGGCATGAGTAACATAAGCAGCAACGGCATTCATGTGTCATTTGAACTGTTTGTAATGGCGCTCGCATGCACTCTTTGGGATTTGTAATGTTGAGTATATATATATATATATATAAAAAAGAACAAAAAATAAAGTATACTGACAGAATGGATTTTTAAAGATTTTAACACTTCTTAAATTTCAGTCTGTTCCTCAAACAAAGCTATTGAATCGCTGACAATAGTTGCTTTTTGGAACTATCGTTCTATCAGGAAGACTCGCAGACTTGAGTGAAATTTAAGATGACATTTATTTGATGAATATGTAATGTCTCTCTTTAGCGGTCCGAAGAAGTTGTACTCAGAACCGTCATATCCTGCCGGAGATAGGAGGCAGGGGCAAGGAGCCTATCCCCGTGCAGGACGGGACTCAACAGGTGGTGGTGGGGTGGTGGAGGTTGCCATGTTAGCACACTGAAACAGCAATGTGATTGTGAGCGGACTTATAAAGCAATGGCTTACATGTGATTGGCAAGGGGTTACCCAGCTAATGGTGCGTTTCCTGTCTGAACGTCTGCGCTGACCAACTGGCCCCCATCTTAACAAATCTCCAAAAGTTCCCTGCTGTTTCAAATGCTCCACCATCATTCCAGTCCCCAAAAACCCCCAAAATCACAGGACATAATCACTACAGAACTGTCGCTCTCATGTCTGTGGTCATGAAGTTGTTTGAGAGCCTTGTTTTGGCCTACCTGAAGGACATCACTGGACCTCCGCTAGATCCCCTTCAGTTTGCTTGCTGAGCTAACAGGTATGTGGATAATGCTGTCAACATGGGACTGCAATGTATCCTGCAACACCTCGACAGACCTGGGACTTATGCAAGATCCTATTTGTAGTCTTCAGCTCAACCTTCAGTACCATCATGCCTGATCTTCTCTCAACCAAACAGACCCAGCTCTCCGGGCCCATCCCAATCTGTCCCAATGAATCACCAGCTTTCTGACAGATAGGCAGCAGCTAGTGAAATTGGGGAAACTCACATCCAGGACCCTCACTGTTAGCACTGGTGCTCCTCAGGGATGTTCTCTCTCCACTGATCTTCTCCCTTTACACGAATGACTGCACTGCAAAGGACCCGTCTGTCAAACTCCTGAAGTTTTCAGACGACATCACAGACATTGGCCTCATCCACGACAGTGACGAGTCTGCATACAGACGGGAGGTTGAACAGATGGCTGTCTGGTGCGGTCACAACAACCTTGAGCTGAACATGTACATATGTAAATTCACTCATATTTAATTCAATAACTGTCCACACACACACACACACACACACACACACACACACACACACACACACACACACACACACACACACACACACACACACACACACACACACACACACACACACACACACACACACACACACACACACACACACACACACACACACACACACACACACACACTATAATTTACAATTTTAGCTGTTTCGGAAGGAAATAGTACTTTAATTCACCAAAGTGCCATTCAAATGATCACAGAGTATATTCAGGACATTACTGATGTAAAAAACAGCACAATCACTATTTGAAAAAAGTCTAGATTTGATCAAATCTAGACAGCAGCATCAGTACAACACCTTATCCTGGAGTAATCATGATAAATTGCTCATTTGGTTCTAGAAAATCACTTGCCATTATATCAAACACAGCTGAAAGATATTTGGTTCATTAAATGAAGCTTAACAATGTCTTTGTGCTTGTTTTTGAGTTGCCACAGTATGCAATAGACTGGCATGTCTTAAGGTCAATATTAGGTCAAAAATGGCAAAAAACAAACAGCTTTCTCTAGAAACTCAGTCAATCATTGTTTTAAGGAATGAAGTCGATACAATGATTGAAATTGCATGTTGCATGGTTGAATTCATGTTTTGAAAAATAAAACTGAAGATTTCATACAAAGGTGTAACTACAGTCTTCATGGACAAAGCACAACTGACTCTAACAAGGACAGAAAGAGATGTGGAAGACCAGATGTGCAACTAAACAAGAGGATAAGTACATCAGAGTCTCTAGTTTGAGAAATAGACGCCTCACATGTCCTCCGCTGACAGCTTCATTGAATTCTACCCGCTCAACACCAGTTTCATGTACAACAGTAAAGAGAAGACTCAGCAGGCCTTATGGGAAGAATTGCAAAGAAAGCCACTTTTGAAACAGAAAACAAAAAGAAAATGTTCGAGTGGGCAAAGAATCACAGACATTGCACAACAGATAATTGGAAAAGAGTGTTACGGATCTGAACCCCATTGAGATTTTGTGGGATTAGCTGGACTGTAAGGTGCGTGAGAAGTGCCCGACAAGACAGCCACATCTATGGCAAGTGCTACAGGAAGTGTGGGGTGAAAGGTCACCTGAGTATCTGGACAAACTGACCGCTAGAATAACAAGGACATGCAAAGCTGTCATTGCTGCACATGGAGGATTTTTTTTTTGAGAACTCTTTGAAGTAGTTTAAGAAGTTCTGAAAATATTTTTTCACGTTATTAATGTCCTGACTGATACATTGTGATCAGTTGAATGCCACTTCGGTGAATAAAAGTACCAATTTCTTCCCATGAGAGCAAAATCTGTACATTATTCCAAACTTTTGGCCGTGCGTGCGTGCGTGTATACACACAATATATAGTCATTATATTGTGTATTATATATATATATATATATATATATATATAAATAACTGAGACACATGAAAAGAGATGGAAAGAGGCAGTCAAATCCACACCTGTCAGTCATCTAAACTCAACATTCTAGAGAGATGGCAGTACTGTTACGGAACTGACACATCATGAGAAAATAAGCTGTGATACACGCAACAGAATTACACACGACTGCACACAAATACTGTGAATCCATTGCACAAGTGTTATATCAGCAGGTCTAAAATCCTGCAATATTAGACACTTTCTAATGAATGCAACCCCAAAACAGGACACTTTTAGAACTGAAATTCAAGTCATTATTCACTCTCAAATCAAATCATTAATGAAGCTCAGTCAAATGTCAGTGGTTGTTATGAAGCCAATCCTGCAACCTTCTGTGTTTCACAGAGAAAATAACGGCAAACGGGTTTGGAACAACTTGAGTAAATAATAACGTCATTGTATAATGATGTAATTTCTGCGACACTAGCGCCACCAAACGGAATTGCAAAAATACACTTTGTTTTCAAAATAGCTTTCTGAATAAGCCCCACCCACCCACCCCGTTGGTCAAATAAAGGGATTGTCCCATGCCCAACTCATGCCATTGGTTGAGTAATGTTGTTGGGGCGGGTCTAAGCGGGTCACTCTAAACAAAACAAACAGTGACATTTTCAAAGTGCCACAGAGAGACTTAAAGTAAATGAACCTATGAATGGCTTAATAATAGTTGTCTCTGCATATTAAGCTAGGATAGAAGAAATTATTTTAACAGAAAAAGTTACATAAATGAGGTTTAAGATGCTCTGTACTGGGGCTGAGCGATAGGACTTTGTAAACGGATTTCGGCGATATCTTACATATATGACGATGTCGCTTTGTGACACTTATTGACAGACAATTATCGGCATTGAGTAATCGTGAAAAACGGTTCTCGTGGAAAACACTCATGAGGAGTTTTCACTCATTTTTCTCCGTTTCATTCGTCTGAAAACTGTTTGCAAGAATACTGTCATCTATGAGAATTCTGCAAATGATCTCAGACCATCTCAGGAGGTGCTGTGAGTTAATCTCATTATATTTCCACGGAGCAGGCTTTTTTATTATTATTATCTTTACATTTATAATTGTCATTAGTTCTTAATCTGTAGGCTATTAGTAATTTTCCACCTGTTGTCATTGATGGATACTTGCATGATGGACAATGGTGCCGTTGGAGACGGCAAATGTTTGGATTTGGGGAGGTGGCTATATAAGACTTGTTCACTTCATTATTTGTATGTATTTTTCGATTAGTTTAAAGTGCATTTTGAATTTAGAAATGTCTTTAAGTTTTTCGTGTTTCAATAAATGAATTTAGCGTTTAAACCAAAATCAATAAAGCAAAAATATTCACCGACCCACGGGGGGGGGGGGGGGGGGGGTTGACGATATAATCAGATATCGCAATATTTTTAAGGTGATTATCGAAAGAAACGAGTTTCTACATGTCGCCCAGACCAACTCTGTACTTCTGTAAACATCTAAAATCACATAAACAGGAATCAGCCAAAAAGTTGATTATTTAATTCTCATCCATGACGAATAAAAAAAGGCTCCAACCTCTGAGAAGATCCCCAGACTCATTAACTGAACCTTGATCTGGGCTCAGTATAGTCCATTAGGTCAATGGATGAGCATTCAAGGTAAGCCATGGGAGAAAATAAAAATGATCCTGGAACAGAAGTATGAATCTGCCCACAGCAATGAACTCTCTCTACTGGCCCCCCATTATCACACCCGGGTTACATTCCTTCCTGTATCCCAGTAACCACATTTTTACCCCCTCAGTCTCTTATTGTTTTCATCCATTTCCAACTCAGTTCCTCCAGAGGCTCAATGCAACAGAGTGCTTTATATTCTCTCAGCGTTCTGCTTGAATGAAATTAAAAGCAGAGCTGAAAAGTTGCAAATCTCAAGTACACAGTCTCGAAGGTGGAGTGCGCAATTTACTAAACGGAATTGCAAAAATTACAGTTTTCAAACAGGTTTCCCGAACACTTCCCCAATCTGCAACTGGTCAGGCAAACAGGCAATGTTGGATCTGAAAATTGAAATAATCTCCAGCTAAAGCAGATTAATACATTTTCATCGAGTTGATCAGTGAATCTAGTGGAAGCTAGTCTGTAAGCTTTAAAGATGAGCTATTCTCATTTTCATCAATACACAACTTTTATTAGCAGCATTTAAATAAAAAATGTGCACAAGAGACGAATAACATTGTGCAAATTTACTTATTTGTAATCTAATTAAATTTTTTGTAATACCTTTTTGTATTTTCTTACATTTCTGAATGTTTACTCGAACAGTCTAATTAATATTACTTAGGCCTGTTGCAATTATTAAATAACCGTCTGATCGCGGTTATTTGAGACAACCGTGGTTATCGTGCACCTCAAATTCCAAATCACGTTAAATGTCCAAATAAGGGAATTTTAAGCAAAAATATGTACATTTACATTTATGCATTTGTCAGATGCTTTTATCCGTAGCGGCTTACAGAGCCCTTATTACAGGGACAATCCCCCCTGAAACACACAAGGGACTCTTATTTTGAAATGACGGAATAACTATCGGCAACTATTGTCACAGCATTCCGCCGATAACGATAGTTCCAAGAAGCAACTATCGGCACTGATTAATCTGTAAAAATGATACCTCTAATTACATCTTGTTCTAGCACTTCTTCGTAATACTAACAGCTCAACTGTGAGAATTGCCACCTTGTGGACCCACTAATTAGTGCAAATAATTCCAGTCGCATGCGCATTCTCCACGTTCAGAGTCGCATGGTTAGAAAAATCGTGCCCCACCTCAGCTGATGACGAAATTTGTGTCACGCGTCCTGTACCCGCCGCGTCTGATCGAAGTATACTTTGATCTTAAGGGCCCTATTATAAGAGAGCAATGCCTTGAGCACAGCACTATGCAACACATCATATGCACAAAGTCAGTGGGCGTGGCTATGAAGCTTTTATATTTTCATGCAAGCATGTGCTAAGTCTAGGCGCAAGTGAGTTGGCAAAATCGTGCACGCAAAGCACTGATATGCTGGGTCAATTTAATTTAATTTATGTGCAATTTAATTCTGAGGTTCTTCTCCAGTTATTGCACCATCTGCATCCTAATAGATATTACATTTCCTGTAAAGCAACATCAATATAAATAAAGACAGCCCATTCAAAAGAATATGGATGTAAACTGCAAAGTCTTGTATATGTTCTCTATCGGCCTCTCTGGGACTGTTGATTCCTGTCCCGCTCACCCGTGCCTCACCTGCTTGAAATATGCTTTGATCTCCTCTCTGATTATTCATTGTTTGTCATTTATATTTTTCTGACAAGAGATGACAAGCTTTCCTTCAGCTGTATACTCCTCTGTACACACAACCACACATGCACTGAGGATTTACTGGAGTCTGATGTGTACTGAACTCAAGGGCAGGGCTGAAAATCTCAGTGCCATCAATGATTGACAAGACATTATTTATTGATTGACAGCCACTGAGGAAGGGTGGGGAAAGTTGAAGTGATACACCTCATTGCACAATACAACTACATATTATTTACATTTTTACAAGACAACACTATAATAATATTTTTTTACATTTATGCATTTGGCAGATGCTTTTATCCAAAGTGACTTACAGTGCACTTATTACAGGGACAATCCCCCCGGAGCAACCTGGAGTTAAGTGTCTTACTCAAGGACACATTGGTGGTGGCTTTGGGGATCAAACCAGCAACCTTCTGATTACCAGATTACCAGTTGTGCTTTAGACCACTACACCACCACTTTTAACTACAAAGATGAAATGAAAATAATGTGCTGAACTCCGCCTGTGCAAACCTGAGGGGAACTGACTTCATACATGCACTAAAAATCACCAAGACACCAGTTCATTAAAAGTCACTCGAGTATAAATGACATTTGTATGCAGGTGCCACTTGCTTGATATTTTGTAACTGACATTTTTAAGTGTAACAAGTGTCCAAATACTCATTGGTGCAACTATATTTAACACAAGTATATAAATGGGTCTGAGTGTAAAATTAATGGACCCAGTGCAGAGTGGGCGTGGCTAAGCCAATCAATACTTCAGAGGAAATCAATCATCTATATCATCTATAGGTCGATCATGGCAGTACGCCAACAGTGCTTTAAAGCTATAATTAGGTTTATAAACAAACAAACAAAAAAAATATGTTTATTGGTAAATGTAAAACTGTCTCCTTATGTCACTAAAGAGTGTGTTTGGAAAACCGAGCTATGAAAAGTAGCTAGATCATCATTCAGGCCTGAGATTTCCTCTTGATCACAAATAATCTACCGATATAGCCCGTTTTAAAATCGCTTACCTCGATTTTGTCCACGTTCCTGGCGCATCCGACCACCTTCATTCCGTGCTGGACCAGAGCCCGAGCGACAGCCGCTCCGATGCCGACAGAAGCTCCGGTGACCAGCGCGACTCTCCCCTTCCAGCGCTCCATCATCAGCGGATACAATGTATCACGATCACTGCAGGTGCGAGGTTACAATGTAACAATGGGTTCCGATCCGCGCCGAATGTTACAATGTGACAGTGTATCGGAACGAGCGCGGGTGTCAGTGCGGTGATATATTTCTGATTCAGAACAGCACCAGTCGAGTGACTAAGTGAAAGTCAGTGTGAATGTGTTCAGGGCGGGAACAAATCACGTCCAACCCGCCCAGGTCTTCCGCCGCTGACACCCAGGAACAGCTCCCCCCCCACCACACACACACACACACACACACACACACACACACACACACACACACACACACACACACACACACACACACACACACACACACACACACACACACACACACACACACACACACACACACACACACACACACACACACACACACACACACACACACACACACACACACACACACACACACACACACACACACACACAGCGATTAAATATTAGCGGCGGAGCACAAAGAAAGGTTTAAGGTTGCCGTCACCGCCCGCACACTTTTTGTTTACAAGCGTAACTGAGATGCCAGAAGTGACCGCCGATAACACTGAACGATTTTAATCGATTTTTCCCCCGTCCTCTCAAATGATTGCAAGAATGCTTTTATTTTAGATGTAAAGTTGTATATTAATATTTGTTAAAAGGGTTTATAATAGTTTTTGGGCTTGTCCCTACTAAGACTTTTTAACTTGAACTCTACAGAAAATGTGTGATATTTTTTAACGTGATTTAAAGGAACAGTTCACCCAAAAATAAAATTGTATTTACTCACCCACAGGGCTGGACTGGTAATCTGGCATACCAGGCATTTTCCCAGTGGGC